>OW051476.1:9091367-9691367 GCA_932521405.1 Oscheius sp. JU1382 | reverse complement strand
AAGCCATCCGCCTTCTTTCCCGAATAAAGTCATTCCTAATTTTGCCGGATGATGATTCCAAGCTGTTGGAGTTAGAAAACGCCGTTCGAGAAGCTCTCTCCTCAGAAAAACATCCCTTAACTCGACAATTGCTTCAAAATGTAGGAATATTTTGCTTTTTTTTTCTTAAAAAAATATTACAGTATGCATGTGAGCTATCTCGTTGCGAAGCGCGTCTTCGAGGAGATAAAGAAGACGCGAAAAAAGCGGAAGAAGAGCGCATTCTTTGGAGTGAACAGCGACTAAAAGAACTAGAGAAATCTCCTAGCTATTCGAGCGGCCCATCGACTCCTTCCTCCAAAGAAAGAACTCCAGCAACACCACCGTCTTCCTCCCTCCGACCGCCAGAAGCACCCGTCCGTGCCACTTCTCCTTGGAGATCACAACGCCGAGCAATAGCTGTAGTTCGTCCTCAACCAGTCGTCGTGATGAGAGCGTCGTCTCCAGCCCCAGCTGCTCGTCCTTCCAGACTTCCCATGAGCATAGCAGCCAGAGATAAAGAAGCCAGCCTCAAAAAGGCGGCGGTCGAATCGGCATTGCCTAGATCTGCTCCGACAAGTAGAGGCAGTTCAGTGGGACGATCGCCATCCAACTCGTCGATGTCATCATCAACTTCTTCGATTGATTTGACTCCAACTACTGGCTATGGGCTGAGGAAATCAGCCACAACTACAACTGGCTTTGGAAGTTATTCTGCCTCTTCTAGCTCCTATCCGCTGATGTCTTCTCGAAGCTCTTCCCAAATCAGACGACCAACATTTGGATTGACGAGGGTTAGCAGTAGAAGCACGTTGGAGAAGAGGCCATCACAATTGAAGGTTTTAATGAATAAAATGGATGACTGAAAGATGAAAATTAATATAAATAAATTAATGAATATGGGTTTTCGCTTTGAGCAAAGAAGCATAAAAAGTGACTTTAGGAGGAAACTTGAAGACATCGACTGGGAGAGGTAATGGCCCTGTCACAGCCAATTTGAAACATTAGCTAATTTGCAAAATCTCTTCCGACCACACACACGTTGCACTTTGCGATATCGATTCCATTCGGGAGAGGCTCCAGCCCCTAATTTTCGTACTTCATCCGTCTCTAATAGTTTTTCAGAGTTTTCTTGCTGCAAATCTCTTTATGCCAGCCGTATTATTAAGTGAAGAGCAGCTAAAAATGCTCTCTAAAACCTCAGGCAACTTCGTGTTG
This sequence comes from Oscheius sp. JU1382, assembly GCA_932521405.1. NCBI lineage: Eukaryota > Metazoa > Nematoda > Chromadorea > Rhabditida > Rhabditidae > Oscheius > Oscheius sp. JU1382. Next base: position 9,690,131 of record OW051476.1, on the reverse strand, counting down.
ACCTCTTTTGTAGATCTCTTTGATTCTTAATTTTCGGGGAAATGCTTTCTTCTTCTAGAATGGGTGGCTATTTGGCACGTCTTTTCGATCGCCGCCGGATCCACCCTGCGTTGATCAAATCGGCATGGACGAAATGTATTGTGAAGAATAAGCAAGCTGCCTTCAATACGGTATATTTCCAGCTGTTCCGATCGGAACAACTTTCAGGTCTTGGTGAAGCTTTGTCTGATGGATGCAGAGATGGCGAATATACTTCGAACCTCGGCTGGCCATGCGGCAACGAGAGATGAAGCCGATTTTGTGATGAAACAATTGGCTGAGAGGATTGCTTGCTTTTTTGAGACCCTGATTGCGGTGAGTCGGTGAAACATTTCAATCGAGAAGGAGAGATACTCGGCAGGACATCAATCTTCCCGCGTGAGAACACGGAAAAATTCCAGCTGAACAAAGCACGATAAACAAGATACCAGGGGTCGTAGTTCAGGTGGTGGCGGCGGCGCTTTTATTTTTCAGATTTGGCTTGTTTTTTGATGGCTTCAAGATAAATTATGAGAGAAAACAAAGTACAAAATAAAAATACGAAAGTTCAATTTCTTTGAGAGAATTCCCCCTCAAATTGGTCTCATTAGACCAAACTAGGTGGAAGATCCAGAGGATGGACCAAGAAGGTCAATCGTAGCGTAAAAACCGAAAAGAATTGTAATCTAGCCGAGTCGTCTTTGTTCCCTCTGCCCTGCAGCAACTTGCAGCAGTCGCCGGTTGTACTATTTCTCCTTCGGGTCTGCAATCTGTGACGCGGTTGATCTCCCTTGGGAACGGTGGGGTAGTCGTCCTTTGAAATCCTGTCCGAACTTTGAAGGACAGCCGACGATTTTTCTGGGGTCCTGTAACAAGAATCATGTCTGACCGATAAATCAGGTCGATACGCAGTTCGCAACGAAATTCTGGAAATCTTACAAAAAAACTGGATTTTGTCTGGGAATTGCACCAATTTTCCTGAAAAATTATGTTCTGCACTTTTGTAGAGGAAATCAAGAACTACAACTTTGTAGAAAATCATTTTTAAAGAAAATGACAGTAAGACGTGAAAAAATTCAACCTGAGAAAAGCTGGCTCTTGTATTTCGCAAATTTAATGTTCTGCAAAGCTATAGAAAAGAACTACTGGCTTATAGAACATTGTAATTCACAAAAAGCCTATTGTCTCTAGGAAAAAAAAGTCTTCAGGATGGAGTGCTCAACAATCAGCACGAATTCAATCAAGCCTGCTTCCATCTGGGCCAACAGCATGCCGGCTTTAGTCGCGACGAATTCCAGGTAAGCCTCAGTATGAATTTCACATGAATTCTACGTCGCGCACATGGCGCCCAAAAATAGAAAGAACAACCCGTTCGGTTACAAATCGCCTGACCTATGAGACACCACGTGACAAAGAACAAGAATCGTCTCTTTTCTCTGTTAGCTATATTGGCATTTATTTTTGGAGAAATCGTTCGCCGATTGATATCAAATTAAATTTAGAAACAAAGTTGAGAGTTCGAAAGAGAGAGCGGTTAAACATTTTGATCGGTTGAAGTGCTTCCGGGACGCAGTCTATTTTTAATCGGAATTTGCGGGGGTTCGGTAAATATATATTTGTAATTTCCGGTGGCTGTAACTGGAGGAACGGTGCAATGAGCAAAATACAAAAGTCAAAAAATAATTCAAAATGTTTGGGTACTCTTTTTCGATTTTTTTCCAAATTAATTTGAACTTGTAGTTAACCTGGTGGGATCTTTTCGTGGACACTTTGATGCTGGAATTCCATTTGGCCACCTCAGATGAGCAGAAAGCTTGGAAGAATTTGTTGGATCAAGTCTCAATCCACATGAAGATCGGCTATCAAAAAGCCAGGGCTAATATGCGACGCCATTCTTAATAAATTTCTCTACTATTCTATCAAATTGAGGCCACAAACCAGGCACCGCCATCAGGAATCTCTACAGTAATCCTGGTCCTTGTGCTTGCTACGCAACGATTTCTCGGCGAATTTGTTCGAAAATTAGAAAAGTTGGGGGAAATTATAACAAGGAACGCTTGGCGATCGGTCTCTTCTTCAGAACCACATAACGACAAGAACAAATCACACAGAAGGTGATGGATCGTATGGCAAGTGATGGATCGCTCGTTCATTTTCTTTGGGTAGGAGTTGAACTTCGATTCTACTTCCCGATTCCCTCTCTGTTTTTCTGCTCAAAAAACAATCAAGAAAACGAGTAAATATCCAGAGAGAATTCATTGATCAAACGAACACTTTCCTTCTAATTCAATTAGGCCCTTCTCTGTCGCGATTTTTGCGGCAAATTTCTAAAGATTATGGAGGTGAGAAAATTAAAACTCAAGAATCACCAGGAAAGAGGAGAAAAACTGTATTTTTCCCCTTTTTTTCGCAACATTTTCAACTGTTTTTGGATTACTCATCAACCAACTATCCAATATCAGTTCCCCTTTCCAATTAATTTCAATTGAATTTGGAGAACGTGGTCGGCCGTCATCATGATACCATAGTTCGCATCGGGTGACTTATTTCGAACCGTGAGAAACAACAACAGCAGCTGTCTTTCTGGAACATTTTCTCTGTCAATAGAAGGAGAAAGAATTTGCTAAAGGGAGACTTTATGCTCTGATCTGGAAGCGTCAAGACCTTATCGGCTGAATATGCAGTCTCGAGACTCGCGTTGTCTTCACGTGAAAGACTATGACCAAGAGGAAGAAGGCTGTGATTTGACGGTATCTTGGCCAAAGGGAGAGGACAATTTCCCATTTGACACGTGTCTAGCCAAAACTACTGAGGAGAACTTTATTTTTTGGTTTCTCTTGTGACCTCAAGTTCGCTAGAAGGGCTACTGTAGCTTCTTGATCTCTTCTATCAGCTTGCTTTGTCAATATTTTATTTGGATAAACATCGAGTTGTGAAATTGAAATGTTAATAATTTGTGTACCAGTTAGTCAAATTTGTTCGCAAACTGGTAATTATAAAAACGGACAAAAGAAGTAAAAGAAAGTGAACCAGTCGCCCTCTCAAACAAAAACAAGATCAAAACTGTTGAAAGCCTCCCAGTTTGTTGTAACTTTCGTCTGTTTTGGAAATTTTGATGACTGACCGAATTGAGAGAGAGAGGAAACAAAGAGACAAAGAACTGACCAGTCTCTAGTGTTTTTCTAAAAACCCTCTTCTTTTTGGATAAAATAGAAAACAAGCAAACAGATAGCTATTTTGGTCCAGGTTTTGTGTTTCTCACCCACACATTCTCCGGTACAAAGGCCCGGCGGGCTGTGACTCGATGTTTATGGCTTTTCGTCTTCGATAACAGGTGGAATTTGACCCAAACCCAATGATCTATTGTCGTAAAATTTTCGTATTTGGAATAAAATGTGGAAAAAGAATTAGTTCTTCAAACTGAAACTCTCTTCCAAGACTGAGAGACTATCGAAAGGGATTGTAAAATTGATAATGAGCGGAAATACAGTAATTTCTCTGATAAATTGACCGTAATTTCTGTCTGGGAGAGCTCTCCTTTTGACAGAACAAATTATAGTGTAATCTAGGTGGATTGGAAATCAACAAAAATACACACAAACAACGACAAATTGCGTTAAAAATAGACAAGACTTTAATCAAAAAGTCAATTACAGAACTATCTTATGGCCTTCCTATCACTTGATTGAGCTTCGTCTATTATTGACGATGACTATTTCTGCTGGACGAACTTAATGAGATGCTAAGAAATTCCCCCCGCTGAAAAATGTCCAGAGTCTGCAGTCGCAGCTGCGCTTTTTACCCAGCTTGCTGCCGCCGTCCATCGTCCGTCCGCAGAAGCCATCAATCTCCTTGAAACGACATCGAACATCCTTGATCTACCTCGGCAGAGTTCAGGACACTACGGTAATTTGTTCGCTCGACCCCAGTTGAAGGCGGGGTTTTGGCTGTGTGCCGTGGTGGCCCGCCTCGGTCTAATGTCGTCAGAGGCTGGGTGCAGTCTATGGGCGGGGCTAGTGGACGTTTCCTTTATAAGGAGCCAGTGGAGGAGAGGCAAGTCGAACTCTCTTTGACATGATTAGCATCATACATCCCGCCCGTGATCATTTAGACGATGGCTTTGGCTATCGACGTCCTATGAGACCTAGAAGAACTTCCACAAGTGAAGAGTGAGTTTCCTACTTTGATTATTGCTATATTTCCCTCAATTTCTATATTCTGTTTACTGAATTTTTCTTTTCAGAGTTACCACGAGTCCAAGCTCTTGATCCAGAAAGATGGTCCTCCGCCTCTTCTTCTCGGATCTGTAGCCTTACTTTCATAAACGGATTCTCATATCGGAGCTTTACTGTACAGTCCTCTCCTCAAAGCTAATAAAATATATGAACAGACTCGCCTCTTTGTCTCTAAACAGGACTTTATAAACCAGAAACTTTAACAAAGTAATAACAAAGAGCAAATAACAACAAAAAAAATCAACAACACAAGTTATAACTTTGTAAAATCCTATTGCTCTATAGGTGGCAAGAGCAGGTCGAAGGCACCGGTTCCTCCTCTATTCAGACCTCCAACGACTAGACGAGCTGATGGAGAGTTCAAAATGTCATCTTCTCCTGAAATTTTATAATGTCATTTACTGAACTTTGGCAGATTAATTCTAACGAGCACCTTATTTTCAAGTCAGGGGCATGACTTCTTTAACGTATAAACACTAGAATTTCTTGAGGAAGGCTAGCGTAACAAAAACAAGGATTTTCTTGGGCATAAGAGGCCTCGTCGAAACAAACTACAAAACAATTCAAAACAGCTACGTGCACTTCCCCAGCTTTTGAAGGATGACCAATTCTCCCCGCAACGTTTTATTTAAGCTCTTTCACACAAAAACCTAATTGCTGTACTTTTGTCTAAAGGAACTTCCTTTGAGAACAAATTTCATCCATTATTCGAGAGGAACCATTTACGCTACAAGCTGATAAGATGGGCTTAGCTTATCTTGTCCCGTCTCGTGCTTATTATTTGTTTTCAAGACGTGCTAAGAATGTTAGGGACCGAAATTTTACAGTTTGTTATACCTCTTTATCACCTTTACATTTTTAAAGTGCATAGACTTTCTAAAAAAAAAGGTGTACTTTTAAAGATGAAAAATATAAAAACAATATCGACAGTTTGACTAAGGAACATTGATTTTTGGACACTGATACCTAACAAAAGAGGGTAAATGTTCGAGTTATTTACAGTTCAAACTGCACTGTTCACGCTTATTCTTAACAGAAAATGAATATACTGAAAAGCCTACAAGGCTATGATGCCGCTAAGGAATTGGAGGCTTTGCATGTTATTTCCCAATATTGCCGAAAATGTACGAACAATTAAATTTCTCGCCGCATACTAATTTATCAGCGGGTAAGACTTTGAGAAATTGTGTTTTTTGCTGATTACTGTAAGTCAACGTTATTTTAAAAGTCAAAACACGACTTCAATTTGCGTACACAAAGAGTGCGTCTCTTCCTTACATGATAGAAACATGTGAATATTTCATATTGCAGAATTTAAGATTCTTCTTTAATTTGCACTGTTTGAACATTAAATATTCAGCTATCTGACTTCCCCCAAATTAATAAATAATGATTTTTGTGGCAAAATAATGGTCAAGGAGAGTTTGTTTACTAGAAATAAAATTTCTTACCATGAATAAGTGAATCTCTCAGGAAGGCGATAGTTGTTTCGAAGGTCATCTTTTGAAGGGGTGAAGCACTTGCAGACATAGCACCACGATTAAATGGAGCAATCAGACCAGTAAAAGTCATATAATCAGCCGTTAAATTTAGATGTCGCTTGGAGACGTCGATTCCGTACACTGCGAAGACATTGTTCATTTCCTAAAAATATTATTAATATAAATAAATGAACTATGATCTCGCATATCTATAAAAAGACTAGCTTTTTCTCAGCAATAATAAGTCTCGCATCTAAAAACCAGTCCAAACGCGTGGTGAACACGTGTAGCTGGTCCCCGAGGCGGTAGTTTTCCTTTCAAAATTTACACAACTTCTTCCGGTTTCCTATTCTCCCGTTAATGGAAGTGCATAGATCAAAGTGAGGTTCACAGTTGTCCTTTTCTGTTGCAAAGTCTAGTCTATTCTTGAAAAAGATCAGAATTTGTACGAAACATAATAATAATTGGCATCAGAGAGCACATCTCTTGTTTAGATACCAATTTTTGGAACAAAATGTGATCAGCGATTAATCTACAACTGGCCTTTCCACCCCCACTGTCTCATAAAACTAGTAAATAATAAGGTAGTTGCCACCTTCGATAAATAAAAGAATCTGTGATCTTAGTTTTGGCAAATAGTTTTAGAACTTTGACGCAATGAATTCCTGTGTCAAGCCTTTCGTCATTGAAATAGCATCTTTTGAGCTAGATACGTAATGAGCTCTGCTGAGAGCAATCCTAGAGCTGGACAGAGAACAAATCATGTTCTATGTTCTGAGATTTTCGATTTCTAAGCATCACACTCCTCTGATCCAAATAACTCCCTGCAAAAATTGAGAAGGATACGGAACATTCATTTTGGTCAATTACCCAAAAATAGTTTATCCATTGCTAGCGCCCCTAACAGCGCCCTACAGTGAACAAGGGTTTGTGACGTCAAAAGACCAAGAGGCGTTGGTAGGACAAGTCTCATTCTCATAAGAGAGCCGCGCGCCCCAGACACATCACCTGAATGGTGGTAAAAGAAGCGCGCCTGGCACTAATGTGCTTAAAAACCCTATAGAACTGGTACAGTGTAATACTATCATAGATCTAGGGCAATTTTTCATGTCGGTATCAATCAAAGATCACATTTCTCGATCTTCTCCGAATAGATAAAAATAGTGCAAGAAGCAACACAGTAATTACAGAGAAAATTACTTATTGTTTGTCTACTTTAATCGCGTGTTTACAATTTTTCAGCGCTAGTTAATGGATTATTACCAAATTTTTGCAAGAAGCAGTTTGAAAACTTACAGTAACAATTGCTTTAGCACAAGCTTCCACTCCGTATTGATTTAGAACTAGATTAAGATCATTGGAATAAACAGTATTCACGTCAAGAGCGTCAGCATGATTAAAAAGAGCCTGAAAGACTACTAAAGAATAATAAAAATAGAACCTGTAGATTTACTCCTTGCGTTTGTAAGTATGTAATTTCTTTTCCATCTTTAGTTTGTTTAGACTCCACACAACGTTCAATACCAGGAGTTTGATGAACGATGAAATGTTCTATTTCTCTAAAAAGTGTAAAGTGCTACAAAGACATTAGCTAACTTTTCAATAATTGTTGCTACATCTAGCTTAGATTTTGAAGACAATGGGACAGAAAAAACAACTTCACACCATTTGTCACTCTTCACGTCAAAGTTGTATTTGTAAATTTTTTGGGAGCTAGCGACGACAAACTAAAACCAATATCGAAGAAAAAAAAATCAAGAAATGCATACACGTATCCTTTCATCAGGTGACCTAGAACTAGCTCTAGGGGTTTCTTTCTTTACTATTTCTCCGTCCTCATTTTCAACCATTTCTTCTTTAATGTCTATTTCGTCTTCATCTTCTTTTTCCTCTTCGGGTATTTCACTATCTTTGTCTACCGCACCTCGATCTTCATCTTCGCCTTCATATTCAGCTGCTTCATCACTGAAACAATGCATCATTTCAAATGTCAAACAAACTTGTGTCTATTGTGTAGCCTCTTTTCGGCAGCATCTGCTTCTTTTCCTCCGTCAGCTTCTTCGTCTGATGAGGCTCCATCGTCATCGCCACGCATTGCTCCTTGATGAGAACTTTCATAATCAGCACCCTTTGTTCTGAGCTTTTTAATTTGCATTGCTTCATATTGTTCAACAGCTCTCATTTTTCGATCAATCGCGTCAGCAACAATCTTGATAAAACGTGTTTCGATCTGAAAATGAATTTAAAAAGCCTTAATATTTCCTGCCAGTGTAACTGAATTCTCGATAAAATGATGTGGCCCCATTTAGGTCAACAACCGACTAACATCACTAAATCCCCACTGCCAACTTCTCAATAGACATCAGAAGTTGGCTCCTTTAACTACACTAGTCATTTGAAGAGATTGCGAAAAGAAGGCCTTAAGAAGATGTACCTGGATTGGCTAATTGTGATGCGTCATAGCGAAAGAGTTGACGATCTCTTTCCCGGTTGGATTGACAAAACCAAAATCAGCTATCGTCTCTTTGACGGTATTAAAACTTATTTGAAAAAATTTATCATAAACATTAGGAAATATGCCTCTGCATTTACCAATAGATCGTCCTGTGAAGGATTTCGATCAAGATCCCCCCCCCCCCCCCCCCCCCCCCATTACCGTTTGTGGATAAGTATTAGCTGGACTGGTAGGATAAGCTCTCGACTCCCAAGGCTACATTCCGGATGTCATCTACTGCAGCCCGGCTATCAGATGTATTCAAACTGCAAGAGCGGTTAAAGAAGCTTGTGGCTCAAAAGCTCTGCTACGCATCGAACCAGGGTTATTTGAAAACGTATGGTTCTATCCTAATGCGACTCCACGTTTTGCCACAAAGAATCAACTGGAGCTACAGATTCTAACTATACAACTGTTGATATCTTTGCTAGTAGCGAAGATATTTCCGACTATAATGATAGAATATATACCACTCTACGTAAACTTTCTCTTTCATCAGAACTGATGACTGATGGTGATGGACTCAATATCCTCGCCGTGGCTCATGCATCCACTGTTGATTTGGCCGTTGGACTTCTTCGCAGCGTACGACGCAATTTGAAAAAGCAGGATCTTTATAAGATTGGAAGACGCGTCCCCTACTGTAGCACGGTTGTACTAGAAAAACGTGACGAATTGCGCGGCTTCCGGAATTATAGAGATAGACACCCAATCTCTATGCTATCCCGAATATATCATATGGGAATTTTTCGAATACCTACCAACATAACTTTGTGAACCGATTATGACTAGCGAAACAATTATAAAAATCAGACTAACCTCTCTCATAATACGTGATCGTTTAAGATATCTAGCGCCTTGCTCCCTTTTCTCTGCTTCTAATATTTCCAATCTTAATGTATATTGCCTCCAAGTTTCTCTAGAAAAATAGCTTTGTTAATTTATAAAGTCATTTTACCTTTCTTCTAGATTAATTCTATCTTCTAAAGCAAATTTCTTTATGACTTGTTTTAAATATACTCTATCTAATTCTTGCTTGATTTTTTCTAGTCTTTCTTTTGAAGTTCCAGGAATTACTGCGATCTTGAAACAGAAAATTAATAGAAATATAACTCAAAACCTGTGCACTTGGTGTCGCAATATTTTTTGAAGCTGTCATTAGAATTTCTCTTAGACGTGGAATACCAAGGGTAACGTTCATTTCTCCTCTTCCAGCAAAGTGGAAAGTGTTTAGTGTCATTTGGGTAGAAGGCTCGCCAATTGATTGAGCAGCTAGTAAGCCGACATTTTCTCCTGGATCTGCCATGCATTTCATTCCTAAGTTTATTAGAGTTTTCTTTAAAATCCAAACCTTTCCAATACAATGCTCTTCTCAGTTTTGTTTCATCTTCTTCCACGAATTTATCAATATCTTGAAGTGTTTTTTCTGGAAGTGCTCCCAGAGTAACATTAATGTTGAATTTCTAAAAAAAAAAAAAATTACATGTATGAAATAAATCAAGGTAAACTAAATACTTACATTATCGACAGAAGAGGGACATTTTCTATGAATCCGCTTGATATATTCATCTCTTTCTTCCGAGGGCAAGTCATACCATAACTCTTCAATTTGCTTTTTTGTTGCTCCTACATTATCTACAGAGAATTCGGTAAATCCTGATTTGAACTTCTTCTTGTTATCCGGATGTTTTCTGTTCCATCGTTTGATCTAAAATCGAGTAAATTGAAAAATAACGCGACAGTACTTTTCTAAACTGCTTTTCAGCTTCTTCTACATTATAATCTCGATCGTCTGAACCCTTTGGCTTGCATGTAATTGCTACACTATCTAGGTTGTCTTTAAGGAATGGGAAGGTTTTAGGACACATAAATGAAGATTTACATGTGTCAAGTCCATCTTCTCCATAGCGAAACTAAAATTCTTTACAAGAAAATAACTTTAAAAAACCTGAATTATCGAACCATCGTGATCTCGTACGGTAGCATCATAGTGAACTCTAATACCTTCCAAGTGTTTAATAATACATCGTTGAAGATATCCGGAGCGAGATGTTTTAACAGCTGTATCAATAAGTCCTTCACGTCCTGCCATTGTATGGAAAAATAATTCTTGCGGGTTTATTCCAGTTAAAAAACGCTGGTCAATGTAGCCACCAGCTCGAGGTGATGGGTCAAATGCTCTAATATTATTTCTTAAAGCTGAAACGATAGTTACCTAAATGAAGGCAACGTTCTTCCTGCACAGGTGACAGCCATACGCTTTCCTTCCAATTCAATTTGACCCAAGCAACAAGAAATCTGGATTGCGTTAACACTAGAGCCTTTAGCTCCGGATTGAATCATCATTTGCAAAGCATTTTCGGGAAATGAACGTATCAATCCATCAGGAACACAGGCTCTAAAGATTGCTTCTAATTTAATGGCATTAAACAAAGCTTACTTGGTGATGGCATCGTTATATTTGGAAACTCCTGTTTTCATACCATAATCCAGCATCTTTACATCAGTTCCTTGACCTTTTGGATTGCAATAAGTTGATGCTAGTACATGCTTGATTTCTTTAGCACTTGCCGTTTCATCTAATCCAAAAGAAGTGCGTACAACTTGCTCTCCAATTGTCCTTGATTCAAAGATAGCTATTTTTCTATCTATGTTTGCATCATTTCTAACTAAGATATCAGCGACACCGAGGGAAAAACCATGAAACTGGAAAATTCATCAAATTATAATTACTTTAAGTAACGCACCTGCAAATAGGTTGTGAAAAGTCGAGAAAAGCAAGAAAGTATTTTAATGCCGACTTTGCTTCCATATAATTCAAAGCAACAATGAGCCAGACCATACTGGGTTGCTCCATAATGCGCTTTATCTAATACTCCAACCAACAGTTCTCCTTGTCTTAAAAAGTTCTAATATTATAAATTTTGATGAAGTCACCTAAAAATAACTTCTGATTCGCTCATATTAAATGCTGGTGCTTTATGACCTCGAACAACCCAACAGGATAGCGGTGTTTTAGCTTTTCCTGATAAATTTATTAGAGGTTGTCCTTTTGGTATGCAATTTTTAATAATACAAGAAATAACCTAAATTATAATGTGATTTAAAACATGTGATCACCTGTTTTCCCGACCACAATTGTTTAGGCTTGATCATAGCTGGTTTAGGAATTTCTAATTTTCCGGAATACTCAGAAAATGCCGCAAGAACAAGATGCATAAAGTCCTCCTTGTTTAGAAATCTTCCACGAATAGTAAGTAGTACCCCAGAAACAACATGATCTTGAATTAGGCCTAACAAAGGAGTAGCATCTTTCGGTACTAGCAAGTTACTGCCAACGCTAGCTGGAATTTTAACCTAAATAGTGAAGCGAAATATCTCACCTATTTCAGCAACTTCACATTGTGCAATGTGTGTTTGAACTAAATGTCCATTCATTTCATCTCCGTCAAAATCTGCATTATATGCTTTACACGGAGCATAGTTCATTCTAAGAGCTCTTTGACCAGTTAGAACGCGAGCCCTAAACAGTAGGTAAACATAATTGCAAAGATTAACCTGTGGCCCATGATTGAAGGCTTGTGAAGAGAGGGTTGGCGGTTCATCATCATCATGTCTCCCTTTTTAAGATGTCTCAGCACTGTAGTTGTTGGTCGAACAATGCAACCATGTCCTCCTAGATGTAGCTGATGCGCCGTGCTTTTTCGGCTTTTCTCATCTATTTGCATTTTTCCAAGAATTTGTTTCTTTTTATTTGGCCAAAGAACGTAATTTGCTCTAAAATATTTGATTATAGTAAAAATAATGTACTAATTTACCCTGGGTAGTTAGATGGTCCATTTACAACCAGTTTTTTCATTTGTTTTTGATTAGCTATGTTAACAGGTTCTGGAAATGTTAGTTTTTTAGCAAAAATTTCAGGTATTCCAATTTCATCAATATCCAAATAAGGATCTGGAGTGATAACAGATCTGCAGAATAATAAGAGTTAAAGTAAGTAAATGTCAAACCTGCAAGCAAAATTAACGCGTTTACCCATCATATTCATTCTAAAGAGTCCTTGCTTCTTCTCTAGTATTTGCTTTATTCCAGGAGCTCCCATATTATCAGTTCTTTTATCTAATTCTTCATCAAAAGTTGCATTCATCCTCTGTTGCAAAGCTACGTAGGCATTGTGCATTTTAGCGGTTATGGTTTTTCCAATTACTCTGTTTGACACTAACTCTTCTAATTTCGCGTTTCCTTTTTCATTTTTTTCTCCAAATCGCTCTCCATTTAGAAGGATGCGAATTGCCTAGACTAGGAATAAAGACAAAGAATTGAAAAAAAATCACTTTAACCGTTTCTGTCGCTTCTAATAAACGCCTTAGATTTACGGTTTGTGGATCCTCAAATTTTTGTCCTTTAAACACACGAATTGGGCGAAACTTTGTAGGAGGAACCAATACGTGCTCGCAAAATAAACCATCAAGTGGACAAAGATCTCCTTTCTATAAATAAATAAATAAGTACAGAAAGACACTTTCTTACAGCTTCGTCAGTGAGCATAGGAAAAAGAGAAAGTAGCAGCATTTTTTCGTCTTTTTTCTGATAAAGTAAGCGAAAATGTTCACGAACTTCTGCTCCCCTCCATGCTAATTTATCACACTTTCCATTTATAACTTGAAGAAGCTGTTGTCTAAGTGCATCGGCTGACACTTCTGCTCCTCCATAACCCATATTTTCTGTATCTATTTCTGAAAATATTAAGTAACTATTATATAAAGTCCCTTTTTACTTTTTTCTTCTTTTTCTATAAAGTCTTCATCTTCCTCATCCGATTCACCAATTATTGGTTTACTATCTGGCTTTTGTTTGTTTACTCCTTTAACAAAGCTAAGAATTATACATCGACTTCCGTCATTTACAATTTTTCCGTTTTTTGCTTTACAAAGCGGACAACGTTCCCTTCTTTTGAACTGAAAAATACACTATTAAAAAAAGACTTAATACTGACCAAATGTTCTTTGCAAAATCGTTTAACCAAATCTTTTCGGAAGTCTACCGAATTTTTAGTTGGGTATGAATTTTTTCTCAACGAAGCTGTGCCGGCTTTTCTTTGAATAATATGATCTACTTCTGATTGTAACTGAGCTTCGTCTTCTTTTGAAAGAATTGTAGCTACAATTTATAAGTGTAGGTAAAACTTTTGAGTTACTGGCGTATTTATCTCCTAATTGTTCTTTGAAGTGCTGTTCTAATTCTGCTGCTAGATATGGCTGGCCCATTTCAAAACATCTAAGCTGTGCTTGAACGATTTTACTGGCAACACTTCCAGAGTTACACGTAAAACTATGGCAATGCACGCACGATCCTTTCAACAACTAAAAAAATTAGCAAAATCAAAGAAGAGCTTACGTTTAATGTAAATGCAAATAATACTGGATTGAAAACAGGGACATCTAGTTCAATATGACCAAGGTGGCCAGGACAGTGAGTATCATGTTGCTTACACGTTTCACATTTATCTAGAGGATCGAAAGGTCCTAATTTTGGATCATATAGTCCGCCTTTTATTGGATGTCCAACCTGAATAAGCTAATAAAGCTTCAAGCAGCCACTTACCTCATCAAATGTCCTAGTTTGAATAATTTGCGAAACGCTAAGTTTCTCAATTTCATGTGGAAAATAGTTCCTTAAAGAAAGTCTATTCAGCTGCATATATGGCTCATCGCCCGATTTTACCCAGTCCATTCCGTCCATAGTGAGGGAATTTCACCTAAATAAAAATAAATTTTTTAACTGTTTTGTATTAATGAAGTTAATAAGTGTTGAGAAAAAATAGCGCCGCTGAATTAGCTAACATTATCTTTAATTATAGAGTGCAAAGTTAAATTAAAATAAAGAACCACTAACTGAAAAAGACGAAACTTTTTAAAAGTCAAAAAAGACTTGGTCCCAAAGCGAATAAATTCTCAAACGATATAAGGATTTTCGAATTCAATTTTTATTTTCCTGATACTTTTATTATCTATAATAAGTTATTTATTTTAGGTGATAACCATGGTCGTAATGCCACCGACAGTTTCTACTAGGGAGGAGGACTCGATGAATAATGAGCCCTCACTAAGTGGAAAGAGTATTATTGGTTTGATTTATCCACCTCCTGATATACGAGGTTAGCTTTCGATTTATTTTCTTACAAATTAATATTTAGCTGTAATTGATAAAACGGCTGGCTACGTCGCCAAGAATGGAATTGATTTCGAAAACAAAATTAGAGAAAAGGAGGCAGCTAACCCTCGCTGGAATTTCCTGAATAATACAGATCCCTACAATGCTTACTATAACACAAAGGTTTCCCTAATTATAACTATTTCTCTAGGATTATTTTTCTATTTAGGTCAGAGAGTTTCGGGAAGGAAAAGCTGAGATAATTCCACCAAAGCCAGTTCTTCCAGACGCTGTTAAAGAACATGTAAAAAAGGTTGAATTTATTCCACAAAAGCCGCCACCGGCATTTGAGTTCTCAGCAGATCCAGCTACTATTAATGCTTATGAATTGTAAGTAACTTTGTAATTTTTATGATTTTTTTAACCAGAGATCTTATACGTACAACGGCATTATTCGTTGCTCGAAATGGTCGTCAATTTTTGACCCAAGTCATGACTCGAGAAGCAAGAAATTATCAATTTGATTTTCTAAAGCCAGCACATTCCAATTTCCAGTATTTTACAAAGCTTGTTGAGCAATACACTAAGGTACTAGCTAAAAATTTATTTAAACATATTTATTTAAGGTTATTATACCACCAAATAATATCCTCCAAACTTTAGCAGCAGAAAATGGCAATAATTCACGACTAATGGAGGATATTAATTATAGAGTAGCTTGGGAAAGGCATCAAAAATCAATTAAAGATAAGCAGGATAAAGAACTAGAAAAAGTTTGTGCTTAAGACTGCAAGTTTATATAATTATTTTGTAGGAACGTCAAGCATATGCCTCCATTGATTGGCACGATTTCGTAGTTGTTCAAACTGTTGATTTCCAGCCTGGAGACATGTGTACGCTCACTTTTAATATTTCTGATTTAAGTTATTTCAGCTAATTTGCCGGGGCTTTGTACACCAGCGGATGTTGGTGCTCGTATTCTCCTTGAACAACGAAATGAACTGCAAAAAGCTGCAGGACAAGCTGTTGAAATGGATATGGGAGATTCAGACAGCGACGAAGATATCCAACATGAAGTACACGAACCACAGAAACAGCCTGAATTTGCACAGCCACTCCCTCCATTAAAGCAAAAAGATCTGGTTGTCAGAGATTATGATCCAAAGAAAGGTAACCTACAGTAGTACTTCATTCCTTTAATATTTTAGCTGTGCAACAGCGCCAGCAAAAACAAGCAGATGGGTGGCTTATTTCTCCACTCACAGGAGAGCGTATACAGTCTGATCAACTTGATCAACATGTTCGATATAATACTGTCGATTCACAATATAAAGAAGATCGTGATCGACAATTGGGAGAACGCGGTATTGAAGAGCCAGTTCTTGCTCCAGGAGCTGAAATTTCTAAAAATCTTGGAAGGTAAACTTGTAAGAGGAAAGATTCTTTTTTAATCTTCAGATTCGCTGAAAGACGTACCGATATTTTTGGAGGAGGTGCTGAACAAACAATGATTGGTCGCAAACTGGGAGAAGATGGCTCAAGCTTGATGTCAAAACAGCCACTTTGGGATGGAACTGAAGAAACAAGGGAAATGCATACTTCAAGAATTCAAAATCAAGTAACGCTTGAGCAGCAAATACACGAAATTCATCGACAACATGGATTCCAAGCTGACCCATCAAAAGAAAGAATCGGAGCTCAGCCACTTCAACCAGTAAGATTTAAATATTTACATAGACAATCACCGATTCCAGCCAATTCCCTTATTAAAAGCACCTGTACGCCCTACTCCTGCGGTGCCTACGGTAAGCGTTTTATTTCTAAATTTTATTGTTTTTTAGTCAGCTGATGGTGCTCCTGCTGTCAAACGTGCTCGCACAGAAAAAGAACTAGAGCCAGCCGAAACGTGGCTAGCAAAGGTGCCTGAAATAATTGAACTCCGTGTCCAACTTCCGTTAGCACCTGAACTAAATCTAGATGGATCTATAGTAAATCTCAGCATCAAATGTGCTGCTACGGTATTGCTTCTAGCGTATTTATCACATATTTATTTCAGGTAGAAGACTTGAAGCAAGCAATTCAGGATTCTTATGCAATGCCTATTACAAAGCAGAAGCTTGTTTACGAAAATTTCTTCTTAAAAGACCAACTTCAGCTCGCCTTTTATAACATGACTAACCAGTCATTTGTTGTCGTTCAGGTCAAGGAACGAGGTGGAAAAAATAAATGAACGACTATTTCAAGTTTGTATTGTATTATTTTGATGCTCTCTGAAAATAAACTTTATTGCAGAAGTTGATTTATATTATTAGTAGCCTTACAAGCGCTTGTTAGCTTGTCCAGCTCTAAAAATGAAATATCCGCTATCAATTATAGATTGGATAGACATTTTCCACTTTCCGTGCTAGATTTACACATTTTCTAACTTTAATTCTGATGGGGGTATAGAACTTAAACATTTCTAATAGGATTTCCGAGAAATTACAAATCAAACATCTGATTAGTCCGAAATAAGAAAAGACTTTCGTTGACGAGCATGCATCTATCGATTTTAGGTTGTCTCCATGTGTGGCAGCTGGTTGCACTAGAGTTTTTTTTATTATTTTCATTGCTTGCTGCGACCCTAATCTTCAATATTTTGACTCTATATAGTTCTCTCAATTTTCAGAACGTGTGAGATTGTTAGACTCGCTGTTAATTAGTGAATCAAGCCGGTTTAAATTAATTTTTTATTCCACGTTGATTTAAAACAATAATTAGCAGACAATAATGCTAGAAATTGGCTAAAAATCCAGTGATTTTCTTCCAAAAAAAAAACTCTTTTCATGTAATTGTTCTGAAATGAGGGCATTTATCCAGCCGGCGGCAGCCATTTGCCACTCCCAATTCGTCATCAATTATTAATTTCCGCGATGCGTTCCCTCTTTGTCAAAACCTCCTCTGATTCTCAAACAAATATAGGATCACATTTCCTCCTGTCTACATGATCTCTAATCTCACAGAGGAAGCGGGTTTAACACCCTATTCGCTGCAATAAAATCTCACTACTAATCCATCAATTAAGAAGGTACAGATGAATGGATGATTGTTCTGGTTTGGTCGCTGATCTCCTCGGTCACCTCGGCCCTTTCCAGGAAAAGGTAAAGATTCATTACCTTTATAAGAAACACAAGCTAACTGTCGAAAAGTTGTTTTTTGCCAGCCCAGAAAGCAAAAATAAGGTAGCATTTATCATCATTTTACAACAGATTGGCAGTCTTCCTCCGCCACTTCCATGCCGATCCAGCCAATCGGAAGTCTATGCTCGTTTGCAAAAGAATAAGACCCGGAGACTCTTTGCTTTCCCCTTCGCCATCTTCTGGCAGATTAACTCGCTTCACCAGTGAGCCTCAACTCCATACCCAACAGCTAATCTACCGTACCCAACGAGCAGAGCTAGCAGTAGAACCTACCTTGGTATTTCAATCTTAACAATTAAACTTAACATTGTTAGACACTTCTTACATCAGAATGGAGATTTGTAGACCTTTTAAATTCATCTGACGATGAAAAGGTTTTCTTTGTTGCCTCAATTGGCCGTCTTCAACCTGACGACGAACCTCCCACGAAAGCAATTTTCGTAAGACTGTTCCTATTAACATAACCGGCAAAAATATTCAAGTTGGAGTCCTGTTGTGATCGGATTGCATGGCATAAACTTCAGCCAGCATCACTCTATTCCTGTAATATAGAGCAGTAGGTTTGCAAATTATCCTGAATTGAGAGCTATTCTAGATTTGTTGATATAGTCTACGCTTTTAGCGAAGGAGCTTTATTTGAAAACAACACAAGTGCCTTGGTTGAAAGCATTCACAGTGAGTAGAAGTTACCGTATCGTTGAATATTTTTGCTGGAAAAGGGGGCTAATTTTCAGTTACTATAGTTTTATAGAAATTTACTATGAAAAGAGAAAAACAGTCAAAGCATTTTTCAGCAATTTTCCCGGATACAGCATCAAAAACAGATCTCTCACTCTCTCCGGCCCATTCTCTAAATTCCAATTCAAGTTCTGTCCTGACTCTGACAAAAACTTCTCAAAAGCGACCAATGCCCCTCTTGGAACAGCTCTTTTGGGGCGACGGAACTGAGACATCAAATAGAGCAGCAATCAGATACGGAAGTGAAACAACGCTCAACAATGGACACTACGGCTCGTTGCCCAGGTGAGTTCTCTTCCGGGGGCTATATGGATTTACTGCCACCTTGTTTGGCCGCATTTCAATTTGCCGGCTCTATGATGCGCTGATTTCTTGAATATTTAACCTAATGGCTCGTCGCTCAAGCGTCAAGGCTCCATTCAACTGATTTCCTTTTGAAGTTTCAGAAAACACTTTCATTGCTAATTTTAGAAAGTCTGAAGAAAAAGTAGACCTTCTCACGGCTAAATATATTTACAATTTGTGATGTGTTCTCACTTTAATCATTTCTAGAGCTCAAAAGCAACTACTTTATTTTGCTAAAAAAAAAAGTCGAACGTTTGACCAGAAATTTTAAGGCAAACTACTCCTACTTTATATCTCAGTTTGGCCCAACATAAAGCTGTGAATATTCCCTCTATATCCCCCGCCTCCAGGTTGCTAGGAGAATTTAATCCGCGCCTCGTATCACTATTTGCCTCTCCAATCCACGGTCTTCCAGGCGCTCTTACGTCTCGCCTCGACGTCGCTATCGCAGTTGCACCTCGTCAACTCGCTCCTCCAAAGAACTCTACACTGATTTTGGCTCTCCGGTTTATAGATTCTTCGACCCGGCTAATCAACTTCCACCATTCTTGAAAAACTTGAATAAGGAGAAGGCGTACATTTATAATAAGTGAGTGAGATAGAGAG
Source organism: Oscheius sp. JU1382 (assembly GCA_932521405.1). Taxonomy (NCBI): domain Eukaryota; kingdom Metazoa; phylum Nematoda; class Chromadorea; order Rhabditida; family Rhabditidae; genus Oscheius; species Oscheius sp. JU1382. The sequence goes on along the minus strand of OW051476.1, from coordinate 9,670,882 downwards.
GTCAAAAGGGCAATAATAAGCCTACCAAATGAGCCTAATAGACGTCCGGCATCCATAGCCATCACTCTCTTTCATTTTTCAGCGGAAACCTCATGGAGCAACAGAGCAGTGCACGGTCCATTGCTAGTTCCGGAATATCTCCCTCCGTAACAATTGAGGGTATAGATATCGCCCAAATGGAGGAGGACGACATCAGGTAAGCTTCGTGTTATTGAACCCTTTTTGAGAGGTATCACATGACAACTAATATAATGCTTTCACTGTTATAGACCAAATTTCGACTTATTTGGCAGTTTTTGCGCAATATCCCATAGAGATCTTTGTTCTTTGGGTTTACTTCGTGCGAAAATCTAATCAAAACATCGGCTCGCAATTGATTTACATTGGCTTGTTGTTAGTCTCAAAGTTGAAAGAAAACAGAACAAATTGAATTTTTGATCTAAATAGAAGGGCAGCACATGCGTAATCCTTGACATTTGTTGTTCAAACGAGCAATTCTAGAAGCATTACGGAATTGCCATATGTGGATGATTCGACTGTGACGTCCCCACTAGCAATAACGGATGGAATCAGTTCGTATGGTGAGCAGGGGATAGAGGGAATGCCTATTTCAGAGATCAGTTGACTTTCACATTACCTCCCATTCTTATTGCAGCTGCTCTTGTTTACCAGGAAAAGAGAACAGCGAGCCTAGAGAGGGCAGAGTTGTCCAATGAGCAGAAGCACGAGGCCAACGGAGGACAACAACTTACCAATGGATCTCTGTCTAACGGCCATCTTCCTCATGATAACCCACCTGAAGAGAAAATAAAAGAGGCGGAGTCTGTCCAAGTTCCTGTTCATGTTGTTGCCAGTAAGCCGCCTTCAAAACCACCAACTAACGGATCACTAAAGAATCAGCGAAGGGTCGAAGTGAGTTAGCATTTTGGTTATTTTCAACTGTCATGTTCGTGTTCAAATTGCTTCCCATTCGAAAGCATAAAGGCGTTCCCTAGAGGGAGAAAGACTCATTTACTCCTAGCTGATTTCTAAGCTCCCTCGAGCCATGGAGCCCCTTTATCCTTCTAGTCCATTGTGTTCCATCAAGGAAAATTAATTGAAAGTCCTTTAGCAACACTCCTGCCCACCTCCTTCTTCAATAAATCGACGCCGCCATTCTGCCATGGTTCAGTCTTTAGCTGATACGACTTTCAACTTTGCCGATAGTTGTAGGTTTTGAGTTTAGCCATACAAATGGGGAATTTCAGCAAGACACAGGTCTATTAGTCCAATGCCTGGTGATCACGTTCTCAATGGACGACGAAGATCACTAAGGAATTCTATTTTCTCAGGTCTGTTGGCGCCATTGTGATGCTATAAACTGTCAGGACAACAGTTTCTAAGTCGACTGTGGGCTCAAAAACCTGAGATAAGAGGCCTGTTTACCCGGGGGAATTATAACCTTGGGCAGCTGACCTTGTCGTGAGATCAAATCAATTGTAATTGTCCATTGAACGATCTTTTTTTCACCTATTCGAATTTATTTTATAAAAGAAAAATTAATCGAAAAATGTTATGCGGAAATTAATACAAGCAGACACTTTTGCTAACGACGTTGCGTTCTTGAACAAATATGCGCTCACCATGCTAGTCTGCACTCGTATTTTGAGAAATGCCGTCCTGTCCGGTGCTTGTGAGTTTCTTTCGTTTTCATTTTTTGTTTTATTATCAATTTTTAAACTTTCTAATTGCAAATTTTACTTGAAAAATATGATTCAACTACACATGCAAAAATATAAAGGTATTTCTATTTCATTCTTTGGTATTTTTGAAGCTTCCCTGTTTTTTTTCTGCATGGAAATAAACTCCTAAGATATAGGCTTAATAATTAAATAAGGGCGACTCAATTAGACAGCAATGTAAATAAGATGTATTCGAAAATCCCATTAAAATAGTTTACTGTATTTATAGTAGTCTTGTAAATGTGCCTGTGTCGGACTGTTTCTTTTCCCTGTACCTGTTTTTAATAGAGATAAAATCAGAATGTATGTGATTCCTGTTCCCATACAATTCTTGTTTTTCTAAAGACCCTATCAATTTTCCACATTGACTATGCAAACATTTTCAGATTCTGGCTCTGCTGAACTACCAAGGCCGTACACCCCAAGTCGGCGATTTTACTGTCGCCGAACTTCGGTCACGGATAAAACGATGAGCAAGCCACCTTCTGTAAGTTAAATATTGAGTTTGTTAATTATGTATCTAGATCCTTGTCTATACCGGTGATCTCAACTTTGAAAATAAGGAACAGTATGACAAGCAGAAGGACCTCTACAATAGGATTCGTTACGGATTATCTAGAGTTCTTCCATTTGACCGCTATACAGTATTTAATATTAGCTCTAAAGCTGTAAAACATCAGCCATGGATAGAAAAAACAACGGTAACATGCCTAAATATCTTTATTATTAGTAATATTTAAGGCTTGTCTCTTGATTGCTTGCACCGATGGACTTGATGACGCTGCTTGGAGCAAAATGCAAGCTTATTTTAACCAGGTGATGCATTAAAAAAAAATTAATGTTTATCTTAAGGCTGGAAAGATAATATTTGTTTGCCAAAATCGATTGTTGGCTAGCTTAACTAACTGTGAATCATCAAAAAAGCAAGCTGATATCTTACGAATGACTTTGGGACATAATCATTCTTCGGGAATGGGCAAAGATTTTGAAAATTTCCTTAGAAAATCGCTTAAAACACTAAACAAACACGGCGTCGTAAGTTAATTAACAAGTTAATAAAATGAATGCTAATTATAGGTAAATGAAACATTTCGATCTAAAGATCTCACAGGAGAAGCAAATTACTCAGTTGTTCTCACTAAAACAAAAGAAACTCCAATGCTATTATATATGGAAAATAGCGCTCATCAAGCTGCTGCCATGTTTTCTGATGCAACCCCAGACCAATTATTAGCTCCAGGTTTGCTTTAAACTTTTCCTTGTCTATTTATTGTTTAGGCAGCAAGATTTTGAGAGATTCTCTTTCAAGAGTTGGGGTATTAACTCATGAACATGAAATTCCAAACACATCCACGGGAATTCTCGTTGAACAGGAAGACGATCTTATTTCTTCAATACAAGGAATGCGATTCGGAGAAAATATCGGGAAAATGCCTCAATTATTTTTGCGAGTTGAAGAAACAGTCAAAACACAAGGACTACCGTCGGCTAGTAGAGAACTTTTACCAGTTCAAGTTGGTTGCAGGTTAGTATAATTATTTTTCAAGTCTATTTTCTTAGAAACATAGCTAAATATTTTGAGTTCGATTTTCAACGATATTTTACTCGGTTGGATACACCCCATTTGGGAAAAATATGTCTTCATGTTCCAGTAGCTACAAGTACAATGGAAGTTATGTCAAGGTTAGAACCTAATTTTTTGATGATTTTTATGTTTTAGTTTAAAAGATGCAGTTCCTTGTCTTGACGGAGCGGTAGTTATTGCTGGACAACAAGTTCAGGGGCAGGGACGTGGTGGAAATGAGTTTATTTCTCCACAAGGAGCGGCAATGTTCACTTTCTCCACAGAAGTCAGCAAAAAATCGGCCATTGCTCAGAAACCAGGATTTATTCAACATATTCTAGCTGTTGCTCTAGTAGATGCTGTACACACATTAAGCGGAATGCCAGACTTCCCTCTCCGAATTAAATGGCCGAATGATTTCTACTACAACCGTTCTCACAAATTAGGAGGTATGCTGGCCCAAGCTAGTTTCAGAGATGACTGCATCTCATTTATTTTAGGTAAGGTTTGATTTATACCTATTAATTTATTAGGGGCCGGAATCAATGTAACAAATTCACAGCCAACAGTTTGTTTGAACGATATTATTCCTGAAGGCAACGAAGTCAAATTCACCGTTGAAGATGTAATAGCCGAGACACTGAACAAATTTCAAATGTGGCTCAATCGCTATGAATATAAAGGACAAGCAGAAATTCTTAACAAATATTACGAGTTCTGGTTACATGAGTAAGCGTTTTTTTCCATTCTAGCTTGGATAATGTTTCAGTAGGGAAGAGGTGTTATTAGAGGAATCAGGTGAAAAAGTCGTAATTCGCGGTCTGGATGAGAACGGGTATTTGCAAGTGAGAAGCAAACGGAATCCCGGAAAGGTAATATTATTTCAATTAAATTTAAAACAATTGAACTTAGCTGATCTCACTAATGGAAAATGATAATACTTTCGATATGATGAAAGGTCTCATTCGACAGAAGATTTAAAACGCCTTTCCAGCTGTGATTAAGCTAGATATAGAACTTTTACATACTTTTTATTCATTAATGCTCAAAATATATTTATATTTCTTTGTACATTTCAGTTATCTACAATTATGCAAACCTAAAAACCTGCGATTGGACCCGCTCCCATCGCCTTCATCAAGCTTCCTCCATGTTTGAAGAAAAAGACCATAGCCTTTATTTCTTTGATTACTCGATCAACCTGAAGCAAGGCTTATTCAAAAAGAGAATTTACCTCTTCACGTGTCGTTTCGCGACCAAAACTGAAACGAACTGTTTTTGAGGCATGCGCTTCAGAAAAGCCACAGGAAATCAGTATTTTGCTTATTTCTCCGGTATGACACGCGGCACCCGTACTAGCATAGAAGGATTTGCACCTAAAACAACTATTCTTTTAAATAAGAGAGACTAAATACTTTTCTAAGAGATCACAACTTGTGAAAGGAAGAGTTGGAAATGTTACACTACTTGTATTAGGCAATCTAGGAGAGTTTTGAAAATTAACTACAAATGACTCTCCTAAGTGATCCTGTAAACAATACTTTTTAAAAGGAATTTAGTAGTAACTGACATCTAGCCGTTCTTCAAAATAGTCCCTAATGTCCTGAAGTTTTTGAGAAATCTCATCTAAATGGTGATAAGCTATTTTAGCGGCAACACCCAAGGCGACAATCATGGGTGTATTTTCCGTTCTGAAACGAATTTTTAGATTATTTGATGTCACAAACCCAGGTCGTAGACCCATTTCTTGACTACCACCATGCATCCACGGCTGAATATCTACAGTTAATCGATTCCTAACAATTAAAGCTCCGATTCTGGGACCATAAAACTTTAAACTCAAGTTATTTTGAAAAAGATCTCAGCTCACCTTGTGGCCGACTACAGTAATGGCATGCACTTTAAGATCCTTGAAGTTAACAGGAATTTTGCCAATAGCTTGAGCAGCATCGGTATGAATAAAAATTTCTCTGCCTACACTCGAGGATAGGCTTGATTGAAGAGAAACTAACCTATAGATTCGGAGTGACGTTGAACAACTTTTACAATACATTCCATTGGTTGAAGCACTCCCGTTTCATTATTTGCCAGCATGATTGTAACCAAGCAAGTATTAGCTGTGATAGAACTGCATAGCTGATATGTGTCGATTTGACCAGTATTTGGCTCTACTCGGATAAAGGTAACATCTAAATGGAATGAGATCAAGTAAACAGGGGCAAATACCTATTTTGTTCTCAGCTGCAAGCGCTTTGAGAGGTTCTATGATCGATGGATGATCAATTTCCGAAGTGATTATGTGAGGTTTTCGATCAGGGAACTTCCTCTTGAAGTCGTTGATGTTGTGGTGAATTATCCAATTATTTGACTTAATTCCGAGTCTAGAGATCTAAGAAAATGAATACCTCCGTGCCGCCAGAGGTGAAGATTACAGCATCAGGAAGCACATTAACTAAGCTAGCTATAAATCCTCTAGCCTCACTGATGGCATTTTTGGCTAGGGCTGCTTAAATTAGAGCCTAGAGCAAACAAAAAAACCAACAATTTGGGTTATTACTGCTTGGATTGCCCCAAAGACGTAAACTATCAACGATAGACTTTTCAACTTCTGAGGCAAGGGGTGTAGTAGCATTATAATCCAAGTAAACGGGTTGCTGTTCTTCAAGATACCAAGACATACTCTTTCTGAAAGGGTGATATTTGTTGTAGCAACGAGAAACGAGTGGGATTGCACTAATTGAATACATATCCGGAGCACAGAGCTTGTACTCGGGGGGATTTATTGCGTATTTTATGAACTTTGAAGGAAGTTGAGATTAGAGACTGTTGAAGCGAATCGAGAAGTAAAATGAATATTGCCGAAACAACGTCTTTAAACATTCCGAAGTGACGAGTTTGAAGTGAATTTTGCTGACAAATACGCAGAATTACGCAATTGATCTTGAACTTACTGAACATTTTTGATCTCGCGTGTAGTTTCATTTGCCCTTCTATTTATATTTTTAGTCATATTATTTTTAATTCGAGCTGTTTGAAACGTTATAAATCTTAGGAATGATGGAAAAAGAAGCCCTATATATAATCTGTTAAAAATAATAACATGAAAATTTTAATAATTAAAAAAGGGAATTTATTTAATTATTTTCTGATTTTTTTTTTCAATTTTCCATATAAGATATCTTTTTTAGGGTTAAACAACGACAGCTTAAATGGCAACTATGGCTCTTGCTGATCAGGAAGAGCAGAAGAAAGTTGTCGATACTTTCCAGAAGCTTCGAGAAGAACAGCAAGACTTGGCTAGCGAAATCACCAAGATTATGGAAGAAAAACGAGAATTTAGGTAAGATATTATTACTATTTCGTTAATTTCTATAAATTTTAGTAGGGTACTTCTTCTTCTAAAAGACTTAGATCCGTCTCAAACATGTTTCCGACTAATAAGCGATACTCTAGTCGAGCAAACTGTAAAAGAAGTAATACCCAATCTCGAGACAAATCTTGCCAATGTTAGTTTAAAACACATTAAAATTTAGAATTTTATTTTCAGCTTGATACGGTTTCTACTGAATTGAATGCTCGCCTTGTTGAAAAAGGAAAAGAGCTAAACGAGCACAAGACAAAACACAATATTCGATTCTTAACAGAGGAAGAAAGTATTAAGCTTCGACAGGAAATGGCCAAGAAACAATTGGAGAAAGAGCAGAAACTTTAACTATTTTATTCGTAATCTTGATCTGTTGATTTTTCGCATGTTGGTGCATTGTCTGCTTGTCAATTAAATGTGCTTTTTTTATACCAAACATTCAATTTAAGATTTTCGTTTTCTATATTACTTCTAAGTCTATTTACGTCTTCTTTTGGTTTAGCGTTAAATCTTAGATGCCAACTATCCACGACGCCCTACTGAGTGATTCAGAGGATGAAGATAATATAAGCGAGAATGTTGATAAAAAGGACGAAGAACCAAGCTCATCTGAAGAAGACGAGGAGGATGAAGCTGAGGGCATTGAACTAGAAACCTTGATATCGAAGCCCGAAGAGGTACTTAATTTGCTTTTCTACGCTAATTTAACAAATTTAGATCACAAAATTAAATGCAGCCAATAAGAGCTTCAAAGATATCGGTATTAATACATGGCTAATTCAACGACTATCAACGATACATATTACGAAACCAACTCCAGTACAGGTTTTTTTTTAAAATAAATTTTATTTTATGAATGACACTAATTCCAGGCTGCCTGCATTCCAAAAGTTTTGGAAGGATGTGATGTACTTGGATGTGCTAAAACTGGAACAGGAAAAACGTTGGCATTTGCTCTTCCCATCTTAAATGAGGTCTATTTATTTTCATTTTTATATTGTTACAATTTTAGTTAGCCGTAGACCCTTTTGGAATTTTTGCGCTTGTTTTAACGCCAACAAGAGAATTGGCTTTACAAATAGTTGATCAGTTTAATGCCATAGGGAGACCAATTTCGTTAAAGTGTACCTGTATTATTGGTGGACAAGATATCGTAAGATCTTTTTTTCTTTAATTTGTAAATTATAGACGACACAAGCAGCAGAATTAGCATCTCGTCCACACATTGTTGTTGCAACACCAGGTCGTTTAGCAGATCATTTGGAATTAAATTCTGAATCTTTTAGCAAATGTCTACAGTAAGTTCTTTTTAAATTATCAAAATTTTTTTTAGGAAAATTAAATATTTTGTTCTTGACGAAGCAGATAGAATGCTTGATGGACAATATGACGAACAATTAAAAGCAGTATTCAAAGCCATTCCAAGACAGCGCCGTACCCTCTTATTCTCTGCTACTATCACAAGTGCTATCAGTCAATTACATCAAGTATTTGCTTAACTCTATTTTTTAAAGTTCAGGTTTCCTTGAAAAAGCCCTACTATTTTGAGGATAAGTCTGAAGTAGTCACCGCAGATAGATTAGAGCAAAAATATGTTCTTTGTCCCGTTGCAGTAAAAGACGCCTATCTAGTAAATTGACTCAAGTCTAAAAAGCATTTTATATCAGGTTTATGTCGTCAAAAACTATCGCGAGCGTAACTCTTCCAGTTCTGTAATGATCTTTGCACAAACTTGCCGTGAATGTCAAGCACTAGCATATATGTTCAAAGGATTAGGAATCGAAGTAAGCTTTTTTGCCAATTCTTAATTATTTTTAGGTTGCTTCTTTACATTCACAAATACCCCAGAAATTGCGCACAGCAGCATTGGCCTCTTTTCGATCAAAGACCCTCAGAATTTTGATTTCTACAGATGTTGCTTCGAGAGGGCTTGATATACCACACGTAAAGTTGATTGTATTTATACCTATTATTTAGGTTGATTTGGTTGTAAACCACAATGTTCCACAGTGCCCAAAAACATATGTACACAGAGTTGGGCGTTCTGCAAGAGCTGGACGGTAACATTTTGCTCAAAAGATTTAATTTTTTATAGATTTGGTTCCGCTGTAACGTTCGTTACTCAATATGATGTGGTTCTTCTCCAAGCAGTTGAAGATCTAGTTGGACAGAAGCTTGAGGAGCTAAAAGTTGTTTATTTTTAAAATAAATCAGCCATATACTCGTTTTAGGTTAACGACAAGAAGGTGTCTCAGTATGTAACAAAAGTTCTTGTAGCCAAAAAAGAAGCCGAACTACAGCTGGAGCAGCAAAATTTTGGAGAAAAACACGAAACTAATAAAAGAAAAGAGATGCTTATGAATGGAATGGATGAAGAGGAAGTCGACCGTTTAATGGAAGAAAAAAAGCTACGACGAATTTCCGGAAGAAGACGAAAAATAGATAGTCTCAGTGGAAAAGTACACAAGCTCCACAAAAAGCTAAAAGAAATGGAGTAGAATTTGTTTTTTTTGTTGTTGTTTGTTGATTTTTATAAAGTTTAACACAGATAATTTGCTGCAATTTTTCACTCAACTGGCGCTCGAGAAGTCTCCAAGGCCTATTAAGCTCAGGCTTATGCTAAGTACTGAGTATAAGAAATAAGAGTAGCTAATACCCGCCCATCCCTATGGCTCACGTGCTACTAGCTATAAACTATCCGTGATAAGATTTAATTGTCTTGATATTTAGTCTTAAAAATTCAGCATTTTTCAAAGACAAAGACCCACATTATGCTCATAATTCCAACAAAAAAAAACTGGTTTGTTCCTCGTTATGTATCCTACAGTAATCCATTCATTCTAGACAAAACGGATATATAAGCGATTTTAATTACTAAAAAATATTGATGCTTCCCTTCTGATTGAGAAAATTTTACAGCGATGAAATAAATAAATTCGCCACGTGCCAAAAATAAGCCAACACCGCTGGGCGGAGAAAGGGGTTCCAGTTATCAGCAATAAAAAAGTAATTAACTGTCATTCGATAGTCTTAGCCGGACGAAAGATCGACTACTTAAAATCAATCATCTCTTTGTTCATCCGAATATCTCTCAATCCCTTCTAGCTACCGTATTACTCCATTTAGTCTTGGGTTTTGTCTTTTCTTATGGCTTTTAGGAGTATACAAATAATATCCACAATTACAATAAATTTAGGTAATACGACATGATGCTTGACTCTCAGGATAAATTCTTTCTTGCGACTTCCTTCGGAACCGCGGTAAGTCGTGTTTGACTCTGATTTGATTAGAAATTCAAAAAAGAGAGCCATAAAATGGATTTCAGCTCGTTGGAGCCGGTCTGATGGTTGGTGGTTTTATCCTTCGTTTCGGCCGAGGATTTGGAACCTTTGCCAACTATGCAAAGGCGGATAATGATTTCTTGGAGTTGGGACGATTAGATATTGTTTTCGGCTTGTTCACAGCGGCTGCTGGAGTACTGATCCTCTCATTCTTCTTAGCGTTAGTAGCTACATTGAAGAAGAACAAATTCCTCTTGAAGACTGTAAGTTGGACTGTTGACGTAAGCTCCTTTGTCGTGGCACTTTTTATAGACATTTACAAGCCGGCGGCCAAAAGGAACAAATCGTAAATTCTAAAGAACAGTGCCTGCCGGTAGCTTTTGAAAAACGATAAAGACTCACTCATAGAGCTTAGATAAAATCTTGCTAAATTTGAACAATCTATTGACTTTTTTGAGGAAAGGGACTAAATCGGCCAAAAGCTGGATGAAATAAGATTGAACTTGATTTCAGTACTGCGCAATTATAGCACTAATGATTATCGTCCAATTAGTTGCTGGGCTCCTTGGCTTCCAATATTCCGACTCGGTTAAAGTTCTTGCCAATGATGAAACTCTCCAGCAAAAAATAGGAGAAGCAATTTCCACGTATGTTTATATATAAATATTAGAAAAGTGTTGCAGATTAAACAATAATGGAGGAAAGATAACCAAGGATAATAACGTCGCCTTCTGGACTCATACTCAGCAACAAGTTGGCTTAAAAGACTAATTCTATTGTCCTTTCAGTTCACTTGCTGTGGAGTTACTAGCTATACAGATTGGGGAGCATATTCGACAAATAATGCGACGCTCTACAGCCTTAACTGTTATGTTAAAAACTTTAAAACCGTGAGTTCATTTGTTCCCAGTGGTTTTAAACAGAAAGCAATATTTTAGGGATGTGACAAGCAGATCAAAAATAGGATCTCACAAGACTCACAATATCTCGCTGTTGCTTCTATGGGCGTCCTGTTAGTTGAAATCATTGCTAGCTTTTTAGCTGGCTACAGGGCTTACCATTTAAACTACGACAACGACCACCTTTAGAATTACTCGGTTCAATAGACCCTAGTTTATTAGATTGTACAGAATGAAAGATGCTACAAGTATAAAACTTTATTGTGTTTTGTGGGAAATAACAAACAATAGAAATATACATGTAGATACCAGACTGTAAAGATACACGATCAAAATACCCAATTTTGACACCAATACATATAACAATATAGGCTCATAGCCCGACCGGAAGTATAATATTTTTTAATTGAGGGTGAACAAAAATGGGTGGCATTATGGAGAATTAACGATGAGTGAACCCGTACAAATCTATGCTTTTTGAGAGCATATTTGGAAAGAAATTAACCCGGATAAAAATTAAAATGTTTTTGGAGAGTTTAGGAGAATCTAGCCAACTTGAGACCATGGATAACATCGAGGATCATTTTAGCCATTTTTCGAATTTTGTCTGATTCACAGAAATCTTCTTTCATTTTTATGCAAATAGCTTCAAGAGATGATTCTCTGATCAAATCAAAATAGCTGTATAAAAGAGCTCTGATTGTTATTGATTTTACTTACTTAATTCCGCCATTTGTTTTCTCATTACTCTGAAGCACATGTTGAATACCCCAGAGACACCAGATACGAGCGCCATCATAAAATGATGTGCCTTGTAAGATGCGAATGAATGGAGAAAATGACCTAGAATAAATAATAATTGTTATTGTTCAAACTGACTTGTAAGATACCATAGCACATTTTAGCTTTGGATACTGTTCAACTGCTTTTTTAAGATGACCATCGATGAAAACCTTAATGCCATCGTTGTTAAAGATGAACGGGTGTGCCAAAAGGTTTGAGAGTACACCCGCTGCGAAATAACTTCTCTCTACTGCTCTATGTCGACCTTGTTCACATACTTCGACAAAGTCACCATGCAGACAATCACTAGAAAAAAAATAATAAATATTACTAGCATATAATTACCAAAGCAGATTGACATATTCATCGTCTTGTGTCAAAAGATGGCGAAGCTCCTCAACTTCAGCTATATTATTCAATATTCCCAAAACTTTTGTTTGAATGTTGATATGATCACTGAATGTTTTTAGAATTTTAAAGCAGGTAGTAACGCCTCCTGCTTTATTGAATACCTCACACGAATTTGTGGATTCGTCTGTAGAAAAATTTGATTTTTAAACAAAAATTCAGTTTACCTGTAAGATTCCAAAGGGCCGATAAAGTAAATTTAAGCGTGAACAGATTATTGTCATGTCTTGGACCCGGTGTACTTTCCAAAATCCCTATAATGAAGATATAATATTAGCGGAGACTGACTCAAATTCTCGTTGAGCATGCTAACCAGAAACTTTACATAACGATCGTCGCCAGTGAGCTCTCTAGCTTCATATGGTCTCATTTTAGGAGTTACAATCGAAACAATAGCGATTGTCATTCTGCAACTTACTGATGATTAAAAAAAGTAATTTACCGTGCAACAGATGAGTCTTTGCTACTTAGCATACTTTCCAAAGCAACCTTGCAGGTTCTATAAAAATTTACTCCCGATAATTGGAGTAAATAGTCATTGCAAATTGTAAGCCATACATTCTTCTGTAGCTGAACCATCTGTTTCCAATTTTCGGCAGCATCCAAGCAACGATTCATGCAGTTCTCAACCGTAGAAGGAGATAATCTACGAATTCTTTTCTGTCTATAATTTTTAAATTACTAAGAAAGTTATAAATATTCTGACTTGCATAGATGATATAAGCAAGCACTTCCTGCCATTTGAACACCAATATTGTTCAGATGGCGTTTCATCGAATCACACACTAGCTCTGCACAATGAGTAATCTAGGAGTTTTTTTGGAAAAAAAAACCAGCAAAAACTAACTTCTTCTTGAGTAAATTCTTCATATGTGTTCTGTAAGCAATAATAGACTGCATGCAAAGTGTGACTAGTAAATACATCTCTGTTTGTATTCCAATAGAAACTCAATGCTTTCATGGCTTCACTCCTTGTAGCACAATTCATAATAGTTACCTTCGAGTCGGAGGCAAATGAATGTGCATCCAATGAAGTAGCTATTAGTAGATAAAAAAACACAAATAACCGAGACTAACCAACTACAGAGATTCTTTTCATCTTCGGACATTTTGTAGTAATTGTATTTATCATAGTGATTGCTTGATCTATTCCTACACCTGCTAATGCATTTCCAGCTATATCCAAACAGCTGAGCTCAGGCCATGGGCAATGTTCACTTTCTTTAAGAGCTTCCATTAGAGCAGCTGATAGATCAATGATAGATTCTTGGTCGCCATCAGTTGAATAATCAGAAACTTTTTTTGAAATATCAAGAACGCGTAATTTCTTTAAAAATGATAGATCTTTTCCAGCGGTATCGGATTTAATATCAACATCGTGCATGGTTAAAATTTCAAGTTCTCTAAAGCAGAATATTTGTACTTAATATTACTCACGGAAGGCTTTTCAGCCACGATAGATCCGTAATATTTGTTTCAGAAATATCCAAGGAACGTAACTGAGGAAAGAATTTTGTTCCACTATTAATAATTCGTGAAGATATTGGTCGTCTTGCAATTGATAAACTTAATAAAGATGGTAGCTTTCCCAGCTAAAAATTATATGAAGATAGAAAGGATTCTTACTCCGTTAATTGAATGTAGCTTATTGTATCCGCTAATGTTTAAATTTTGTAAATTGGCAGCAGCTTCAGGACTTAGGCAATGTGTTACAAATTGCATAATATTCAAACTAATGAGACTTTCTAAAAAAAAAGTTGCTATAGGAAGAAAACGATAACCTTTATCATCACATGATATGTTCACAGAAACAAGCTCCTTATACTTCTGCAACTTTGCTAGGGCTAATAATGCAAGTGGTTGACTGGTTCCAGACGAATCAAACTTTAAAAAAACGTAATATCAAAATTATTATAGAATTTCTTACTCTAGTAATCATAAGCGGAGTCATGGTGAAACATCTCCATGTTCTATCATTGAGCTTGGAAAGGTGGCATAGTGCTCCCAAAATTTCATCTCCGATCTGCGTGGGAAGCGGGGTATCAATTGGCGGTACGCGACCTGCAACAAATCCTGTTAATTAGGAAGAATTGATTAATTATATTTTATAAAAAACCTTGAAGTTTATGAGTTGCGTTTTTATTAAGTTGTTCAATCTTTGATTTTAAAAATAAAAATTTTCAAAACTAACCATTTCCAATAATTGAAGCAAAATGGAGAGCACATAATTTAGATAATGGCGGAGCTTCACGATGTGCCATACGTATAGATAAGCGTGAGCAACTAAAAATCTAATTATAAGAAGTGGAAAAGGAGGAAGTGTGAATCAGAGAAGGAACGCCCTAAGTCAAACATAACGATAACAATCCAAAGTAGCCATAACACGATTTTTTGTTTTGTAAAAAAAAAATGCTCTTCCTAAAACCGAAAATCAAAAAAATGGTTTCACATTCCAGCCAGCCATGTCCTTGATCGAGACCAGGTCCAGAACTGCTGGACCTTTCCTAAAAACAGAACGGCGCTCTCTTCACGTTGCGAAAGCTCTAGGCAAACAGCACGTGCTTCGATGAAGGTTAACTGCCACCAACTGTGCGACAGCAAACTCGTGACAAACAGGTCGAAAACGATTGATTGTACTAAAAACTGATTGGCTCCATCTTAGGTACAACTAAATGACGACATCTCAATTGGGGACGCCAATTTCCTCCTTTACGCTTATTTTTCACAGCAGTTGTTCACTTTTTTCGATGGAACATGTGGCTTGCAACGAAATTTTAAAAGGTATGAATTTTAGTTTTTTTTACGTTTATTGGCACAGTTAGATGATCAGATAGCAAAACCAGAAAACGGCGAAAAATTACATGTGTGAGAGATCAAGTACGAAAATATGCAAAAGTGACCTTGAATAAACGATTCATGGCAGCACAAAGATCATGAACTCAAGGTTGGGGATTCCCCGTGCTCTGATTATTCGCAATTCTAATTAATATAAAGCACTTCGCATAGATTTGATTTGAATAGATAAAAGTCAATAATTTGCCTCGTAATTATCATTTTTTTCATCTCAATTTTGTCTGTCTCGTTCAAAGGAGAACATTTGCCCACCCGAAGCGGAAATGCTGAATTATAAGGGCAACGAATTGAAGCAGAGGCAGGCAGGAATAGCATGTGAGAAAGCAGCTAGCCCAGGTTTGACCCCAAACAGCTGCTCTACAAAGACTTGTGTTTATCGACATTTTTCAAACAAATTTCGCACGCAAAATGATCGTGGAGCACCCGCAAGAAAATAGGACTAATTGTAGGTATGAAATGAGGAGGTTTTCGTATTCAAGTTGCTGCTAACGTGCGAAAAAACAAAAACAGTCATGTTTTCTTTGTTTACTCTTTTGTTTTTCTTTCTTTCGGTCGTTTCTTTTATTTCCTAGCAGATATTTCCACATAAACGTTGCAAAAATATTATAGAAATAAAAGAAAAACGAACAAAGTCTGAAGTACTTGGTGGGAAGTGTTTACACACATTCTTCGTTCAATTTTCGACATAAAAATCATAGATGTTCTAATAAAAATGGTGACATGAAGTTTGCCCAAATGATAATTATGCTAAAAGAGACGGAGAAAGGTGGCCCGTTCAATGCAAATGCGAGAGCTAATGGAAAAACCGGGAAGAGAGCGAGGTAGGCTAATGCGATGATGCAAATATCTGCTGCCGCGAGCGGGCTGCTGGGCGACGTCGCCGAGCGGTCACAACGACATGGAGATGTCAGAAGTGTGTGTCCTTGATAAGAGACGAGAGAGGGGGAACAACCTCCTCGTGATGCCGACTGATTGCACGTGTCAGGGGACGGGGATTCCCCCGAAATTGATCAATAGATAACTGGCACTCATTCTCTCTTCAACAAACATAAAGGTTACCGAGGCTGGAACTAGGAAACAGAGAGATAGAACCTTTCTAAGTCGTAAACAAGAGACAAAGAAGCTACGTTTACAACAGGTTACTTCGGGAAAACTGCCTAGCGGCACTGGCAGAGAGAGAGAGAATAAAAGAAGGCCAGAATGTCCATTTGAAAAGGTCTTTTCTCTGAGGCCCCACGCGTTCGCCAGAACGGTTATGTGACAAATAGCCATCATCATTTATGAGCCCTGGGCGAGGCGGGGATTATGCGAGGGAGGAGAAACGTTGCTATGGAATCGGGCTCAACCAGTCAATTAAGACAATATTTTGTAAGAAGAGGAACTGTGTGTCTGGGTCTAAGTCTCTCACTTGTCTGGTGCATGTTCTCTGATGTCAGCTCTCAAAATCTATGAACTTTATGCCAGACACAAAGACGAATTGAAGAAAAAAGCTGCAAAAGATTATGGCGTGAGAGCCTTATAACCTTGAAAAAGTTTTCTAGTTTTGTTACTCAGCTACAGCACTGCAAAACTTCGACTAATGGGAGTTTTATTGAGGTAAATACAAACCTACAATATGCCGTTTAAAGAATTTTATATTGCTTTGCATTACTTTTCTCACCAGACACTGCTGAGTTTTTTTTTCATTTGCAACATTGAACAAAACAGCAGATGACTACCGGAACAACGTGACCTGTTGCTGTTTTAATCGCGTTTTTTGGTAGAAAATTGCTAATTGGAGAGGGAGAAATATATATTTTTATTTACACAAGTTGTACACCTTAACTAGACCAGTAATAGCTCCATATATACATGTAAATAGCCATATCTATGAACAAAATGACAACTCCGCATTGGGCAAAATCCTGGAAACCATCGACCAGCCGTCAGCTCTGAAAAATATTTATTACCATCTGGATTCGCTGAGGTTGTAATTACTACGAGAGAGGGTGGCTGGAATAACAAACGTCAAGGAAACGCACCTGAAGCACGAAAAGTCCTCATTTTTAAAGCAGCCTAGTGAACATTCTGAGGTTCTACGACACCAAGAAGCTGGCAAAAAAATTCGGATATGTTTCAAGTCTAAACGGATCCCATCAACACTGCATAGCTTACTTATTGCATTAGTCAAGAAATCCAACAAGTCATTTTTGTACAGGACATGTGACTGCCCAATGTTCATCTCCTCCAATCTTGTAAATCGATCCCTCTCATGGGCAAAAGTCGGTGCAACTACCCCAATATCATAGCGGATGAACAGCGACTGACAGTTCTAAATTGGCCACTATTTTTGCGAATTAAAAATGATTGACTTTGAACTCTGGGAACATGTAAATTGCCCGATGTTTTGGTCCTCGCATGATGAGCATGTACGGCGAGGGCTTTCTTTCGTCAACAAGCGACAAAGATTTGGTCACAATTCCCAAGTCGAGAAGGGCTCGAAGATAACAGACAAATGCCTGGTTACGGTATTTTGTCAACTGCGCTGGACCGAACCAGCCTTGTCCAAGGGTTGTCCAGTCATGAAGTGAAAGATTCCATTCAGCTAGCGATATTACTGTTTCTTTTCTTTGAAGAACTTACTGGAAGCATCAGAAGCCTCCTTCAAAAACCGGACGAGCTCTCTAAATCCACAACAGGTCACGCTCTCTGCGTCACAAATATTCAATTTCAAGTGAATTTCGTTCAAAGTATTACTGCCAAACAGTGTCCTATGCCATGATTTTTAGACTAAAAATCGAAGAAAACCCACTTGGCATCGTTTAAATGATCAAAGTGTTGCTTTGTATTCAAATGGCCATCCTCTTTCCCTATCAAAATCGCCAATTTTTTTAAATTTTGAAGCGCTCCTGAGGCCAAAGGATAATTAGCCGAGATGGAATGCACTGAAAAAAAAGGATCTTTGTCATTTACAGTAGACAAAAGTTCCAGAAAAATGACGCGATCCTAAACTTTCTTTTTTTTGGGAACACTCCCTATGATAGCCTTCTTCGCCCAACCGCCAGAAAGAGTGACTCACAATGAGCGAAAAGGCCAACAGGAATTGTCAATTCAGTCACGGCAGGCAGGAGCTTTTTTGACAATAAACATAGGAGGTTAGCTTGGAAGCAGAAACGTTCCAATTCACTGTGAAGAATCAATGGCTTGAGGAATTCAAAAAGAGCTGCATCATCCTCGAAGCTAAACTTATTGCACTTTTTGATCCGACAACTGATCAGGTCTCCAAAGCCTTGAGAAACTCTGTTCCATCCCGCAGCAATCAGCTGAAAAATTATGATAGTTTTTTATTTACTGGCTGTGATCTATAAGACCTAGCGGTATTGCATCAGCCATGAGAGTAGAGATCGTTTACTGAACTCACACCCAAGATCTAGGCGAAATTTCCAAAGAAAAACGACTGAGCCAAAATAACGAGGAATTTGCCCAAAATGATAATGGTTAAGAGTTACCTGGGTTGTGGGGGTGAAGGAGAGAATAAATTCGATTATTTCTGGAGGTAGATTTGGTAAGGAATCAGAACACATTTCTCTCTCTAATGGTCTCCTTGTAAATCTCGTCATTTTCTTTTTTAAATTCTTCTCTGAAAATTTCAAAGTGTTTTAGGATCTCAGGTTGTAAAAATAAGACATTATCACCTAGTATGGATGTCTAGAAATGTTCTCAAGAAATTTCGCGCAATGGGTGACTGAACTCTTTACAGTTTGTTTACTAATAAAACATCATTTCTTTATATTAGAGATGTGAAGACTTTGCTCGCTTTCCGGAAACTCGGTTAAAAATCAAATGTTTAGAGAAACTCAGAAGATAAGAAGCTCTAAAAATGAAATTTCCTGATAAAAGGATAAACAAACAATGAGTTCTTATTTTCAGTGCAATTTTGCTTAGTTTGCTTGTCAATTCGATATATAAAAAGGGATGTTTTGCCCGTCGACTGGGAAGTAGCAACCTTCTCAAAAGACAGTATCTAACGGAACGTCGGTTCTTATAAAAGCGGTTTGATTTGAAGGCCTCTGTTTTAACATTAAGTTCAGTAAGGATTTTGATACTTCTTGCGATCAAAATGAGAGGAACAGTAGTAAAATGGAAGGGGAATAACATGTTTACGCGACGAGGACAGCAGCACGGGAGACTCCCTGGTTTTTGGCGTCTCATTGTAGCTGTTTTTAGAGGGATTCGACCAAAAAGAGTAAAATATTTTAGTTACAAATAAAGTGAATGAGTCAATTTGGTACATAGAACAAGGGAGTTTACATCTTGGAACGGGTCGTTGCGCAGGGGGCCACAGTGCAAAGGACGCGTCGAAAACAACGTGCGAGTCACATGCGGTTAGGCCCCTCTCCCGAAGTTTTATCTCTGTAAGACGGTTTCTACTCGTCTTTTTGAACTTCAGCGGTTCTCCCGCCGAAGACTCTTCCCAGTTGCCGTTTATATAGCCCAATGGCGATTGGCCAGCAAAGAACGGTCAAACGGCTGATGAAAGGTGATGAAAATCGGCCGAGGATCACAAACAATCGTCTTTTTATGGCTCTCTCATTCTAAAGACACAATAAGAAATCCAAAAAAAAGTCGAAAAAGTTTATCAGCAATGGCAGTTTTTCATCTAGAGAACAAGCTGATTGATCAAAACCAGATTAGTGCAGAATTCACAAAGAATCGTGCCAAAATAGGAAGAAACAGCGAATTTTTATTTAGTTTTGAACCTGAAATAACCAAGCATGGAGCTACTTTAATACTTAAAGCTGCCTTGTTTTCTTTCGATCTTTGACTGACTGAATGGACAAGGAATCGGTCAAAAATGCCCAAAATAAGTAGTTTACGAGCTTGGCGATAAGAAATTCGACGGTTCAGTTACATAAATGGTCCAAAACTGATCCCCTTATAACTCGCGTCTCTCTCCGAAAATAGCCAATTGATCCGGAAATAACCCGTATCTCGATTTATCAAGACCGACCATCTACGAATGCATTATCATCAAAGAAAGTACTATTCTCCTCTTAAGATCCTCCTAGTCTCCAGAAAATAGATGAAATCTGGACAAACAATGAGAAGACGTGCCAATTCACATGAAGTTCCTCAGGAAGTGTAAACCTTTGGTGTTTTTGTCGCTGGGGAGGCTAATCGAATTATGATAAAAATGCGGGGACAAAAGATGGACGTTTCTCCTGTTCCTAACCGCGGTCAACCAAGGGGCATAATTAAATATAATAGATTCACTAGGGAGGTTTTGATAGATTGTTTTCCAGGTATTTATTATGCGAAAAGCAAAGCACACAAATGACTGTCCGTTGTCCCTCGAAATGCTTCAACGTTGCTCGCTTTATCGAGTTTGCAATGTTCCTTTTCCCCGTTGAATTCTAGTGTTTTTCAATCAGTCGCGAGCCCCGAAATGGTAGAACTGTATACCCAGGCCATGTCACGTCGGACTGGGACAACAAAACGCTACTACGCGGACCATCGATCTCTCTTTCTCCCTCTTTTTAATCTTTCCTCCATTTCCACTTTCAAATTCATAGCTGTCAATCTGAGCTACTCGATTATTCTCTCTTTCCTGGGCCGTTTAGTTTCATTGAAAACTGCGAGAGTCCTAAGCCTTTTATGAGCTGTTTCTGATAACATTCCTCGGGCGATTGTGGCCAGTTGCAAAAACAACAAGCATAATTTGGAGTTAGTTTCGTTTCGGAAAATCAATTTTCTCCTCTCCCTCTCATTAGGAGGACTCGGTGGGGTTAACGGCCTCCAATTGTCCCATTCCATTGCGAAATCGAGCCTCAGAAGGTTTTTGCCTCAAATACATCAGTTTTTACAGAAAAAAACTTTCCTATGAACTAGTGAGGCAAAAGATCTACCCTTAACCATAATGTTTGGAGCGTGGCTACCAGTTTTTAATTCAGTGGATTGGTGAAATTCCTAACTATTGTGAAATCGAATACTCTTACTCATAGTTTTCATCTAGGGTTTTCAGACGATCTCGAGCTCACTCGCATTAAATTTTGACGGAAACATTCCTTTCTACTGGTTTTTTCTTTCTCAGGTTTTGAGTTAGTTTCCCCCTTTCCAGGGTTTTTTCTTGAATAAACGATGAACCGATGGATCGCTTGGTTGGCGGAACGTGCTATCAGCAAGTACTTCCCACTCATTTTAACGCGAAGAGATAGTCATCCAGTTGCAAAAAAGGTCCCTGACTCAGAACTTATTTGAGGCCAATAGACAAATCGATATCCATTTCCTCTTCAGTTTTTCGACTCGACCTCGAAAACTCCTTTGTTCACTCCTCCTTCGCGCAACCAATCCCTCTGGTCACTTTCCCTCCACTATTCCCCTTAGTCTAACCCTCGGTCTTTTGAATGCAAACTGACCGCGCTGTGGAACTGTTCGGCTACCCGCCGCCCACATACGCCCAGCAGTGCGCCGGGGCTGCCGATAAGCGGCGCAATGGCGCGAAATTCAAGTGGGATGCAGTGCGCGGGAGGACCTCGCCGCTTCCATCTCAGCATCACGCAGTCCACTCCCTCCTCTCGTCTATTTGCTCAGTAATTTCAGTCCTTTCCTATTGCTTTCGATCAGTTTTGGGCTTTAGCCCGTCCTATCGATTGATGGCCACTTTTCTAAAACCAAACGGACAAAAGCCGTCAGGAGTATTGATTTTCGGATTGTGAAACTGGCTCGCCCCGCTCAGTGACCCCCTTACTACGCTGACCAATCTTCTATCATTCCCATCGATTTTCTCTGCTCTCTTTAGTTTTTTTATCCAAAAAAGAAAAGATTTTTAAGAACATGCGTGAGGTTATCTCTGTCCACATTGGCCAAGCCGGAGTCCAGATCGGAAATGCTTGCTGGGAACTCTACTGCCTTGAGCACGGAATTGCTCCCGATGGAACCATGCACGAGAAGGCTACTGAGAGCACTGACTCCTTCACCACCTTCTTCTCCGAAACTGGAAACGGACGCTACGTTCCCCGTGCTGTTATGGTCGATCTCGAGCCAACTGTCATCGGTTTGACTAAACTAAAAAAAAATAACTCTTCGCACTTATAGATGAGATCCGCACTGGAACCTACAGCAAACTCTTCCACCCCGAACAAATGATTACCGGAAAGGAAGATGCCGCCAACAACTACGCTCGTGGACACTACACCGTCGGAAAGGAAGTCATCGATGTCGTTTTGGACAGAATCCGTCGTCTTGCTGACAACTGCACCGGTCTTCAAGGATTCTTGATCTTCCACTCCTTTGGTGGAGGTACTGGATCAGGATTCACCTCCCTCCTCATGGAACGTCTTTCCGTCGACTACGGAAAGAAGTCCAAGCTTGAGTTCTCCATCTACCCCGCTCCTCAGGTGAGGAAAACTTTCCCATTATCCTTGGACCAGATGCGTTTCCACGCACACAAAAAACTGGCGCAATAAGTCAACGCGGCAGACTAATTTCCATAGAAAAAAGAGAAAAATTTCAGGTCTCCACCGCTGTTGTAGAGCCCTACAACTCGATCTTGACCACTCACACCACCTTGGAGCACTCCGACTGTGCCTTCATGGTCGATAATGAGGCCATCTACGATATCTGCAGACGTAACCTCGATGTTGAGCGTCCCAGCTACACCAACTTGAACCGCATCATCTCTCAAGTAGTTCATATGAATGTCCTTTCTATGGAAGATTTCAGGTCGTCTCATCCATCACTGCCTCTCTCCGTTTCGAAGGAGCTTTGAATGTTGATCTCACGGAGTTCCAGACCAACTTGGTCCCTTACCCCAGAATCCACTTCCCTCTGGCTACTTACTCTCCTTTGATCTCTTCCGCCAAGGCCTATCATGAAGCTCTCACCGTCAACGACATCACTTCCATGTGCTTCGAGCCCAACAACCAGATGGTTAAATGCGGTATTTTTCTATCGAAATGAGATCAAATTCCATGGATTCAGATCCCCGCAACGGAAAGTACATGGCTGTCTGTCTCTTGTACCGTGGAGATGTTGTCCCTAAGGATGTCAACCAAGCTATCTCTGCCATCAAGACCAAGCGTACCGTCCAATTCGTCGACTGGTGCCCCACCGGATTCAAGGTATAACCTCCCACAAAGAATAAAAGCAACGGTTTACAGGTCGGAATCAACTACCAGGCTCCTACTGTTGTCCCTGGAGGAGATATTGCCAAGGTTCCTCGCTCTGTCTGCATGCTCTCCAACACCACTGCCATCGCTGAGGCCTGGGCTCGTCTTGACCACAAATTCGACCTTATGTACGCCAAGAGAGCCTTCGTCCACTGGTACGTCGGAGAGGGCATGGAGGAAGGAGAGTTCTCCGAGGCTCGTGAAGATCTTGCCGCTTTGGAGAAGGATTACGAAGAGGTCGGATTGGACAGCCAGGAAGGCGCCGAGGAAAATGAAGAATATTAATTATTGTTAATATTTAAATGAACAATCTGTACTTTCCTCTGTTCGGTGTTATGCTTCTTTTTAAGTTGGTATATTCTCCAAGAGGTTTTATCGAAAAGGAGAATCAAAAGTTAGACAGATAAATGCTTATTCAGCGAGTAATTTCCAAAGAGAATGGACGTCGATGAAGAAAACGCAGAAATAGTAGAGGATACCCAGCAGATTGCATCATACACCGTTGATAATCGTTTTTGTAGGTTATCCAGTCACTTTAGAAGGAGATTTTTCCAGCTAATGTGAACCTAGTACAGCCAAGACAAGTTGATGATAGATTAGTTGTAAGCACACGCCAAACGGATAAAAATAACGCCCCAGATGAACTTGTAGCCTTAGCTTCGCAGCTCACAATGGCTAGGTGGGAATCTCTTCCTCATTCTGCATAGAAATAAACAGAGAACTCGTAAAAGGAAGGGCTTGTGATCGATTGAAGCAAATAGCCGAGCAGATGGAACATCTTCATTTGGTAAATGTCCAGAAATTTAATGAAAATATCATTCAGGCGGCCAAAAAGGTATTGGAAGAAGCTGCTAGAGATGAGGAGCTACATGCAGTTCCTTGTAATATGCAGAAACAGCCGGGAAGAGTGTATCATCTCTACCGAAGGCTCGATGGATATCGGTATTTGAGGCATTTTCTTTTTTGAGTAAAATTTAGCTATTTTTCAATGTTATCACCACAGGAATGGCAGAAAGACGAAAAGGAAGAAGAATTTGTTGGCTCTTTTCGTCTAGAATACGACAGAAGTTGGACGCCAATGGTCGAAGCAGAAGAAAAAGATAGAAAATATGCCCAATTTCAAGCAGTTCTTCAGTCTGGCCCTTCCATGCTGGGCTGGAATTATTAGTTCAAAATGGGGATCAAAATCTTCAGTTCCATCTGAAAATTAAATTTAATGGCTTTCCAGAGCTAATCGAAGCCATACTCTAGCTCTAGAAAGTGCTATTTTGATTTGGGTATTAGCCAGCATCTAGTTTTCAGATATAACAGGACTATATCTATAGTTCTTTCAGTTGTCCATATATACATGTATCCACTTGCCGGCCTGTGATTTGTAACCAGGGATTTTATAATAAAATTTTAGTGGTCACTTCACATCTAGTTTTCATCTATGTCTATTCATTCGCTTACTTTAATTTTCTTCTCATTTGGCATAATAAACTTCCTATTTTAGAGACCTTTCATGGTACACATCACCTCTGATGCCGTTATTCTGGACAACGGTGCATATTCTCTCCGGGTCGGCACTAGCAGAGACGCAGAGCCAAGGTACGTTTGAATTTTATTTTCGAAAAAACCTGTTCATCTGATTTCTAAGTATCTTTCCACTTTTATTTGTTATTAAATTTAT
The DNA here is from genome assembly GCA_932521405.1 of Oscheius sp. JU1382. Lineage (NCBI taxonomy): Eukaryota > Metazoa > Nematoda > Chromadorea > Rhabditida > Rhabditidae > Oscheius > Oscheius sp. JU1382. Next base: position 9,646,190 of record OW051476.1, on the reverse strand, counting down.
TAAATTTTTTCAGGATAATTCCAAATTGTATTTTTAAATCAAAAAATGACCGAAAGAGAGTCTACATAGGTGGAGAAATTGAAGAATGTATTGATCGAAGCGGAATATTCTATTCATATTCTTGTGAAAAAGGTTATTTAGGTTAGTGCTTTATTTTTTTGTCTTATGCTAGAAAATTTCAGTCAATTGGGATATTCAGCAACAAGTTTGGGATAAAACCCTTGCCACCTATTTACCAAATGCAAAACAATCAAAGCTCATTCTAACGGATTTAAATTACTTGATTCCAGCCATAAAAGATCAGTCATATGAAATCATTTTTGACCATTATGAATTTGGCCAACTCTATAAAACTTCAGGTATTTAATTCGTTTTTTCATTCATTTTTCTATTCTAGCACAAAAGCTTTCTTCATATTCTACAGCAGACGGCATAGGTGTTGTAATAGATGTCGGTTTCTCTTGTACGACTGTGGCAGCTTTTTTTCAAAATCGACCTATTAAAAATGCTGTTTTACGTCTTGATTTGGGCGGAAAAGGATTAACAAATCAATTAAAGGATTGGATTTCATATCGACATGTAAATGTTATGGAAGAAACTTATGTTGTAAATGAATGCAAAGAAGATTGCTGTTTTGTCTCATTGAATCCAGATAGAGATATGCAAATAGCCCAGTAAGGAACTAGCTTTTCATTTAGAATTTTCGATTTAGGTTTCGAGATGAACGTAATACGATCAGAAGAGAGTACATCCTTCCCGACTTTATGGAACGTTCAAGAGGCTATATTAACGAACCAGGAAAAATACTGGCAAAAACTGAAGGACAGGTTTTACCACTCAACCATGAACGTTTTATGCTACCAGAAGCATTATTTCGGTATTTTTATTGTGATATTTTTCAAGTTTCAGACCATCAAACATTCAAATTGATCAAATGGGGATTGCAGAAGCAGTAGCTGAAGTAATACAACGTAGCCCAAAAAATCTGCGCTGTATATTAGCTAGAAATATTGTAATAACGGGAGGCTCATCTAAATTCCCCAACTTCAAAGAAAGATTGTAAGCAGCTTTTTAATATCAATTGTTCATCATTTTCAGGCAATTGGAATTGAATTCACTACTAGAGCCTAATTGTCAAGCAACATTTGTAGAAGTTTCCGATCCCATAACAAACGCATGGTTTAATGCTCAAGAAGTTGTTAATAGTGGAGCATTAAACAAGCGCTTTATAAGACGGTCTGATTGGCAAGAACATGGCGACGCAATTTCAAAACGGTTTTATGAATACATTGAAAATTGATGTTAATTTTTGTTTCACTGGCCTTATCTTCGATCTCTAAAAAGTATTCAATAGATTACGTCTAAATTCATTTTATCACATGATTTTGATCATTTATTATCTTGATATTTTGTTTTTTTTTGCAAACTAATGTATCAACTATTTGCAGCTTCAAAGAGCCATGTCAGCTGGTCCTATTGTAGAAAGAAATCAAGGCGAGTTTCTTCTATTTGTTTGTTAGTTTATCTATTTAGATGCTACAATTTATATAGGAGGACTAGATGAAAAAGTAAATGAAGCCTTATTGTGGGAATTAATGGTTCAAGCTGGGCCTGTAGTCAGCGTAAATATGCCAAAAGATCGAGTTACAGCAAATCATCAAGGGTAATTTGCTTAAGTATTTTATCATTCAAGCTGGTTTAGATTTGGCTTTGTGGAATTTATGTCAGAAGAAGACGCTGATTACGCTATGAAAATTCTCAACATGATTAAATTATTCGGAAAGCCCATAAAAGTTAGTATCTGGTATTTATTTGTTATATTTAATATTTAAGGTAAATAAAGCTAGTGCTCATGAGAAAAATATGGATGTTGGAGCAAATATTTTCGTTGGAAATTTAGATCCTGAGGTCGATGAAAAACTACTTTACGATACTTTTTCTGCCTTTGGAGTTATTTTACAGGTTTGTTCCATAAACTCCTTTATGAATATTTGTTAGGTGCCTAAAATTATGAGAGATACTGACACTGGTAACAGCAAAGGATTTGCTTTTGTAAATTTTGCTAGTTTTGAAGCTTCCGATGCAGCTATGGAGGCCATGAATGGACAATTTCTTTGTAACAGGCAGGTCTTCCGTAATAATCACCATAATTTTCAGAGCTATAACAGTATCTTATGCTTTCAAGAAAGATACTAAAGGAGAAAGGCACGGAACAGCAGCCGAAAGAATGTTGGCTGCTCAAAATCCATTATTCCCAAAAGACAGACCCAACCAGGTTAGCTATTACTAATATTTTTTAAAGTTCAGCTATTTTCAGATGTTCTCAGATGTAGCTCCTGGTCGTCAACCCTACAACGTTCCGACATCGATGATCGCTCAGATGGCTGGACTTGGAGGAGCTGTTGGTCTTAATTACGGTCAATTATTGGGTGTACCTACGTTAACACCAATGCCTCCACCACCGCCTCCAATACCTCCAACTCCAGGAATGACACCTCGCCCTCCGCCACCGCCGACAGCGGGATGGGGAGCTCCACCTCCGCCGCCACATACGCCAGGAATGCCAACACCACCGCCTCCTCCCCCAAGTCGTGGCTATGGAGGAATGCCACCACCACCTTCTGGAAGTGTACCACCTCCACCGCCTGGGTAATTATTTTTTCTTTTTATTCTAAGTTTGTTCTATTTTCAGCCGTTATGGAGGAGTTCCTCCGCCACCACCCCGTGGACCTCCAATGCCTCCAGCTCCACCTGGACAGATGCCACCGCCTCCTCCGCCACGTCCTCCAATGCCTCCGCCTCCACCTGGAAATTATGGACGTCCTCCTATGCCACCACCAATGTAAATCTTGTTGAGTTATTTTACCAGTACTCCTATTTATATTGACACGTTGTTTGTTGTCTCTTCACGTGATCTTCATTTCTCATATTGGTGAATAAATTTCTTTTGACATTTCGAAATGAAAGAGAACAGAAAGCGCAGCGAGAATGATCTCTGACTCAGCGGTATTCAATTATTTCTGGGCAAAAAGGTGCGAGACGTCCTTCCCAACTGCTGTGCGCTGTCACTATCTGTTCGGCCACGCTGATAAGACGCAGAGCGCCATGCGCGCCCTCGTCTTCCTGCTGCTGACAACCGGTGTGCTACCGGCTCTTCACGGTAAGGATTTTTTACGACTTCGAACAGCTGATAGGCTTATTTTTCACTGTTTTTGTTCGTTTTTTCTCATAAAAGTTGGAAAAAAATAGCCAAAACAGTTCGAGACTTAAAATGTTCGAAGAATTAGACAAATGATTTACAAATAGAGTGCTATAGGAGTTACCTAGAATTTCTTTATTTTTCCTATATTTTGAGTGGAATTCAGGATTGTTTTTCCAGAAATCATAGTAAAACATACACAAACATCGACAGATTTACAAGGCTAAACAATGAAGAACACAAAATTAAAGAGAAAACGTCAAATCAAATCGAATTGGCTGACCTTTTTCTCACTTTCTCGGGTTCCACTTTGGATCAGAAATCACTTTTTTTCAGACATTTCATGGTCAGGATACGCTGATCAAAGTCTTCTGGCTAGAGAAGCACGCTCTCTCTTCGATAGGCGACAATCGCCCTCAAGAAGAGTTAAACGAAACGACGACTATGAGAGTCTTTTCGAGAGCGTTGAAATATACGACGATGATGACGTGGAGGTTCGTAAAAATTCATTTGAGTTTATCTAGGTGAACCTCGTAAAACTGTCTCAGATTATATGGCCAAAATTCGGCTGTCACTCAACCAAATCGATTAGAGACTCCCGCCAAAGGAAAAGAGGCAAAGAGGCAGTTTTTCAGGTCATGGGATCACTTTTCACACAATTTCTGGCTGACTCAAAGCAACAAATTGTCCTAGACATGGATTTCTTCAAGCACTTTTTCAACTATGCCCAGGCTTATAAGGAAGGAATGATCGCTGGTGATGTCGATTATATGAAGTTAGTCTTTTCGATAGTTGAAAAGCTGCGCCAATTTGATATTTCCCCCGGTAAATTAGCATTTTCCTGGTTGAGTTATACATCAGAATGCACTAGCGATATGCTCTACTTAGCTTGGACTGGCATTGAATATGCTACTTACATAGAAGAGACTAAAAATTGTACCGAATGCAAGTGTACTCCTTTAAATAAGCAGAAAAGGAATGAAAGAGCCTGGATTTTCGATGGTATTTTTTATCGTTTCAGAAAAATAGCCTAAAATTCAGTATTGGACTCTATAGGAAAGGTTCCGTCGGGAATCCTCGGTGGAAATAATCTCTGGGTTGGTTCTTGGACGACTTGCAGGAAGATCCATGTGACGAAGAATACTCAAGGGTTTCTACAATTTTTGAGAGTAAACCACTGCTTTTAGACAGAAGTGGAATGGCCAATATTGTCTCGCTCATTTGTCTGCCTACGAACGTGACAATCCACTAAAAGCTTTGGCTAAAACTGGACCAATTGATGAGCATTGCCAGTATGGTTTTCTTCTTTTCTTAAAAATCCTATTTTTTTCAGTAAAAAACCCTCAAAAGCAGACTCAAACTCTTCCATCTCACCAGATGACAAATGCTTCGATCTGATCCCTATGCTCAATTTCGGAGTCTGTATGCCCGATTCTTGTACAAATTACGACGTGACCAGGTTTTTAACATTTGGTAAGATCTTCCACTTGAAAAATAACTGAAAATTATAGCGATTCGAGGAGCTGAAGGCGCTCTAGGCCGAGATGCTGTCTGCGAAGTGGCTGTGGAATGTCGTCGCGAAACGGCAGAGACAGCAATGAGCAACAACCAGAAGGCCATGATGGCACTGTACGTTTTATTTATATACTTCGTTAGACAATTGGACTAGTCTGATCATAGAGAATCATCAACTTCTTCAATTTGCCATTATCATATTCGGTTTCAATTACAGCCTTTCTCGTCAAATTATCCAACTCGGAGAGGATTTTCCAAGCAGTAAATTCATCCTTAGCTGGGGGAATCTAATTCATTTTTGACTGACTTTTCAGAGGAAAACCTACTTTTTTAACACTTTTGATATTATTTGACTGGGCCATGTAGCTAAGAAGTCATTTTATCGCTGAAAAGTGAAACAAGGCTGCCTTTTGGGGAGTTAAACTAACAATTTATGCCACGTTTTCTACCACAAAGCTCAATATGCCATTGAGTGACTTATGTTTCCAGCGGTAATAAACATCCAATGGGAAAAGCTAGACAAACAACTTTTTTAAACCCAAAAAGCCCACTAGCACTTGAGGATCCAATTGCTTGTCCAAAATAGTTGTATCGAAGATATTTTTTTGAGCTAATATGTCCACAACTTTGCGAATAGTTTCTGTGATTTTCTCGACATCAATTAGCTTAGCATTTCCAAGAAAAATAAACGAGAGAAGGAGAAAGAAAGCTATCATTTTGCATACAAATTACAATTTTTATTTCCTTACTTTTATAGCAGACAAGCCATGAAACTGCTGCTGTAAAATGCAAAATCCAAACGCGGAAGCAAAACAACCTTTGATTCTAGATCTTTTTTCAGTTATTTTATCGTTTTTACCGTTGTGATGCTGATTTTCGGAACACTCTACGATCTCTTCGTGTTTGGACCTCAAATGGAACAACTCCCGCCTGACGAGGCAAAGACTCTTCGCGATAAATCTCGTAAAATTCATCGTTCTACCAAAGAAAATCCAGGAATTTAGATCTTTTCGTCCGAGTTCTTTTAGCCTACAGTGTTTATGACAATGGACGCTGGATTTTGAATACAAACAAGAATGAAGGAGAGATAGATTGTCTGCATGGAATGAGAGTTCTAAGCATGTGTTGGATCATTCTCGGTCATACTTATTATTACATTGGGAGGAGTCTAACGACCGGTTTGGGCAATTATTCCTCTTTAATTTCTTTTTTAGACAACTTGATCCCAACTCTGATAAATTTCCCAAAGATGTTCTACACTCAAATCATCGTCCAAGCTCCTCTAGCTGTTGATTCCTTCTTCTTCCTCAGGTAGCTTATTTCTCCTCCCAGAATAAAGTCATTTCAGTGGGATGCTCTCCTCATATTTATTCTTCAAGCGAGTCTTCAAACTAAAGACTTTGAGAAATTATACGAGTCCTTTACTGTGGCTTATAATCGACTTCAAGCGCTATACAAGGTTACTTTTAGTTGAAAAACATTTCAAAAAACAGATTAACACCAACTTATGCTGTAATTATGCTCTTCGATGTGACCATCTTCACATATATCTCTTCAGGCCCATTCTGGCGTCCAATTGAACCACAGGTTTTTTAGTTTCGATTTGAGATTAAAGTTTTCTTAGGGTTGCACCATCTCTGGCTGGACTAATTTCATCTACATGAACAATTTCCTGCTGCAAGATAAGGAATGCGTGAGTTTTTCTCTATTTCAGACTAAAATGAATTCAGTGCATGGGATGGACTTGGTATCTAGCGAATGATATGCAGCTGCATGTTGTCCTAGCTCCTTTGCTCATTATCACTTTCTGCAAATTTGGAATGAAGGCTGGAATGATTTTGAGCACAGTTTTGATGGTTCTTTCATCGGGAATTCATTTGCTGATCGTTTTGCTCAACGACTATCCGCCAGCTCCGATTCTGACAGCCAAATTGCAGATGTAACTCTCATTTTTATTAGAGAAAAGTGGCTTTAGAGTGCACAAGCTAGATTCATATTGGAACGACCTTTATATCCGACCGTATGTGCGATGTGGACCGTTTATTGTGGGAGTCTGTCTGGCTTTTATTTTGAATCATTATACCAAGGACAATTCGCTTGAAGTCAAAATCAAACGGGTAACCCATTTATTTGCTTCACGCTGAACAAATAGAATCAATTTTGCAGGCTTAACTTTGCAAAAAAAAGCATATTTTTTAAACAAAAAGATGATCAAAACCCTTTCAGAAGTATGTCCTGCTCGGCTGGGCTATTTCCACCGTCCTCGGACTGTATTCCGTCTTCGGTCTAACTTATTTCGCCAAAACTGGCGACATTTCAACTTGGTGGAGTGTTCTCTATGTCCTATTTGGACGTCCTGCTTACGCGTTGGCCATTGCTTGGGTAGCCTTCGCCTGTGCTACTGGAAACGGTGGTCCAGTCAACTCCTTCCTGGGTTGGAAGCTCTTTATCCCCCTGTCGAAAATCACCTATTGCGCCTATCTGCTCCATCCAATTTTACTTCAAATCTACAATCTCTCCCGGCCACAGCCTTTCCATTTCACTACTTTCTTCCAAATGGTTAGAATCCATTAAAAAATATCAATTTTCAGCTTCGCCATACAATGGAGGCCGTTTTCGTCTCCTACAGTTTAGCCTTCTTCTTTTCGTGTGCCTTCGAGAGGCCATTTTTCCATATCGACGATATGCTGCTGAGTCCAAAGAAGAGAGAAGCGAAAGCAGCCGAAAAGCTAAGAAGGAAAGAGAATGGAGAGCATTACGATGCAATTCCATTGGAAGAGATGAAACCAACAATAGAAGTCGACGAGAGTGAAGAGAAAGAAGGAGAGAACAAACTAAACGTCAAATTTATAGATGAAGAGGAAAAATAGCTTTAGACAGAGCGAGCTTATGTTTTAGAGTCGATTTGTACAAAATGAGACATTGTTGTCATCAATAAATTTATAAATTTCTTAGAAATACCCTAACTGACCTGATAAATTTGAAGGAGAAAGAGGAAGAGAGAAGAGGGAAGCTGAAAAGCGAAAGGAAGACTGGCCTTGGTTGGGAAGCAGGGAAGTTTGGTTCATAATCTCTTGTAACGAAGGAAAATTTTCTGTCGCGGAAGAAGCGAATAGAATAGCTGTGGGGAGAAAAAACTAGCTACAGTAGTAGAGGAAATGTTCTGTCTGTCGGGGTGACTGGCCCTCTATCGGGATGACTAACTTTCTACCACAACATAGATTAGTATATAAGGTCCCTCACGCTACGCAATAAATATTAGAAAAAGGAAGAATCTCTCTTTCTACAGTTTCGAATAGTATAGGTTTATTGTATTACAAGCTGAACCACGTCCAGCGAGGACTCGTATATATATAGGGGGACGATCTGTCGGCGGTTATGTTTAAGAATATCCCCCTACATGCCTACGAAACTATTGCCATCCCTGAGAATCGTTACGGTTGTCTGCAGTAACGATATCTCTCGTTATAATAATCCTATTTGTAATTTTGACAACAAAAACAGGAGGTAAAATATCTATTCGCTCGTTTTGTGAGTCTAGTTTCTTCGCTCGCAGAAATGACTCGGACTAACGAATGAGATCCTTGACGACGAGCCGTTCTCTACCCTTTCCCCGATATATTAAATGTTCTCCTAGTTTTTGTTGAATCAGCGCTTCAAATTGATACGTGGTTGGGTCATTTGTATCGCCTAGCTCCACTCTTACGGCTGGGTCAACACATTTTCCGACAATATCAATAGGGTATCGTGTAGTGGCATTGATATTCGATTTGGTCAAATGCTAGGGTGGAGTATAGCCAGAGCAGGCTGCTACAAAAGACGATTTCTGGGTCGTTAGCTCTGCAAAAAAGCTATTTGTTTGACTTTCTTCACGAATACGGAAAAATGATGAGATCGTCCTCTTTTCTTCATCTCTATTGCCCGTTTCTATTGATAGAACGTCAAAAAACGTGGTGCTTAGCCTAAAATGCGCAATTGCAAAAACTGAGAAATTTAAACAGCTGAGTGCATCATGATCACTTTTATTGCCCTTTTCGAGCGAATAAATCCCAAAAATCATCCAATTTCCCATCACTTTTTCCAATAAAGCCAATCCTTCTTTCTCTAACCAGATTATTTGACCAGCAACTGGTGGGAACAGAAGCCGTTCACATGCACTAATTGCTTTGTTTCTATTCATTTCCCATCACAATTATAGGCGCATGTTCTCTCCTCTCTTGGATGAATTAAACATCAAGAATGGACCACCCAAAAAGGTCTGTTTTATTCTTTTTTACTCTCCAGCCTCTAACAAATTGAATGATCTTGTACAGTTTGCACTTTTATTCGCCACTTCTGATAAGAGAACACCCATGATAAGAGTACAGCATGGGGCGTCATCTCAAGAAAACTGCATACAATTCCTGGATTATTTAGCCTCTTGTTTTTCCAGAAAATGTTACGACCCCTTGTAGCCACATTTGCCATCGCGGCCTGTGTGGCGGTGCTCTATCTCTCCGTAAATACAAGGCCCTATCCAACTGTAGCAAGTTAGTCCGACTTTTTAGAAGAGGAAGAAAATATTCAGTTTATCATGGAAATCCAGCAAAATTGTGGCCGCTAGCTGATGATCCAGTTCAGATGAGAATGACTACTCCACTTCCAATCGATATTTCAAGTAATTTTTCCTTCTTGATGGCTCTATTCTATCAGTTAAAAAAAGGAACTACTCCTACCATGATGACAGCATTTTGTCCGACGTCAGCATGACAAATGCAAAGATTAGGGTCTCCTCCCAGGGAACACGTCTTTCCAGATAATCCGCGCCTCTCAGCTAATTTCTTGAAGGGCTACTACCAACGACAAGCAGCTAGGAGAGCGGAGCAATTGAAATCAATCGGAACAATGACTAAATACGCGACTTTGTATAACGTCCTCGTCCCAGAGGTCTATTGTCCAGATCTCATTCGAGTGGGAAATGTTAACGACGGAGGCAAATGGGTACTTTTGATTTTATGAATAGACTATCCACGAGAATATTTCAGGTCTGCAATCCAGTGGCCATGCCACAGAGCAATTGCAGGTTGCTTTCATCTTTTTTTTTATTACAAAAATTCAGCATCTATTCTCTGGGACTTCGCAACGATATTTCTTTTGACAGTGAGATCCAAGAGTTCAACAATAATTCCTGCAAAATCTATGGCTACGATGCAGTGAGTTTCTCCTTCTTTCTAAATATTAATAATTTAGGTGGCTCAAAACCCCATGACTGTAGATGCTTACAGTAAGATTAATGGAGAGGCAAAGCAAATGAAAATCACAGAAAAGACTAATAGCACACTTGGCGAAAGTACAATGGGTGGGTTCTCTGGAAAAATTTCACCGTAATCTTTAGAGGATTTGTATCGCTCACATGGAGATACTTACTCTGAATTTCTAAAGATGGACATTGAAGGATTTGAATATGCTACTTTGCCACGCTTCCTCGATAATTTCAAAGTCTGCCAAATCTTTCTCGAAATGCATGGCCAGTCTCTCCAAATGCGCGATTTGTTGGTCAAAATCGCTTTGTAAGTTGATCTCCTTCGAGTTACTTCAAGTGTTGCAGAAAAGACTATTATCTTTATTTTTATGAAGTGAACGGAGATAGTCTGTCAGCCTGTGAATTCAGTTTTATTCACGGAGATTGTTTGGACAAATATGGCGGCTTCATGCTGGCTTCTTACTTGAAATTCTCTTCTCCATATCCAACCCCCGGGTGATTAAATACCCATTTCTTTCTTTCTTTCTTTCATCTGTTGATTTCTTGTACGGGGATTAATTTAGCGGGTAAAACTGGAAGTAAAACTTAGAGTACTGTAATTAGAATTCTCTTATTGACTCAAAGTTTCTTTCCTTTTTTTGACTGGGTTGAAATAAATTCATTTTCTCCAAGATCTATGCAATTTTCCCCCCATTTGAATCTGGCTATCGGAGGAGAAATTTATTAGAGTCAAACATCACAGGTAACTATATTCGAAGAGATTGTTCAGAGATGACTGGATTAGAATTCTGCAAATTTTCCGTTTTTTAAAGCAATTTGTCGCGTTACAGTATATTACAATAATCTCTTTCAACTATAGTCTGTAATAAAAAAAAAGACCGGCGAAACTGCGTATACGCGTTGCCCCGAGATAGGAGATTTTCGCGGCGGGAACCATTTTTATTCTAAAATTTACTAAAGGGTTTGCCCTGGATCCCGGTTCGGAGGTTCCAATTCTCGGTGCGCCGCGTATACGCAATTTGGTCGACTTTTTTAATACATCTAGTGTTACTTACAAAGAGCTTGGTTGCCAAAAGAGCTGTTCCCTTTTCTTTGATAGCTTGTTCTCCTTACAAACGTCACGTGTTTGTCGCCAGTCTCTCCATATTTTTAGTTGATTTCCCCTCATGCTTGTACCCTGACGTGGTCTTCTCTATAATTTAATCGAAAACAAATGTTCTTTACTTTCTCTTGTCAGCCAAACAAGGAAAGAGGTTCAAAAAGAGATGTACAGCTTTTGAATCAGAACGGCCAGACAGACGTCGGAAAATTCCTTTTTTTTTCAGAGTTCTAAAGATCTTCTGGGAAATATGAGCTGATTGCTTATTTCAATGATGAAAGGTCATCCGAATTGTAAAGGCTATTTTCAAGAGGTCATTACAGTCGGCAGAAGTTCAAATCTTAAAATAAGTTGTCGTTTTTTAAAGTATTGGCTCAAAAGTTACTGTAATTCTCCACAGAGTGAGACTTTAGACGGGAGATTTAAAAGTAATTTAAGTGAACAATCAAAGAAGTTGCGATATCCTTTATTTTCTATAACTTAATCAACATTGCTCTTACTCTCGACGCTTTTGGCAGTTGGATGGACAGAGTCTTCATTGATATTAGATGGATATTCTCTGTGCTTTTTTCCTTTCTTCTTGCCTTGGATTTTAGCATAGCGTTTTTTAGCTTTTTTATTCAATATCATACAATAACAACTAGCTATACTTCCAGCCAAGCCGACAACCACAGTTAACCCTGCTAAGCCAAGAAGAATATTAAACTTTGTTACATTTGGCTGTTTGACTCTTGCTTTTGGATCGGATGTGTTTGCTCCAGAACCAGCGCTTTGATTCGGTCCAGCAGGTTTAGTCGATGTTGGTCTTATAGTGGTTGATGTTCGTTGAGAAGTCGTTTGGGACGGTGGACTTGTAGCATTAGTAGTTGACACGGCTGGTGCTACCGAAGATGCAGACGTAGAAGGAGATGAAGTCGTGCTTGTATCGTAGTTTTCCGTCGGAATAGAAGTAGTCTGATCCGAAGATTCGGTAGCCTGAGGGCTTTCGGTTGTGATTGATAGATTTGTTTGTTGAGACGGTTGACTTGAGACAGCAATCGGAGGAGATGTAGGATCCACCGAGGTGTTGTTTCCTATCGGAATAGAAATACCCGAATTCGTATCCAAAGTTTCCTCAGCCTCTTGACCCATCGCAACTGGGAGCAGAAGAATCAACACTGAATTCGCCAATTTCAACCCAAAAGAAGAGAAAACAAACTGAAATAACGAATGAAATTCATTTTGGAGTCTGCAACTAGCTGAAGGCGGTAGCTTTATTCAACTAAATGGATTTATTAGGCTTAAGAGGGTTATTGATCGCAAATCGTCGAAATTTGACAAGACGATGCTTCTCTTTCCAGAGGCGCGAGTAGTTGTGGTCGTCCAGAGGCCACTGAACTCTTTTTTCTTCGGAAATAGACTTAGATGATCCAGCATGGCAGAACGGTGAGAGCTTGCGTGCAAGAGAATGCGATGAAAATGAGAAGTAAGAGCTTCATTTTGGGACAAAGACTTGGGCAACGACTTTATACAAGAGGAGGGGAGGCCTCCCAGGATAATTAGAAGAATTTTAATAGAATCTTCGAATTTCGGCTAATTAGACATTTTTTCTATTCACAAATGGTTTTTGCTGCATATTCAAAGCTACGGTTAACTCTTTTCCTGGGAGAGTGAGTGAGTGAGGTTTAGAATCCTAGACATCAAACTTTCCGCTGATTTCTGACGCAACTTGACGTCAAAAAGTTCTTTCCAAAAGCACAGACAGTTCCCTACAAGACAATATGTCTCATCCTTTCTATTTGGCCAATTTGTCGTGACGTGGCGCATCAGATTCCCGTCGGGATACCCCCGCATTAGGTCGCGAAAATAGTCACATCTGCCAGTATGACGGGAGCACTTCTGAAAGGTATTAATCAGTACAAATCTATTGAGAGATGTTGCTGTTCATTGAGCGCTTGTTGGCACAAAAACATCCAATTGAGACCAGGAAAATATCGGGTCAGAAGAGTAAGAGGAAGAAGAATCTCCAACAGTTTGGAAGAATAAGAAATTGGAAAGAAAAGAAAATCCTCTGTGGAACAAGAAACGGAATCTCAAAAAGCGATCATCCCTGTCCATCAAATAAAATCCAACTAAATATGGAAATCTAACCTTTTTGACCCCTTCTTCCAAAAAAACTCATAAGATGATTGAAAATGCTACCAGAAGCTCTAACAAGATCCTTTAAAAAACTCCTAAATCCTTCCCGAAGTCCGTTCTCCTTACTAAAAAAAGGCTTTCGTTCTACCAAAGGTCTTCAATGCCTACCTTCAACCGATCCTTATAAAATTGGTCTAACAGAAGCGCTCTTGCAATCGAAAGTTCGCTTTCCTTCGAAATTTCTGGAGAGATTCAGAAGTTAGAAACCCGGGATTCGACCCACCGAGTTCAACGTTCACTTCCCTCTGAAATTAACTGCTTGAGATTTCCCGAGCCTATAATGACGCGTTTTGTCTGTCTCTTCTCTGCCTTCTCGTGACCGTAAAATGAAAACACCACGTGGAAAGCTTCTCCTAAAGGCTCCCCTAATTACTCATCATTCTTTCCTTCTGCCAGTGCATCTGTCCTGTTCTTCGATTCTCTCGCAACAGAAGAATGATAACAAGATTTTGCTGGGAATATCACAAGATTACACGACGCCCAAAAATAACGTGAGATTGACTCTCTTGTGACACGCGAAATTTGAGAAAAGTTCCAGTTTAACATAAACAAATCTTACGTCGACTTTGTTGAGAAAATGGTGAAATATTAGGTGCAGATGTGACCTTGAGAACCTGGTAAAAGCACAAATAAACAAAGAAAAAATGCAAAAAATTCCTACTTCAAATGCATTCTTGCGCATCGATCTTTCTGACGTCAGCCTCGTTCCTCTGCAACTAACACCAGTTCGCATTATTTTTGTAGGATTGAATAAACGAAAAGTCAGAGATTTCTCTGAGGCAGGTCGACATGCCGAACAATTTGGCAGCAAAGCCAAAACAAGGAAAACTCCTCCAGCAGGGATTGGAAAATGGAAAACTTGAGGATCTTTGAAGGAGAGAAGTTGCTCCTTCAGATTGTTGGATTCTGAAAAATTGGATTGGTTCTGCCACTGATGAAATGATGATTTCCGCTGATTTTCCCTCTTTTTTACTTATTAGCTGTGGAAATTGACCTTGCTGAACTAATAAATTTAATTTTCTAAGAATCTATATTGATTTTTATAACCTACAAGGTGGAGCTGCGCCACCTTCGGCGGCGGTTACAATTCGAATTTTGACAGGATTTGGCAAGGCTTCAGACGGACGGACAGACGGACAGAAAAACAGGATCAGCTTTATTTTAAAGTAAGATAAGATTACCAACTTTTGAAGCGCTCACTGCTCACAAATTGACGTTTGGCTTAAAAATAGTCATCGCAGATTTCAAGGATAATCTAAAAAATATCGTATTCTTGAGTAAACCAATGGAAAATATTGAAATAATCGCGATAATACAATTTATGTTTTTATCTATAAAATGATGAGAGTTGAACCCTTCGACACTTCCTTTTGACATCGGATCCTTCTGGAGGAAAATAAAGGTAAACACGAATTGAAAATGGAAAACGTCTTCCTGAAATAAATTCAAAATTTTAAGATCTTTTGCGTTTTTTTGGTCCACCACAAGAAGAGCAGTTTTTAAATCCGAAATCTCACTGGCTGAGAATATCATATTTCGCTTCCTCTTTCGTCGAACTAATTTGAGCCTCTTTTGATCGACAAATCTGACCACCTGTGTGTCTTGAGAGACCCACTTGACCTTTTGATTATGGAGGAGAGAGTCTCTCTCCCTCTCACTTGGTTCCCTGACTAATTTATCTTGGTGAAAGGTTGCGAAGACTTTGTTTTGATCGCCGAGAGGATCGGACGAAAAAAGCTCAGCAAAAAGGCGGGTGACTAGTACGAGAGAAAAGTGTAATCTCCTACACACAAGGGGAGCGACCTTTAGCTTCATTTCTCCAGCAAAATCCAAGTACACAGACGCGAATAAAGAAGGACATTCTGATAATCTATGACGATTCACAGAGTTGATCCCTGGCGATTGAGGAAGTGGCTGATCTTTGTTCTTCTCATCGAAAACTATAATCAACAGAATGAGATTTTTCGTCACAAATCGAGGTCTTCCCTCTATTTTTATGCGTTTTCTTATATTTTCTAATGATTTTTTTATTTCTATCAATTAGAAAACAACAAAAAAAGGAGGATTTATTTAAAAAGTCTTAAAAGTTAAAAGTTAAAAATGTCGATAAATAGAAGAGGAAGAACCGCTCTAGTTCAAACGGAACATCTGAAATACGGTAGCTTTTTGAATTTGATTATTCCATAGCTACGATAATCGCGAGAATTTGTGGATGAAATTGATTTTAAACGATAGAAGAGTTCTCTAGCTATTTTTGTTTCAGAAAAGTGAACTTTCTAAGGCTAGATGACGGTAAGAAAAACTACGATAAGTCCTGAAATTGCGAAAAGTCGTGATTTTTTCAAGAAAAATGTTTTTTATCGAAAAAAATTGAAGAATCAAAGACTTTGACTTGTTTTTCGTCTATATTTACAGCCAATCAACTGCACTTTTCCAATTATTACTTTGGAGATCAAATTTTCTCGAACGTAAGAGCGAAATTGTTTTGGCGATTGAGAAAGCACGCGTAAAATACAAAACTAAGGAGGGGGTATAATTCAATCGGTACGAAAAATAATTACGAAAAATTTTTTCTTTACAAAAAATTCCCTTTTGAGGAATATTTTCCTCCCTTTCGCTTCCTCCTTCTTCAGATAAACAAATTACAGTAGTTAGATGGTGTAAATAATTAGGCCATGTCACTTTTTGGTTCTATACTTCGCGAAAAAAAGAAAATAATTCGAGTACAAAGTTGGGGGATGTTTGGTTCAGGTTCACAACGTGTGGAGGAAGGATTAGGACGAGGACACTCACTTTTTTGGGGAAAGAAAATACCCTCGTGGATTGAGAATTCTCCAAGAACTCTTCAAATTTAACTTTTTTTATTTGCAATTCCTTCAGTTTCTCACCATTTTTATGGCAAACAAGTTTTTTTTGATTTGGGAAAAAGTGAGATCAAAAAAGATGCGGAACTCTTTCAGCGAAAAAGCTACCGTTATCCTTTTCTCTCTTTTATTCCTAATTTATGAACCATGATTTTTGTCTTCTTTTCTATAGCTTCCTTATTATTCTTTTTTAATGACAAACAACCCAATAATGTCTATTTGTAAGCATCTCTCTCTGATTAACTCTCTTTGAATCCTTCCAAACCAAAAAAGGCCGGAAATTATCCTGACTGTTTAGTTTTTAAAAGGACAAGCGCACCCTTCGCTTTGTGTTGATATTTATAAGCCCATCTCCAGCTACACGTGCCTCATTACAACCAAAAAGGGAGCCGATCTCCGCGCTCTCCCCCTCGCCTTATTCATCGAACATCTGTTCCCAGCGGTCTGGGCTCTCCCCTCGACCTCGTCTGGTCTCTTCAAAAGACCTCACAACTGAGAGAGAGAGAGAGAGCAACGTGGGATTTTCTCAAGACATTACGAACGTCTTGTTCCTGTCTGGAGGTCATAGATTCTCTCTCCCAAAATAATAATAATAACGTTATCGGGCAGTTTCCGGCCACGTGTGGAGAGCTGTTCGTCAAAAAAGACCTACTAAGGAAACCTTTCCAAGAGCAGCAGTAGAGCACTGACGCTCAGAATAATTACACTTGAAGAGGATCTTGAATAATATTAGCTCATATCTTCACGTCAAAAAGAGTAAAAAGAGAGAGAGAGAGAGTAGGCAGCTCAAAATAAGGAACTAAAAAAGTCTATCGGCGCTTGAATTTTGTTAAAAGTCCACTCCAGCTGCTTTAAAATTGCAACAAGAACCAACTGGATTGCTGTTGATCATTTAGTACTAACCTTGAGCGGAGAAAAATAAGAACAAAATACATATTTTTTCTCTTTTAACTATAAGATTCTTGAGCTTTTCAGTGACCATAAAAGGGAACAGAAAATCTGCTACGAACCTGCGTCTCATGTACACTTTGAATTCAAAAACAAATCTAGAAATCTAGAGCTTTCTCTAGATAAAAGAGAAGTTAACCTGAGAGCTAGCCTGAGAAGTACTGTAGAAGTGGGAAAGAAGGAGCCTCAAGAGAATTACTGTACTTTATGTAGATGAAGAAAATAATATTTTCTGTTGTTCTTTCGATACAGTCAACCTCTTGAATTATTGAGACCCAATAGAATCTAGACTCTTCCGGTCGGAAAACTTCCGTCTACGTGGATTTGAATGACGCGGTAGACTTGGGTGAGTAAACGAGTCTATCTGGGAGAATTGTTGCCCTTTTCCCACCAATCCTCAAGGCTAAAACTGACTCGAAATATTTATTTAAGGACACGTAATGTTTTTGAAATGGCACGGGAGGAACTATCTCATCTTCTAAGACACTAAAGCACTACGTAACAACCGAAGGAGGGCGATTGAAGATGGTCGCTCTTTTCGCTATAAGGAGGAGGAAAACAATAAATAACAGGCGAGAACCATCTCCACTTTCAATATTTTTTGTTTGTAGAAGAGAAAATGTAGCATCACCTAGCGACCCGTAACTTGGAATAGAAACTCGTAGAGTAAAGAGAATAGAAACGAGAAAGGGAGAGAAGAATAAACAACTTCCTCAGCAGCAATACTGTTTCAGATAATCTAATGTACATTTGTTCTGACAGCAATCCTTCACAAGACTTTGACGCTTCGGCGGCGCGGACCAGAACTCTGAAATATTTGAGATTTGTAATTTGAGTAGTGGACTCTTTCGCCCTCGTGTCGCTAGTAAGCAGCTAATTATAGACATTCGCGTGGGGGGTCTCTTTTAAAAAGGCGTTACTGTAGTTAGTCTCCTAGAATGAGGGGGTTCTGGAGGGCTTTCCCACGGCAGTTTAGGCGAACTAACCTGATCTCTTGGCGGCCTCCTGTTCGTCATGGTTAGATTTGATGCATCCTCCACAAACCTTTTGAATGGTTTTGGTCAGCTGCATTCCACAAAGACGTCCTCCTCTGCGATGTCTGAGAAACGCTGATGATGTTGAATCTCCGTCGAGAGCTTCATCGTTCTCCGTCGCTGAGTCGGCGTCCTCTCGCGCTCGGTAGTAAGTGAGGAGTGATGAAGCCAACGTAACAGACAATAGAAAGAGGAATACTGAACGAAGGAACATAATTGGGGAGACCGAGGTTGACGGGGAGCTTCTGGGAGCTATATAGGAGCAGGGGGCGGGAGGAGCGAGAGGCGGGGCTTGTGGGGTTGTCTCTCTCGAAGGAAGAGAGATGAGAGAAAGAAGAACAATTACATTCATATTGTGTTAGATAGATCTATATGGGTAGACTCTTTTTAATGGAGGACAAATTAGGGTTTTGAGTAAATATATTTTTGTGACGAAATGACAGAATCAACAGGCTGAGGAGGTGGCTTGAATGTTCTTAATTCGAGAGGACAACAATAATTTGTTGTTGCTGGAAGCTGGTCCGTCTGATTCTTTCGAAATGCCCCTAAAATATCGCTCTTCTGCCTCAAAAGTTGGTCAACGGCAGGGGAAGGGGACTGTTTTCTCTGTCCTTCTCCCCGGAGGCATCTTCCTTATTTCTCTTGACGTGTATTTTTTGAAAAGAGTTCAAGTACTTTCTTTTGCTTTGGATCGAGAGGGTGTGGGAGAGACTGTGCGAGTAAATAATTCCTAGAAAATTAGACGGCCCTTCAATGAGCCTTATTCCTTCTTAACAAGTAAGATTCTTCAAGAAAAGAGGGAAGAGTACTGTAACTAAAGAGAGAGAAACAAATATATCTTCTACCCCCGTTTAATAAAAAAAATGACCTAATAACATAACATCTTTAGATGGAGTTTTAAGCGTGAAAACCACGTCTGACCTCGGGAATTTCTCAGAAAAGTAGAAAGAGAATAAGCGAAAATATTATAAAATGAGATAAAATCCTTGAAGATCAAAATTATGCTTGGAGAGATCAGCTAAAAAAATGAGTTATTTCCGTTGGAAAATCGACGTTTTTTCCGGTTGAGAGTCAACAGGAAAACTAGAAAAGGAAGAATATCAGCTTGTCTGCTATTCATTCAAATAATCTTCGTTTTTCTCTTTTATTTTCTTCCTCCTTCTCCACTCTCCCGTACATAAGAAGAATACAAAAAGACTGTCCTTTTTCCATCTTAATTTTGAACGTATTCAGCCGGCGGTGTTCATTTTCCCGAGGGGAGAAAAAAGTAGCTTTGAAAAATATGAAAAATTCACTGCCCTTATGATGGAAAAGAAATAAAAAGACCAGCTGCTGACAATTAAAATTAAAATTTAAGGGAGAATATTGATGCCTGCCTACAGTATAACTCGTTTTGTTTTGACTCTTCCCATCGCACGCAAAAATTGACTGCAAAAAGGAGGACAAAATCACGAATCCAACGAAAAAAGCGAAGGATAAATGACTAAGAAAGGAAGTAAAAATAACAAATACGCCAAGTGCAGTCGACATTTTTTGATGGGATTACTCGTCTCCGTCTCAAAAAAGTAAAAAGAAGATCGAAGAAATTTGGGAAAAATCTCAAACGAATTTCTGCGCGTCTGATTTCCGACCATAAATTTATATTAAAAAAGCAGCCAAGAAGTTCGGACAAAACTATTAGTATAGATTATGTTAAATTTTATGTATAAACTTCAAAGTGAGTAAAGAACAATTTTGCGATCTTACAAGTTATTCTATTGGAGTAGAAGATAGAGAGAGCTTTTAGATACGAGAATTTCATCAAAAATTGTCAAAAGCCTTCCACGCTTTCTTTTTCTAATTTCTTCCAGGAATCCAAGAAAAGAGGCTGGAATTTCAGTCCATCAAAACACTTTTGTTGAAGCTTTGATAGAAAAATTTTATCTGAAAGCAACATAGTTCAAAATGTCTTTTTTTTCCCTCGTTTCCTTTCGGTACATTTTTACCCAGAAATCCAAGAGAACTTTATATCTTTTTTGATGGGGAATTCCTCAATTTTCTCTCCAATTAACCCTCGGAAATTATCCTTTCAATTTTCGAAATGGCAATTGATATGTTCAGTTTTATTAAATTAGTTCGCCAAAGTTAATAGAAAATGTTTCATTCCCTCTTTTAAAAGCAACAAAACCAAAGTTCGGCATTTTTTTCGTGTTGTGTATAATAAAAGGGACAAAAAGGAACTGTCCTTCCCCCACGGAATTCCTCTCTTTTTTTTGTTGACCTTAGTGTGACAGCGGAAGATGGATACTTGAGCTGAAACTGGAAATGAGGGTAGAGAGAGGAGAGATCAGAAATTCAACGGCAGCAGGTGGATTTCTCAAATTCAATTTTTCGTCATTTTCCTCCAAGTGCAATCGAAGTAAAAAAGGATGGTCCTTGAGAGTTCAGAAAAGTCATCATAACAAGCTACTAATTTAACCGGGATTCAACCTGTATTGCAAAGAAAGAAGCTAGAAGGCGATAACAGTCGCATCAAATGACGATTTTCTGAGGTTCGATGCACTTTTTCTAATGGCTCGTAATGATAGTTTATGGTTCTTCAGGGGCTGTCCTGGACAAATAAGTACAAGGAAGGGTCTAATGCGGGTACATTGAACACATCTACGAAGAGATGTCTGCTCTTCGGCTCGTTGCGGTTTTTAGGCATTTTTCTAAAATAATTGTGAGTTACAATCAATAAAAAGAACAAAGCTTTTTGTAAGCCTACAATTTTGAAGATGGAAAGAGGAAGGCAAAAGTTGTAGTTCAATGAGAAGAGAGGGTTTTGGATCATACAATAGGATTTAAAGCGGAATTCTCTTGCTTTTAGCAGTTTCGTCGTATGATTCCTCCTTTTAAAATGCACAAAGAAAAAAACAAAAAAAAACGGTAGTTTTTAAACGCCGACGAGTTTCTTTCCTCCATCTGGAAATGTCTTTGTTTTTGCTTCCGATTTCTCTTTCTCAATAACTAATTGACGAATTTCAGCCTTGTGTAACAGCGACCTCTTCAAATCATCCGCACTTTTCTTAAACTTGTTGTTCTCGTCTAATTTGACCGCTTCCCGTGGTGCCAAGCGAAATCTTCCAAAAACGTCAGTCTTGTCCTTGAACATATCGCAGCATCGTTCTGTTTTTTCCAACAAAAAGTTCATTCGGGCAGGTTTAAGAAGAAACCAAAAAGGGAACTTCCTTCAGACACACGTGCCAAAAGTTTCGATGTGTTTACGCGTCTAGTCAGAAGGACCTACGACCTGCTTAACTATTATTAACTACTTAACTATTCGAGTAGCCGCTGAACCCACTCTCAGCCAAAAAAAAAGCCAATAAGTGCTTGGGACGAAGAAGAATCATCAGTTTCCTGTCTGGAATAGGACTGTTTGAATCAGTCATGAGAAAATGGGAAGAAAAATGAGCGACAACTATTGGGGAGGTATTACTCAAATGGATGAGGCAATGAGGAAGAGAGAGCTCGTCATTTGGTTTTTAATTTGGGAGACAATTTCTGAGAATCCTCCTAGGGAAAATGGTCTTCTAGGGAGAAGTCGAGATGTTCCCTGGCTTAAGCATGTCTGGTTTTAGTTGTGAAATGAGTGGCTCATTGAATTGAATCTCTTGTTGAAATCTGACTGTCAAGATTCTACGCAAACTATAGTAGCCAAAGGAATTCCTTCACGTAATCTTTGAAGCTCAATGACCAGTCTTGTCCCATTTCAATTCATATATATTTGATTGTCGACTTACTTCATGATTCTTCTCGAAACAAAGGATAGACATCAGTTTCGTTCGACTCGCAAATGAGGTCTCTAATCATTTCCGCAGACTTATCAAACATCGTGCTCTTCACGTGAAATTGCTTTAGAAATAACGCGCAAGCTTAAAATATGATGAGAATCTTCGAATTTTTAATGAATCGATTTTTAGGATAGAATATTTCCGCAGACAGATAACTTCTTGTGAAGCATTTGCTCCTCATCAAAGATGGGTGTCAAATTGTCATTCTGGAATGGCTTTCCAGAAATAAGAGTAGAGGAAATGAGCAAAAATGAAGAGGGATATTGGAGGAAAGGTGGAGGGGTTCGAATTCAAAAGGTGTGCTTTCAAATTGGACAAAATGTTAGAATTCTTCCTCGCTTCCTTAACTTTAGGATCTTTAGCCTTCCTCAAACTACTGTAATCAATTCTACTTTTTCCGAACATTCTTCCTAGAAATTTTTAGACTTCCACTACCATAAATCGACTCGCAAAGTCAACCCAAAGGGAGCCTCTTTGGTTTTTTAAATTAAGGTTCCCAGAAGCTGTTTGTCCAATTTTTTTGGGAGCAAAAAGCTCTCCTAAAGAATTCTAGCGTGTTCTGTTTACAATTTCCCTTCTAGACACCATCTTTTAAATTTTAATCAACTCTCTCATACCATATCCGCCAGACAAGTATGTTCAGACGGGTTCAAAAAATGTAGCCTTTGTCTTTGCACCCAGCGGCTATAAAATCGCTTCGAAGTCTGTGCTGGATGTACATTGTCGAGCGAGGGAGGGAGAGCAGTGATCCCTTGAGCTGTGGTCAAAATCTTGTTATTTGTCCTTATTAATGTCCAGAGAGGTGCTTCTTCGCCCAAAACAATAAAGCAAATTGGACGATTTAATTTGGGTCCAGGGATCTCTCTCTCCCCCGAAATTTAAGGAGGCTGATCTCTTCTTGGCTCCCAGAGTCTTCCTACGCATAGCCGATTTTTAAAAACTCCCAGATGTGGGGACGAATCCTACAGTGATCTCGCCTTCTTCATTTCTGAATTAAAATGCCTGTTCAGTAGACAGAACGCGCCCCATTAATTTTACATAAGGAGAATGGGGAGGTGGGAAAGGACAGGTGTTCGCTCATTTTATACACTTATATTCGAATGTCAACATTAAATGAGTCAGGGCAAAAGCGAAAAATGGAGAAATCGCAACAAAGTCCATTCAAAAACCAAAGGGAGCATTCTTAAATCGGCGAGAAGCCATCACATTTCTGTACAAAAGACTAGAAAGTTTTCACTTTGCAGACGGAAAATAAAAGTAGAAATTTCATTTAAAAAGTGTTGATTTTGAGTAAAATTGATGGCATTTTGGAATTTCCAAGCTATCGGGAAATTGCTAGGGAATCCCCTATAGCATCTATTTCCGATAAATTTCTTTCTCTAAATTAATCTTGTATTGTTCCTCTTCTAGAACATAAGTTCTTTGATTGGCCATCTGCCTCTGCAAAAATCTTATTTATCTCCTAATCCTCGTGTCCTTCCCGTTATTTCCAAAGGGATCTTTGCACATTAAGTGCAAATGTTTACCCTAAACTGTCACTTTCAGGGAACCAATGAATCCAATTATTATTATTATTATCTTCAGCGCTATTTCGAGGGATCAGAATGGTAAAAGTTCATCGACGAAGATGGCGCCTCAATTTGTGTTATTCATTGGTTAATCGAGGTTGTGTCGTCTGCCGTCTCGAAATTCGACTCTTTTTCTGGGGATTCCCCCACACAGACCAATGAAATCTCCAAAAGTTGTCAATTTTAGTGCAAGGGAAGCCCTTTTTGAAAAGACATCAAAAAGCTGAATTAATTTGAACTTTTTTAACGACAAATTCACTGCGCTTCGTCAGAGAGGATCATCTAAAAGCGGCTTCGAATTCGTTAGCCCGAATATCAAGAACGGGAAATTCTTCTTCTTCTTTTGCACTTTCAGACCAAAATCGTGGTTGCGAGGGGTCGGAACATTATTATTAAACTGTTTTTGTTTGTACTTCGTTAGTTGTTTGAGTGGGAGGAAAGTACAGAAAATGACGCGGTTGTGGAAAGAAAAAAAAATAATCCTCAGAGTTTCTCTGAAAGGGAAACACCTTTTCAAACCATAGTTCATTACTATAGAGTCTAAAAAAAAATTACATTTAAGCGTTGGAAAATGCTGTTTTGAGTCAATCGGAGGGCTATAAAAGTGTAGAATATCATTCCCTAGAAAAGTACTGTAACTTTTACAAATTTTACACTAAAGTCATACAAATTCAAAGAAAGCTATCTACAAATTGGAGAAATCTAGTAGATTTGCTATCTCGCCTTTCTAAAGGTTTCAACCTTACAGTATCTTTTTGGAAACGCGGTCCAAATTCCTAGAATTCGCTTTAATCTTGAACCCAAAATGTGTCGAGGCGTTCCTGTTTCATTCCAGACGCAGCTGTCTCGGCCTGTAATAAGCACTCTCTCCATTGCTTCTTAATTACGTTCATCCAGTCTGCCCCCACGTGACTCTTCGACTACTCTGGTTACTTCTCGTAAACATGGAAATTAGTCAACAAATGACTCAAAGAACTCAAATTTCGTGTCCTTTAGAGGGATCGACAACATTCAGTCCTTTCGACTTGATCTTTCCAAACGACTAATTGGTTAAAAAAAAGAGGCAGCTGTTGATCGAGAAATAAGCCAAAGAGACGTCAAGTTCTATTTGATTTGATTACGGTAGATCAGAACCATCTGGTTGTCGGAAAGACGCGGACTAAAAAAGGAAATCCTTGTCTCATCTGGCTTAGGTAGTTTTTTCACTTCTGAGAAAAATCGTACACTTTACGTAATTTAGTGGAACGGACTACTGTATTTTTTTCCCAAGAGATCTAACTAATTTTTTGATCTCAAAATGGTCGAAGAGCAATTTCCTCGAGGATATTTTTGTTTTCTTCGAGGGGGAGATACTTTTCCAGGAATTTGTTTTCTATTTGTTTGGGAGGTCTTTGGTGACGTTCGGCCCTCCGATTTCTTGCGTTCCCGTTAGAGATTACTGTAATCCGCGGATGAGCAGAGGATACAGTCACATTTTTGGAAGAAGAAGTTGTAGGAAGAGTGCACGCCAATTTGATAGCAAAAAACTCGTCGCACTTGTCATCTTAAGATCAAGTCCTTTACAAAGCTCAGATTTTTAGATTGTTTTTCTGACTCTTCTAAGCTATCCTGAGCTTAAATAAGAGTCAGGGGAGGACAGTCATCCTTCCGCCCAAAACGTGACAAAGCTTAGAAGCTCTTTGGTTACTAACTGGGCCAGCTTTTCGGCTTTATAGGTTGGGATCAGGGGCTTTTGGATGCACGAATAAAACAATACATCAGTTTCAATTGAAAGAGAAACCAGGAACGAAGATCACTATGATAATATGACGCCTAGATTTTAAAATTCTTTCTCTCTTCGCTGCCTGAGGAATCGAGGCTAAAATAGTCCAAGTTTTTCGTTGGATGACATATCCGGCCATAATATTTTCAAATTTTGTTGACTTCAGTTGATATTTTTAAAGCTTCGAGAGTTGAGATAAAGAGGAAACCCCACAGGAAATGCATTTAAATAATTGAGGATCTCTGATTGAACTTTCAAAGAGAAAGGAGAGGGACCCACCTCGGAGATAAACTCGAGAATTTCATATACGGATGGCGGCGGGTGAAAAAAGTGTTCCCTGGGTGGTCCGTTCTCAGAATTGAACATGATTATTTTATTCAATTGGTTCTGACAAGCGCAGTTATTTACCCGAGGTAAAAGACCTTTCTGATTAGTCCCATCATAAAAAGAAGGAAGTACCTTTTCGTCACATTTTCGTACAAAATCTAACCAATTAATTATCAAATAGAGAAAAGTCTCTAATTCTGGATTTCTTTTTAAAAAAAAGAGGTTAAAATAGCCTCTAGCCTCTCAAAATGAGGACAAAACCTCTAAAAATTGAGGTAAACCGAGGTAGGTTTTACCCACAAAACTATAGTCTGTTCATAAAAAAGGCGATAGCTGATACTCCGAGAAAAGGGGATTTTCGCGGTGAGATTCATTTTTATCCTAACATTTTCTAAAGGCCTTTTTAGGATAAAATGAATCCCGCCGTGATAACCCCTTTCTTGGGTACGAAAGATAGCGTATTTTTTATGAACAGAATAGATTATTCCCACATTTTGAACCTGCTTTTGAATTTTCCGCCAGGTGTGAGGCGTTTAAAAAATTCAATAAAGACTCTGGAATGAAATGGATCACTGGTATTTTAGAGATCTAATTAATCTGATACTACAGTATCTCTTTTTTTCTTGAGAATTGACCGAGTTCTTGGTCTTTTGTAGGAGTTAGAAGAGCTGAGATCAAAACTTGAATGTTCTATTTATTGTTTTTTTTTCTAATAAAATCTTCCGGCTAATGATAAATTCACTGAAGCCACCTGTGATCCAAATTGACTACCGGAACATGTGAATTTTCGAAATTAGCGTCGAAAATTGGTTCTATTTCTGATGGGGGGGAAAGATCAGGTCTTTTGTTCTTGGATCTATTGAGAATGATGAATTCTGTTGACCTTAGAGTCTAAAAATTACCTCTCTTCTATGTCCTTTGCGAACTAATGAATAAGTCTGACTGGGACGCGACTTCGCAACATTCTCCACATCATTTTCGAAGCTAGAAAAAGTTGAGGGGTTTTGACTCTTTTTCGGTTTAAAAGAGACATTCTGTGAAACAATTCAGATCGCAAAGTTCAGCTGTTCGAGGTTTTTGAACTAACGAATTCAAAAACTGGGGGATTTTTCATAACTCTTGGATGTCTTCATTTGCTCTTATTGTTGCTCGATTTATGCCAAATTTCCAGAGATCTTTTGAAGGCAAAAGTCTAAAAAAAGGTAGAATCGGAATAGCTTTTTACTTTATTTTAAAAGTGCCATGAGAAGCTAGTAGCTTTTGAAACGTAAAAAAGCGAGAACTAAATCGTCCTTTTCTCTTCCAAAATTAAACGCCTTTTGGCAAAGATGTTTATCATTTTTTCTAGCTCTCTACTTAAAACATCAGACAGACCATCGAAAAAAGCAGCAGATGTGCTTAATTTGAGGAGAGAGAATTGAAACAGAAAAGCAGAGAAATGGATATTTTCCTGGTTTCCGGTCTTGTGATAATGAGAGCTGGAGGAAGGAAAACACGAGAAATTGGAGGAATAACATAGTTTTTCTTGGTATAGTGATCGAACCTGTAAACAGAGGTTAATGCTAACTGATTGTTAGCTGGAAACTTCGCAGGAAAAGCTACCATTTACCTCAATTTACCATGTTTTATGCTAGAACTTCTTGGAATTTCCACTGACAAATAGACTATCAATAAACGTGTGTTACTTGACCACGCTAATGCTCATTTTCCTTTCGATTCTTCTCTCCTCAAACAATCCATTTTTCGTTTTCTCTTACAGTAGCCCGCCTTAGCCTAATTCCTAGATTAAAAAAGGGCAAGAGATCGGGTCGGAGGAGAGATAAGAAGTTTATGCATTAAAACGTGTTTCGTCACAAAGTCGTTCAGCTTGGTAGACAGACTGCTTTCGAATTTAATAAAAAATAGAGAAAAATGGAAACAAAGAGTCGGTAAAATCATGGAAGAAATCTTTAATTTTGATACTAGTCCTCCTATTTTTTCACATTTCTGATTCCAAAAGCAGGTAAAAAAGCTCCTATTTTGTTTTTTAGTCTCTTCGTCAGTTTTGTTTACTTCCCCAGCTGATATTCAATTCATTTCAAAAAACGTTGTTTTCTTTTTTCCCTAGAGGTGCACTTCCCGTCGGCTATTGTATGTGATTAGCAGAAGAGATCACGCTTGAATTTGAATAAGAAATCAAGAAGAAAAGAATGAGAACAAAATAGAAAACTCTATGGAGACGATGAATATTTTTAATGGAGGGATCAGCCTCGTCTACATCTACTAATGACGACAAATGAGAAGACGATTGTTTTTTTTTCAAAGTTTATTCCATGAATCTCTTCATTGAAGCCGCCATCGTTAGCAATTGACGCATCAGCTTGTGATGATTTGGACCAACGCGCTTCCCGATACCATCAGACGATCAACAGCTTCATCTTTTGCGATAGATTTGACTTTTCTTCTCAAAATTTGTTGGCTATGAACCTTTTTCTTCATTCATCAATTTCCACCGCAAAAGGACTATGAAAGCCAAGAGATCGTTCAAAAATAGCTTCGAGATCGAGCAATGAATTGGAAAAAGCATTCGTCTGGAAGAATCAAAAGAAAAGGAGTAATTTCCGGGGAGTTGATACAGCAGTTCCCATGCCATTTTGCAACTGGAGTTTCATCTTTCCTGATTGAGTCTCACAGGGCGAGTCATTTGTGAGAATGAATTCCTCGTCGACTATCGCCACCTTAGGAATACGGCTTTTTGGTGGGAGTTCCTTCATCTTTGTATCGATTTTTAATCTTCTTTTGAATGGTCTTCTAGTCCTCGTTCTTTATAAGGTGGAACAAATTATCCACAAAAATGGAATTTATTCAGGGAAGGAAGTCTTTCTCAAAAAATGCTTTCTACACCATCACTTGGCAGCTCCTTTTATGCGATGTCGCCTATAATATTTTGGAGTTTATCATCCCAATTCCTTTGACATTTGCTGGATTTGATGTGGGTCTTGTGCGTCTAAAAGAAACAAAAAGTTTAAGATTTATGGACAAGGAATTTTTCTCCATTTCCCCTGCTTTTTTGAGACTTTTTGCTACAATGGAGAGCTTTACTTTAGCTTTCTGATGACAATCAATAGGATTACTGTCTTTTTATTCCCTAAATTGAATGAGTTTCTCTTCCAAACTCATTTAAACTTGTAAGTTTCTGAAATTATTATTTGGAGGATATTTTCTGAAGGGTAATTGGCTTGACTTGGAGCTACATTCTCTTGATTATTATTGTCTGGAACTTGGTGGGAACTTACAAAACATTTAGTTCAACTGGGTTCTATTACTTCTATCAGCAATCTGATGAAACTTGGCAATCCAAATTAGTCTATTCGGTAAGATTTTTAAAATTTTCAATATTAGAACATTTCAGTTCTTCTCAACTGCCAGCAGCTATATTCCTGTTTTTATGTTCATCGCCTATATTTTTATGATACTTTCCATCCAAATAAAACTGCGCTGGAGGAGATTGAATGAAGTTTTGGTTGCAAGGAATTCTCAAAGCGAGGGCAGTCTTTCAAAGATTAGACGGGAATTCGAATTGGTAGCTCAGGTATAAACTCTCTAGCATAAGGAAGAAATAAAATTTTCTAGGCGTTTGCTATTTGCGCAGTTTTGGAAGTGGACAACCTCGTTTTCACCTATACCCCTCAAATTCAGGCAGAAGGCCAATGGCCATTTATTGTGACTTTTGCCGCTCATTGGATCTGCAATATTTTGACATCGATTAACGCTATTGTCCTTTTTTCTTTTAATCGTGACATTCGACGAATGCTGTTTAGAATTTTGTCGCCTAATGATGCAAGTTTAGCAACTAGAACTGTAAGTCATCGTGGGAACTCTGTTTCTCATTCTGGACAAGTTTAATACACTTTTGTTGAAAAAAAAAGAATTGCTATATTCTTTATTTATTGGACTCAACCAGAACTGCTCTCAGTGCTCTTGACAATCGAGGCTTGTGGTCCAGTTCCAGAATCGGCTTCACTGGTATTGGATGGATCTTCTCTAGGCTTTCTTCCTTTCTTCTTCTTTCCTGCGCCCTTTCGTTTAGCATATAATACAATGATGCTGCAGATAGTTCCAATTAAACCCAGAACCGAAATTCCCCCTGCTATGGCTAGGTACGTATAATACTTTTTGTTATTTGGCTGCTTGACCTCTGCATTGGAGTCGGATGTGTTTACTTCAGAATCAGCGATTTGATTACCATCCTGTCCAATAGGATCAGTTGATATTGGGCTTTTGGTTGTAATTGATGAATTTGTTTGTTGAGACGGTTGACTTGGGACAGTAATCGGAGGAGATGTAGGATCCACCGAAGTGTTGTCTCCCATCGGAATAGAAGTAGTCTGATCCGAAGATTCGGTAGCCTGAGGGCTTTCGGTTGTGATTGATAGATTTGTTTGTTGAGACGGTTGACTTGAGACAGCAATCGGAGGAGATGTAGGATCCACCGAGGTGTTGTTTCCTATCGAAATAGAAATACCCGAATTCGTATCCAAAGTTTCCTCAGCCTCTTGACCCATCGCAACTGGGAGCAGAAGAATCAACACTGAATTCGCCAATTTCAACCCAAAAGAAGAGAAAACAAACTGAAATAACGAATGAAATTCATTTTGGAGTCTGCAACTAGCTGAAGGCGGTAGCTTTATTCAACTAAATGGATTTATTAGGCTTAAGAGGGTTATTGATCGCAAATCGTCGAAATTTGACAAGACGATGCTTCTCTTTCCAGAGGCGCGAGTAGTTGTGGTCGTCCAGAGGCCACTGAACTCTTTTTTCTTCGGAAATAGACTTAGATGATCCAGCATGGCAGAACGGTGAGAGCTTGCGTGCAAGAGAATGCGATGAAAATGAGAAGTAAGAGCTTCATTTTGGGACAAAGACTTGGGCAACGACTTTATACAAGAGGAGGGGAGGCCTCCCAGGATAATTAGAAGAATTTTAATAGAATCTTCGAATTTCGGCTAATTAGACATTTTTTCTATTCACAAATGGTTTTTGCTGCATATTCAGAACTTCTAAAGGAAAAGAGTTTCAGCCGATAAAAGCAAAAAGAGGGTGAATACAAATGAGAGGAAAGGCTTTATAGTCTCTTTCTGAGGTGTTAAAATGTCTCGATCGTATCTTTTCCCCGTTATCTCTAAATTTCAAGAACCCGCTAAAATGAGACTTTTGGTCTTTCTTCTTCTTCTAGTAATCGTTTCACAAGCCTGTAATAGCAATGTACAAAAAGCGTGCTGTGGCAAACTTTGTGGAAAGAGACAGGTCAATTCGGCTGATATTCCTTCTGAATCCGGAGTCAGCGATGCTGGAGGAATGATTGGCAATGGGAACCCGGACAATTCGAAGAAAGCGTAGATTGTTCATAGAATAAATTGTGCGCAAAAGAATGTTTATTTCTATCCGCTCTAGGCCTTGAGATAGATAGATCTTCCTGGACAGGGACAATAAGCGGCATCTGAGCCAGGCTTTCCATTTCCTCCAGGAGAACCAGGAGTTCCACGACCTCCAGGATGTCCAGATTGTCCAGGACGACCAGGTTGTCCCTTGTTTCCAGGCTTGCCATCGCTTCCAGGTGCTCCGGGCTCTCCACCTGGTCCTGGAGGTCCACGTGGTCCAGCTCCTCCTGGCCGTCCAGGGTTTCCAGGCCTGTAGTTAGTTCCAGGCTGTCCACGCTGTCCGGGAGGTCCAGGTCGGCCAGCATTTCCAGGCTTTCCTTCATCTCCTGCTTCTCCAGGGGGTCCGCGAGGTCCAGGGCCACCAAGAGGTCCACGAGGACCAGGGCGTCCAGGAGGTCCGTTAGGTCCAGGTCCTCCAGTTGGTCCACGAGGTCCAGGAGGTCCAACTGGGCATTTGATGCATCCGCCGGGAATATCGTGAGTAATAGCAACAACGACTCCAGGAGCTCCGGGCTTTCCATTGTCTCCATCAGGCCCGGGCTCTCCAGGCTCTCCACGATCTCCAGGAGGTCCTGGGGGTCCAGCAGGACATCCATCTGAGCGAGGACCACAGTTACATTGCTCGTTGCTTCTCTTATGACGACCAGCGAAGAGAGTAGCAAAGGTGGGAGGAGCATCAGAGGCGCCAGTAGGGTTGATGTGCTTATTGATCAAACGAGACCATGTATCAGCCGAAATTTCCTATAAATCTGACTAAAAAGCTTTCGATTCAAGTCCTTACTCGGAAAACCTCCATGCCAGTATGAACTTCTTCTTGGAGTGAGTTGATTTCGTTGAGAAGCGAGAACATCACGAAGAGCGTTCCAGCCACAAAGGCTAATGTGGCCGCTGAGCCGAGGATGATGATCTTACCCATTGGTGGAAGGTAGAGTAATGTTCTCCCTGGAAGCAAGCGTTATATAGTACTGACCTTGGCTTTTTTGCAGCAGCGGGTCACTGGAACCAGTCAGAATGGGACGAGTAATTCGTTTCACTTTTTCGGATCTAGGTGTCACTGTTCACAGGCACAGACTGCCTGGTAAATCTTAAGATCAGAACACAGCTTGTTAATCTAAAAAGTTAAATCTAAATATTAGAAGAAATCAACTGAAATCCTTACTCAGACAGATGCAAAATACGATAAGAACGAAAGGATCTTGTCTTATCCCTTTTAGCTAAGAATTTAGCCTTACTCTTTTTCGAATTCTTGTTTTGAACTTTGCTAACCGAAAAATGCGGTTCCACATCTTTTTCGCCGTCGCCATTTCCGAGAAACGAACTCAAAAAGTACTATGACTGATGGCTTTGGTGAAAACAACGAGCGGTTGAGATGTTTCTATCACGCAACTAGTCTATTTTTGTATTTATCACTATTATTCTGAAAGAAACTAGGAAGGTCTGCATTTATAAAAACAGAAATAACAAACGTGAACAAATTAGGGAGATCACTTCTGCATAAAAACGAAAAAAATATATAAATAATAAGAAATCTTGCAGAAGAGAAAATGATTGGAGAAGAGGCAATTATTGCTCCATGTCTTCGTCCTGCTCAGGAACGAATCTAAATTTGTTTATGGCTAAAAAATGCCAAGTAAAATACCCATCAGTTTCAATAATTTTTTCTCTAAGAAGATCCAACTGCTTATCCCAGCCTTCTTCCGGCATTCGTCCTGAAGCCAGCAAAGAGGTAAGATAATTAACTTGCTCGACTGTTTTAGCGCTGTTAATTGCTTCCTAAATATAATAGTTTTTTAAAGAATAATAAAGACTTACAGCAACTTTCTTTCTATCGTCGTCTGTCATCATTACTCCTGCCTTATTTCTGACAACTTCATTCTCCTTATTTTCAACCACAGCCGTATGCTTAATAGCTTCTCTGGCTTTTTTGCCTTGCTTTCCTTTGAAAATTTCTCGTGCTCTTTCCCGTTCCTGTAATTTATCAACTATAACTTTAGTAGTTAACTTACAGCCATTTTAACTCGTTTGAAATCAATTACACGGACGGTTGGCAGCTTGTAGATGATGTAGAAGCGGTAGTTAGTCATGTGCACGATAGGGTTTCCAAGAAAGCTAAATTTATGCCTTAAAAGCTAACAAAATAGATCTTACGTGACATATTCCAACTTTTTGCAAGCACCTAATGGGTCTAAATCACCCAATTCGCAAATATTATTGTTGGTCAGTGCCAATGTCTTAAGATTAGGCAATTTTTCTCCAATATCCGATTGAATAGTACTGAAAATTCATAAGTTGTTATTGAATTTACAATAACTAATGATAAATATTGTTTTAAAAACTTACGAGACACGATTGTTGTGCAAATATAGTGTATTGAGTCTTTTGAGAATAGGAAAATTATCTAGACGCTTGATATCGTTATCTGTGAAATCAATAACGTCAAATTGATCCTAAATATACATTAATATTCCAAGAAGAACTCACCTTGGTTACTCCCAAGTTTTCAATCACCGGAATCTTGTAAGCTCGGAGGTTGAGCTCCCTCTCGCGAATAGGGTTGACGTATTGCGAAGCATCGTTAATCATATCAACGGTGAGGCGTACCATCTTAAACAAAATTAAATCGAAAAAATAAAATCAAAGACATGTCAACGGTAAAACATAAAGACAAGCGAACTGCCTAAAAAGTAAATATTTATTATTAGCACATATGTACAGGATAAATAAATTATATCTTTATAAAATGAGTACTATTTGAATGACACGATTAGTGCAATGCTTGTTCCAATAAGTAATATCAAAATTATTGGGAGCCATTGCTTTAAAAATCCTCCAATGCTAAAAATAAAGTTAGAAAAACAAATCAACTAACTCACCCGACAAACTTTCCTCTTATTAAGATGTAAAAAGCGAGATTGACCATATTCCAATTCGTTTTATCATCATATTGCATTATATTCAACGCTAAAGCAACGTGTGAATGACAATTATCACAGAAAATATTATGCTAAAAGATCAAATCATAACGCGAATTGAAATGGGCTTACAAAATGGCACTTGTATTCATCGGAAGCCTCTCTAACTGCTCGGTCGAATGCTTCAGCTCCTCCGACTGCGAGATCAGGATTTAATTGCCAATACATTGATGGCCAACCAAACGTCATATCGTCTTCCTGAACAAATATTCCGAGTTAAAAATGAAAACGTACTGCTACATAATAGCTTCCTCCAAAATCTCTTATAACTCCTTTGCTATTTGCAATGCCCATATGTCCAATAATAGGAAGAAACCATCTGAAAAATAAATGTTCAATATGTTATCAATAGTTTTAAAAAATGAACTCACGTTATACATGGCAGAGGCGTCCAAACAACACAATAAGGAAATCTATTCCTATCAGGATCAATTACACCAATTGAGCCCATTTCTGCTAGAGATTCGGTAGACTTTGAGCGAGACAGTTTGACAACAAACTGAAAATCTTTGGCTTAGTACCAAAAGTGAACAAGATATTCGAAGAAGACATATCGAAAAAGGGCAAGTACGTAATTTTGATTCAAATACTGTCACTGCGTACTTATTTTTCTGTAAACAGCAAGCAGACCAAGTAGTATTGTTAACCTGTAATTTTAGTTATCTAAACGATTAAAAAGCATTAAAAATATCAACAACTGACCCTTCGAGAGTTCGCAGCAATGTCGATTCCTCTCGGTCCGGCGGAATGCAAGGCGAATGACCGAGTCGCCGACAAATACATTGTCAAGAAGAAGATTGGCGAGGGCGCCTGTGGCCAGATTTTTCTCGTTGCTGCTCCTGACAAGGACGGAAAGACATTCTACGCTGCGATGAAGATTGAGCCACGCATGAAGCAGAAGGAAGACGAAATACTCAAAATGGAACTGCTTGTGCTCAAGAGATCCCAAAGCTCTCGTCATGTCTGTCGCTTGCTTGCTTACGGTTTTGCGCCAACTTATACTTATGTGGTCATGACTTTGCTGGGACCGGACATTTCCGATTGTAGAAAGAGGTGTCCCAATAGGAAATTTTCTCATAATTCTACCCTTCGGCTCGCCATACAGGGTGTCAAAGTTGGTTTTAGCATTTTAAAACTTAGTTTAAAAAAAGAAGAATAAGAACCGATTTCAGGCGCTTCAAGACCTCCATGAGGTTGGATTTGTCCATCGGGATGTGAAGCCGCCCAATCTGGCAATGGGATACACAAATCCTTTGTTCCTCTATCTGTTCGACTTCGGTCTGGCTCGCCAAATCCTCGTGGACAATGGGAAAGGCGTCAAGAAGCTGCGTGACGAACGCCCTCGAACAATGTTCCGTGGAACGGTTCGCTACTGTTCTATCAATGTTCATCAACAAAAAGAACAAGGCAGACATGACGATCTAATCGGACTAATGCACTCCTTGATCGAATGCATTTCTGTTCTTCCATGGCGTGGAAATGTCCGTAAAGAGGCGGCTAAGCTCAAAGAAAAGACTTCCGAAGCTACTCTTTGCAAGGGTTGTCCACCGAGCTTCACCGAGATTATGAAGATCCTCAAAAAGATCAAATATGCCGATGTTCCTCCCTATGCCAATATAATCAAGCTGTTGAAAAGAAATTTGCCCGCAAATATCAAAATGACTGAGCCATATGAGTGGACAAAGAAGAGTAGCTTTGAGAGTTTGTGTGAAAAGAATGGAAGTGGAAGAGATCGCGCTGAATACGATAAGGATGGTTCGAAGGATCGTCTAACAGTTAACGATGTGGACGATTCTGTGGTCACCGATCACGACAGCAAGGATAGTGGCGATGAAGGCGATTTTCCAGAAAACGATGACACCTTGGATGGCATGTAAGAAACTAATAAAAAAAGAAAATAAACGATCAGGAGCAGCTTTGGTCTTTTCGGTTCTTCTTTCAGACTTTTAACCTAGCCACACAAAGTGGCTCGAAACCCAGTCCTAATGATAAAAGACATTGACATACGTTGACAGGTTACGCATATCAAGCATTGCTGTCTGTCCTTCCTCCTTTATTATATGATTTCTCTTTGCTAAGATTGATCTCGGAAGTTCAAAACACGGCTCACTTATCAGTTGGCCAGTAATTGTTCCTTTTCCTTAAAGCCTCCTATCTATTTGGCTGATCGGCAAGATCAATGAAAAGAAAAAGAAATACATCGATAGGATCACCCCTCTCTTCACTGACATCTTATTCTGTCGGCTGGTTTATTTATTTGGATCAAATTCCAATTATTAGAGGAGATCTAGAACAGCAAGAAGACAATGACATTAATCCTGTTTCATACAAAGAATTGGTGAGGCGATTCCCAATAAGAAAAGCGAAGTATTTATAGTCTGTATCAAAATTTAGCGACCAAACTGACTATCACACTGCGCTGCAGATTTGAATTTAGGCTGGCCGCACTGGCTTTATCCTAAATTTTTTATTTAATACTACTTTTATTTTTATATTGTTTTTAATCGATTTCTTGTGTTTTAAATTAGTATATGTATCAAATTAGTTACGACATTAAAAAGAAACAACAACACAAGAAAAAAACAATATAAAAATAAAAGTAGTATTAAATAAAAAAATTTAAGATAAAGCCAGCCTAAATTCAAATCTGCAGCGCAGTGTGATAGTCAGTTTGGTCGCTAAATTTTGATACAGACTACAATTTCGATTCCTTCCTTTTGGGACAAAGTTTTTACCAGCTTAGGCAGCATTTTTGCTTCCATTGCAGGCGCAGTTCTGCCAACTTCTCTAGTTCTTGGCGGAACGATTGCATCCGTTTATTTGAAGGATCAAATAGTAAGAAGAGAATAAAAAACAAAGAAATTTAGATGGTTGGAAGCCAAGAGCTATTGAATGATGTGAAGATTGGGTTGATTTTATTGCTGGCAGGAGGTATTACTGAACTTGTTACCACTTTTTTACAGGTAGTTGTGGAAAAACTTTCTGCAAAAAGAATTGTAGTCGTGGATGATTCACAGAGGCTGTTGTGATATGGTGAATAGGCTGAGGAAAGAGTTCTTGGCGGCGGTTCTTCGACAAGACGTTGTCTGGTTTGGGGAGAATAATTCCGGGGCGATTACTTCCCTCCTCAAAACGTTTGTTTTCCTCCTTTTTCTAAGCACAAAAATGGTCTAGAAATATCCAAAAGATCGAGGATGGCTTGGGAGAGAAACTGGGGATGCTGCTGCGAGGATTCTCCATGTTCATCGCCCATCGACTGAGCACTCTCAAGGACGTCAATCGCATTTATGTTTTGGATAACGGCGTCGTTGTCGAAGAAGGTTAGCCACATAATTCTATTCGATTTATTCTTAGGTACTCACGATGGATTGATCGAGAAAAGAGGCATTTATGCTGGATTGGCTAAGGCTCAGGAAATCAACCAGGCCGGCCAGGTCAATAACGAAGAGTTTGGAATATCCAGC
The DNA here is from genome assembly GCA_932521405.1 of Oscheius sp. JU1382. NCBI lineage: Eukaryota > Metazoa > Nematoda > Chromadorea > Rhabditida > Rhabditidae > Oscheius > Oscheius sp. JU1382. The sequence continues at coordinate 9,608,786 of OW051476.1, read as the reverse complement.
CAACGCTCTTTAGGAAAGCAAAAATCCTTCCATTTCTTACAGCATTTTCAGCCGATCAAAACGCTTCAATTCAGATCTTTCCTTGACTAGAGCAACTTCAATGAGTGAAAAGTCCTCTGGAGATAAAGAAATCTGATTCTGAACTATATCTTCTATATTCCAGCATAGGAAGTCACAAGAAAAAGGCCCTCATTGCCCTTTTTTTTGCTTTTGTTAGAGGATGGAAATTACCGTTTCTGGCTATTCAATTCGAACTAGCGTTTATTTCGCTTCAAATCGTAATTCCCTCTAAAATATTAACACAAGGCTATAGGAAAACAAAGGGCATTATATAAAGAATATATTTGTCACATTTCTCATCTAATTTCTGACTGAATTTATGACATTCATCGTCCAACCCGGAATGTACTTCTTCTCAGGATAGACAGCTAAAAAGGTTGTTGGGGAATTGGAAGTCAAATCACTGAGATTTTTACTTCATCGGCCGTGTTCTGTCTTTGATCAGTCTTAATCGTTTCTAGCTAACTGTGTGGCGAAGATAGCTCAGCATTCGTCTAACCTTGTGCCAGTGAGTTTTTAAAATTTTCCATTTGAAATGAAATAGAAAAGTTTATTTTAGTCTACTGAGCCAAAATGTCCAGACAGACTCCCAAAGCAATAACGCCTCCAATGATTAAAATAATGACAATAATAGCTAATAGATTCCAAAAGAAGTCTTTTCTCGAGTGCTCTGGGGTAGTCCCATCTCTAAATCATCTAATTTTTTTAAACAAAAGGTAGCACTTACTCGATAGGCTGAGGACGAATATCTTCGACGAATTGGAAAGGCGGCGGTTCGTAGGGAGGAGGAGCCTCATTTTCTTGTTCATTCCCTTCTGATAGAGAAGGAGGAGAAACCTTTTCTTCTGACAGGGGAGCTTGGGGATCCATTGGAAGCAAAGGAAGAACCTTTTGGAGACTCTTTTATTTTTCTTTGCCTCTGATTCATGCCTCTAAAATTGCGTCAACGGAAAAGGCGACAATTTTATTTGATTTGTACTGTTTATCACATGTGCATAAGTAATTCCATTCCAACATTAAGCGCCACAATTCCGAGGAAAAAGAGAACAATTACAAGTACAGCGAGTAGCTTTTGGACTAGGGTAAATGATTTTCTAGAGGGAGATGAGCATTGGGGAAGTGGGGGGACATCTCTGGAATCGATCATACATCTTAGGTTAGCAGAAGAATTAGACTGACGGTTATGATAAAGATTAATATGATTAGGAAGAGGACGAGACATGCCATTTTGAATAGTCTCCATTGTTGTGGTGAGAGGGAACGAGAACTAAAAAAACATAACTTTTGATTATTTTGTTAGATAATCATTAAAGGAAATAAAATGTAAATAGTGTTTGGGGAAGGTGAAACCAGAAGCTTTCTAATCAAGTTTTGTTAGCGACAAAAACACATAAAACCAGTAGCTAAAAGTACCTTGGAGTAGCGGGAGGTGAATCCATTGTAATTATTGTAGAAGACATGTAGGGCGGAGGTAATGGTCCGTCCTTAGGCGGAAGGGCTGATGCTTGAAGGTGCTCCGCATAGGAGGGCAGCTGAAACTTTTTATTGTCGTTTGAGCTTTAGATAAGGGACTCTTTTCGCACATTTCGAGTGAAAACGAACCTGTTCGACATTATTTCTTGGAGCAGAACTTGACGCTTCCATAGTTTCCACAACAAGAAGAAGGAAAAGTACACGGCTCTCTTTTATTTGTCCTCTCTTTCCTCTGATTCATTCAATAAACGAAAGCACTTTACGTCAGCGCTTCTCCCGAATAAGGAAAATGCGGTGGTCGATGGACGTAGAAAGTGATAAACTGTGGAAGGTTGAAGACAAACCAGTCGGGGGGCGGTTCCTTCTCTGTGCTGAAAATACGGCCCCAATGACCTTGCGTATCTCTTTTTAAAAGCGAGAAGGATATCCAGCCGGTTAGCTTTCTTTCGTCAGATGATGAAAAAAATCTAGACTTTGGCAGATATCTTCTTTTTTCTTCTCGAAGAAATTCCCTATAGTGTATATAAAATTTGTAGTGTGCTCCTTCTCTTTAAGCGATTACGATAAAGTACGTTTTTTAGAGCGTCAGCTTCCATTTTTAGAGTGGTCAAAAAGTTTGCGGAATGATTCAAAGGGTCTTTCAACATCCACACAAACACATTTATTCCAATATGTACATCAGATGGAGAAATTCTGACGAATCTTCCAGGTTTTTTTAACCCTTTTAGGGAATTTCTTGTAAGATCAAAGCGCACGTAGACAATAGGCGCAAATAACACAAGTAAAGCAACCCCAGAATTTAATGCAATCATAGCAGGTCGCTGGTTTGTCGCCGTCAAAGTGAGGACGAGCAGCTTCTTCAGCTGTGGGTTGAGTGAAAATGACTTGATCTCTTTCTCTATAAAATTGGATACGAATTGAATGATTTCTTACTTCTCATTTTCGGAGTCGAGCATAGAGCGAAGGGGATTTTGTGGATGGTTGATTGGCAAAAGAATAGGGAGAGGATCTAATTCCGATTCTCTTTCCAGTTCTGGATAAGAGGGAGGTGAAATTTCCTCGGAAGAACATGTAGGATTGTCGTATGCCGGTGGGGCGGAAGTGGTTTCCATAATTTTCTATTTTGATGAACTGATGAGAGAAGAGAGACCTTATAACCGTGGGAACCTGGCGATAAGAGATTGAAACTACAGGGTCCAGCTGTATTTGCTCTGAACAGATGTTGACTGACTCAAAAAGCTCTGCGTCATTTGGGATGGCCGGGAGATAAAGGCGACGAAGATTAAATTTGTTTCAGGCGTTTGATTTTCACATCACGATGAATCTAGCCAATGGAATATCATCTATCATCGGCATTTGTATTGGCTTCAGCTACTCCTGGCAACTCGGTCTGTTGAGTCTTGTCCTGTGTCTGACTCTTTTCATCCTTGCCATTGTGAATATTAGAGTCTCCATTGCATCAAGAAAAAGAAAAGAGTTGGAAGATCAATCCGGAGAATATGCTGTAGAAATTGTGGAACAAGCCAGAACGATTCAATTTCTCATAGTTGAGGATCATTTTCTCAAAAAATTTACAGATCAACTCTTGCGTTCAATAGTCTACAATCGGAGGGTAAAAGTCACGTTCAATCTGATCTTAAAGATGATTCATATTGGACTAATCGATTCGATAAACCTAGGAATGGCGCAATCTTTTGTCTTCTTCTGTAATTTATTTGTCTACTTACAGGCTACCTATCTCATCTATAGGGGAACTGCTTCAGTTGATGTTGTTTTCTTGACGCTCATGGGGTCTCAGGTTGCTGGCTGAGCAGTTATGTACTCTTATGAAAATAATCCTCCTCGACGAGGCGACTTCTGCGTTGGACACTGAGAGTGAAGAAGTCGTCCAGCGGGCTCTCAACGACGCCAGTCTTGGCAGAACTTCCATCACAATCGCCCATCGACTCTCCAGCATCCAGAATTGTGACAGGTTTTTCTCGTCTTTTTGAGAAAAGAAAGGATCTTCAGGATCTTTGTCATCGAAAAAGGCTCCGTCGTTGAATGCGGCTCACATTCTGAACTCCTTCATCTCGACGGGAAATACGCTCGACTCGTCGAGGCCCAAATGCTCAACGCGTCTTGAGGCTTTTTCCCCAGACTGCTTCGATGAACACTCCATTTCCCATGTCTGTATCTAAACTATAAAATCTCTATGTCTAGTCTATCCATCCCAGTCATGCGTCCACTTCTTCTGCTTCTTCTCGTTGACCTTTCCTGCGGGATAATATTCAAAGTTGATAGTAAAGTCAGCAAGGTGAGAATCTATCCAAGTTTAATTTCTTACAGCGATCGGTGTCATTCAACTGCTTCGGTAATCAAAACTGTCTCCGCAATTCTCGTAAACGTCTTTCTCATCTTCTTCGTACTGTTCGTGGTCTTCGCGATCGATTGATTCAAGTCTTGAGGAGACGATTCAATTGAAATCTCAATCGTGCTCCAAGCGAGATTGAATTGATTACTTTTGCTGAGCATCATTCGGCCGTCGTTAAAGATGATTTCTCCATAAGTTTTGGATCTCAAACAACTCTTGTCCACAGCCCACAGACTCAACGCAACATAGGAAAGGTTTCTGCTTTTTCATCTTAAAGACTATTTCTAGCGATCTATTTCCTTCAATTGTTTTGACGATCAAAATTGTCTTCGAGCTGCTAGAAACCGCTTGTCTTCTCTTCTTCATTCTGTCAATGGTCTCCATCAACGTCTCGTCGCGGCTCTTCGTCAAAGATTCAACTGGAGACAACCTGATCCCGTCACTGAAATGGCTCTCATCAATGCTGCTGAATCATTTAGGGCTATCTTCAATCAAAACAATAGCATTTTATTCGTTGGATTTCGACAGTCAAGTCCTCCATTAATCAATAGTTTGGAAAGTGATAGGGCCAATGAAAAACTCTCATGATTGGTTTACTTTTCCACACGTGAAGAGGGTACACAGATTGCGATCAACTTTATTCTTCTTTTTGTTTTCAATTTATTAATATTTAAAAATATGAGAAAGTGTTGCTCTTGAAAAGGGCTACAAAATGGTATCAAATTTATTAAAATTTCCCTAAAATCTTACGAGAATTTAAAAGAAAAATAAAAAAAGATCAGCACCTGACGCCATTGTTTACTATTGAATTTCTCGCAGAATAGGCGTAACTGTCAATATCTCTGACTCATTTCTCGAGTACAAAAGCTGACCTCCTTCTCCTTCACTTCCAACTCTTCATTATGTCCCACTACGACCCCTACGCTCACGGCAACGTCGGCAATCACGTAAGTTATTCTAGTACATTGGAAATATCTATTACAGTATCCTCCAGCCGGCCATGGCGCTTATCCAACCCATGGAGCCCCAGTTTATGGAAATGTTGGACATGGGGTGAGTTATGGACCTCCCGTAGGACATGGAGCTTATGTTGAAAATCATCATGGAGGACACAACATGGGAGGTCATCATGATGGAGGCCATCATGGCGGCGGACACCACGGTTTCACACGTCATCATTGATTTGATTTTATGTAAATAAAGGCTGTATTTACAGAGTCAAATTTATTTTTTATTTATTAACTTGAAAAGCGTTGCTTGAAATAGACATAGAGCGTTTATAGTTTAGATACAGACATGGGAAATGGAGTGTTCATCGGAGCAGTCTGGGGGGAAAAAAGCCTCAAGACGCGTTGAGCATTTGGGCCTCGACGAGTCGAGCGTATTTCCCGTCGAGATGAAGGAGTTCAGAATGTGAGCCGCATTCAACGACGGAGCCTTTTTCGATGACAAAGATCCTGAAGATCCTTTCTTTTCTCAAAAAGACGAGAAAAACCTGTCACAATTCTGGATGCTGGAGAGTCGATGGGCGATTGTGATGGAAGTTCTGCCAAGACTGGCGTCGTTGAGAGCCCGCTGGACGACTTCTTCACTCTCAGTGTCCAACGCAGAAGTCGCCTCGTCGAGGAGGATTATTTTCGGATTTCTTACAAGCGCTCTGGCGATGGCGATTCTCTGCTTCTGTCCGCCGGAAAGACTTCTTCCCTTCTCGCCAACATCCGTCTCATAGCCCAATGGAAAAGACTCGATAAATTTGGCCGCATTTGCTATCCGACACGACTCGACCACTCTCTCCAGAGCCACTTCTCCAGCTCCCATCGTGATATTTTCCAGAATCGAGGCTTTGAAGAGTACCGGCTCTTGTGAGACCAAGGCCACCGTACTCCTCAAATGCTGCAGATTCATCGACCTCACATTGTTTCCGTCGATTTGCTGCAAACTTTTCTTGGATTTGGCTAAGAATAAATCCCACCACTTGACCACTATCGGCCGTGTAGAACCGCTCCAAAAGAGAGATTATGGTGCTTTTTCCACACCCTGACGCACCAACCAAAGCAATGCTTTCTCCTTTTTTGGCCGACACTGAGAGTGCCTTGGAGACCAAAAGGTCTGGCCTTGAAGGGTACGCAAAGTTGACATTAGTCAGTGTGACAACACCAGAAATTTTCTGTATTTCAAGTAATTTGCCTATCAAAATCAAAACTTACCGGCTTCTCGCCTCCTTCAATCGCTTCTTTGATAACTTTTTCGTCATCAATTAATTTGAACAATTGCTTTGCCGAACTCGCAGCTCTGACAATATCCGGGAAGAAAGGGGCCGAATACATCACACTCCAGCCCGATATTTGTGATCCCATAAAGGCTAAGAATATAATTTCCACATTGGCCGCTCCGATATAAATGAGATGAGTGGCCAAAGCGTAGCTACAAAGATCACAGAAGAAGACAAACGATTGGGTTAGTGCCAGATTGACAGCATCCACAAAGCCTATCTGAAAGATTCGTTAAATCCTATTGGAATTGACTGACTCTTCTATCATAGGTGATTGATTGAGCCAGCTGATCGCTGAATTTCTTGAGAAAATGATCCTCAACTGTGAGAAGTTGGATTGTCCTTGCTTGTTCCACAATCTCGATGGCATACTGAAAATGATATTTAATTGTGGGCTCTCTCCTACCTCTCCAGATTGATCTTCCACCTCTTTTCTCTTCCTCGATGCATTGGAGACTCTGATATTCACAATGGCAAGAGTAAAAAGAAGAGCACAAAGTCCCATTCCCAATAATCCCAGCTGCCAGGAGTAGACGAAGGCTATTGTCAATCCAACGAAAACGGCACAGACATTCGTCAAATTCATAGCCATATGGAAATCGAAGGCCTAAATCCAGCCATATTTTTTGACCAAAAAAAGTTTAGTCACTTGTCTGGTTTGAGCTTTTAGTGACGCAAAAATGCTGTCATTTTGTATTGATAAGGGATGAATCACGGGAGAAGGGGAGACCATATAAAGGACGAAAAGCCGGGGTTTCCCTTATCGTTTCGTTCGAGATGGAGCCACAGAACATTTCGTCTACATTAGACTTTAATTTTTATTCTACTATTCAGCCACAAGCGGCTGAGAATTTGCCAGAAAAAAAGGAAAATGAACCCGAGGCGAGGCTTTGTTTCTAATTTTCATACAAACTTTTAAACTCTTGGTTCAATCCAAACACTTTTTGCACATTTTGCTACCCGCGCGTCTTCTAGAGCGCGTTGATACGCAGTTTCTAAAAACATGTTTGTTCCTACAGTTAGTTTTTGCATACTTCGCGTGTATGCACTAGCTAAAAAAGGTGTTGTTTCATTCTTTATGAACTTTGTGTTGTTCTGTTAAAAAATTTAAATAAATAAGTTACTTTACTTCAAACTTCGCTTGTACAATGCTATGAAGAAGAGCGAAGGAAACGCATACTACGACACTGTTGATCTTTTGGAAGTTGAAATAAAGATAAAAATTTATAACTTTGGAGAACATTATGAGTCATGAAGTTAATCAAAAGCTCATAAAAGGGCAAATGAAATTCCCAAATGACCGTAACTTTTTTTCAGAGCAAAAAACAACTCGGAAAAATTGAATTCTTCCCGGCAGTAATAACAATCCCGACTGATGAGCAGACCCAAACAGTTACAGTACCCAGCGATGGGAGGTTGCCGTTTTTCCCGCCAGGAGCCTCTTTTTGCAAAAAGATTGGAGTTATTATAACTTTTATTGTAATAGTTCTAGTCGCAATTCTTATTGGTGTTTTGGTTCCCGTTTTAAATAATTTGAATTAATAATAAACTTCACTTACAGGAACTATATTGGGAGCATGTTGAGCGATTTTAGAGACACAAGCGGCTGGGGAGGAGAGTGGCTGGTCGAAGCTAGAAAAATCCCGATGGAGGAGACTTCTCAGCGCTTGGACTTTTAATTTGGCTACCATTTTCTCAGCTGTCCATCCCGAGAAAGTGTACATCCCGGTTTGAGTGATCCACGACATCACTCCACAAAAGAAGGCAATGAGGAAAGTGACCATCCCATTGTGCATAAAATGATCTTTATTCTCCTAGGAAACTGTAATTTAAGACTTTAGTCTCAAACTAACGGGTTGAACTGCTTTAAAAGCTAAGTTGCATTGGACAGCTAGAAGAGGCATTTCCGAGCCTCGAGTAAAAGAAAAAATCAAACCGATGAGCCATTTTCCCCAGTCTCCGCTGAGATTCGAATAAAGGAGGTAAAGACCAGAAGAGGAGCGTTTTGTACGAGGCGAGGCTGCTTCTTCAAGGAGTTCTTCTTCCAATTCTTTTCGTTTTGAGCCTCGTTGGGAAGTTCTTAATTCTCAAAATAGTTAAAATTTAAAAAAAAAAGAATACTTTCTCATCGAACGGTGCTTTGGAATTCCAAACTCCTCGTTATTGACCTGGCCGGCCTGGTTGATTTCCTGAGCCTTAGCCAATCCAGCATAAATGCCTCTTTTCTCGATCAATCCATCGTGAGTACCTAAGAATAAATCGAATAGAATTATGTGGCTAACCTTCTTCGACAACGACGCCGTTATCCAAAACATAAATGCGATTGACGTCCTTGAGAGTGCTCAGTCGATGGGCGATGATGATGGTAGTTCTGCCTTTGGCGGCTCGATTCAAAGCCGCCTGAACGACTCGCTCGCTTTCGGTGTCCAAGGCTGAAGTGGCCTCGTCCAGAAGGAGGATCTTGGGGTCAGTTGCGATGGCTCTAGCGATGGCGATTCGTTGTTTCTGGCCGCCAGAAAGAGCCACTCCACCCACTCCCAGCAGCGTTTCATATTTCTGCAAACTTCCTTGGTTTTGTTTAGAAGGGAAATACATTTTGAAGTTGATGGATGAATTCGTCAGCTCGGGCGATATGAGCAGCTTTTTTGGCGTCTTTCTCGGAGATCTCGGGCCGACCAAGAGTGATATTTTCCATGACAGTCCCGTTGAAAAGACACGGCTCTTGCTCGACAACTCCGATGATTTGTCTCAAAGAACGGACGTTGATCTTCTCAATGGGGATTCCATCGATCCTCATCTCTCCAGAAACCACATTGTATAGTCGAGTCAAGAGGCCGATCTAGATCATAAGCAAAGAGACAAAGAGACCTACTGATGTACTCTTCCCACAACCACTCTTTCCCACAAGCGCTATCGACTCCCCCGTCTTCGCTTCCCAGCTAATTCCTTTCAAAATCAAGACATCCCTTGAAGGATAAGAAAATCTAACATTTCGAACTTCTATATCGCCTCTAGGATCGTCTAGGATGATTCCTTCGTCCTCTTTGAGTTCTCCTTCCGGTCTCTAAAAGGGTTCTACAGTAATTTGCAAAACAGCTCACTCTATCGATAGTCTCGTAGATGACTGCAGCAGCTATCCGAGCCTTGAGAATAGCCATCATATGAGGTCCTAATAATCCCAAGTAATAGCCAGTTAGACTGATTGTGTTGACAATCAAAATCACATCACCTCCTCTGGTCACCCAGCCGTGATAAAATCCAACAATCCCTACCCTAGGACCCTATTTTGATTAATTCTTCTCTTACCAGAAAGTGATGCCCATTATTCCATAAATTTGGATGAACGCCACTCCTTCGAAGAACCCAGCCCAAAAATTGTATTTCAACGCCGGTGGGATGATCGTCTCCAGAGTTTTGGAGTATTTTTGAACCATATGATCCTGGGCATTACAAGCAGCGACTGTTTTGACATTCATTATGGATTCCTCGACTACAATGGCAGCTTCAGTTGTGGCGTCCTGCATCTGCATTGCGTATTTTGAGACTACCTATTGGAAAAATGGTTTGTGGAAGATGAGGTCTACCTTTCCTAAGAGACCTAGAGTCCAAGCAGATAGTGGTCCCATGGTGACGGAGATCAAAGTGAGCTGCCAGTTAATACAAAGACAAACGACGATGGAGGAGATGAACATGGAGAATCCTCGCAACAGCATCCCCAGTTTCTCTCCCAAGCCATCCTCGATCTTTTGGATATTTCTAGACCATTTTTGTGCTTAGAAAAAGAAGGAAAACAAACGTGTTGAGGAGGGAAGTAATCGCCCCGGAATTATTCTCCCCAAACCAGACAACGTCTTGTCGAAGAACCGCCGCCAAGAACTCTTTCCTCAGCCTATTCACCATATCACAACAGCCTCTGTGTAATAACCAAGCCTGAATTTCTCTTTTTCAAGTCTTCTTCAAGTAGAAAAACCTGTAAATAAGTTGAGATCAATGCAACTACCCCGCCAATCCCTAACAAAATCAGCCATATTTTTACATCATCTACGAGCTCTTGATTCCCAACCATCTAAATTTAATCCAATTTATGCTAATAAAATTCAAAAAAGTTGAGAAGTAAAGAACACCTTCTTACCACTCGATCCTTCAAAAACATGGAAGTAATCATTCCTCCAAAAACTAAAACTAAAGGCTGAACTGCTCCTCCAATTATAGCAAAAACTGAACCCAAAGCTATACATAATTTATCGTGGAATGTAGAAAATCGAAACTGAAAAATAAATCTTTAAGAAGTATATTTTTAAAAAACGAACCAATTCGAAATATGACACGGGCTTAGAGTCATTCTCTTCCTTTACAAGATCGCCTCTAAATTTGTTTTATTTTCGTAAGGAAGAGACAACCAACCGACAGAGAAGAACGTCACCTAGAAAAGCGAAAATTTTCTCTAAAAATGAAGCATCTTCTTCTTTTTTTCGCATTCGTTCTGGAAGAAAAGGAGAATAACTTTTAAACTTTAGACTTTGAAGAATGAGCCCAGCTCAGGTTACAAGGCCGACAGGCTCTTTGCAAACGCTTCTTTGAGCGAAAAGAGAAGTGCAAGAGAAGGAGAAGAAGAAGAAACTTGTTTTTGATTGATATTGATAGTTGGGGGTCACATCGGGCCAAACCCTGGAGGATCAAAAAGGAAGAAGTTCTTTTGAAAAAGGATTCTTGTTTGGAGACTTCTATCCGATTAGGAAACGGATACATTAGTATAGCTGTGAGAAAGGCGAGATTCTAATGACGTAATTCGGAGAAAAGAAGGGCCAAAATAGGGCGCCTTCTGGTTACTTTTTTTTTCAGAAGAAATGCGGTAATTTCCTGCAACTGAAAAGCCCGTGAAAAATCAACTTTTCACGGGGGAAAAAAACCAAAATTTTCTCGCTTCTTGTTCAAATCTAGCGGGACCAATTCAAAAGCACAAAGCAAAATAAAAATGAGCTTTTTATTTTCAATTTCATTGGAGTTCAATGTTGTTCTCCCAGAAAGAGGAAGTTGATTTGTTGGTGGGCGAGGAAAGTTTGTAACCCAACCGTTTTTCAAAAACAACTTATGATAATATTCCTTCTGATAAAACCAGAATCTTCTGCCCTAGAAATTTGGCGGAAAGAAGAAAAGATCAATAATTGGCCCGATTGATAGGAAATGTAATCTGCGAATTGGTGAGTTTGACAAATATCTTGAAGGAGAGGGCGAAGAAACAAGACGAAACTCTTTCTCTACTAATCAAACAACGGCTTAAAACGTTGCGCAGTGAGATTAATCTGGGCTTTTATTGGGAACTTAGGTCGCAGTTTTTTTTCAGAGAGTGGAACATCGAAGGAGAGAACAACTAGAAACCAAGCCGAATAGCCAACCACAAACAAAAGTTCAATAGATCCTTCAGTCTCTTTTCAGAAAGTCTTCCTCACGAGTAAATACAGACAGCATGTCATACCTCGACGTTCAAAAAGAATGTTTATTGACTACTCGCTTCTTTCGGCTTTATAGTCCGCTAAAAAGAGAGTTTTTCATCTAATAGAAGTCTCCTCTATATCATAATTTTGGACTCTTTTTATTCGAAGAATTTGGGGTTTAAAAGCGACGAATTTCTCTCAGGCATATAGGCTTATTCTTCATCTTTTTCAGTCACATTGAGCCCGTAAGTTTCAACATACACACGATAAATGTTACAAAAAGTACAAAGTATATAGCCAGCCAGCCAGCAATCAACCCAATCAGAAAAAGTAGAAGAGCGACCATATGCAAAGGGAATAGATAGTAGAGACAAGAAAGAGCTGAAATTGGTTATTTTTGTGATAGCAAAGCTTACCTGTAAACAGTGCTGCGAAGAAATTTGAAATACTCGCCATGAAAGCGTCAAGACCAACACCTACGACGTCTACCATTTTTCCTACTAAAACTTGATTTGTGAATGAATCTTAGAAAAGAAAATATGAGAAATGGGAGAGGAAAAGGAGGCGTTTGGTTGCATTCGATGAGAAATTGCTTTTCTCTCCATACGGCTGAATCAATTTCTCATTTGAGAGATTGCTGTAGTTACTCATCGATAAATATTTATTATTGCACCAAATTTTGTACAATATTTTCTTTGGATAAAAGCGAATCTCTGCCCTCGATATTCACTCAGTTTGTAGGGCTTGTGCCTCGACCAATCGAGCATACTTTCCATCGGCTTCTATCAACTCATCGTGCGTTCCATACTCGACAACTCCTCCATTTTCAATGAAATATATCCTATTGGCATTCCGAATTGTGCTCAATCTGTGAGCAATTGTGATTGAAGTTCTGCCCGTACTGGCTTCATTCAATGCTTTTTGTACTTTCTATTAGGAATTTAGATAAAAATAGAAAGCAAACCTTTTCTGATTCAGTGTCAAGGGCCGATGTGGCTTCATCTAATAAGAGAAGCTTGGGATCTCGAATCAACGCCCTGGCGATGGCGATTCTTTGCTTTTGTCCACCAGAAAGACTTCTTCCCTTCTCGCCAACATCTGTCTCATAGCCAGAAGGAAAAGCTTCAATAAATTTGGCTGCATTCGCCACTTCAGCTACTCTCTTCACATCTTCGGCAGTTACTTCAGATTCACACCCGAGGGTTATATTTTCATAGATTGATCCTAAAGAAAATTCTTCTCTCCCTCTCTCTATTCTTGCCTCTAAAAAGGACTGGTTCTTGTCCAACTAGCGCTACATTGTTTCTTAAATGCTTGAGAGAGATATCCAAAATGTTGTTTTTACTCATACTCTGGAAATAATCTTCTTTCTAAAATAGCCTCAAAATCTCACGATTTGACCTCCATCTGCTGTGTAAAACCGTTCTAATAGTTGAATAATCGTACTTTTCCCACAACCAGAAGCTCCTACAAGAGCAATTGCCTCACCAGTATCCACCCTCAAGTTCAATCCTCTGGCTACTTTTACTTCTGGTCTGACTGGATAAGCAAAAGAGATTTTTTCTACATTCACTGAGCCATCAAGTTCCTAAAAGTATTGTTGAGATAAATAAACTCTAGCTTACAGTATGGAAGCCTTCATCGATTTCTGGGACATCGTCTCCAATCAAATTAAAAATGGATTTAGCTGATGAGGCTGCTTTGATCCAATCGTTGAAAGTAGGCGAAGCGAAGATAACCGACCTAAAATGGTTTCTCCAATGAATGAACTCCTACCAGCCAGCGAAATTAGCTGTCAAAGCAGCTACAACTCCTTGAGCAGAGGTGCAATGGCCATAATAGATGGAAGTTGCTCCAACGAGAAAACAGAAAAAGTCAGAGATGAAAACGAAAGAGATTGTCAACATAAAAGACGCCGATTGAAATTGATTCAACTGAAATTTCTTGAAGAGGAGAATCCAATCTCTCACCTTTTGATCGATTGGAAGAGCCAACTCCTGTTGATGTCCATAACGATTTGTGAAATAATTCTCAACTGAAAGGAGCTGAATAGTCCTAGCTTGTTCAAAAATTTCAATTGCAAATTCAGCCGTAGTGTCGATTTTGCCCTTTTTCTTGAGTTCTTTATTCGTGCCTCTAGAGAAGAAGCTCAGCAAAATAATGAAGAAAAGAATCAAAATAGTAGAAGTAATCCCCGTCTCCCAGGTGTTGATATAAGTCAAAAGAAGACAAACACAAACTCCCATCAAATTATTCACCAAAAGCATGAATCGATAGTCAAGACACTGAAATACATTTAAAGCTTAAATAATCTAAACTCACAGCGTTGACATTTGTGGAATTGAGGGCTAAAGTTGTCACACAAGCTGCATTGCTTCGCTTTGGTTGATCATAAAAAGCAGCATCTCTATGCAAAAGAGATCGAAGCACATCCACTCTGAGATTATTTACAGTCGATTCAGATGCCCAACCACCAAATCCAATCTAAATTCTTCTTTTTTTAATAAGAGAGAGAGATACAGCAGTGGTTAGGAAGAACCAAGTAAAAACTCCCAGAATGAAATAGGCAACACACGACCAAAGAAGATAACTGTGATAAGTATCCTGCAAATCTCTTCTATTTCTTGAGCTCAAAAAAGGCTACATTAGTTTGTTCGAGACATAAGAATGGAAGAATCTGAAGGTAGGAGAAAGAAGGAAGTTCCAATCCCCGCATTGCGGAACAAAACACAGCCAATAGTTTGAGAGCTCTGTTGTCTTTTGATTTGTAGACTCTCAAAAGGGGGAAATCCCAAATGTTGAATTTCTTCTTTTCCACTTTGTCTCTACTGGATCCATCATCATCATCAGCCATTTGGATGGTCGAAGCTTTTTCTCCAATCGAAGAACGAAGAGAGGAGCGAATTAGTGGTGGTCCAGTCTTGCTGTAATTGGATATTGATGCCCTTGAAAGTGACTTTACAAATGGAAATTTTCTGACATCGAAGGTTTGCGACTTCTTTGTTGAGTTAATCCAACTTCTTGAGCTTTGGCTAAGGTCGTGTAAAGTCCATCTCGAGCATAAAGTTTCAAATGAGATCCAATCTCCACAACTTTTCCTTTATCAATCACGTGGATCCTATTAACATCCTTCAAAGTAGAAAGCCTATGGGCAATTACGATGGTTGTTCTTCCTCGAGAAGCTTTAGTTAGAGCCAGCTGAATAACTAGATTTTATCTGAGATCTTAGGAGTACCTGGACAACTCGCTCGCTTTCGGTGTCCAAGGCTGAAGTGGCCTCGTCTAGAAGGAGAATCTTTGGATCGGCGGCGATTGCTCTGGCTATGGCAATTCGTTGCTTTTGACCTCCAGAAAGAGCCACCCCGCCCACTCCCAGCAGCGTTTCATAGCCCTAAAATTCTTATTTTTAAAAGAAATTGCTTACATCTTGAAGCTTCATGATAAAATCATGAGCGTTGGCTATTCGGGCGGCTTCTTCGACCTTTTGATCGGCGATTTCCCTTCCTAAGACGATATTTTCTCTGATTGTTCCATTGAAAAGACAAGGCTCTTGTTGAACAATTCCAATGACTTTTCGAAGCTCTTTTACACTAATTTTGTCGATTTCAACGCCATCTATTTTGATTTTTCCATTGCTTTTATCATAAAGACGAGTCAAAAGTCCAATCTATGATACAATTGAGAATAGCTGATGGTGATAGCTCACCGAAGTGCTTTTTCCACAACCACTGTGACCAACAAAAGCGATTGTCTCTCCAGCTTCAGCGGTCCATGAACATCCCGTTAGAATTTTGGTTTCCCTCGTTGGATATTTGAAATGAACCTCCTCGAATTCGATCTTTCCTCGACAATTATTCAAACTCTCTCCTTTCTCAGAATCAGTATTAATCGCTGGTTCCTACAAGTTTCTATCTTCAAGCTAAAGAAATAAATACTCGATCGATTGTTTGATAAATAACAGCAGCAGCTACTCGAGCTTTGAGCACAGCCATCATGTGAGGCCCTAGAAGGGAAAGGAAATATCCACCCATTTGGACTGTATTTGCTGCCATCAGGATCGTTCCAGGCTCAAAGGCCTCTCCTCCAGTTTGGAAATATGTCACAATGCCGTACCTATATATCAAAGTTTTAAAGAATTTAGGACTACAACTAACAGCAACCCTAAAACGAAGAAGACATAAAGTTCAAAAAACATCAATCCCTCAAAAAAGCCATTGATAAAACTAAGTTTTCTGATCTTTCCCAAGGAGGAGTTCAACGTCCTTCCATATTTCTAAGTTTGAGATGGAATAAAATTGAAAGAAAACAAACTTGGATCATAGTCTCTTGTCCATTACAAGCCGCAACAGTTTTGACATTCATAATAGCCTCTTCAGCTATAGCCCCAGCTTCGTTAGCAACGTGCATCGAGGTCTTCATTGGCCCTGCGGAACACTGAAATTGAGCTTAAACCTAGAGTTGATTTCCCTACTCTGGCCATCATTCCCATTGTGACAGCTCCAAGAGGTCCTAAGCCAAAGGAGACTAGGGTAACTCTCCAATTAACAACAAAAGAAAAGATGGTTGAAAAGAAGAAGAGAGCAAAGCCTCGAGTAATCAGCCCGAATTTATCTGCCATTCCGTCTTGGATCCTCTCAATGTTGTTGTTCAATTGGGAGGAGATCAATCCAGCATCGTGGGCATCAAACCAAGCTGCGTCTTGTCTCAACACAGCCTTGACATATTCCATTCTCATTCTTTGGACTATTTTGGTGCAAGCCGTCAAGAAACACCAAGACTGAAGACTCGTATAGAGAGACATCTCTTCTTACGGTAAGATAGCTGATGATAAACATAACAATTCCCAAACAAGCATCGGCGATGCACCAATGCATGACTGACCACCATAAGTCGTCGTTGTGCAGGATTTCGATATCCTAAATCTTCGATTTGAATGGGAGATGGAGGAATTCACAGCTTGTTGAGCTTTGAGGTAGATATTGGCGATATAACCCGTTACGATACATGTAGTCGATTGGAGGATTCCAACCAAAATTGAGAGAAAAATACCCAAATAGACTAATATTCGATCGCGTTTTGTACTAAAACGGAACTGAAAATAATGGATTTTTGAAGGAGCAGGGAAAATACCAGTTCTTTGATCGAAATCGGTTGGGCTTCGAGTTTTTCGTGGGAGAGATCGCCTCTAAAAAAAGAGCTTTTGTTTTAATTTAAAAAATCAAAACTGACCGACAGAGAAGAATATTGATAAGACGAGTAGCCCAAGAAAGTTGGACTTCTTCCTCCCCTTTTTCGCTTTCGCTCATTTTTCTGAATTGAGTTTGAGTCAAAACGCCTTTGGAAAGGGGAGAAAATAGGCAACAAAGACGTCCCAGTAGGAGAACGTTTGTCAACAAGACCGTTATGAATAAGACATCCGTACACACTCGCCTCACAGTGAATTTATTGGAGCCGTTACCGTTTGTTGTCCAAAGTTTAATGGGCTTCTGTCGTCACACACAGAGAAAGTTGAAAGTGCCTTATCGGATTTTCTGGGTGGTGGGGAAAGCAAATCATCCAAAACAAAGACAAGTCACTTTGATCATTTCAATATTCTGCTATAAAATTGTTTTCCAGGATTTCTATGCTTTGAGCGAGACACAAGTCGTAAAATATAGCCGAGATTTTGGTCAAAACAATTACTACTAAAGGTCAACTACTGTAACGCGAGGAATTCAAATTCTGAACGTTTCGAATGTTTTTTGTTCAACAAATCTAGTTGTAAATCAAAACCTAGACTCAAAATAAAGGGGCATTCGGCTAACAAAGCAAATACTAGTAAATTCAAAATTTTTGGCAACAAAAGAGCGAAAAATGGAGAGAACATCGGTTAGTTCTGTCCGGCATATAAATATGTTCAGAGCGAGCGTCCAATAGACTTATGGAAATGAAAGAGGGAGAGAGACTGTGCGAATTGTGAAAAAGAGCGTAAAAAATAGCAAAAATTACTCGAACGAGACGGGAGCTAGAAGTCACCTGTAGTGGCTTTTATCAGTGTTCGCGGTAATAGCCCAAGTGTCAACGATCTCGCTATCTCCCGATCATTGTTTATTTAAGCGAGTTGCTGTTACTTATTTCTGGTTTTATTGTTCTCCTTTTTCATCTTAAGAAACTCTTTTGAACACAATTTGGGTACATATTATTTTTTAAAAGAAAGAACCCTCACGAATAGGATCAAAGCTCCTTGGAGGTCTTAAAACCACCAGAATCTTTAATCTATTTTGTAGATTTCTCTAAACTTAAAGCGAAAAAGGCTTCTCTGTGCAAATTGTGGCAACCCTCATCGTCTGTGCAAATCGTGCCGATAAGCCGGAACACTCGGTCGAGAGCTCAAAGTTTTTATTTGAATTCAAGATCACTGAACTTGACTCTGCTTTTGGACCAAATTGAAGTAGACTCCTTGCTTCGCCAGTAATTCCTCGTGACTTCCCTTTTCCGCTATTTTTCCTTCGCTAAAAACAAAAATTTGATCTGCATTTCTGATGGTAGAGAGTCTATGCGCTACAATAATGCAAGATCTTCCAGTGCTAGCTTTTTCCAGTGCAGATTGAACATGCTTCTCGCTCTCCGTATCCAATGCTGATGTCGCCTCATCTAGCAGCAGAATCTTCGGGTTTCTAACCAGCGCTCTAGCTATGGCAATTCTTTGTTTTTGACCGCCGGAGAGCTGAGTTCCTTTGTCTCCAACTCTTGTGTGGTAAGCGTCGGGAAGGCAGGAAATAAAGTCATGGATATTGGCTTTTTTAGCTGCTTCAATCATGGTTTGATGGGAAATTGAAGCCGCTGGAAGGCCGTAGAAGATATTCTCCCTGGAAAGAATTGAAATCGATGAAATTAATCCTCACTTGATAGACAAATCAAAGAGAACTGGTTCCTGACTGACGATGGAGATATTAGCTCGTAGATGCTTTGGATTAATCGATGAGATATTAAATCTATCTAGAGAAATGTCGCCATCTTCTGGATCATATAGTCTCTCCAGTAGAGAAATAACCGTCGATTTACCACATCCACTGGCTCCGACAAGAGCAATCGTTTGTCCCTCTTTGACTTGAAGATTCAATCCTTTCAAAACTTCAACATCTTCCCTCTCCGGATATCGGAATTTGAGCTCTTTTATCTGATAAATTGCCCTTCCAAAATTAGGAAACTACCGTGATATTTCCTTCAATTTCTGGTCTTGTTCCAATCTCACTCATCCCATCAATTTTCGGATTTTCATCCATCATTTTAAAAAGTAACCCAGCAGCCATTCTTGCTTTGATATAATCTGGGAAATATTCAGCAATAGCTCCCAGACTTCCAGAAGCAAAGGAGACCATAAAAAGAGCTCTCAACATAGACTGTGGATCCAGATAATTGTGGTAGATGAAGTACAATCCAGCTCGGAAACAAAGTCCATAAAGAAGGAAATGAATCGAAATAGTCGTTCCATAAGTCAACGACTGGAGGATAGCTCGTTGACGGCCGGTTTTGATTGGTCCTTTGAGGAGATCACAAAAGTTTCGATAGATTTTATCCTGGAGAGTTAAAGCATGGACTGTTCTCATATTCGACATTGCTTCAGTTGCAAGCTGAAACTTACATCTCTCCCACAGTAGGTTCTCACCTTGCCAATATTTTCCATATCTTTCTCATCTTGGAGAATCTTTCTCGCCAAGAAACGAGATTTATATCCAAAGGCAATCCAAGCCAAAGGAAACATTGGAACCGCCACCAACGCCATTTGCCATCCAAAATAGAAACTAAAGCTAATAGCCAAGAGATCAGTTGTGCATTCGGCTATCACAAACCCAATGCGATCATTAATTGCCTTTTTAGGGTTTAATTATTAAAAAATAAAGAATACCGGCTTGATATTATTTGCATCAGTCGCTAGTCTTGTCAAAAGTCGGCCAGGAGCATGAATAGCTTTATCAAAATAGGCTGCATCTTGTCTCATCGTATTGCGGTAGGCTTTCATCCTCAGTCGATGGGCTAATCGCTCCGAAATGATGCCAAAAAGCGACAACTAAATGATTCACTAAACTTTTGTGTTGAAGAACTTACCCCAGAAGAGACGGTAAAGCAATAATGGAATCCAATGTACAAGAAAACGAAGGAGAAAAGATGACCATGGCGAAGCATTGATTCATCAGGGGTCGAAGTGAAGATTTTGACCAATTCGGTAAAACAGAAAGAAAGCATTGGATAGACGGCTCCTTCAAAGAGAGAAATAAAAAAAGCGCAAAGAACTAGTTTCCATTCCGCTTTTGTTTCCTTTAGAATTTGCGGCCAGCCAATTTGAATCGCGCCTTCCTCTGCCATCTCTGGAAATATCATTCCGAGATACTGTATAAAATACCTTCTTTTAGTCGTTTCGTATCGACATCCTCCAATATATCCTCTTCTGGGATTGTCTCTTGTAAGGAAAGAGACCGTAATCGTCGATAATCAGGAGTTCCATCCGAGCTGACAGATCGAGAAAGCTGATATTGAGGCTTATGGCCTGGAATCTTTCATAAGAATCAAAGATTCAAACCAGTGGACTCTACATCAACAAAGACTTGATTATTGACCAACTCGTGATAAAGTCCCTTTTTATTCATCAATTCCCCATGAGTTCCTGTCTCAATTACCTAGAAATTTGATATACTTCTAGGAATAAATAATAACGACTTCTCCTTGTCGCATCGCAATAATCTTGTCAGCATTTTGAATGGTCGATAAGCGATGGGCAATGACTAGAGTGGTTCGTCCTTTGGCTGCCTAAAACGTTGATATTTCTTCTTGAAAATAAACTCGCATTTTCTAGTGCTTCTTGGACTATCCTTTCGCTTTGAGCATCTAAGGCTGAAGTAGCTTCGTCCAATAGTAGAATCTTTGGATTTCTAACTAATGCCCTGGCTATGGCGATTCTCTGCTTCTGTCCACCAGATAGTTGGGTTCCTCGATCTCCAACTATTGTTTTCAATCCCTAGATTAATTAACTTTTACTTTTTTTGGAAACAAACCTGTGGAAATTCCTTCACAAAATCGAAAGCGTTAGCTTTTTTCAAAGCATTCCAAACCTCAGACTCGGAGATTTCTTCCCTGCCATATCGAATATTTTCCTCGATTGTTGTATTAAAAAGAATTGGCTCTTGAGAAACTACGCCAATCATCTGTCGCAAATAATTTATATTCAACTCATCCAAATCAAAGCCATCAAGGGTGATCTAAAATCAACTTTTTAAATGAATTCTCAACTGACTCGTCCATCAGCCGGATCATAATATCTCAAAAGAAGCTGAACAATTGTACTTTTTCCACTTCCACTCGCCCCAACAAGAGCTACAGTTTGTCCAGACTCGATGGTTAGATTCACATCTTTCAAGACAGAAACATCCTTCCTCGATGGGTAGTTGAATCTCAAGTTTTGGATGGAAATTCGACCTTTCAATTCCGGTTTGGCTCCATGGGTTGAATAAGCATCGATTTCAGGAATCTACAAAGATTGATAGAAAAAGGATGACAATCTACTCGATCGATGATATTATACAAAACTACTGCTGCTCCACGAGCTCTGTTGACTTTTGAGACGATCGGAGCTATCCTATCCAAGTGGCCAATACACAGTTGGATGCAGATGAATACCTACCAAATTCCATCCAGAACTCAGTCAGAACTTACTGTAATAACAACCCCTCCCGCAATTTTACCCTCATAGACAAAAGTCGTTCCAAACCAGACAGTAATGCAGAACGAAGAAAAGAGCATGAAAATAGAGACCCCATTCCAGAGTCCATTGTAGAGACCAATTTGTATCCCAGTGGCCTTGACTTGATCTAATTTTTCTCGATATCTAAATGGTTTTGTCGATTTGTTTGAAATGGTTCAAACCTTGAGCACTCTTGTTCTTGGCCATTAAACATCATAACTGTTTTCATAGAAGAAAGAGCTTGTTCAGCCACTGACCCGGCCTCGCCATCTCTCTCTTCCTGTTCTGTCGCAAGAGATGTCATTTTCTATAATCTTTCTCTGGTTTTTCTCGAAAAAAAAGGCCAACATTGTTGTCCCAATATCCCCACAAAGCAATAAGCGGAGTCAAACAAGTTCCAATCAGCGTAAGCTTCCAGTCGTGATAAAAACAGACGGCAAATCCTCCCACAAACATGGAAAGAGTCTGAACTGAGTATCCGATATGATCACCCGTTCCATTTTTGAACTTTTCTATATTACTGGAGCCTCAATTTTCTTAACTTCTAGGAGGATAGTTACCTGAAGAGATCAGTCATAAGAGATCCCGTATTTTGCTTATCAAACCAAGCTATATTTTGTCTCATAACAGCTCGAATAAATGTTTTTCTCAAACGATTGACCATATTTTCGCCGGCAATGATGAAACAAAAATCCTGGAAATTCTTCTCAAAAAAGGTATTAGAGCTTTACCTGGAGAGTGCCGGTAATAAAAGCCATTAAAAATAGCAAAATGTATAAAATAACATAAAAAGAAACGATTTCGTGGAATTCTGAGTAGATTTTCTCTCTCTCTCTTGGATCTAAAATTTAAGTTTTTTTGTGATAAAGAATAACCAACAAACCGGTAGAATTGAGAGACTCCACTTGATTGGTGAAATTGATAAATGCCTGGGATAGATGGCCCAAAAGACCGCTCATAATGGGCTTGGAGAGACCAGCCGATGCTGCAGCTAAACTCCCCAAAATTAGGAGCAATCGGTCGAAGGGAGAAGAAAATCGGAACTGAAACATCTCTATTATTCTCCTCTTTGATTCCTTACGAGTTCGAAGAATGAGATGGAAGTTCTTTTCTTCGGAGAAACATCATCCCCTTCGATGTTTAGGAGATTTTCTCTAGAATCTCTCGTATCTCTAGACATGATTTACCCTAAAAACGTAAGTAAGACTGAACAAATAAAGTCTAAGAAAGAGACTAAAAAGGATGAGAAAAGCCGCTAATTTATTTAGTTTTTGCCAGATGGGGTATTGCGCAATGCGACGACTGCTTCCAGCTGAGTGGAGCAAAGATCACCCATTGTGGCGAGGGTTTGATAAGGCAAAAAGTGTGCAAAAAGGTGCGAAGAAATTAAATGAGTTTTCGATCAATTCTATACCAATTTGGGCACAATTTTTTGCGGTTTTTTAAAAAATAATTTTTAATCAGCAAAGCATAGAATTTTTCGCTTCTTCTATAGGATTAAGATAAGGGAGCCAATCGGTCGCTGATTTTTCTTTTCCCAGCCGACCAAAACGTTTATTCTTACATCCAATTTTTAAAGTACATCAAAAAGTTCAGAAAAAATGTATTTGTGGTTTCTTTTTATTTATTTTGGAAGGGTCTTATCAGCCGGAGACAATGATCTAATGAGAGAAGTTCCTGGTGCCAGTTTTGAAGTCAATTTCAAAACTTATTCTGGCTATTTGAATGCTGGAATGAATGGCTCATGGAGGATGCATTATGTGTCTGTTTTTAGCAGAGATTTCATTCGTTTTTAGCCTTCATGAATCTCAATCAAATCCAGCAAATGATCCTCTCCTCCTTTGGTTTGAAGGAGGACCGGGCTGTTCCTCACTTGGAACTCTTTTCGAACAATTGGGACCATTTTATGCCAATTATGATGGAAAATCGCTATTCGAGAATCCCTACGCATGGAATAAACGGGCAAATTTATTGGCATTTGAATCTCCGACTGGAGTTGGTTTTTCTTATGATAGCAACGATAATAAAAACAATCACGGAAATGACGATAGGAGTCAATTGCAGAATTATAATGCTTTGAAAGACTTCTTCAGGTAGTTGAAGAGGCTCCTCCATGAAAATGTTTCAGAGCCTTTCCCCGTTATGCGAATCGAACCTTTTTCTTATCGGGCGAATCCTATGCTGGAGTTTATGTCCCCATGTTGGGAGCCAAAATAATCCAAGGAATCAACACCGGCGACTTCCCAAATCCGAACTTCCAAGGAGCTGCCATCGGAAACGGATGGATGCACTCTCAATTGTTGATGAATTCACTAGTTGTTTGGAGTGCATATCATGCTCTCATCTCTCCAGCGTTAGTATCCAGCCTATTGTATTTACTTAAATATTATAGAGATTGGAAGACGGTAAAAGCAAAATGCGCCACTCCGGGAGTTACTCACTCGGATGATTATAATTATGAGGCTTATATGACTACAGACAATGGCCTCGATTTTTATGGGGATAAATCGCAATGTGGAAAATTAATCGAACCTTTAATTACAGAATATCCGTAGGTTTTGCCCTTTCTAAGAACCCCTTCTAGAGCTGGACCAACTATAGAAATCGACCAATACAATTTCTATCATGATTGTTATGATTTTTCCAACTTGAGGAATATTTCGATCGGTAGAAAGAAGAGAAGCACCCAGAGGAAGAGAAAAACCCAAAGGCGAACTAATTCAATCCCAATTTCTAACGACAAAATGGGAGGATATACACAATTTGGAGTCAATACTGCCGCTCTTACAAACTACGATTCAACTGATAATCAATGGGGATTTCCTTGTTGGAACGACGTCTCGGCTGGGAAGTATTTCAATCAAAAAGCTGTTCAAAATGCCTGGAATGTAGAAGCCGGCTGGAGTGCGAATAGGCCATTTGCTAGATGGCAAGACTGCAAGTAGGAGAGAAAACTTTAATTGATTCTTCTCTCGCTTTAGCGATCCAATGTATGACACTTACAACCAAACTTATCCTGATATGACACCTTTTTTCAAAACAATGATCGACGGAAATAAGAAGAAAGGTTTCCGAATTTTGATTTATAACGGCGACGTTGATACAGTTTGTTGGCTATTCCGTGTCCAATAGATTCAAAGAGAATTTTTAGGTAATTTTTTGGGATGTTCATGGTTTATTGAAGGAATCGCCAAACAATATGGGGTCACTGTAGGCTTTTTATTTGACTATATAAGCAAGGAATAATAGGGAGAGAAGAGGAAACCTTGGATTTTTGCTAAACAACTGGGAGGATTCAATCAACACTACAATTTTGGGAAATTAACAATGGATGTGCTGACAGTAAAAGGGGCTGGACATTTGGTGGAGAATGATCGTCCTGGGCCGGCGTTGCAGATGATTGTGATTTTTGGCTATTTCTCTTTTTTCAATGTTTTTGTTTAGGCAAATTTTATGTTTCCTTTCGCAACTGGAAGTGATTATTCCTCAATGACTCAAATTAACGTCGCTCCCAAGTTGGCTCCTTTTGTGGATTTAGCTGGTACAACTCATATGGTGGGCTTCTCGATAAGAAAAAAAATAGAAAAATTTCAGCCTACTACTCCTCCTCCTAGAAGCACTGGAATTTCAGCTAATTGGATTACTGTAATTCTTCTTTGGTTCCAACATATTTTTGTATAAACTATTAATAAAATTCATATTTGAAGCGAGGCCGTTTTAAAGCCTGCTTGTTCTTCTTGCTTTTAGACAAACTTTCGACCAAAATCATTTTCTTGAAAATGCTCCGTGTCCTCCTCCTTCTATCTGTCAGCCTTTTTGCTGCTTCAAACTCCGCAAGCAATAACCTCTTTAAGGCTGGCCTAACAGCAGTTTGGAACTTCGAAGGAGTCACCGAATGTATTCTCGGCTACAGCGCTCTCGTAATGTCCTTTCTTATTTCCTAATTATTCGAGATTCTAGTTATACAACAATTATGGCTGCTATTGCGGAATCGGAGGCTCCGGTGTGCCGATCGACGGAATAGACACGTAGGGTTTTGCTTTTTCGAAATCACTTTTTTTTCTAGATGTTGTAAAATCCACGACAAATGCTATGATCAGACGGTGAAGGAAGGCAAATGCGACGAGGGAACAGAATACTATACGGGATATGACTGGAATTGCACAAGTGGGGCAGCTATCTGTGGCGGTAAGGAGATTTTAAATAGAAAATAAAGAGTTTTTTTAGAAGAACAAGGCGAATGCGAAGCAGCTCTTTGTGTTTGTGATACGGCCGTAGTCAACTGCTGGAAAAAGTTTCCTATGCCTCAAGACCAAAAGATTTGCGACAATAGGAAGCTTCGAATCCGAGGAAATCTTATTCAATAAATTGCTTGATATTACTTTCAATTTCCTCTATTTAGCAACGTTCAAAGGAGACAAAATGAGACAAGTGGCGCCCCATCACTTTCCATTGTGAGCCAAGGGAAAGTACTTTTCTCTATCCCTCTGTTACGTTCTCCCCCAAAGGCACCAGCCGGCCCCGCCATGTCTCGCCTCGATTTGTCGAGGATAGGTGCTACTTGTCTTTGACAAAGATAGGAGAGATCTTTAAATATTGACTCTCACTCTCAGTTTTTCACTTTGTTCCTGTTTATCACCCCAATCAGCTTCTCAAGTCTCGTAGATCAGTCGAGAGAAGATTACAGCCGACCTCTTGGCTCGACCTCGTGTTCTTTTCTTCCCACTCTGAAATCGAAGACTTTTCAAAATAATATTTACCTCTCTTCTACGCAAGAGACAACGTGATTTTACCGTAGTTTACTCGCGGAAACTTTTCAGTTTAGTGTACTTTTCGGACAAATATTTGAGCTACTTCTCTAGCATAGTTTAGCATAAATCTCTCTATGCGGAAGACTTTTTGATCGAGAAGGCAAACTTTCAAGCTCTACTTGTAATCTCCAAAGAATGACAACAGATGTTTTTCAATAGTCGTGTTTATAACCTAGAATCTTTAGAAATCTTGTAGCTCTTGATCTCTTCTACAGACCGTTTTTAGGAACACTTGTTACAACTCTTGGTAAATTTAGTTTTCCCTGCGAGACCTAAAAAAGTTGGGTGTCGCTTTCACGATTGTATTCAGTGCTTCCTATAAAGTTGATATTTTCTATGACCCTTCACAGAACGTAGAAATTCATCAGAAATGTTTCACTAATTCTCTATTTTCTAGACAACTGTCTCTCGCAGAAATACCTTTTCTAGACTATTTTGCCCAAACATCTTGAACCACAAAAATTGCGGACACGGAAAAACAATCGGGCCCCCACCAGCTCAAACATCAAAAACTCCAAAAACAATTCTCTCCACTCGTGGTTGTAACTCGTTTTTTGTCATTTTTTCTCGCTAAATTTCAATTTTAAAGTGCTCTTTTGGTTTGAGGATTCGTCCTATAAAAGTACAACAACGTGCTGGCAGTTATGCAATCTGTCGCTATTTCTGCATCTGCAGGGCGCGGTGAGTTATCCCTTCGAATTTCGTCATCTAGTCTAGATGAGAAATTTTTCCCTCCGTATGAGATATGGAACGAACAAAGTCTTCTCCGTTCCTCATCAATCAGTGGTCTCTTTAGCCCCCTGACCCGGGGCCTAAATCACCCGACCCGGGAGAGGAGCAGCTGCTGACAACCACCCCCGTCTAGTGTGGCTTTTACGAGTTCTTTGAAGGAGTTTTAGTTAAGTCTCGGAGATCATAAAAGCTTTTTTTAATCCTCGAGTTGGGAGCCAGAAATTCCATTCAATTTCTCATTTTCTTCGGCTCAAAACATTGCGAATCTACCCTGAAAATATTCCAAAATTGACCATAATCACCTGGCGATAATTTATCTTCCAAGCATTGTTGTTTTGAGCTCTCTCTCTCTCATTCTGTTTTGATCCCTAAATTCCTTTCTGATTTACTGACTTTGTGATCTTCTTTCTTTGTCCCCTCCTTGGGCGAAAAACAAGATCTTTTTTCCCTAAATTCTGTTTAACAATAGGTTGACATTTTATTACACTCCCCTCCCTGGCTAAAAGGTGACAAGATCGTGGATCCTGTTTCTGAGCGGAAGTAATCAGTCCTCTGTTTACTGTTGAATAAGAAAAAAGAAGACGATCATTTCGAGACTGATCTCTTTTGGGGAGAATGGGTTGAACCCTTTTTTCTGACGTCTTGTTTTGTTGTCTTTTAGAATAAAAGACTCGCTGATTGGGTTGATTGTCTGGGAGTGGCAAGGGGAAGGAATAATGGAGTTTAGGGAGGAGATTTTTGGTTTAAACTTCAAAAACCAATTTGTCTCTTTTTTCTACTTTTTGACTCTCAAAAAAAACATCCAAAATGAGGAGAAATTACCAAAAAAGAATTTAAACTGGATATAATCTACAGAAAGAATGTTTCGATTCTTCCGCATAAAAGTACTCGCGCACCCGTTTTTAGCGCATTCTAGAATCTTCTCTCGCATCTCTCCGTTCCACCTTTTCTCTCTCCCTCTCTCTCTCTCTCTCAGCCAGCAGCTGATAGCCAAACAGTCAGAAACCAGCTTCCCAGCAGCCCCGAGGCCGTCATTTCCCACAAGTCAGCTCAAAAAGGAGATCGAACGAGAAAAAGAGCTCTGATCTCTTGGCTATGAGCCCAAAATCTCAAGCCGTCAGCTGTGTACTCTACTAGCAAACAGCTCGTCGAATTCCAGCGCCGACGTTAGCTCTCCCATTCCTCACACATTTTCCTTGAATGATCAGGCGCACGACCACCACGTGGCCTCCGAAACTTTCGAGCCACCAAATTAACCGGAAATAGGTTAAGAAAGGGATCAGAGAGACGCGCAAAGTCGCGCAGCAGCGTATTTTTAAAAATACGCAGAACATGTGAAGGCTTTTAAGTGTGGAGCTTGTTTGCTCGTTCCGCATGGCTTTGCATCACGTTTTGGTGGTTGGGAATAGGGGGATAGTTTCGTCAAAATTAAATATTTTCCTCCGTTTTCGCTAAATTTTCGCTTAAACTGCTAAAAGAATTGAGCAGAGCCTTCATTTATTTCATTTTTCCCTCTCAAAGTCTCTCAAAAATGAGAGAGAGAGAGTTCTCAATAATCATTGATTGATTAAAATGATTCACTTTGCTATGATTAACAGTTATAGTGAAATATATTTCAAAATGAAAAATGACGTTGATACATTTCTTTTTTACGCTTTTAGTCATTGAAATTCCTCGAATACAAATGTCGCCCTTTAGCCCAAATTCTCCTCACTATTTGCCTAGAAGCGGAGACTTTTCGGCGTTATTTTTTCCAGCATTTCCGGTCCCTTGCTGGTTTCTGTAGAATGATTTAGAGACACAAGTAGTCTCTGATCTTTTTTATTTTTGGCTTCTTCTTCTTCTTGTTCCCATGACGTGTTGGGTCCTTCTATAGACCGAACGACTCGTCACTTTCCGCTCTTCCTGTCCCCAGTATTTGCTCGATCATCATATACCGTGGCTGCGTCACATCGTTCCAATTGTTTATGGTCTTGGGAGTGGCTGTGATACGAATTTCCGCAGAAAATTTCTACCTATCTTATCACTCTCTCTCTCTCCTACTCTTTTACGATCAGCCGCTGCCTTTTTCCAGCTGGTCGATGTCCACATTAAAAGCAGATGGTGCCACTTGTCTCTCCTATTACCTTTTTTCCTTCTTATTCACCATTTATCTCCCACTGAATCAGCGATCATTCACGTGAATCAGCATTTTTACTCACAGCCCTGATTGTGTCAACCAGTGCTGGTTCTCCTGTATACTTAGCCCCCAGGGTGCATGCTCTCTTGACGTAATGATTCCAACTCTGCTCTTTGTCTCTGATAATAAGCAGACAGTGCTTTTCATCGAGTCCATTTGTACCAAAATTGGTCGAGTGGGTGGTCGAACTTCACTTCAAATATCAGCATTTTCTAATAATAGTCTTATCCGCTTCATAGGGTCGTGAAGTTTGATCGGCAATCATTTATGGGGAAAAAAACAAGTCTCTACAGTTTTCTATCTCTCTCTTGGCGGAAGACCAAGTTTGTAGAAGATTATAGTCTACAGAAATTTCCACCACTATTTTTACTCTCTCTCTCTTATCTCCCGCATCTCCTTATCACAATTTTCCAGATGGTCAAAAGCTGCCACACCGTAATGGACGGATTAGAGGAACCCCAAATCGCTCGTGTTGAAGCTCCAAAGCCTTTTAAGCATCAGGTTGGAGGAAATACTGCTTTCTTCACTTTGCCTAATGGCCATCTGCTGAAGCCTTGTGATGAGAGGGAACTCCTCTTCTATAGAAAAATGCCCAGAGCTTTGTTGCCCATCGCTCCTAGGTGTTGTTCCATCATCCAGGTAACTCATTCTTAAGAGAAAGAACAAGATGATTCAGAACAGACACAGCTCATCGATGCCCCACTGTTGTACAACCTGTCATGGTCAGCATGAGACCAACTTGGCACTGACAGATCTAGTCCGTCCCCACAATACTGAAGCTAAAAGACGAACGATCTCCCGAAATTTCTTGGTCATGTCGGATTTAACGAGGGAATTCGATCGTCCCTGTGTGTTAGACCTCAAGTTGGGAACGAGACAGCATCGTGATGATGCTCCTCCCGAGAAAGTTGTCAGTCAATCTCTTAAATGTGCTAGTACCACTTCAGCAGAAATGGGGATTCGTCTTTGTGGTTGGTTTTTTTGGTGTAGGCTTCGAAACAATCCAAGCAATTTCAGGGATGCAATATTGGACGAATGATGGCGAGAACATTTATTTGAATAAAATGGAGGGCAGGCGATTGGATTCCGATTCGCTCGAGGATGTTCTAGCCGATTTCTTCAGTTCTACACGATCTACTCAAATCGTCCTGGCGGAAGTCAAAAAAATCAAAGAGGTGAGTAATACCTTTTGAAAAGAGTCTTCTTCTTTTGAATGTGAAAAGGCAGTCACGTGTCTCAACTTGCCGAATGAATCAGAAACCATTTCCAGGTGCTATCGTCCTTGGATGGTGTGCGTCTCTTTGGCGCCTCGCTTCTAATCGTAGTAGAATCAGCCGGCTCAAAAGCTGAAGTTCGTTTGGTTGATTTTGCCAATGCAACGTTGCCCGGCCTTTTGGGAGACGACAGTTACGAAGGACCGGATGAGGGATCAATCAAAGGCCTCAGCACATTGGAATCCCTTCTAGAGGCTCTATAAAACGGGTCAACTCGTGGTTGTATGTTGTGATTTTTTGAATTAACTCTCAAAAATGCCTCATATCGACAAATTGTATCATCTTCACTTACCTGTAAATAGCTGGTATCAAATTTCACTTTGCCTGTGTACGATCTAGCGGGTTCTTGCTTTAATCTTGTCTCAAATAAAGATTGTGACTTTTGTTGTTTTTGGAAAAAAGAAGATGATCTTTGTAAGAGTCTTCGCATGCTGACTCGCCCTCGTCAGACACAACAGCAAAGCGCTATTTCAATTTCTCATATCACGCCACGTTCCTTGTTCCGTCAGCTGCTTTACTTTGGTTTTTGAACAAACGGCCCAATGGCCCTAGATAATGAATCACAAGGGTTGTGGCGTCCATCTGACGCGCCAACTGACCATTGATTTTGTTACAGCTTTTCATTTCTTCAATAGAACTACCTCTTCTTCAGATGCTCTTTCTCCTCGTCTTTTTATTCATTTTACCCATAGGAATAAACTCAGCCAATTCAATTGAGCCCACTCTTAGAGCTCTTTGGAATTTTGAAGAAGTTACCGAATGCGTTTTACATTATCGAGCTCTAGTTAGTTCTTCTTTAAGTCTTCTCTAGAACAAACTATAGGTCTACAATAATTATGGATGTTGGTGTGGAGTTGGGGGAAGCCATGAGCCAGTAGATGCAATCGACGCGTAAGTTTTAATTCGTTTTTTTTTCTAAAAGGACAACTGCTGATAAGAGGAGAACTTCCGCTGTTTTTGACAACGTTTGTCAGCTAGACTGGGTTCTTTATGTCTTTCCACTCTGGAGTAAACAGAAATAGATTTTTATAATTTTCCCTCCGAAATCAATTAATTTCAAGTGCAGTTGTTGCCGAGATCATGATCATTGCTACGACAAGGCAGTAGATGATAAGAAATGCTTCGATGTAGCATGGGAATATGTGGATAATTATAGTTGGACTTGCCAGAACAATTCAGCAATTTGTGGAGGTATTTTCCCTCATTCTCCTAGACTAAAAGAGCTCTTCAGCTACTCAAGACGCTTGTAAAGCAGCTCTATGTGAATGTGATACAGCTGTAGTCAAATGTTG
This sequence comes from Oscheius sp. JU1382, assembly GCA_932521405.1. Taxonomy (NCBI): domain Eukaryota; kingdom Metazoa; phylum Nematoda; class Chromadorea; order Rhabditida; family Rhabditidae; genus Oscheius; species Oscheius sp. JU1382. Next base: position 9,577,187 of record OW051476.1, on the reverse strand, counting down.
GAGTCAGCATCCCAAGCCGACTTCCAAACCAAAATGTAATCGAAGCTGGTTGTATGAGTTGACCAAATGGTTCCGAGCCTAAAAAAATCTCCTCCTTTTATTGGCTTTACTTAGAATAAAATATTTTTGTACTATCTTTATTCTTCTACCAGTATATTCAGACTGAAGCACTTTTATAGCTTGAGGATCATAGGCTTAATCAGACTGTCAGCCTTTTCTTTTCCTTGAAGAAGCTCCACAATTTTTAGAGAAAATTCAACGGATGTTCCTGGTCCCTGACTGGTGATGATATTATCAGCCACAACGACTCTCTCCTCACTGTATTTGTATCCTTAACGTCTTTTTTCTTCTTTTTAACTTTTATAAGCTAACCTCCTTCCTTTTCCAGCTTGTCTCGAACAGAAAAGTGACTAGTCACTTGAGAAGCAGGAATTCCATGGCTTTTAAGAGCAATCGGGGCAGCACAAATGGCTGCGATGAGTTTTTTAGCCTCATTTTGTGACTTTAGCAGTCTTCCGACAGAATCAGCCTAATAAACTTTAGAAAGAGTAGAATTAAAAATTACCTTAGCAAGAGCTTCACTGCCAGCCGCACCACCTAAGCAAAAAATTTTAAAGTAAAAAGCCAAAAATATTTTTTAAAAAACTAACCTGGTAGGATAACGCAATCAAAGGACTGATTCTCCACGTTGGAGAGAGAATCATCTGGGACAATTCTGGTTCCACGGGCACATTTGACAGAGTCAGTACCGGCTAAACCAGCAAGAGTGACTTTAATATCTGCACGACGGAGAATATCGATGGGAACAACAGTTTCCATCTCTTCAGCTCCTTCGGCCAAGATAACAATCGCGGACTTCTCTGGCATTCTGGAAGTTTTACCTAGGCTTAGGTCCTTACAATTTACCTGCAAAAACAGCGAACTCCTATGGATATACTACGAAAAAGTGGTAGCATGTGCAGGTTAAAAGTAAATCTTTCTCTAGAAAAAATCAAAAGATAAAAATTGAATAAACGGTAACGATATGCCAGAAATATTCCTGAAAAAAACTTTATAAGAAGTAACAAAAACAATTCCAACAAGAACTTGATTACATTGAATATCCTAAACTTTTGTCTTTTTTTCTGAAGTACCAGCAGTTTCATATTTCCCTTCCTGAAATTAGATTTTCCACAAAATCAGGAAAAATAATCTTACCTTAAAATTCTGTCTGACTTGTTCTCCATAATGTAGTTCGAAAAGAGTTTTAGCAGTCATTCTTGGAGGTGGCCATCTTTCTTCCTCAATGGTGTAGAGATCAGCTAACTCTTGAGAGCCTTTTTCTCGTACCTAGCCCAGAAAATTAGTTACATAACTTGTAATGACTTACTTTTGCTTCATACGCATCTCTTCTTTTCTCAATTTCAGCATCTGTCCTAAATGAGACGTACGGTTTTAACCTGCAAAATTAAAGATTGCCAATAGCGAATAAAACTTACTGAAAGCCATCTAAATTGGGAACGACAAGCTCTGATCTCATTTCAGGAACTGGGACAAATTTTCCTGTGGCAGGATCAATAAATCCTTCTTCTTGTACTCCGGTATATCTAAAAGATGAATGAAATAAAGAATATTCTTGCAAGAGTCCGCCCACTTTTTCATCTATATTCGTAAACAATTCACAAAAATAAAGTAAATTATATTTTTAGTTCAAACTTTTGATATTTTGACGTCAATAAAAAAGAGCAAACCTGTGCAATTCTTGAGGATTCTCTTTATGCCATTTTGGTGATAATTCCGGAAATTCACGATTCTGTCCTGGCCATTTAATCTTTTCGAGTACATTTGGACCGATTTTGCGTTGTCCAGTTGCTCCTAAAGGCAAAAAATATAGATTATAATAAATCAAAGCTAACCTTTCTTTACAAAAGGCCAGGGTGAACGAAAATTTGTATAATGGAGTGATCGGACCCCTCGTGTACTAATTAAAACTATTGAGGCCATCTGAAATCATAAATCCGAATTCTTTGCGCTTAAAGTAAGTAATAAGTTTTGAAACATCATTGCACCTATCCAAGAGAAAATGATAAATTTTTATTCACTCACTAAGTGCTACAAAAGACTAATGTTTTGCAAAACTCGTAACTAACCAATAAATACTGGGTTCCAAGGGAATGGCAAATTATTAAACTTCACAACTAAAGCAGTCTTTGGGATTGAGGAATTTACAGAGCACCATGTCCTTCTCTCTTTAGTACATATTTGTAGTAAGCGCTGTTCATCTGCTCCAAAATGATGAAAGTCAGCACAGTATGCGGTCCAAGTCGCATATAATAGGGGGTAAAACCTTTCCACAAGGCAAAGACTCCTTCATTCTTGACAACCTACAAAAAACTTATGAAATTTTAATAAAGTACTATCTCGCCTTAACCCAGACATCAATAGCATTCTTGTACTCAGGCTTTCCGTCAACAATCTTCATGGATTGAATTCTAAATAAAAATATTAAATTTGAAAAGCAAACTAACCTTGTTTTAGCTATATCAACTGGCATCGAAGCAATAGTAGTAGCAAGACCGGAGATCATAGAAGCGAGGAAATGACAGAAAATACCTGAAATTACAATGTTTATTATAAAAATAAAATAAAAACCAACCGTCTTGTACGTATTTCGACGAGAGAAGTGCCTGTTTAGCCTGAGAATATGTGGCGAGTTGAGCAGCATTGACAACCATGGCACGGGCAACTGTAGGTGTACATCCCTGGAAAAAATTTTTTGAGATAAATAATCTTACTCTCCAAAGGGTAAAAAGTCCTTCCTCGCGAACGACTCTAGCTAATGCGTCGAAAACATTCTTGTAATTTCGTCGTTGCTCTGGAGGAAGGCGGCCATCACCTAACAATTTTAGTTTAAAAAATAATAATATAAGGCTAACCTGTCATCCGAATGAGTGCTAACTCAGCTGGTGTTCCAACAACTGATCCAATAGCTCCAGCAGTCATTCCTAAAGTTGCCTTCATGGCAAATGATGGACTTTGATCTTTTCTGACAAAAAATATTGATTTATTTAAAAAGACATACTTATTAACGGTTTCGAAGAGCCATGTATAGATTCCTAGACGAGTCGTTGTATAAGTGGCTTGACGAAGAAGACCGGCACTGAGTCCAGTGTACACAGCGGTAACTCCTTCATTCTTGATAATCGACGTAAGAGCATGAAAGCTAGACCGATATTCATTTTTTCCACCTAAAAATATAAGCTAGTTCTGTCTACGTGCAAAAACAAAGAAAAAAATAAGTTGAAATTAACTTACTAGATAATTGCATACGGTTTTTTACTAAATCCAACGGCTGCACGACCAAAGTAGCTCCCATTCTGAAAAAAAAATTGATTAATAAGTTTAGATACAGTTATCTAATCAAATAATAGTTTATTAACTTACCCAGAAAGTCCTCCGAAGGCAAATTTGATCCCATTTGGGATTCCTTTATCTGGTGCGGACATCCCTAAAATAAAATGTTTAGTAAAATAGTTAGAAACAAGAAAGAAACAAATAAAAATGAAAAAAAAGTGCCATTATTGAGTAAATTGAGCGAGCCGTGAGTGAAAAAACGTGGGCATCAAGGTCCCTTCTGTTATATTATTGCTCAAGTGGGATTTCCTTCTTTCTAAAGCTAGAAGTCTAAAAAATAATAGAACAAAAATAGAAGGAAACTGATTATCAATTCGTGAAGCTTGGTGTCCACTTTGTCTGATAAAACACATGAATCCGATCAACAAACGCCTATTTTCTCGACGCTAGACTACATAACGCGATCTATACGTCTGCTTTGGTCGATCTACATAAAAAAGAAGGTTGAGAAGTTCTATATGGGAGTTTTCTGGTTATGCTAAAAATTTCGATTAACAAATTCCTGGTGTGTGAATTCAAAAATAGCGACTATTTTGTGCAGACATTTGACTTTCCTATTGTCAATAACAATAGCCCGGAATATGCAGATTTTTAGCAGGTTCTAAGAAGAAGAAAACGAAGAAATAAAGACCAAGAAGAAGAAATAAAAAACAAGAATTCGGGGTTAGCTTTTATTAAAGCTATTTGGCAAGATTGTAGGCAGCTGTCGAAGGTGCACCTGAAAATTAAAGATAACTTTGAAGAAAAATAAAAACTAACCCGCAGCGGAAGAGAGACTAGATAAACTATAAAGCCTATTGGCTCCGAGATGCATCCCTGCCTGCACAGTTGGTCCTTCAGATGCATTATTGGCAAACTTTCGCACAGAGATTGACGGCGCTATCGAATTATAGACTTTGGCACAGAAAGAGCATTGGCATTGCTAGGAGTCTAGCTAGAAAGTATTCTTTTGTGGATATTTCTTCTTGAATAAATTACGGCATTGGGAATCATTTAAACGGCCTGGGTTCATTCTTTCGTTCATTTTACTGTTTTTTCATTCTTTCTTCCCCCAACCGTCCCGCGGCCTTGGCTATATTACAGCGAGCCTGACTGACCGCCCAACAAAGCGCTATAAAGCAATGATACCGAGAAGGTTTTTCCACTTCAAAAAAAATGAAGCAACTTCTCCTTCTCCTCTCATTAGTGGCCCTTTCCTCTGCCGGTCTCCTCGGCACCGTGCAATCTATTGCCGTCACTGGTAAATTGACTTGCAATGGAGCTCCAGCTGAAAATGTCAAAGTGAAGCTGTACGAGAGAGAAATTGTTTTGGATACTCTTTTGGATGAAAAGGTCTCTGATCGACAAGGACGTTTCGAAATGCGTGGCCACAAGAAGGAGCTCTCCACCATCGATCCTAAGGCTGGTATTTCATAAATTATCTCTCTAATAGAAGTCTCTCCAACTTGTCTCAAAGCTTTACAATCTTTTGATTCACAGAAGATCCAAAAGCAAGCGAAAAATCATGACAAGTTGCACCAGAGTGAGACTTCTATTCTAGAGGATCCGGTATAATACAGTTTCTTTTAGGTCAACGTCTATCACAAATGCAACTACAATGGAGTGGGTCATCCATCCTTTCTTTATAAAAGCCCTTCTTTCAGATCTGTTTCAAGAAAGTCAGCGTTAAGATCCCTAAGAACTTCGTCACCGAAGGAGAAACCCCACAAAAGACATTCGACATAGGAGAGATCAATTTGGCTGGTGCCTTCTCAGGAGAATCAACAGGTAAGTCAAAGTCAAATTTAAAAAAAACAAAAGTTTTTAGATTGCCTCAACTAAATGTTTCATTCGATTATCCAACTCGAGAATTATTTCTTACCTCTTCCCGGCAGATTTATCTCAAAAGACCCAAATAAATATTTTTTTCTCCATGAAATTTCAGTTTTTTTTGTAAAGGATAAGACGTCATCAAAAAATGATAGCAATCAAGCGCTAAGGTGTCTTATTAACAACAAACATCAGACATTCTGTTTGCCAGATCCTGAAGATTCATCCAATTAAGAACTCCAAGTTCAACCTAAAATTGACTTTCTAATTTATGCTGATTCCCTTCTTCATTCTAGAAGCTTCTCATCTTTCTATTTTTGCTGCAAGACACACGCTTTTTTTGGCAAACAAGCAAGCAGCTTCAAATTTGTATTTGCTGTTTCGAAAAGAATACAAAAAGTAGTCACCCTTTGCCATACAATAGATGATTTCCAATATTTTCAGCCATTTGATTTTGCCCTATTCATATGCTTTTTATTTTCCCAGCTGCCTGACTGTGTAAGTCAACCAGTCAACGTCATTGTTCAATTGGTTTAAAAAGGGACTCGTGGACTTCCCCCTTTACATTCTCTGAACTCTTTTTTTCCTTCAAATATTTACGACGAGTAACTGTGTGCCAACTGCGAGACCCCCAACTGTTTACAGAACTAACTTAACAAATGTATAAAGTGGTATATAGCAGGGGGTATTGACACGTGCCACCGTCTGACCATGTTTGCCTCAATTATCGTCATTTTTTGACAATATTTTTCTATTTTCTTCTGAAAATCAAATAACCTCGTCTTTTATCTGTACTTCCATCCAAAAGAAGAAGAAGTTTTCAGAATGAAATCCATTATTCTTCTCTGCCTCCTTGCTCCCAGCTTTGCCATCCTCGGAATTGGAAGAAAACAGTCTATCGCTGTACAAGGAAGACTCGTCTGCAATGGACAGCCAGCTGGAAATATTAAAGTCAAGCTGTATGAGAAGGAACCAAGTGAGTCTTGTGGGCGATTCAGGCTGACTTTCCCTTTAACAAACAACCATTTTGAACCGGCGGTCATAGGCATATTAAGTACACAATTCAAACCAATTATTTCCAGTAATTGATACGAAGCTAGATGAGCAAAGGACTAACCAAAATGGAGAATTCCGTGTTCAAGGCAGCAAATCTGAGATAACAAACATAGATCCACGAGTAAGCAATATCACATTCAGATTAATCTAGTTTCTTTTAAGGTCAATCTCTACCATAAATGCAATTATAACGGAGTGAGTTTGCTTATTTTCACCAGGAATAGAAAAATAATTTCAGCTTTGCTACAAAAAAATCGGAATAAATATTCCTTCGAATTACATCAGCTCTGGCTCAACTCCCACCAAAGTCTACGACATTGGAACGATCAACTTAGCGAATAAATTCAATGGCGAGACTATAGACTGCGTTAACTGAAGATTTCACTCTTGCCATCTATGTAAATACTGCCATAAAACTTTCCTTTGAAACTCGAGAGAGACCTTTCATAGAACAGGATTTGTGGAATCGGATCAAAAGATTAAAAGTTGAATGGACAACAAGAGGGAGAAATAGCAACAGACGACGTGAACTGTAAACAGGAAGATGATGAGCACTTTTTGTTTGATAGCGGGTGAGGAAAGGACAAAAACAGTGGAGGAGCTATTTTAAGAACAGCAGTATTTATAGCCAAGCGGTTGGAATTTGCTCCCTCTCGTGACTCTCTCTCTCTCTCTATAGTAAAACTTTCAAACCAGTCAACCTGAAACTTCGTCTTGTTCAGTTCCCACGAGCAACAGAATTCTCATTGTTCATTTTCACTGTAGGATTTCATCCATTTACTTTTTTTGTTAGGCCATAAAAATCAAATTTCCTCTTTTCGGCGATGTAGATCATACCGTAATTTTGCAACGACGATACAAAGTCTACCGAAAAACAGCTCTGATTCACCGCTTTTCATGCGTATAGATTTGATATTGTGCATCATTTTACAAACAATTATGAGACCATGACTCACAATGCTGAAATCACCAGTAGGATGCATCTGCCGTTTGGATAAAAGGGAAGCACCAGGTGGTCAAATTTGTCCATTTTTTTGCCTATTATATCCCGATTTTGCAAGAATTTTGATGAAATATTGAGAAATTTTTCTTCAAAAGTTAAAAGATCTTGACCAGTTGGCCAATAGACAAAGTCTAATGACGTTATTTGCGAAGAAATCGTTTTTGCCATGCTCTCCGATTGACTCATAGTCTCCTCCTTTCCTCCCGAACTAAATACACAGATAAGTCGGTAACAAGTTCCTTCTGATCCTGTGCTTTTTGTCGCTCAACCATGACAAACATGACTTGTTGACCTAGAGCGAAGGCGGCGTCTACAAAAGGCCGAGTAACTTCCAGCTCCTGGTAACCATGAACTATCTCCTGTGTCTCCTGGCTTTGATTGTTCCTGCCGCTGGGCTCCTCGGAATTGGAAGGACCCAAAGTGTAGCCGTGCAAGGAAGACTCATCTGCAATGGACAACCAGCAGGAGGCGTCAAAGTCAAGCTCTACGAAAAGGAGACCAGTAAGTTACCATAAACTCCCGTAAAATATCATTTTTTTCAGCGTTTGATGTCAAGATGGATGAAGGCACAACAAATAACAATGGAGAGTTCAGGCTATCTGGCTCCAAAGGTAAGTAAATTGCGGTTTAAAGTTAACATTTTTCATGCGAATTGGCTTTTAGTGGAGATAAGTACCATCGATCCAAAGGTAGAGTAAATTAATTTTGACCTAATAAGATGAATTTTTCAGCTTAATATCTACCATAAATGCAATTATAATGGAGTGAGTTTGTCTTTTTTTAATGAAGAGCCTCAAGCAAAGCTTTCTTCTTCTACAATAGCTAATCTCTATTTCAGTTATGCTACAAAAAAATTGGAATCACAATCCCAGACAACTATGTTTCAAGCGGAGCAAACCCCACAAAAGTCTACGACGTCGGAACGTTGAATCTGGCGAACCAATATACTGGCCAAACAACCGGTAATTTTCTTCTAAACCAAATCAAATCCTTCAGATTGCATCAACTGAATATCTCATTTGTCCAACTCAAGAATGTAAATAAAAATTTCTTCCCTCTTTTATCTTAGAAAGCCTATTAGATTTATCCAAAAAAAAAAAGCGACGAGAGAATCCATCGGAAACTGTAAATATTAGCTGAGAAGGGGCAAGGATTTGCCACAGTATTTATTGGCACGGAGGAAAGTAATCCGATCAAGTGATCTTCACTTCTATTTTCACCCTTCTCTGTGTTAGCGGGGTAACAAAAGAGAAGATGTTATCGAGAATTCCGAAAGCAATCACAAGAATATTATAAGAAGGAGTATTCAAAGTAAGAAAAGCATTTTTTCTCATATTTTGAGCTAGAAGATAGAAGAACGAATTGAATAAAAGCAAGAATTCCTTTGAGACTAATATCTCATTTATTTGATTAAACAATATTTATTTAAAAGGATTCTTATCAACCATTCCGATGTCTTTCCAATACTCAAATGGTCTCAAATATCCATCATAAATTATTTGTTTGAGTTCTGTTTCTTCTGATTTCATTTCCTTCCAAAAGTCATAAATATGACCACTTGGAAAGCCTTGTTCCGCCGCTTCATCCAGTTCAGAAGCATAATAAATGTGGTTAATTTTTGCCCACAAACAAGCCGCCAAACACATAGGGCAAGGATGGCAAGAGGCGTAAATTTCGCAGCCAGAAAGATTCCAAGTTCCTAGAAACTCAACGTGCAACAGAAATCTGTAAATTTACCCAATTTAGAGCATGCATTACGAATGGCGACTATTTCAGCATGGTCAGTGATGTCCTTCGTTGAAAGGACTGTATTATAGCCAGTTGCAATAACCTCTCCGTTCTTTACAACGACAGCACCGAAGGGCTTCATGTCATTTTCGACTCCTTTTATAGCCTCTTGGACTGCTATTTTCATAAACTTTTTGTCTGAAAATGAAGGTAAAAAAAGAAATAAAACAAACGGTCAGAAGCCATGGCGGGAATAATCGAAAAGTGTTTTATCGACTGGCCCGTGATACGCGTGATCAAACAACTAGCCGGCATCAAAATAACAATAATTTCCGAGGAACTTAGGTGATTTCCCCTCCTTTTCAGAGGATAAATGAATACTGTAGTTATAAATGGCATTTGAGCTTGACATTTGAACCGAGACGGATTGCCACAATTATGGTTGACGTGAATATCTGGTTTATAATTGTCCTTTCTGTTATTTATATCGCTGAGTCATGCCCCATCATTTCCGAGGCAGAAATTGACCGAAGAGTCTCTCTTTTCGTCTCTTGTTGTTACACCAAGCGAGCCTTCTCAAACGAGAAGTAAAAACGATAGCGACCGGTATTTTAGCGACTGTTTTTCTAACTTTCCGTCAATTGTCAGTTTCTTCGAAATGCTTCTTCTCGGCTTGTGTCTTTTATTCGGATCCTCCCAAGGCCTTCTTTTTGGACTTATCGGCTCAGAACAGGTTTTTTTAAAAAGCTCTTCTCTTATTTAAATCCAGAGCACCGCCGTCAAAGGAAAGCTCCTTTGTAATGGAGTTCCAGCGGCTCACATTCGCGTCAAATTATATGAAAAAGAAGCCAGTGAGTGTTTCCATTCGTCTATAACTTTTTTATTTTCCAGCTGTTGATGTAAAAATGGCAGAAGGAACCACAGATGAAAATGGAGAGTTTGAGCTTCAAGGAAGCAAAGGTAAGCAGCATTTTAATCATAAAATTTGAGCTAATTTCAGTTGAGGTCACAACGATTGATCCAAAGGTAAATAAATTTCACCTAAAGTTATAGACGAATTAATTTTGCAGCTTAACATCTACCATAAATGCAACTACGATGGGGTGAGTTCTTTCTTTGACTTTTAGATAAACAAATATATTGCAGATCCTCTCCTCAGCTTGCTACAAGAAAGTAGGCATAACTTTCCTTAACTTTCAAACAAATATCACTGATTCAGGTTGGAATTACAATCCCAGATAATTTCGTGACTGAGGGAAAAGTTCCCCAAAAGACATTCGACATTGGAGAAATCAATTTGGCCGGAAAGTACTCTGGAGAGTCGACAGATTGCTTGAACTAGACGTCTGATCTTTGCACATAAATAAATTTACAAGTCTCTTTGAATTTTGACTGGCTATTTTGAAATATTGGTTGAACTTTCCATGAATCTTTCAAAAGACAGGATTGAAGCAGTTGATTCTGAGTCATTCTCTCCCAAACAACATCAAACCCTCGATAATTTTTGGTACAAATCGAAGGTCACCTGGGTGTAACCAATTAGTACATAAACGACGAGGCGCCTCTGTTTTTCTCCAAGACGAGTTTTTCCCCCAACTAGGTAAGTCAGTCGACGATGCTGCTCGTCCTTCTCCTCACCTTCTTGCCTTGTATCACTGGCCTGCTTAACATTGGAACTATCCAGTCGGTTGCTGTCAAAGGCCGCGTTCTATGTGATGGTGAGCCCATGAAAAACGTCAAATTAAAGCTCTACGAGGTTGAAAACAGTGAGTTATTTGCTTTTTTCTTGGAAATCGTTGCTTCTAGTCCTGGATGAACTTATGGATGAGAGATATTCTGACGCAAATGGGACCTTCTTTTTGGAAGGAAAAGCGACAGGTCTGTTAACACTTTGAAATGAAATAAGATGAAACCTCTAGAAATCACGAGCATCGACCCCAAGCTCAATGTCTATCATAGTAAGAGCCTTTAAGTTATTTAGCTAGACATATTTAGGATGTCGATACGATGGACTCTGCTTTAAGAAGCTGGAAATCGAAATCCCAGAGAACTTTATTACTCAAGGAGAGAAAGCCGAAAAGACTTTTGATATTGGAGAGCTGAATTTAGCCGGAGCATATTCGGGGGAGCAAGTCGATTGCTTGAACTAGCCGCCTACTAAAACTAGCCAATTGAGCTTTATTCCTGTTGCTTTTTTGTACAAAGAATAATAAAATTTTGATAGATTTGTATTTCCATCCGCCACAAGCGTTGGGGAAGTTGAAACGAATTTGATCAGTCCTTGAGCTCATCCAGAAACTTGAACGATACAGCAAGTGGAATGAGTCATGATGTCTCTCGCGTATGATATCATATAAACTCTTGGTCTGACCTCGAAAGAATAGATGCGCGCCGATTGATTGGCTGCCTTTCTTTGAAACAATTGATAAGACGCCTTGACTCGTTTTACTTTCTTGTTTTTCCACTTCTTACTGCTTTTTGGTCCTAAAGTCGCATTGATTTAGAAAAAAAAATGACGACGGCAAATGATCGAGCTGTTCTGAATCAAATTTTGAATCCTCTTCTTCCAGCTGGAGAGCTTGTTGGTGAGAAGGAAGTTCCAGAAGATGGTTTGTTTTGTTTATTCTTTCCCTCCATTTGTTCCTTCCAGCTCCAATTCAACACGAAGGAATCGAAGAATCTAGAAGATTAGAGAGAGAAGCTGTAGTTTTAGCTGAATCTGGAAAAGTTGAGGAGGCAATCGTCACGTTTTCTAAAGCAATTGAGGCTTGCAATCTAAACCCCTCCGCCTATAATAATCGAGCTCAAGCTTTTCGGTTAGATGGAAAAGTCACAGGTCTTTTATCTTTTTAACCCAAACGGGAGCCTTTCAGAAGCATTTAAGGATCTAAACAAAGCCATAGAAATTAGCGAAGGGAAGGGTAAAAGCGCTTGTCAAGCTCTTGTTCAACGAGGAATGATTAATCGTCTTCAAGGAGATGACGACAAAGCCAGAGTGAGTTCTTCCTCTAAATTGAGAGAAAAAAAAAGAGAATTTCAGGAAGATTTTGAAGCCGCCGCCAAATTGGGAAGTTCTTTTGCTAAAATGCAAGCAGTTTCGTTGAATCCCTACGCAGCTATGTGCAACAAAATGCTCTCCCAAGTGTTTGAAGAACTAAAAGGCGGCAAAACTGAATAAAATTTTTAAACAAATAAAAAAAATAGATTTGTACCTTCTAGGAATTGAGAGAAGCAAAATATTTAGCAAAAATATTCGACCAGGAGATGGTATGGTCTTGATTTTCGAGAGCTTTCCTCTTTAGTTCAGCATTTTCGCCTTGGAAACGGACATATCGAAAAGAAAGCAAAATCAGAAGCTATTTCCTCAATTGGGAATTATATGAACAATCAAACTTTAATCTTCTTTAAACTACAAAAAAATAGAATTCTTTAATTTTCTCCGATCTGATTTTGCCTAAAGAAAGTTGGCTTCTTCAAATATCTCAACAAAGTGACAATCGCTTCTGGAGTTATGCCTGGTATTCTAGAAGCCGCCGCCAAGTTCTGTGGACGAGCTCTTTCCAACTTCTCCATACATTCCAAGCTCAATCCTGTTAATGAGCTATAGCAAATATCTTCTGGAATCAACGTTTGTGCTTCTCGATCAATCTCAGCCACCTGAAACTAGAATTCCCAAGTTTTTCTCTCACCTTGCCCAATAGTCTCTGATGTTCTAAGCCATAAGCACCTTCTATTCTCAACTTCTCCGTTAATATTTCAGCCTCTCTTTCGAATTTCTTAAGTTCTGGAAAGACTGAAATAAAATCCTCCATGTTGATGTTATGTCGATGGATTAGATCAAAAGCAGTTCGAACTGGAAGGAATTTTCACAAGATTTGCGAATAAGCTAACCACGAGCCTTATTTTTTGTCTCAATTTTTGGCAACACTTTCACCCATTTAGCCATGCTCATTGATATTCCTTTGAGAAATTCAGTAGCCTCGTCAAGACTATGCTTAGAAGCGATGAATTTCTCCCAGCGGTAGTCAGAAATTGCATTGAATTGTCTGCCAAGAGAAGTCAACCTCATGTCGGCATTATCCGGTCTGAAGAGGATTTCTATAAATCTTGGAGGATAGACCTTAAATGAAGTCGACATTCAGCTCTAGATGTGAACATTCTATAGGGCTCGTTTGTTCCCAAACTGGTGAGATCGTCTATCAACACTCCTAGATATCCTTCAGATCGTTTGATGACCATTCCTTCTTCTCTTCTAGAGAAGGCTGCAGCATTTATCCCAGCCAAGATGCCTTGTGCAGCAGCTTCTTCATATCCTGTCGTGCCTTTATATCCATTATTAATTTAATGGAAGTTGTTCGATACCATTGATTTGTCCAGCAAGAAGAAGCCCTGCTACTCTTTTTGTTTCAAGAGTGGGATGAAGCTGTTGAGGATCGACGAAATCATATTGAACGCCATAGCCAGGTTGAGAGATTTCGACTTTTTCCATGCCCGGGATGGCTCTCATTATTTGGAGTTGGACTTCTGGACTGAAGGTCATCGACATTCCTTGGGGATAAATTAATGGAGAATCGAGGCCTTCGTGCTCAAGGAATGTCTAAAATTGGAACTTTTAATGGCTGAATCTTTTTACCCGATGTTTCAAATGTCGAAATTTGATGACTTTTGACTCCAATGATGGGCAATATCTTGGACCCGTTGTCTCACTCATCACATGCTCATTCTCCTTCAAATGGGCTTCAACTATTTTGGAGACTCGATCATTTGTCTCTCCAATATATGTGGGAAGTTGATCCTTTGGTTCGATCCAAACTTTTTCGGTCAGAAACGAGAATGGAATGGGATTTGAATCGGCAGGGTGGAGAATAAACTTCGAGAAATCGATTGAATTCTGAAGAGAAAGGAGAAAAACTTCCATAGAAAAAATACGCTACCTTGAATAACCGAGGAGGAGTACCTGTTCTGAGGCGACCTAAACGAAATCCTAACTTTTTAAAAGATTCTGAGAGACCAAATGAGCTCTGAAAAATTATATTTTTGTCAAAAAGCTAGAGAAACCTGTTCACCAATTCGACCCGCTTTCCATCTCTTGAGACCGAGGAATATTTCCCCTCCGAGGAAGGTACCCGTAGTGATTACGACACATTTTGATCTAAAATTCAATCCTCTTTTAGAAAAGGGAAGAGAGCCTACGTGATTTTCCTATTATCAGCGAGGATTACTCCTCCAATTGCTAATCTATCTTTAGTTTCTGTCGTTATTAATTCTTCTACACTTGCTTCTAGGACTTCTAGGTTTTTTGTGGAGAAGATTTCCTGAAAATTCAAGGAATGAAAGTTTGTAGAAGATCTTACTTTTTGCATTTCTTTTTTATAAATAGCTCTGTCTATCTGAGCTCTTAGCCCAAGAACAGCAGGTCCTTGCCCTCGATTCAAAGCTAAAAGAATGAGATCTCTCTCAAAATTGAGTTACCTTGATAAGTTATGGCAGATTTGTCGCAAATTCGGGCACAAACTCCATCCAAAGCATCAACTTCTCGAACAAGATGACCTGAATTTGTGTTTTCCTCCAACTCCTCCTTCAAACCTTTGCCAATCCCTCCAAAACTTGGATTACAGCTCATTTCACCGATTGTTCCTTTATTGTGAGTAAGGAGGAGAGTTTTGGCCCCACAACGGGCAGCAGCTGCAGCTCCTTCACAACCAGCATGACCTCAAATTCAAATATAACTTCTATTATCAATATTATGGAGCTTAGTCAAATCCAAAACGACGAAACTTACCACCACCTATGACAATCACATCAAAATCAGCTTGGGTAGAAAATCTTCGAAATAGATGTCTTCTGCTATAAGAAAGGAGCATAAAATTCTAGAAAATTGCAATTTTTAAGACAGGAGGAGCAACAAATTTGTGTAAAAGAGCTTCAAAAGTTGGGTACGTACTGCATTTTCGACACGGGATAGCGGCCAGTGAGGACCATTGGAATAAAAAAGAGCCGTTAAAACAGTCAATTTCAATATTAATTTTGAAGGAGATAAGTTATTAAATCCTGTAAAAGGTATTTCTTCATCAAATGGCACAAGCAGACGATAAGACCTTCGCTTCTCTTTAAAATTCCAGACTAAATTACAAAAAACCCGTCTCTTTTTCTCAACAATGATCAACTTTTTGCAAATTGCCCTTACGGGTGAGTGTTGTTTTTGTCCAGAAAGATTCGAGAGTCCGGTTTTACTAATTTGGAACTCCTATTTTGAGCTATTTTCCTGGAAAAGTTTTCGATTTTCCCTTCGATCTCAAAATCAATTTTTCAAAGAGAATTCTTAATTTCTTAATAAAATTCGATTTAATGAGCTCAATCGGTCTACGAAAAAGTTCCAAAAACCAGACAAAATTCTTCCTTTTTAGTGGCCAGTAAACACTCGAAAAAACCTTTTCTCTCCGAGAGCGAACGCCCCCTGTCAACCGGTCGAATTATGATGGCCCGGGTCGTATTTAAGCCAATTGAAAATCTACTCCCGCTTCATTACCACTGCAACAAACAAGATGAGCCGCGCCTGTTGTGACCTTCCTGCCAATGTCAAGGGTAAGTTTCCACAAGAAGTACAGTAATAAAGAATCATCTAGAATTTATTTTCTTAGTCCCCCAAAGCATTTTAAATTTGTTTCTCATAGTTTATTATTGGAAAATTCATATAGAGATCAGAAAAATCAAAATTTTATGTGAACATTTCAAAAAATTCAAATCTCAACCACTTTTAAGAGTTTAATTTCAAATTTTCTGAGCATTCTCGTATTCTTCTTCAAAAGCAATCTTCTACAATGTTGTAGTTCTTGAACTCTTTAGGATTTCTTTTTTCATAAAAGTTTGAGATATTATCTTAATGGCAGAAGTAGAAGAGAACATAGGTTTACGGTAATGCTGCGCTCAACCCTACAGGGAACTATTTTTCCCAAGCGGTTTATGGTCGCTTTTCGATGAAATTATGTAAATCTGTCTCTTTTCTCGTTTAAACCCTGAACTTCAGCCTATAAATTGCTGGCAGTTGGCATCGGGACCAGCGCTCTATTAATCTTTAGACCCAGTTGAACTAAACGAACCTCTGTTTTTGTGTAAACCTCTCTCCCTCTCTCAGCTTGTTTTGAACTAAAATAAAGAGAAAATATATTGATAATATCAGGAAGTTGAGAGAAAACCTACTCCTCTCATGTGATCGCATGACCAATTTGTCAAATGATGACCACACCTGGAGAGCGATAGCGCTGTAAAAATGAAGAATTTCAGGGTCAAGAAGTTGATAAGAAAGCTCAGAGAGTAATTGGATTAAATTTAGGCCTTTTTCCCAAGGAGAATCTCGAATTCGCTGCTGGAATCACCGAGGCGGAAGGAGCCGTCCTTAAGCAAGTCTTCTCCGAACATGACTGTTTCCATCGTATTGGGGAGATGATCACCGCCGTCAAGGAGAAAGATCCTGCATTGGGAGCCAAGATGCAAGCTGTTTTGGATAAGAATTGCGCTCGATTAGCTGGACTTAGTCCTGCCGCTGTGGAACACTCGAAGAAGATCATCGACTACGTTACTCACGTCCAATGTGGTCTCACTTTGGGCAAAGATCTTTGCCATAAAAAGGCTGAAGAACTCAAAAAGAACTTCCAGGTAATTCTCGACTTTTAGAGAAAATTACTATGATTTTAGGCTCTTCCTGCAGCCGACCAAGAGGCTTTGAAGAATTCAAACCCAGATATCGATTTCTAATGATTCTACTCCATTTATTACGATAATAAAGTTTACAATTTTGTTAAATTCCAGTAGCTCTGTTGATAGTAACAGTTTGAATTTCAACATCTCCATCAATTTCCAATGTCTTCACATCGGTGGGTGCTCCCCGATGCTTGAAAGTAGCGAATCTCTTGCCATTAACAAAGATCTGATAGCTCCATTCCTCGTTGATAATGGTCAAGTCAAAACTAAAAATTGAAGGAGTCAGAAACACAAAGAAGAATACATTTCTCCCTTTGAAATGGGCATCTTTCCTTCACGTTCTTCCTCTCCCCAGACGTTGTTAACCATGGCGTTGCGAACGATCGCTCCCTCAGAGTAACGGATAGAAACCTAGAAGAAATTTTTTTCTTGGCCAAGTGCCTGCTGGCTCTAATCTTCGATCCTCAAGAGAAAAAACAACTCTTCTCTGGTTCTTACCTGGAGGGCGTATTCCTTATTGTCGCGATAGAGGTTGACATTGACTCGTTTTCCTAGAAATACTTATTTTTTCAGTTTATTTAAAAGTACCGGTTGGAAGAGCGGAAATGTCTAATCTTTTTCCAGGAGTCAACTCAGCGACGGCCATGTAAGGAGTGGGGAAGTTACGTCCTCCATAGTGGAAGAGTCTCAGCTTGGAGAGATCTCCTCTGATAGAAACGTGATCAATCTACAATTATTTTTCAGGATTACGATATTAAAACTGACTCCATCCAAAGGCTGACGTTGATCGAAAGTACCGATTTCAACGCGATTAGCGAAGACTTGGAACTTTCCTTCGAGAATCTTGACGCGAAGATCAAATTCTTGTCCAGCTTTGAAGGGATTCGAAATGCGCTGCTCATTTTCAGACCAGTTGCCGTCCTTGAGAGTGTTATAGACGAATTTTCCATTGGAGAGGAGGATTCCTTCATCGAAACGAATCGAGAAGTGAAGTGGGAGATCAGAATCTTTGTCTCCTCCCTTGTGGAAGTTGAAGTCAACTCTGAAAATTGATCTGCCATTAGAAGAATCTTTTCTTTACCTGGTAGGCTTGTCACTCAAAGTTCCGACGGCATGGATGGTTTGTCCAACGATGAAAGCCTCACTAACTCGGGTCTTGAAGGGTAATTTCTGAAATGCTTTGTTTCTCTCATTGACTAAACGCAAAAATACATAGTCTTGCTCCCCAATGTACTTTTTGTAGTTGACCTCTTTCGGCTGAGTTGGATCTTCAGTTGCCTCCTGACATAGGCTCAACGCCACAAAGAATAGGAAAAGAACAACTGAAGAATGGAAAAGTTATTAAAGAAGAGATAAAAACATACAACGCATTGCCTCAAGATGCTGGGCTCAACTTCGAGGGGGCGGCCTCGCAACTGGCACGCCACCGGTGGGCCATTTATCACAGTTGAGCAGAGACAAACACACAAACAGAGCTGAGGTATACGATTTTTCGATGTTATTTTGTCTGAGAGGTGGATAACAGTAGATTGCTTGAGGGGAAAATAGAGAAGGACAGCTAAACTTTTGATATTTTTGGATGAGTCAGATGCTTTTTCGTTTATTTTTTTAGAAACGCTTTGAACTTTTGTGACTACTCGTCTCTTTTAACCACTAGGATAGATTTTATTTATACAGAAATTATACATTGACCTTTCCCAAAGCGTCTTCCAGAGTCGACATGTCGCTTTTGATCTCACGGGCCAATCTCTGTAGTGCCGATACTTTATCCAGAACTTCGACGCGTTGAGTATACGCATTGTAGCGCACTTGGAAAGGACGAGGGATCGTAGCTGTCCATGTTCTGAAATTCTTTTTTAGGAAGGCGGCTGAGACTGAGAGTTGTACTTGAGTTTGTTCTTGGCACTGGCGAAGGATTCAGCTAGGAAATACTTTGGCTGATATTCCGTGATTGGGTACTTGGTCTCTGCGCAAATGTGGGGTTCGAATGGTTCAACTGCTGGTTTATCGCTGAGGGAGTACTGTAGCTCTCCGAAAGAACTCAATAGTCCAGCGCCATAAGCTTTCTTTTGTCCATTTTGAAGGCACAATCCGAATTCGATAGTAAACCAATACAACTGAAAATATTTCTAAAAGATCAAAGTTAGCTCCTCCTACAGTAGCCAATTTTTCGATGGTTTCATCTGTTGCTCCAAGAGAAGCCAATCCGATTTCCTGGGAAAATTGAGCGAACTCTACATCGGCAAAGAGAGGAACGTGTCCCAACAGTTCATGACAAATATCTCTAAATCTCGAATAGAATCGCAAGGTGAGCTATATCTCACGGCTCGGGAGTATATTTAGGAGCCGAGTGATGTCGAATGTATTGGGTCGAGTGGAAGACTCTAAAAGCTAGACCAGCCAAGAAATCGCGAGAAGAGAGGAGACCGGCTACTGGACGAAGGGTAAAGCCGGTACAATCTGCAATTAAAGATCATAGTACAGTAAGCGAGCCATTTCGACGCCAATCAGCAATTTTTTGCAGCAAATTCAAGGACAATCGGAACTAATACTGATCTTAGATTTTCATTAAAAAAAAGTAGAGCTGTTTCCTACAAAAATTGTTCAATGAAACGCGTTTGTTTCAGAAAAAAGCAGTCCACACGCCCAACAGTGCCCTACGTGCCTAATCGAGCGTGCAAATCAGGCTCGTTTTTCGCAACATACCGTGTAAGAACTCTGAAACATCCTGCAGCTGAGGAATTTTGTTTGGCCCAAAGCCGCAGTTCTGCTGAAGAAGAGGGAAAATATAGTTGAATTCATGACAAGCATGAGTTGGGTAGAGATTGACCAACTCGTTGTAGACTGTTCTCCAGGTGGCAATCTCCTGTTCAGTGTATTCAATACGGGGGATTTTATCTCCGCTGAAATAAGAAAGATTGTTGTGTTTTGATTTCTACCCACTGTCTGTAGTTGAAGGCAATATCGGCGAATTCCTTTCTCCTTTGACGATAAACTTGGTCCGTAAATCCCTAAAAACTGATTGCGATTCTTCCTTTCTCTCGCTTACAGGATGATCCGAATCCAATTCCGCTCCATAGCTCAGAATTCGATTAGCAAATTGGTCAATGTCCGAGATTTTTTGAGGAAACCACGGCACTGAGTCCTTATTCTGCTTTTGACGAGTATTCCAATCTTGGACGACTACTCCTCCTCCATGCTTCTTGAACAAATTGATCAATCCCTCGACTTTTCCTTGGGGCTCATTTTCAGCACATTCTACTAGAATCTCATAGCAACCATCATGGCTCTTCGAAGGACGAGATTCAATGTGAGAGAGATTTACTTCATGTGCCTGAAAACACAGAAAATCTGGTTGATTTGACAAGAATGATTGTAATTGCTTTCGCAAATTGTCGATGTTTGATGAACTGTTTTTCTCTCCACGTGTTTTATGAATAGTTTGCTTGACAAGAATGTCAATTTCTAATTGGTGAACGGGCGATCGAGTCCCACGTGACTCTTTTCTCTCTTTTGCCGTCATCGGGATGTCTGATTCGTCTCCCTCTCTTTAATCGAATCAAATCGGTGACAGTTGCGCGAACCTCGGTCGCAACATTTTTTTGCATCCAACTTGGCCTCCACGTGGGGGAAGTGAACCCTATTTTCAATAAAATGTGAAATGTGTCGCTGAAATGAACGCGTGACAGACTGGGCCACATAAAGTTGAATGGGAATTACCGTAAGAGGAAGCGTGTGGGGGCGCCTACCGGGTAGGCGAATTTATGGCGCTTGGTCTTGACGTCAAAAGTACGAGGTAAAAATGCTTCCTTTTGTGACAAAAATACTGTAAAAGTATCTTATCGTTCGAATAAAATTCTATCTATCTGTCTAACAAATGCTATTTAATTTGCGGAGAACATCGAGGAAAATTTCTAGAGATTTCTTCCATATTTTAATCAGTAAACAACCCCCTGGAACTTAGAGTCAAAAATACTCCTAGATCGTGTTCTTATCACATTCCCCTGCAATAGAAAGTAAATTCGTAAACGTTCGTGACTCTCGAGTTGAGAAATGAATCCAAAAATAGCAGACCAACCTGGAAGACTTTCAAGGTCTCAGCCAGGGCTCCAGCCCTCTCTTTGAGAGTGAAGATGATGGTTGTCTTCCCTCCTTCCATGTTGATATCTGCCACGTAGGATTCCATGGCGTAGCGCTGAAAATCTCTTCAGTTCTATTCTATTTGAACTCTAAGGCTTAGGCTTGACTGGGAGAAAGCACCGTACCAAAAGGTCCTCATAGTCTGGCAGATGAGTCGGCGGCATTTCAGCGTCTGAGTCCGCCGCTGGGGCGGAGTCGTCGCCCCACCTTTCTTTCGGTTCGCGATTGACACGAAGCAATAAGTGTCGGCTTTTTTATGGACTTTCTCTTTTGTTGGAATTGAGGAAGTCTATTTGTTGAACAAAACGAGCAATCAAAAAAGAGCAGTTAGTTTAATGATAAAAGACTACGTGTTTTCCTTCCTTTTCAGTAGCTTTTGTGGCGCAGCGAAATGTCGTGAATGGTTTCGTTGAAGCGGCAGATCAAGAGTTCTCAAGTTTTCTCTAGTGATTTACACCTTTTCTTATTTGTCACTTTACTGTCACTTTTCAGATCTTTGAACTAGACATTGAAAATTATAGAAAAAGCATTTTCGAAAGAGGGTTGATCTCTCAACATCTCAAGGTTTTTTTTGGCCAAAGAATGCTTATAAAATTTTATGCACAGTCGACGATAAGCCAAAGCGAACGACCTCATAGTGCCACCCGAAAAAAAGTTGCCTCGGAATGCCTATAAAACTGTCTGTAGGCTATTATGAGTGGTCAACGAAGCGTCTAGAGTTTGGTCTTTTGGCTCTTCCTCTTTTGAGGAACTTCTTGGCAAAAGTCCAGGAATTCTGATTCAAATTGACCGATTTTCTTGTCATACGATCGCATTAGCGTCGTGGAAGAATAACAGCATTAGTTGGAAGAAAAACAGCACATTGGTTCGGTCAGTTTTTATATGGAAAGTGGGGGAATTTTGTTTAAACAAATAAATGAGCTGGGTTACTGTACTTTTTTTAATCATCATTTCAGGGAAAAAAAATTTCATTTTATCGAGAAACTGTCGAATTTTCTTCCAATAAATCCCAAAAATTTGATCAAAAATCGCCGACGTAAAGAAATCGCTCGTTAATTTACGATTTCCTAAAGTGACCAAAACCCATACTGTTTTGTTTTTCAAAATTAGACGCACTTGGCCGAGATTTTTCTAAAATTCTCCAAAATGAAAGACATCAACTACAACAAATGGAAAGTGGAGAAATCAATGTGAAACTAAAGGGAGACTGGTCCAGACGTGTCTGGCTATGATACCGCTCTTGCAGCAGCTTGTCATCGGTCATCATCTCGCCCAAGACCTGATATTTTTCTTCAAAAACGTGACGAAGAAAGAAAAGAAACTTACGGGATAGTGCGGCATAGCGGATTGTTCTCGTAGGGCTTATCTCATCATCAGAGGAACCTACCACGTAACACGTACGTGATGAGAGGATAAGGGCATCTAGTAATTTGAAGACTATTCATGAAACGCAATAAATTATTTATTTCTCATCAACGAATATTACAGAGAACAACTGCCAAATGATAATATCTATTAAATATGTACATGATTGTTGTCAAAATAAACTAACTACTGAGATCTTTTTAAAAGATTAGAGAGAAATGTGCTTATAGCATGGCGAGCCATTTGCGCAGCCTTGATCGAGGCAGTGACCACTTTTCAATAATTATACCTCGCCGGAAACCACATAATTGTTGCTGTGTCACACGATATTCTGCTGCAAATTCTCTCAGCTCTTTTTCCTTTGCTTTGAGTTCTTCTTGCAATTTTTGAAAATCTTCTTCAAACTAAAATAGACCTAAATTTGTGGGAATGATTTTAACTAACCATTTTGCGTTCATCTACCATACAGTGCACATAGTCACAAACTGTTCCCGATGCAATCTCATCTTCTATTATGCGCCAGCAGTTTCTAGCCGGATCGACTGCTTTTATTTGTTTCATATCTTTTATTAAAATACTGAATTGATTTTAATTAATGAACAGATACAAATAACTCACTCGTACTCTTTTAATATTTCCTTTTTTTCGGTAATTTTCATGATTATTGCAAGTTTCTGTTGTGCGAGATTATTATAAGCTTCAATCATATTCCTGTCGTCTTGTGTTTTCTTTTCTTGATAAGTCAGTGTGAGGTTCAGATGATTTGGTGTCTTCTCCTTCACTTTGTGTTCGTTATACATTGAGTCTGTCGAATTACTAGACGATGAAAAAAATTCATCTGTAGGCGACTCCTTCCCAGACAATTTGATTTCTATCATCTCGATATCGTCAGACATTTTACCTGAAAACACATCATACTCATTAAAAAGGAGAAGAAAATAAAATCATTTAAAATGTGTATTCCTGAATGACTTATAAAAACAAGGACCAGTTCATTTATCGGCAAAATCGTTTTTTAATTTTATAGCTTGTCTAACTAAAAATTGGTTTGTTTTTACACTCATCTAAAATTGTGCGTAAATGCCGCCAATTCACTTTCATAGACATTTCTTTTTTTTTTCTAGGGAAGCATAGACTGCATGTACGTTGCCCAATAGGTGCCCGGCAACGGTTGGCTAATTTATTCCCAGCGTAGGGTTAAATTGTTTGCTTCTTTCGACTTCAAGCCGTTTGTGGAATGAAAACGAGAAAGCTTCATCACCTCCAAGGATTACGTGGATTGGCTATAATTTCCGTCACTTTGTTCCATTTCTTTCCTTCTACTTTTTATAATGGCTATTTGGGAGTGGATATGTAAGTTAAACTCTAAAACTTTTACTTTTATAATATGACATCTTTTAGATTTTTCTCTCTTTCCGGTTATTTAATGACACTAATGCTGTCAAAATGTCCTAAATTGGATCTTTCTGGACTTATTGAGTTCTTTTATAGAAGAGTGAAAAGAATTGTTCCTCTCTACTATTTTTGCACTTTTGTCTTGCTAGGTAAGACATAAAATTTTCAGCAAAAAAGAATTTAGTAATTCTTCACTTTTCGCCAATCTCTTTGAGAAGCGCCAACATTAACCCTTCAGCTTCAGCATTGACCTTCTCTACTAATCTTATTCAACCAAAAAATCAAGGAGGATATTTCGAAAAAGTATTTTCTCGTACACGTTTCCCAGATAAAAAAATAATTTACAGCTAGGATTATCAGTGGATCTATTTACTCACACTTGGTCACTTTCTTTGGAGATGCAGTTTTATCTCCTCTTTCCATTAATCTTCTTAGCTTATAAATGTGCTCCGGCACAACTTTCAGTCTGGATAATAGCTGTAATTTGTGAGTCTTTTTCATTACATTTGTTAAAAGATAGAGAAAGGCCAATCTACAGACATAATAGATCAATTTACGAGAATAATTATGCGAAAATAACAATTAGAGCGTCGTTTGCCCAAAAATGAAAAGCCTCCTGAAAGGCCGACGAATAGACTTTTAAATAAAAGAATTGCGAAAATAAGATGTCCCTTCAAGACGTTTGATTGGCAAACTCTTTTGTTGTAATTTTATTGAATCCTATCAAAACAAAATTGAAATATTCTAATAAACGTGAGTAATCTGTATGCTGGGAATAACAAAATGCCGCGGATTCTTCTTCCTCCTATCGTACTTTTTCAAAACCCAAACGTAAGGATAGTAGTTGTGATTGCTTAGAATCAAAACTATTCCACCAGTGATACTAAATGAAGCAATGCTGGTAACTAATAAATGGCCAAGGGCTGAAAACTCTTGGCTAATAGGAAGGAAGGAAGCCCCTTACTGATTAGTCCAAATGTGTGCAGCTTTACGATGAAAGTATAAAGAACTAGTGGAAGGCAAACAAAAGCCAACGGAATGAAAGTTTGTAGTAAGAGTTGAAGAAGAAATTTCCTTTGGAGACGAGCCAATTGGGATGACATGTTTTTGGCTGTAGTTGCTCGCAGTGAGGCCGCAATGAAATACAAAGTCTCAATCAAAATAGCAGCGAAAAAGATTTTCTCTATGCTCCCAGCCATCTGGCGAGTTATATCCGTATCGTAGATAATAAATCCAGTAATTTTAATCAAATCCAATGAGATGCATGTATACTTCTAAAGATTAATTAAATGTTCGAATTTGGATGAGATTCGAACCTCTGAGTATTTGAATATTGTAGCCGCCTGATCGGGATAGCATCTAGCCTGTTGAACAGTTACTCCACAGCCCAGAATATAAATAAATCCGATTCGAATCTTATAAATTAAGGGGAACTTTCTCATTCCTTTCGAGATCAAGTACCTGAAAACAATTCCTTCCTATCTTTCTTTTGCATCCCCTACTATGACGCGTGAGGCTTCCTCACCTGTACATGAATAAATGTTCTACACTGACGAGACTAATTATAACCAAGCAAGTGCACAATGTACAAATCCATTGAGTAGGAACGAGTCCTCTGAGAATGCCGGCTGGATAGCCCATATAAAAGGGCAAAAAGAAGACGGGTTTGGCTAGGAAACTGATGGAAATATCAGTTAGAAAGGCTAGAATTTGATGCCAAAGGAGATACCATCGATAAGATTTCATACTCTTCGTCGATCGATAGATTATACAATAAATTACGTAGGGGTTGATCAACATTCCCAGGCAAAATATCACAGTTAAGATAATATTATAGTAGGAAGTTGGGGGTTCTTGCTCAAAGAATGGACACTGCTCCATCTCCAAGTATATGGGAAGAAAATAAATTAATCGAGTTCATGGCAGCAACATATGCATAACAGGTGAAAAAAAATCTGGTTTTTGATGATTGGAGTGAATTTATAATTGCAACATTTCAATTCGTCGAAGTGAGACAAGTTGAAGTTCGATCTTGAAAAAAGCCAATATTTTCTTATCAAATAGCCATCATTAGTTTTGAAATTGCAAGAGTATTCATCTCAAAATTGACCGCGTTGTATCAAAAAGAGAAGGAAATTAAATTTACCATCATTTTTTTCACAAAAAAAGAAAGAAAACTAGGAAATTGGATTTAATATGCTCGCGACTTGAACAATACACGTTTCTCAATAGCTGTTCTAATTCGTTTTTTGAAAGCAATCAAAAGTCCATGCGTGGAATAAATTGATCAATACGAGTAAAGATAAATTTGCTTTTCTGGGAGCATCAGCTGTCGGTTTTTTTTAAAGACTATAGCTTTCTTCCTCAATGAACATCTCAAAAGAGCTAAAGCCTAGTCTGACCAATCCTCACAAAAGTAGAACTAAATAATTGAAAACAATTCATTCAATATTGAGTGATTTGAATACTTGGAATGACTCTCTCCTTCATTTCTCTCCTTCCCTTGTAATATTTTTTTATTTCCCAAGGATAATAAGTCCTATTGCTGAGGATTAAAATAACTCCTCCTGTTATGCTAAATGAAGCAACGCTAGCAACCAAGACTTTTCCAAGAGCTAAAGCATCCTTACTGTAGGAAGATTACTTACGGAATATTCCAAAAGTCGGGACTCTCACCACAATCGAATAAGCTAGAAGAGGTACACAGACGAGGATTAGAGGAATGAATGATTGGAGAAGAAGTTGAATAAGGAATTTACGTTGAAGACGAACTAAGTAGGAAGACATGTTTTTGAGGGTTGTAGCTCTCAGAGAGGCTAGGATAAAATAGAGGGTTTCTACTATTATTACGGCGAAAAAGAATTTCTCAATTGGTCCAGCTATCGAATGAGTGACATCTGGATCGAAGATGATAAAGCCAGATATTTGGAGGAGGTCGTTGTTTATACACGTATATCTCTGCAAGATGATTGATTGCTACTATGAAATCTACTCGAGAGCTCAGAAGGTTCAATTGGCACTTTAGATTTGATTTGATCGAATTGAGTGTCTATTATCTCGCCTTCCTCTTTACTTCCTTTTTTACCTCTGAATATTTGCTAATTGTGGCTCCCTGATCAGTGAAACATCTAGCCTGCTGGACTGTCACCACGCCCGCTAGGATATAAATAATTCCAATTCGGCATTTATAAAATACTGAGAACTGCTTCCTCCCTCTCGATATCAAATATCTAAACTTATTCTTCGACAAAATTCTTCGAATAAATTACCTATACATGAATAAGTGCTCGACTGATACGAGGCTAGTAAAGCAAAAGAAGATGCAAACTGTGCAGAGCCATCTAGTTGAGACAATTCCTCTGAGAATGCCGGCCGGATAGCCCATATAAAAGGGCAAAAAGAAGACGGGTTTGGAGAAGAAATTAATGGAAATATCAGTTAGAAAGGCTAGAATTTGATGCCAAAGGAGATACCATCGATAGGATTTCATACTCTTCGTCGATCGATAGATTATACAATAAATCACGTAGGGGTTGATCAACAACCCAAAAGCGAAGATTATATTCAAGAGAATATTATAAAATGAAGTAGAAGATTCCTCATAAAATTCGGGACAATCTTCCATGAAAAACTGATTCGATTAGGCATATTTTTTCATTAACAACTAGGAATGATTAGAAAGAAAAGTGTTGTTGAAAATTTACGAGCCCAAGGTGGCAATGTGTCTGAAACAGCGAATGAACGTCATTCCTCGGCAGAAACTTTGTACTTGGTTAGGTTCATTAGATTGGCATCAAGCTCTCTGAATAGCATGAATCAATTGGTAAACATTTTGTCCATAATTAGGAGAAAAATGCAATAAAAAGCTGGATGGGTTGATCCAATAAACATTTCTAATCTAAAGAAACGTACCGATGAAGTTGAAGCGTGGGCTCGGACAATATGAACGGCAAGGGATAACATTCTCTCTTAGATTCTGTAAATCCATTTAAATTAGAATTTTGTGACTCATTTCTTCTAGTTGACTTCATAAGGAACGTTGAGATAGTCATTCATATTTCAGATTCCGTTTTCGTTTACGCCTTACAGTAGCCCCGTACGCTGACTTCGTTTTGTTTTTCTGCGATTTTTTTATTGTATTCCTATTACAATGGTAATAGTGTTGCTGTGTTTTCCTTTTTCGTGACTTTTGTCTTCTTTCATAACACACATAAAGTTTCCTTCATATAACTTGTGTTATCTCCTGTAGTAGTACAGTGAGGGACTCTCTTTTGCTCCTAGACAGTTAGAACTATTCTCTCCATCAATATTTGATGGAATTTTGAGTTGAAGAAAAGAAAATTTACGTCAGAATCTAAGTTATCATATAGCCTCAAACCACCAAGAATCGGTTCAATCTCTAGAAGATTCTAGATCTTGATTATTTTGGACAATTCTTCCTCCTTCTCTTTAGAAATCATGCAGATTCGAAGCATTCAAAAGGAAGAATTTCTGCAATAAATTAGACCAATTTTTCTTCCTAGTTTTTCTCGCTATCACCGTGAGAAATTAGCAATGCAGCAAAGACACCTGTGATGTGGCTGCTATGCTGATATTCTCGATAATACGGCTTATTAATTACGCCGTACTTTGACTGTTCTTTTTGCTTTAGCTCTTTATGGAAGAGTGTTCTGTCTTTAGAGAGGAGAGTCCAACATCGGTTTATAATATTATCCTCACTGTGATATTTTGCCTAGGAATGTTGGTCAACCCTTACGTGATTTATTGTATAATCTATCGATCGACGAAGATTATGAAATCCTATCGATGGTATCTCCTTTGGCATCAAATTCTAGCCTTTATAACTGATATTTCCATCAGTTTCCTAGCCAAACCCGTCTTCTTTTTGCCCTTTTATATGGGCTATCCAGCCGGCATTCTCAGTGGACTCGTTCCTACTCAATGGCTCTGCACTGAATGCGCTCTAGTAGGAGTTACAAGTCTGGCCAGTGTTGAGCATCTCTTTATGTATAGGTAGATTCTTTTGTAAAAGTAATATACTAGATGATTAGTCAGACAATTGAATTTCTAACTAGGTTATGTCTTACGTTTTACAGAGGCAGTAATCATATTGTCTTTATAACGCGAAGTTTAGAAAATGTCATTTACGAAAATACTTTAAATTCTCTTTTCAGATATTTAGTAACCTCTGGAGAAAGTAGTTTTCCTCGCTTATATAAAATCCGAATGTCGTTGCCCTATTTTCTTGGAATAGTAGTGACAATTCAACAGGCGAGATGCTATCCCGATCAAATAGCTACTATTAATAAATACTCTCAGGTCAGGATATATATAAACAAAAATTGAGTGGAAAGCGGACGTGATTCATTCAATTACGGCTGAATGGAGATCAAAATCAAAAAGATCGGCCACGCTAGAGAGAACGCTGATTTTATTCGGGATTTTCGAGAGTTTTAAAGTTATTTCTACCATTGTTTCTTACATAGAACGCCATAAATTCATAGAAGCGAACCAGATGGCCATAAATTATGCAAAATTCTAAAACTGATCTATCCCATACATTTAAAATTTTGTTCTGATTGCCCAATTTGATTATAATTTTCAGCTATATACTTGCATAAACATGGACCTTTTAAAAATCCCCTTCTTCGTTATTTATGATACGGATGTAACTAAACAAATGGCTGGACTCGTTGAGAAAATATTTTTTATTTTAATTTCTATCGAAATTCTTTATTTTATTTATGCCTCCCTGCGAGCAACGACGTCTCGCAATATGTCTGCTCAATTGGCTCGTCTTCAAAGGAAATTTCTTATCCAACTACTTCTCCAAACTTTTATTCCCTTCTTCCTGATTGGAACTCCTGTTTTGATTTATACTTTCATCGCAAAGTATCACATTTTTGGTCTAGATCGTAAGATTTCCTTCGACTAGATAAGAAAAACTTCAGTATTGGGAAAATTGTTGATTTCAAGCGTGGCCACTTTTAGTATCACTGGAGGCATGGTGCTCATTGTTTCAAATCCATTTTATCGGCCTTTTTCGTTAACAGTCTTGAAACGATTTGATTTAAGGAGTAGAACCATTAAAGTTCATGTTATTCCCAGTCACCATCTCACTACAAACCAGTCTAATAATCAATCTAATTGATAGAGGTACTGAACTCTCAATAGAAAATAATAACTTCTGTTTAAAGCTATTTTCCAGCTGTGCTCTCATTTCTCCTCTATTGTCTCGCAGATGATTTCCTCTCGTTCAACTATGTTCTCGCCAGAATTTGGCAATTTAATTCCGGTAATTGTTGCACCTTTTATTTAATTGATGAATGATTCAGGGATGCTAGTTTTCCATCTTCAGAATCCAATCAATATTGCTAATCAAATTCCACCAGGTAATCTAGAAGAAGCAGTGGGATTAATTGAAGAACAAACGAAGGAGGAAGAATCGCCTCAAAGGAATAGAGCGTCGAATCCAAGTTTCAATTATGGATTGATTGCTCTAATCGCCTTGATGGCATCTCCAGGGCTTATTTACCCACACTTTGGAAGGTAAGTCATTGATTGTAAAGAGCTTCCTGGGTTGAAATTGACCCTAGGTTTTAGTGAAAGACATAAATAATTCCAGAATATTGTCTATTCTAATCTCCATGCAGATTTTCCAATTTGGCGAAGGTTGTCCTCTTCTAGAAAACAAAATCCTTGTTCTAATTGGAGAAATCTCCTATTCTTGGTACTTGATCCATTGGCCAATCGCTGCATATTGCAGACTACTCAAAATTGATTCTGTTCATTGTAAGTTTGAGGAAGAAATCAAACAGAAAGTTGGGTTGTAGATTTAATTGGATTCTTTCTACTCTCTTTCGCCATATCAGCTATCCTTCATTTGGTTTTTGAAAAGAAATACCTCGAATGGGAAAAGATGGTTGTTTTTTTAGTTATAGGAGCGCTAATGTTTGGAAATTTATTGGCCTTCACTTCCATCAATCGTAAAATTATTTCTATATTTCTGACGAAAAATTCAGTCTCTATTCCTACAATTGATGGCTTGATTTTTTCGGTAAAAAATACTACTGAAAATGTCCAACAAATCGAATCCAAATTCAATTGGCCTTCGGATTTTGGGCTAGATCAGAGTTGGAATCCAGGGAATATTTCAAAATGTGAGCAACTGTAGAGATTATTGTAAATGTGGGATCTTTTAGTAGCCGCCTTGAAACTGAATAGAGGCTATCAAGCCACAGACATCGAGCGTAGTCTGATGTATAAGTACTGTAAAAACACTGTAAAGACGAATAACTCTGCTGAAACAAGATGCGTCTTCACCGAGGTATCCTACTGTTCTTGTAGTTGCTCATTTCGATTCAGGGGTTGAACAATACTTCGCCCTTGAAACTACAAGTAATTGGAAATAGTTTTGCCTCCAATTTGATGTCTGTTATTTTTGACGAATGTAAGGCGAACTTTTCGAGGATGACTATTTCCTACGCTGGTGGTTGGTTGAATGTTGGCATTGAGACTAAAAGACATTCAGAATGTGAAGTTTTGGCTCGATCAACAGGTGGTGGAAATTATGATTGTTCCAAAGATTACATGTATGCGGAGGCGGTGAAAGAACTCAAACCAGATGTGCTTTTTATTGTTCAGCGTCACTTTAAATTCTTGGATATTGTTGATGGAAACAACCCATTTGATGACTTCGTTTTCAAGGTTCAAATTTTACAAAAATGTATATACAATGAAATATAGACAGCTAGTTCACGTTTGGCAGAGATTCAAAAATATGTCAAGCAGAAGATCTATATCTTGGACGATTTTCCTGAGAATGTCAGAGCTATGTCTATGGCGACTGACTATCTGTCTGGATCATTTCAAAACATAGATAATGTAATGTTTTTTTCCATTCGACCGTCTACCAACTAATATAGGGAATGCTAAATGCACAAACGTTCCGAAATATTGTGGCAAGGATTCGATTACAGCGACTTGTTTCAGAATGTCCGAAGTGTAAGATATTTGACTATACTCCTCAATTTTTCTTTGAAGGAGAATTTAGGGTAAGCACATAGAAATGTCGTTTAAGAAAAAGTTTTCAGTTTTATGATCCAAAAACCTTTGTGAGTTTTGTAACAATCGGCCGTCATCTGACGCCAGCTGGCTGGGAAAGAGTTCGGCCTTTAATAAAGCACTTATGCAAGTCATTCTAGCAGAATATGTCATGCAAAGTTATTGTTTTTCCCTCCTTCAAATAAACTTAAAACATAGATGCTTTTTACTTGTTTCTTCACTTGTCTGTTAGACTGAAATTCAGAAATCTTCCCATAACAGTACCCTTTACAAAAAGCTCTTGTCAAATCTTTAATAAAAAAAATATTGTAAGATTTTGAGTAGTTGGACATAACAAAAAAAATCCAACATTACATTTTTTGTATCAATGACGATGTTACCTGCTAGTCATTAACGTTTATATTTTACTATAGGTCTCTAAATCTTTGACTAACTTGCAGTGTTTGGTCAAATTGTTGCTCCTCTTCTTCCATGCTTGCATTATCTTGCCAGTCATGTGAGCTTGACGAAAAATTTAGTTCTTCATTATTTTTCACTTGATGCTAAATTATAATCTAGATTTTAAAAAATTAAACATACCACTAAATTGAGTTCATCACTCTCAACATGGCATTTTACTTCCAAAGGCTTTATTATTTGTTCTTGCCACGGCTCTATCATGTAATTACTGTTTTCAATAATAGAACGCGTCATTTTTTCCATTTTTTCTGACCAACTCCATAAAGATGACTCTTTAGTTCTCAGCGGATTTTGTCCCAGCTCAAAATGCGATTTTTCAGAAAGGTATTGCTCCTTATCAATAGGTTTAAATGAAGAAAAATTGGACATTGTTTCATTTTCCGAAGAAGGACTATCGACTAAAATAGTAACTTGCATGCAAGTATAACAAGTAAAAGCAACCTTTATGTGACGTGAAATGAGATTTTCTAACAACATCGCGTACACGACGATCTCCAATCACACCAGCTCGAGGAAGGACGATTTCTGGTGCAGGTAGAACGTTTTCGCTTGAATTGGAACTCCGCAAAACACTAAGAGACTTCGGTAAAGATGGCAGTATTGGAATCTAATTTATTAAGTGAAATAAATTGCCTTAAAATCAAACATACTGAAAGTTCTAGTTGTGAAAAAACAGCATGTCCCTTTATGATTGTATCAGCCGCATTCTTATATTCTCTTTCCAAGGCTTTTCTAACCCGTTCTAGTTCATTTAAAGCGGCTTTCCATTCATTCCGTGTATTTTTCTTATAAAAACTGTGGTCATGAAAAGAACTAAAATTAGAATGTTATTCGATCAATTAAAAGTAATAATAATAATAATGATAAAAGGACTATAAATTTTCTAACCTGCTAATGTTCGCCTCCATTTCAGCAAGACTAATTTTAAATTCTTCTCTCGCTTTATCAACCCGCTGGTTTTGTATAGAAAGCAAAAGTAAGACCTGAGCTGATTCAGAAACTTTGGATCTTTCAACAGCAGCGTTAAGACTGAAAATAGCCTGTTTTCTTTCCCTTTCAGCTTTGTTTTCTTTCGTGCGAGCATCTCTTAATTTTTCCTCAAAAAGACTCTTTTCCCGATCTATTTCGGTTTGATTTTCAACTACTTGTTGCTCTAAGCGGTGTATGATCTCTGCATCTCGATCTTTCTGTTTCTTAGCATTTGCTCTATCTGTATCATTCTTTTTTTTTATTTGATCGCAATCTCG
Source organism: Oscheius sp. JU1382 (assembly GCA_932521405.1). Taxonomy (NCBI): domain Eukaryota; kingdom Metazoa; phylum Nematoda; class Chromadorea; order Rhabditida; family Rhabditidae; genus Oscheius; species Oscheius sp. JU1382. The sequence continues at coordinate 9,543,827 of OW051476.1, read as the reverse complement.
TCTAGATGTTTTCAGCTTTTCATCAAGCTCCATCTTATCAGCAAAAAGTGTCGCAATTTTGATACTAAAATTAAAATTAATATATAAAAACAAGTCATACTCGTCCTGCTTTGCTTTTTTCTCCATTTTTTTGGCATTCATTTTATGTTCTTTTAATTGGGCTGACAAATTGTGTATTTGCTGTGAAAAATCTTTTAACTTTACTTGATGTTCGAGTACTTCAGCTTTTAGCTAAAATTATATAAAATAAGCAATAGTGTTTTAAGGCAAACCTTATCATTTTTCTCAATTTCTTCTTGTAAACTATTTCCAAGCCTTTTAACAAGCGAATCCGACTCTTGTAATCGTTTGTCACCGTCTCTCGCCTGTATTTCATTTTTAACTTCCTGCATTTCGGATGTTGATAGATCTAACTCTTCCTCTTCTTCTGATAGCTCTTCTTCTGATGAATCATAGTCATACCCATCGGTATTACGATCTGGGCCTGGCCAGCAAGGTGGACATACTGCATTGCAAGGACCAGCACCTTTAACGTGATTGTTCAATTCTCTTAAAGTATTTTATTATAACTTTAAAAAAATATTACTGTTTGACAGCGGCTCCTTCTTGCTTTTTTTTCTTGATTTGTTGGTGTAACGGTTTACGGTCACGCTGCTTAATAGGTCCTTTTGAATTTTTGGAGACTATAGTCTTCTGTGCACCATTTAGCGCTTGACGCAAAGATGTTGTCTTTAATGGCTCAGGTGGTTTTGCTTGTACATCAGCTTAAATGATAAAGTATATGATTTTTTTTTCAAAATACATACGATTTTCAATACGATTTATGCTGTCCAAAACTTTCTTATTTACTAGACGCTGCTTCTGCTCTTCTAATTTTGCTTTTATTCCAGTATCTCTGTCTTTGCAGTATCTTAGCGCTTGAGAGTTTGCTTCAAGGGAAAGATCAATAAATCCTCGCTTTATCTGCATTTCAGCAAGGTTATACCACTGATCTATTGCCTTGACAAACTCTGATCGGCCTCTAAAATTTATAATTTATATTACTTTTAAAAAAGTGAGTTCGTTTTGCTGATTTATGCTAACTTACATAAGATTCTTGGGAGTCTCGGCTTTAACAGTTATTTCCAGACTAATTTTATCATCTCTAATATATCCTTGGTGTTCATCTAGCACATCCTGAATTCTTGTTTCAAATAAAACAATATAGAAAAAAAAAATTTTTTAAACAAACAGACCGCCCAAGTCATAAAGCATGAATAACCCCAGTCATTCTCTTTAGCAGTATATATATGGCTAGTTTTTCTAACAAAGTTTCCGGTGCCAAGTTTCTTTGACATAAGGCGCATTTCAGCTTCAGCTTTACATGTCCAAGAGCTGAAAATCAAAAGTTGCAACATTTGAGCACTTACTCTGAATAAGGCTTTTCCGGACAACACTGTAAAAAGAAGCCCATGCATTTTTGTTGTTTCTTCTGTACTATATGCTGTTTAGGCATAACCATTATTCTCCTAATTAGTTTTTGATTTAAAAAAAATTACAAACCAAGGAATTCCTTGTACTCTTCGTGGAGCAGAACACACAGTCTCGGCTAAGGTGGAAAACTTAGAAATTGTTATGGAAATAGTCGCATTGTCTATGTAAAATGTAGGTCATTTTGCTATACTCACCCTTAAAATCAATGCTAGCAGATTTTTTCACCTTTGTTCTTATGGGCTTTTTTTCAGGAGTCTTCGAAGAAGTGGTTGCAACTAGTTCACCCACCATCTCATTTACTTCTTTTAAATCTAAACATATTTATTCAGCATAAAAAACAAAGTAACTGACCAGGACAAGCGCTAGGACCGGCCTCACCTGATGATTCGGTCTCAAACAAATCTAAATCAGTTTGACACGCAACACTTATTACTTCTTTTTTCTTAGTAGTACTAAATATAACTGTAAAAAATAAAATAACACTTGCTTTTTCAAATTGGATTGAGAATTAGTAATTCCCGGTTCTTTATTACTTTGCATAGAAAGCTAGTAGTTTAGTAATTGCTTTCTGTATGGCTAAATGAACGAATTTTCGCTGAAAAACACAATAAAAGTAGAATATTGGTAGTAAAAGGACAAACGAGAAAACCATATTCAATATGGTATGATATCTGGGAATCTTGGAGTCTTTTGCAGTAAAGGCACTTTTTAGAATGTTAGAAAAGTACAAAACAGTGAATTCAAAAATTTCATATCGCTGCATATTTTTCAAACGTTATCCAACATCCAATATTTTTCTTTAAAAAAACTTTAAAAAAAGAAATACACTTTATTTTATGCGTAAATCTCTGTGATTATGATAAAATGAGCAATTAATACTGGCGAGTAACAGCGACTGGACCCGTGGTGATTGACTGAAGCTCTGCTTCTGCTGATTGAGCTACATAGGGAAAGAAACTTTCAATTTCTTTCTCTGTGCGATTTCGTTGAGCACCTCGTTGACAGTTCTTCTACTCGTCTCAGGACATAAAGCCCACATCAAAACCATAAAAATGGCTGTAGGTATGAGGAATATGAAGAGAGACGAGGCACCGATCACATTAGCCAGAGGGTAGAAGGAGAATTCAACGGCGATCTTGGTCAACGCTTCGAACATTGTCAAAGTCGATACAGATGAAAGCAGAAGATTTCTAGGAACCAGCTCAGCTGCATAAAAACGAGAGACGGATCCAATTCCACAAGCGTTGATGAGCAAAAGGACCGACAAGCCAATAAAAGTAGCCATTTTCCAGTCTGCTCCCAAGTCAATTCCAAGCATCATTGCTAGAAGTGCCAGGAAAGAAATTCCAGTAGAGAAAATCATCAACGGGCGGCGACCAAGGCGATCCACTAGGAAGACTGGAACCAAGGTGACAGGCAGACGTAAGAGGCCTAAAAATAACTTTAATGACGCAATAAATTAATGTCGAGATTGCGGTATTTTGTTTTGACTTACCGACAATGAAAGAGCCATAGAGGGCGTGTTGGAATGGCCAGCCTCCCATGGTATGAAGGATAAATGTGCTGTAAGATCTCAAACATCTAGCTCCAGTGAAAACATAGGCAATCTAGAAATGTTTCTGTCAAATCGCTTCTCAAGAAATTCCCACTTTAACCATGATTCCAAGCCAAGCAGCGTGTCGAATGACTTGAGACATGGGATCATTTGCCTTCCATGGGTTGAACATAATTGTAGCTCCACTGTATTCAGCGTTGGATCCAACGGTCTTGCCATTGATATTATTTTTCTTTGTTTTCGATCGAACTGCATCCTCACAGATTCGAATTTCGGCTTCTACTTGAGCATCATCTAACGGGACACCGTGATAAGCTGCCAAGGCTTTTCTAGCCTGAAAATGAGGTGAATCTCTTTCTAATTTTAGTGGAAAGCTTGCCTTGTGTTCATTTCTTTCTCGCTCCATGATGTATTGAGGAGATTCCCAGACAAAGGCAAACATGAAGAGTGAGAAGATGGTTACAATCACATTGGGAATAAAGACAAGAGGCCAAAGTTCTTCTGAGGAGAAGGGTACCCCCACAGCTTGGGTCAACAACGATCCAATGGCCATGAAGAACTCTTGCATTGCTGCCATTCGGCCTCGAATCTGGGGAGGAGCGCATTCGACTATCCAAACTGTGGCATTCACACTATTCACTCCGTTGGCTAATGACCTAATATTTTTTTTCTCTAGAAGAGTGTGTGAAATACCAGAGAATTCTTCCCACAAAAAGGAGCTCGAAATAGCTGCCAGTCCATTTGGCTGATGCAGAAAGAAGAGCTCCAGGAATGTAGAGAGTCGATGCTATTATGGCAGTTCGCTTCCTTCCCAGACGTTTGCACATCCAAGCAGCCAAAAATTGACCGAAGATTGTAGCCACAGGGAAGCAAACATTAAGAAGAGACCAGACAAAATTCTGAAAGAATTTTTTTCTTGCCGCCAAAAGCTTACCAATGTCTGCTTTGGCATGGGTTCTCCTGTCCGTTCGATCCAACTCTCATTGATATATTGCTCAATGTACATGTATGGTTGATTCAAAACGGAAGAAATATAGCCCTGCTGAAATCCCGAAGAAAGACATAGCGCCAGCGAGAGCACGTGGATTGAGAGCGAAGGCATCTGCAAACTGTCGATGTGATATGACGAATGCCGATTTCCCGTCTATATAAGTAGCGCATGGGGGAGATCATGGAAATGAGGGACTAGTCACCGGACGGGGAATGGTCACAATAGTTCTCATTGACGTCGATTTTTTTAGAAGAAAAGCGTAGGAACAGACGAAAGGCGCTTATGATTCAGGAGCAGCAACAATTATTGCGAATTTTATTGGTTTTTTTAGCGTGGGAATGTGATCAAAAAATTCTCTTAAAATTGAGGGAATTTCTATTGACTTTTGGTTTGTGGTGTTTTAGAAAGTTTTAGAAAGGAGACCAAGAATTACAGCTTTGTAATGGATCGCAAAACCAGAAAATGACTTCAACCTTGGGAAAAAAAAACTGACCCCTATTGCTACAGTAAGCCTAAAATGAATTTCTAAATATTTCAATATTTTGTTCTAGAGAGATGTGGGGGAAATTTGTAGAAATCTGACCATCAAAGTTTATTGTAAGTTCATAAAACTGGAAACTGGTTGGGTGCTGGAGTATTGTAGACAAGTTGGTGGATCTTGTCCTATGAGCCTAGACTGATTTCTCAACTTCATAATTCAATCGACCACTTTTTTTTTTAGAAATTTCTTGTCGTTGAGAGACCAACAGGTTTCAGTGTCCTTATCGAAACAATTACTGCACTTATAAACAGTCCTTTTACAGCTGTTTTGTAATCGTAATCGGGTGACGTGCAAAAGAGTGGCGCAGGGAGCATTTTTTTTGTTTTCTCAACGGTCGAAATGAGTCATTTATTGCGGTCAGGCTTGTCCTGTCATGGACAATTGGAAATTTGTCAAGAAGTTTGGTCGCAGATTGCAGGGAAGTCTATTATTCCCTTCATATATGATCTTCTAATCCTCGAAAAGAGCCTTTCTAGAGTAAAATAGAGCTTAGAAAACGATTTTTTGAGCTATTTTTGGTGTGGAAGGTCACTTCCTAAAATGAGATCGACTTATAAGTTAGCTGCGATTGCTCACATGAGATTCCACTTGTGCCAAGTACCCAAGTTTCTCCCCGAAAAACATACAACAAAGACCAAAATGCGGCCTAATTTCCTAAGGAAAACAGCCATAAATCGGCGAAAATTCTCGTGCACAAACCGTTTGAAACGAACCTTTCTGGCATCTGGTAGCAGCAGCTGTCCCATTCTAGCGAATGAAAGCTAGTGAGCGCGTGAGAGAAATCCTCCGGTCAGTCTGGACTATTTGCTCAACCCGAAATTATTGACAGGGACTTAATTCTACTCGGGGACACAACCAGGTAAAAAAAGAGCTTTTTTGTGCAAAATATTCGTTCATTAATATGTGAATCCATCCAACATTCTTCCCATTCATGTTCCGTCAATATTCCTGTTTTTCTATACTGCGGCAAGGCATAGTAATCGAAGATAATAGAACTGGACGAGTTCAACTATTGCATAGTCCAGTTTGCCGCACACAGTAACATCAAAATGATTTCTGGACACCCACACACACACTGATTTTTGTTAGTTATTGACTTTCATCTTTCAAATAAATGGGGATATAAACATAAGATTTTCTTGAAATTAGATTTCAAACAAATATATTGTTCTTTTTTGGCTTCGTCTAGGATAAACAGAAGCTGAAAGCCTCTAAGAAGCGCTTGAACCGGGTTCGGGGCAAGGATTGAAAGTGAAGGCTAAATGGCCATCACATTGGGTCAAACCGAAGGGAAATCCTCTACTACTTTTAAAACGGATTGCTATGAAAAAGGAGGAAAAGAGGATTATTGCAAAAAAGGTCACAGGTGCGACAGTCCGCAGCTGGCCACCAGTTTTTCACTCCCGCTGCAGATGGCTGGACTTTTGTTTCGTAAAATATTTGAAGCTATTGTTGGCCGAGCGGAACAATGACCATCGCGAGGGTGTAAAACTATAAAACAGTGTCATAATCGGAGACAAAACTATCTCAAGGAAGAGAGAGAGAGAGAGAAAACAAAATGACCTGATGGGTCGAGATGACGCTATGCAAATTGCGTTCACTCTCTCTCACTCTATCATATAGCTTATCGTTATCAAGCCTGACCCGGCAACCTTTAGAAGACAGAACGCGATGGGAGGTTGATCCTGTTTTCCGATGGTCCACACAACCACATACGGCAAAGAACAGCCGAAAATTTTATGACTGTCGGGAGTCGGGAAGAACAAGAGAGAAAATGTGGGAGCGGGACGGGAAACTGGGATTGGGATGGGTTTTCGGGAGACGGTTTTGCATGAGCAATTAAGTTTAGCGGTTTTGGTTGTAAACAAAAGTCACAAAATGACTCTGTATCATAGAAATACCAGAATGGTTATTTTTGAATCGACCAATTTGATGCCTCAATCCTAGAGTAAAATTGACAATTGGGAATTGTTTTTTCAACTTAATTTAGCTCTAGAAGTTAATTTATTTAAATACCTTACCGTCATTTTCCTGTCTTTAGAGGATGGGGAAAAGAGTCGAGAGTTCTCCATCGAAAACTGTATAGCGAATTTTCCACGCATTATATTGCCTTTTTTGCAGGGCTAGACGTCAATTTGATCATGTTCTCACATAAAATCTGATGCCTTACAAGTGAAAAACGAAGGAAAGAGTAAGAAGGAAGAAAGCGAGAGTTCAGAGTTGTCTCTCAGCTGTTGACTCGAAAACATGGCCAACGACCCGGAGCTTGAACACACCAGCTGTTCTAAAGGGATGCAGATCAACAGGTCGATTTTTAAACTTTTATTGATTCTCAACTTCAGGCACATCAATTTTACTTCTTTCAATTCTTAAAGTCTAAAGACCCTTGTTGTAGAAGAGTTCCGTCTGTTTTGTCTTTTTCCTCAAGTCTTCTTCCAATTCCTCTACTTTGATCTAAATTTTGATTTGTTTCCCAAAAAAAGTGAAATTACAGCTGATTCTTGAGGGAACAAGGCCAGAGCAACCGGAAGAGAGGCTGCAAAGGAGAGGGTGCAGACGATCGCATTTACAAATAAATGTCTAACTGGCGAGCCGGATACGAATTTAGTTCTAAAGGACTTGACCTGTTAGACAGTGAGGACAAACTTTTCTAGGAAAGGCATTATGCAAGGAGGGAGAAGAAGAAGTGGCACTGGGAGAAATGCTCTCACCATGGTTGTGTCTCTAACTGCCTGAAAATTAAAGGATGCTGTAACTCCTAGATTTCTCTCAAAAATCATGGATAATTGCAGAAAAATCTCACCCTATGAGCAGCCTCTTTAGAAACGCCAACAACAGTTCCATCTCTTTCATAAACCCGAATTCCTGTCTTCAACTCCGTCCATCTCATACAAATACAATTCAGCGAGGAAGCTAAAGAAGTAGCTGGGAGGGGAACAAAACGCTGGATGATTAGACGAGTAGTTGGTGGAAGAGACGAAGCTTTTTTGATAAAATAAGTCAGCCCTAAAAATGATAACCAAAATGATGGGGGAAAATACCGCCAGCAATTGTGCAAGCAGAGGTAACGGCAGTTCCATAAGCCGTAATGTACTTGGAGATTGGTTGTGGCTAGAAATATGACTTTTTGAACCAGAAATTTCAACCTGAGAAGCATTCCTATTGGCGTAATTAACCAACGCATTGTGTGACTGGTTGATCCATTGCCAAAATAACAACGTTGGCCAGGAGGGATTGGGTAGAAGCATTCCCGTCACCTAGAATTCCATCCTCCCTCTCTTTTTCACAACAAAAACATACAGTAATCCATCCGAATGGCACATAGCCACTCATTCGGAATGGCTGGAGGATTTTCTCTCCAGTATCTGGATGGAGAACAGCCGTCACAGTTTTCTGGGCTTTCCAAAGTTCTTTGTCACTCGCTTTTCCTTGTCCAGATCGATGAAACGCCAATAAGTCTTGGCATTCTTTCAGTTTTTTCTATAAAATAGAGTCTTTTTCTGTACTTTGTCCTAGATCTCTAGACTTTAATAAAGCAAGAGGTCTTATCAACTCACATCGCTGGTAAAAAGAGTAGAAGGATCAACCACATCCAAATAATGCAAATATCTTCCTAAAAAAGTCTCCTGTGGGAATCGAGGTCGTCCCTCCACGAATTTTGGATACTTCGGGAACCCGAATATGGTATCACTCATCACCTATAAACCTTCTATTTGAGAGAATTAGATAAGGAAATAAAGAGAGTATTCTCGCTCTTTGTTCGACGCATTCATTATCAGACTCTTAGACTTCCTCACACGGTTATCAGCTGTAAATCCAGTTGCGATATTTATCAAAACGAATGGAACTTCCGTACAACATTCAAGGTCCAAAATTTCCTTTCTCTCCTTTGCTCTAAAGCTCGCTAGGTCACTCGAAAATCCTTTTTATTCGGCAAGCAAGGGCTCCAAAACCGGGCTGTTTAGATAAAAAAATCAACATTTTCTGCCTTTCCAAGAGATTTTTTAATCAAAGATTTGATAAATAAGCAATAAAATATTTGTTTCGCTTGGATTTTACACTCAAAAATAGAATTTACCCTAACCTACACAATAAATGGTTGATTTTATTCTATTTGTGTGATCTCGTGATCTAAATTAGCTGAAATTCTACCCGAAAAGCAACATTTTCTCCCATGAATGACAATAAAAAAGGGGGGATAGGCATGGAGGCGAGAAGAGTGTAAAAAGAATTGATAAGGAAACGAATGGACTTTTGCCGGGCAGAGAAACTGACGGCAGAATCGATGAATAAACACTTCAAAGTGTCGTCAAATTATAAACAATTTGTTAAATATTGTGGGAAAAAAGAAAATGAATTGAGCTTGTAGATTGAAAGGACCAAGGGCAGGTCATTTGGTGGCCAGGCGCGTCTATTACGGCGCCAACAAAAGACTCTCCAAGGGGCAGACTTTCACGTGGGACCAGCTGACGGAAATAAATCAAACTCCAGTCAGATTTGGCTGCTATTTTTTGGTCTTTTGACTGGTTATAGAATGAGACGTAGCGAGTTGAGAGAGGCTGACTTCTCACATCAATTTGCTGCCCTCTTGTTCAATAATCCTCAATTTTCGGTGGGAAATAGGCTCTCTCTCTCTCTCTCTCTCTAATACTTTTTATCCTAGAGTTCGGACCCAGAAGTGTTTATTTTTACCGTGTTATGACAAATAACTACTTTCTCTCTCTGTTTTAAGCAAGGAGTATTTGTTTTCTACTGAAAATTACGCCACAATGGATGAAAAAAGATCAAGAATTATCACATGTATCATGAGCCGAACCGGAGCTTTCAAGAGTCGAGAGGGGATCCATGCGGGGGAAACGCATTCGCGAAAGTCCTTTCTCCTTTAATCGGCGTTGGTATTGCTCGCGAGACGTTTGGAGCACAGAATGACAGCGTTCTGGCACACGGACTGTTAAGCAATTTCGGAGGGCTAGATCCACATCAAGGAAATCTAAAAATTTCAGAATCAGCATCGATTAAAAACTAACGAGAATCTGAGCCTCTTCTATCAGTCCTTGGAGGAGAAGGAGTCTCCGGTGAAATATCGAAATCAAACTGTGTTGGTTTGTCAGGAATCAGCGAGGAGGAATGGAATAATGGCGACCGACACACCTAAAAGGCAGAAGATTTTCCAAAAATCAGATATTCCTGCCTGGATTGGAGGCTTGGCAGCGATATTATGACTATGCATGTAGGAGACCATCTGTGCCGGGACTTGATGGAGAGCCTGCATGGCGATGCGAGCCTTTGCTTCTGGGATATTATTCTCTGTTTCTGATAGGATTTCAGCCAAGAGGATGACTTCAGCACAATCTCTTCGACCTTCTTTACGGACTCGACAGACTTTTTGAAGAGGACCAAAGTCGATCTCATCTCCAATACAGACGAACACAATGGAAAGAGGAGCTTCCGAAGCTGAGGTTAAAGCATTGGCGAGTTCTTTGAGATCTGTAGGTGGGGAAGTAGTAAAAACTGTAAGGACATGGTAATGGAGGCCGCGGAAGCCGGAGCGTTGAGATAATCTAAAATACACTTTCTTTTCTTTTTTTTTAAATTTAACTCGCCTGGTGGCACTTTGAACAATCGGTGAAAATTTGGCTTCTTTTGTTGGAGTAACCATAGCTTGAGCTTTTCTGAATGCCTCCAAAACGCTTTCCAATCCACGACAGGTTGGATCCAATGTGAAATTTAGATGGAATTCATGAGTTTCGTGGAAAGTTGGCGGAATTTTGGCCCCAATTCCAAAGGCTGGGAAAAGTCGATTGGGAGTATAATCTCGGAGAATTCCACCAATGGAGCGCATTCCCAACTGGAATTGATTGTCGAAGAGGCCAAAAGGAAGGTCTTCTTTTCCAGCCAAAGAGAAATCTGCCGCGATTTCATAGTGCAGTTGGGTCCTGAAAAATTATCATAATTTTGGGATTCTTCTTCAACTTTGTTGAACATTTCTAGGCATAAATTAAGTAAACAACGTACCCAGAGGCGATGTAATCCAAGAAGGAGCAAAAAGCAACATCGGTAAACTTGACGAGTTCCATTTTGCCACTATGCTCGTAGCTTTTCTTCTGCGCTTTCTTTTGTTCATTAATAACCTGGTAGATATTATCCGGGCCTGGCCCGTATTTCATCTTTGCATAAGTTGTCAAAAATTTGCCGATGTAGCCCTCCTTTCCATCGACATCGCGATACATAACCCAAATTTCTAGGAGCCGATTACGGTTGTCAGCGGCATCTTGAGCTTCCAGAGTGAACTCAGTCCATTGTGGATGAGAGTGATTTTTGATGGCTTCACTCTCGTAGAGGAGCACAAGCGAATCTTCTTCATTTCCCTCTTCGAGACGAAAGACCTGAAGGTTTGACGTAGAAAAGAGGGAAGAAGAGTAAACACATTACGCTAGATAACTAGTAATTAGAGTGAGTGCCGGGGAAACAGGACAGGAACTTTTTGCAAGAAGGCGGCAGCTATTTCTAGTGACAAGATGGCGTAAGATTTGCTAATGATTCAACGCGAAATGGATCAAGAAACAAAATTATTCCTACAAGTGTCACAAAATTGAGAGCACAGTAACCCACCCTGAAGAAGACGGCAGTTTCATCCCACAAAAAGTCCTTTCTATCCAATCCTTTTCCATGTAATTGTACGATAATTGGTTGCTCTTTTTCCGGAATTTGGCCATTAATATGTACAACTCCAAAGGAATCCAAAGTTCTGTTGGTCATAGCAAGAGCCGTTGCGATTGAAGCTGTTTCTCTATAATAAAAAAAAGTTTTTTTTCTCCTAATTTTAGGATTTCTTACGTGATTGGCTTTCTCAACTGAAGACCAAAAGAGCCGATGAGCTCATCAACTTTAAAAATGCAACTGCCAATCACGTCGTCAGAGCAGCTTGGCGACAAAGAATCGGCATATTTGCAGAGGTCGACTCGGACGAGTTGAGTCTTTTCGAAGACATAATTATATCGGAATTTCTCCTCAAAATTCACTGTTCTTTTCCTCGGAACTGATTGAGAAATTATTTTGAGAAAAGAAGAATGAACTTACTGGTGGCTTTTGAATAGCCGATTTGTTTCCATTCGCTTTCGGACTCGGATTCATTCTCCCAAAGGACACAGATGTATCGGGGATACGGGTCAACCAACGAGAGATCTCTGAAATCAAAAATTCGTTTTCAATCAAAAGTCCAAGTCCTACCTAATAGAAATAGTAATGTCGATGAGATGCGAAGAGGAGAGCATTGGCAGTCGTTGCACGCTGGACTTTCTCCGCCTGAAAGAGTCCTCATTATTCTCTTGCTCTTCCCAACATCTGTCCCATTCTTTTTAATCCTCCTCAATCGGATCCGACACAATTTTGAGGCGGCAAAAAGGCGGCATTAATTAAATCGGGTTGGGAAGATTAAGAAGGGTCTTTCAGGGCAACAATCCTCAATTTTTTGGGCTCTCTCTCACTGAAAGCATAATGAGAAAAGGCGTTTTTTGCAAGGTTGTTGATCATTCCACCACGAATTAGAAGCAGCAGCACAGCTAATTTGTAAAGGGATTAGGCAAAACTCTTGCCCTAATCGGCTGACTCTTTGGAGTAATGCAAACTCGAGGAGAAGATTACGTCAATTTGACGTCTTCAAAATTAGGATTTCTAATCGGCTGAAGAAGCAACGAAAAAACGACACAAAAATCAGATCTTTGAGAGCAATAATCAGCCAAAAGAAATGGCAAAAAGGGGGAATCCTATTGATGATTCAGAGAGCTTTTATCCCTAGATGGCAACATTGATTACGGTACTTTTTGAAATTACCACAGATGTGGCGTTAATCAAACAGCCACAAGACACTTTTACAATAAAAATGGCTTAAATTACTGTAAGTTTGGATGGAAAATTTATGATTTTTTGGTCAAAAAGGAGCAAAAATTGAAAAATGAATAAAACTACCTTCTACTCCGTCTGGATGGCGAGCGCATGACTGATTTGGTCGGAGAGACTGACGACTTCCCCGTTGCCTCTCTCTGTGAGATCTCTCGCTGAGACGAAGAGACACTCAACGAGGGGAGGAAGCCGAGTCTCAAAAGTGAATTGCTCAGTCTCTTAGGCGAGAGGGAGAAGAGGAAAAGTCTTCTTCAGTCTGGGGGGAGAGCTACCCAGAATGGGCGGAGTTTTAATTGTTGCCATATAATACCGAGAGACGACACACGTGTGGGGCACATTGATCTTTGATTAGACTTTTAGTTTTCTAACATTTGTTTTGGAATGAAAAAATTGAACTATTTTGAATTTTCATTTGTGAGTAACAGGTTAATGAAGAGAAATTTAGTGTTTTTGCCTAAAATATCAGATTCAGACTTAAATATTGTGAATGAGACTTGTTGCAGAAGGAAAAGCAGAAAAATAAAAGTATTAACGTCAATTACCAGAAGGCTTTCCAAGAAGCAAAGATAACAAACTTTCACGAGCTGGTGCTTCTAATGAATGAACTTTCCGCTGGCTCGGCTGCACTCTAATGGAGGATAAACATGCAATTTTTATGTATGGAATAGTCAAATTTTGTGGAAAAGAAAGGAGAGAGTGAGGTAAGCAGCGGCACTCAATTATACAGTGAAATCTGATCGCTCTGAGCCTAAATGAGGGCCCCTAGTGCGTAGAAAAAGCGGCGAATAACTATTTTAAGAAAGAAACTGACTGGAAAAGAAAGTGCAGAGCAAAAGCTACGGTAGAATTGGAAGCGGGACTTCACAGGGGTTGGCAAACTCTAACTTTTTGCATGCAGTGCTTTGATCTCGTGATGCCTCTATTGTTACCTCTTTCTCTTTTTCTCAATTCCCGTCTCATATTTACATGTTTTGAGCGGTCGACGTCTCGCTCCAATTTATGCATATTTCATTTGTTTCAGGGAGCCCACTTCGTCAAGTATGCTATAGCCTCACTTTGGGCTGTCAAAAGTACAGTAGGCAAAGAAAGAGCTTGTTTATCAAGAGAATCTCTCACATTTTCCACACTGTGCATATGGGCACAATTATAGCAAATTGCCGGCGATGTCTCTACACAAATTGAGCCAATAACATAAAGCAGATGTAGCTGCGGCAATAAACAGGTGCTGGAGATTTTTTTCGGCAAATTTATTGTAGCGGAAACTGCTACAGACTGGTAAGATCATCTCCATCTTTAGAATTTCACTAGTATTTAGCCGAATTTCTGAGTTTTTCAATAAATTTTTAGAGTTTTTTAAACTCTAACTTTCAATCTCTGACCGAATCTTGGCGGGAAATCTCAAAGGGACTTAATTGAAGAGCAGAGTGGAAAAAGTAGCCACAAAACCATAAAATCTCAGTGGTCGAGGATTAATAAAAACAGACTCTACGAGCTTGTTGTCCCCATAAATCCTTGTCAATTGAGCCCATATTTTCACGAAGGAAAGTATCACGTGGAGAATGGGACTCTAATCTAGAAAATTATTCCTTTTATTTGGGATAAATAGACGGGGAAATCCCCCTCTCGAAGCCGTACAATTTAAACGATCAGCTGTTTTGGCAGACGAGGAAAAGAGAGAAAAGTCAAATGGAAGAATAAATTTACCTGAGAGTTTCATTAAAAACGGAAGAAGGCGTCGGCTCAACCATTATTGTTTATGGCGGTGGATCAGCTGTAGCTGAGGAGAGAGTGTGTGTGGGCTATTTCTATAGAAGGCAGCAAGCAGCGGTCAGCCGGAATTCGATTTCCCTCAGGGAGAAGGCAGGGAAGAGAGAAAGCGCCCCCTCCAGTTAAAGGACTGCTGCGACAGATGCATACAAACACATGGGGGCAAACAAATTTGGAGTGTTGTAGGTTCTGAGAAGAGAGGCCAATTAAAAGTGCTTTTTGTCGGCAGAGACAGTTCTTTGAGTTTTGATCTAGCCGAGGAGAAAGACATCGGGGATTCCTAGCGCTTTTCTCAGGAGGGGAATTCTAAGCAATTTTAGACATTTTTCTTGAAAATACTGCAGTTTTTTAAGTTGTACAAAATTAGGTAGCATTTTCTTTATGTCTACGGCTCTGCTCTTTTGCAACCTTGTTCCCCCCTCACTGAATCTTCATAAAATAACGAATTCGATGCCATTGTTGTGATTTGGCCCTGTTATTTGTTGACCACAATGCTTTTCCATCTGATATCTTTTCCACATATTGTCCTCTGTTGACATGCGGAAGTCGCGCCCTAAATTACTTCAGGGGTCGTTCTTTCGATTCTCTTCAGAACATTCTGATTTCTTTCTCATTTCGCGTCATTGCTCTTTAATCCTGTTGGCTATTTCCAGGGACAACAAGCTGCCAAAAATATTTAAGTCTCTCTCTTTCGACGCGAATGTCACGTGGGGATTACGGGACCATTAGGGGAGAAAAAGGACAACAAGATCTAACAGAGATCAACTTGAAAACTTATTTGGAAGGCGAGTCAAAATAAGCTCCGAGGAGAGAGAGAGGATAGCTCGTAAGCAAAGTTTGAATGGTCTATGAGGTAAAAGGAGCAAAAGATCGGGTATTTAAAGAGTAAAAGACATAATAAGTGCACCTTTTTGAAGTGAAGAGACTAAAAGCTTTGTCTGTCTGCTCGAAAATCTGACGGACATAAAAGAAGAATTGTCTCACAGTTACCTCTCGAAGTGATCTTTCAGAACTTTGAATCAGCCTCCATAAATAAAATGTTGTCACGGGGGTCAAAAGAAAACTGTTCAGCTAGAACTAATAAACTATGAATCGTTGTGCTGGATCATCGCGCTAACTATATATCCCTTTCACATGACTGGATTAGTTTTTCTTTTTTACGGAAGTGAATCAGAATGCAATATGTAAGAGATTAGATTATAGAAAAACTCACGGTGTAAGCGGAGAAACCCGAAGGGCAAACGGCTTTTTGAGATATGCTTCTGCTGTTGACCATCGTCTTCGCGACATCCACTGAAAAGTGAAAAGATTTTGGGAATTTCCTTTGATAAATTAAATTATATCGCCGAGGGCAAGAAGAAATTTATGAATCAGACAATTTTTATTGAACCTTGGCTTCTCTCCTACTAGACAATGTTATTTTTGACGGCTTTTAATTATTGCTGCTCAGTAATTATAGTGCTCGAGTTATTTTGGGAGTCAAAGACAAACGGCGTCAATTATGAAAAAGAATAGAATTGGGGAGAGAAAGAGGGCTTTTTAGACGGGCGAAATGGTGGAACCCTGTGAGGGGACTAAGTTCCCTTTCCGGGCCAGGAAAGGAGCAGTTTTTCACGGTTTGCTAGGTTTCTAAACGCATGTACTCAGTATGCAAAAAATGGACCGGAAAATGAAAGGCGCGTTTAAAATGAAGTAGTCAATCTCGAAGTTCAAAGAGTCATGTACAGGAGCAATGATTAATTTGTCGACGGAGAAAGTCAAGTAATATCCCCCATGGCTATAATTCTTTCGAAGAAATTACCTCATATCCACGAATTAGAAAATACAGCCTCACTTGACATGGCCTCACAACATATTCGCAAAATTAAAAGTGCACTGAACGAACTCAACATGGGTCACTTCGAAATGTGACAAATTCTGTCCTCCTCTGGGACGAGAAGTCGAGATAATTGGGTCAATCTGTCCTCTTATAGCTAGCCCCAAAATAAATTTTAAAAAAAACTTACTAATGTGTTGAAGAATTCGCCGCAGCTGGAAGGCGATAGCATGGCAATGAGGTGAATAACAAGGCGCAGCAGGTATCAGGCATGCGGGGAGCCGAGAGCTCTCTCGGCTTCTAGGGGAGGGGATTTGTACTTCTTATCACGGAAGCGACTGCTGATTCTGCACTTAAAGATCAACTATAATTCAGGTGATGCGATATTCAACCTCTTTTTGCTGAACTTCATTCTTTTTGCATCAATAAAGTTAGTAATTTCTGTCAGCCTAGCAGCTGCGACTCACTAGAAAAAGCTCCGTTGTTCGTTAACCATAGAAATGGATAATTTACACCTGTCATTACACTCACTAATGGCAATAAATCAGCCTAAAAACACTCGGCGTTCACAGTGCTCAGCTTGAAAGAGGAGAGGAAATAGTTACGAACTATATCGAAGGAAAATGCTGGAAATTGATTTTTGGTGGCTGCAAATTGAATACACAACTTAATTATTATGTCGCAAAACGCTATTGCTTTAGAAACTATGAGGAGTGGAAAAATTCGAGAAATCTCCTGGTTTTTGGGCTAAAAGCCTCAATAAATCAGAGAATAGAAGCTCGGGACAACGGGGGAAACGATGATAGTCCTCATGAATAGAGGAATAGAGCCCATTTTGGTGGGTAATATTTCCCGTCATAATAACCGGACAGAATGACGTTTTACGGCCACAAATTTGGGTGGAAGAGTGGTTGCTAGGAGCTGAGAGTGGACGACCTGTCAACCAATTCCCGGAATCAAAAAGACTGGAGGAGGAGGAGACGATGCGTATCGCCGGGAGGCTAATTGGCCTCTCTCTCTGTCTCTCTCAATAAAAGGTGGCCCGCGCAGCAGCAGCAACTCTCGCTGTAAAAAGCTCAGTTCTATCCTCTTGGCCTCGTCTGTCAGTTGCATTCTCTCCCCTCGAGAGTGAGGGAGAGATAAGTCTAGCAGGAAAGAGAGGAGGCACAGCTGAATTATGTACGCCACGACAGCAATCAGAGCCACGTGTGGACACGAAAGTTTCTCTAGTTATTTTTGGTTTCAATTGGCGAAAGGGAGGGGTGAACTCATCCAATGAAATGCACTGTTATGCTGAAGGATTTATACTCTTCGATTTTCTTAAAATTTGGATGAAGAGAATCAGACCGATAAATTGAGGAAATAGCTGGAATTTTAAGAAATACGGGGAGTGAATAGAATTGTTTGCAGGTGCATTTTTCAGCTGCACTAGGTTCAACGAATTAGAAACGATAACTTCCGGTCTAGTCAGCAAATTCAGGGAATTTCCATATAGAATATATGAACTGGCGAAAAATGTTGAATTTTATTAGAAAATTATACAGCATACAAAATCCAAATCAAAAGAGAATGATGGTATACACAGTATACAAGAGGCGTCTTCAGTAGGCTCAAAAATGCTAGAAAGTGATGTTCTCGATTAAAATATACCCATTTTGACGACTCTGGTGCTGATGGCCCAGGTTCATCATTCCATTGAGTCTACTCTCTGGTTCAGCCAGCTATCATAATATTGCACGTTTAGACTCAGGTCGAGAATTCTTGGTTCATTGCCCTGGCTGGAGCTAGCGGGTCGAAGAGCTCTTAAGATGATCTTCTTGAGGGGTAGGTCCAAAACTGGAACTCTAGCGGACCGTGAATAGTGTTGTTGGCATCCACAACCGGCTTAGAAGCTGAGCCAATCGGAACATCATAAGTCTAAACGAACTTTTTTGGTATTTTTTGCTTTATTTTTATCTAACAAATCTTCTTTTACTACGACTCTTGTACCAAAAAAGTCTATCCTCGTTAAAAGTCAAAGATTTAATAGTAGCTGGAGCATGTTTACATTTCTTTTGAAATATTTCATCTTCCAAAGTAAATGGTTTTCTTGCTCTCTTTTGATTATTTTTTTTCAATTTTGTTCTTCTTCTCTCCACAAAAAACTTACAGCTACTTACTCATTTGTTAATATTTTTAGGTGATCTACTCCCTCTAGTCCGATTGATTCAAATAAAATGGCAAATGTTGAAGCCATTCCGGGCTATTTGTCCGGTAATTATCCGACTCTTCCAGTCGTAGTTAAAGATTATATTTCTGGTAAGTTAGATCCTCTTTGAAAACTTTTATTAATTTTCAGCAATTTTAAAAGAAAACTCAGACGATTTAACCTCGCTTGATGAGGTTTACGAGGCTGTCGGAGAACATCTTCAGGCTTACGTTCAAAATTTGTCAGAGGAAGAATCAAAGAAGTCTTGTCAGCAGCTTTTAAAACTTTTACATGGAGAGTGAGTTATTTTTTGTTTGTCTTTTTGGCTTATTTTATAGGATATTTCTCCATAAAATAAGCTTTTTAGTTTTAAAAAAAAAAAACCTCATTATTTCGAGACTATAATGATAAATATATACTACTCTCTTTTAGAAACCTTCCCAAGGTCGCTCGCGAATCAGGAGTGACTAAAAAACTCGAACAAACTGTTGATATGGCAGCCGAGAATCAAAACTTCGCAGCTTTGGAATCAATTTGGAAAATTCAATCTCGGGATACACCTATGGTGAGTCTTTGCTATTTCTATAAATCTAATGTTTCAGCTGGTCGATAAAGACAAGCTAAAAAAGGCGAATCAACGAGCAGAAGCTAAAGCTGAGCAAAGACAAGATGAACCAGTTGTTAGAAAAAAGAGACCAGAAAGTACTGCAACAGCCACTCAAGTAAGTGTTTTCTCCGACAAAAAGAAAATATAAATATTTAGGCGCCAATTAAAGATCAAGGTGTTAGAGGAGCCAATTCTAAAGATATCAAAATGGAGAGTGTGGATATTTCCATTGGAACTAAACAACTGATGTCTTGCGCTGATATTACTATGGTATATGGTAGAAGATATGGATTGGTGGGAAGGAATGGAATTGGAAAATCTACTTTCTTAAAAATGATTTCCAGGTACATTTTATCTTAGATTTATTTCTTGAACACTATAGAACTTTAAGTTATCTAAAATATTATCTTTTTCTAGTGAACAGCTGAAAATTCCATCGGGAATATCCATGCTTTCTGTAGAGCAGGAAGTCGAGGGAGATGACACCCTTGTTTTGGATGCAGTCCTTGCCTCTGACACAAGGCGAGTAGCCATGTTAGAAAAAGAAAAAACTCTTCAATCTCGTCTAAACAAAGAAACAATCTCTGACCACGAGAAGAACAAATGGATGGATGAATTGAACAAACTTTATATCGAGATGGAATCCCTCCAATTGGATAAAGCCCCAGCTAAGGCGGCATCCATCTTATATGGTCTTGGTTTCACACCGGATGAGCAGAAAAAACCGACAAAGGAATTCTCTGGAGGATGGAGGATGCGTGTAGCTTTGGCTAGAGCTCTTTTTGTACAACCAGATTTGTTGTTGCTTGACGAGCCAACTAACATGTTGGATATGAGGGCAGTTTATTGGTTGGAAGGACATTTGCAGGTAATATTTAGCATTTATTTTAGGCTACAGTAATTTAAAAGGGAATAACCTATTTGACTATTATTTTTCAGGGGTGGGAAGGAACAATTCTAACGGTTTCTCACGATCGAAAATTCCTCAATGAAATCTGTACGGATATTGTTCATCTTCATACGAGAAGACTGGATCATTACAAGGGAAATTATGACCAGTTTGAGAAGGTAGGTTCTTGCATTTAAAAAAAAGCTAAAATATTATTTATAGACGATGAAAGAAAAATTGACTCAACAGCAGAGAGAATATGAAGCTCAACAGCAATTGAGATTACATACTCAAGAATTTATTGATAAATTCCGCTACAACGCCAAGAGGGCAGCCATGGTTCAGAGCAGAATCAAAATGTTGGAGAGATTGTGAGTTTTTTTGGAAGTATTCATTTTTTACACTTAATTTCAGACCAGTCCTACAAGCAGTTGAGCTCGACGTTGATATTACCTTCCGTTTCCCAGATTGTGAATTACTCTCCAATCCAGTTCTTCAACTGGATGAAGTTTCCTTCCGATATAACGAGAATTCTCCCTACCTTTTCAGGAAATTAAACCTCGGAACCCATGCCAATTCTAGAATTTGTATTGTAAGTTGGCTTTAATATAAAAGTTATTAGCTGAATACTTAGGTAGGAGAAAATGGAGCTGGTAAAACAACTCTCCTTCATTTATTATTAGGAAATTTAAATCCCAGCAATGGATTGAGGAATGTAAATCGGAGAATTAGAATTGGATATTTTACACAGCATCATGTTGATCAATTGGATATGGACATGACTGCCATCGAAGTCTTGGCAAAAAATCATCCAGGCGAGTGAAAAATGCATAACAATCAACAAAATAGAGAAGTTACTTTTTTTCGTATAATTATGCGTTAATATTTTCTAAAAAAAACTATTTTCAGGAAAAACCCAAGAAGATTATCGTGCCGCTTTGGGCCGTTTCGGTCTTTGTGGAGATATGGCTCTCCAATCAGTTTTCACCCTTTCCGGAGGACAGAAATCTCGTCTCGCTTTTGCCAACATCGCCATGGCCAAGTAAACTTTTCTTTGTTTCCACAAGCATTTTTTTAGTCCAAATTACCTGATCATGGACGAACCGACTAACCACTTGGATGTGGAAACAGTCGCAGCGTTAGGAAATGCTCTGAACAAATTCAACGGAGGTGTCGTCTTGGTTTCTCACGACGAGCAATTGATTGAAATGGTTTGCAAGGAGTTGTGGGTAGTAAAGGACAGAATGGTTACAAACCAAGACGGAGGATTAGAAGTAAGTTTCTACCTTTGTTGTCATCATTATTTTCAGGAATACCGCAAACAAGTCTACAAACAGTTACAACTTATTGGTTGATTTTTGGGAAGATTCTGTTGATTTTTTAGTCATATTTGTTGAAAATAAATGTTTTATTTATATTACCGTACTCAAAGATAATACAAACTCTCTTCTTGATATCACCGTGATATTAAGATGTCGCTCAACAGAATTTGCCAGTGTCTCCAAGCTGCAAACTAGCTGTTTTGAGATTGTTTTTTATAATTACATACTATAAACGCTTTGCAAGCGACATTCTTTTTTCTCCGAAGAGAAGTCTAGCCTCCTACACCTATTTAAGATAAGCCTTGATGATTAGCTATGGATTGTAGGTGTAAAATGCAAGCTGTTTATATTTTGCTCCTCCTTGTAGCTAATAGTTATGACTGTGGAAAACAAACTACTCAATCGGCCAATCCATCAACTGAAACGCCAACAACAACTAAAGACCCAGCTTGTGCACAGGAATGCGACATACGATAATTTAGTTATTAAAACAATTTTTTTTTATTTTGAGAATTTCTCTGGGTTTGAACTTCTAGTTTTTTGAGTCAGAAAAAGTTCAAATCGATCCATGATACAAACAACCTTAATTATTATGTTTATTAGTTTTTTTTTTCTAGAAGGGAACAATCCAGTCGGCGTTCTTTTCGGGCGAAACAACGTCATCCTCGTTATCTACAAATTTGGGAAGTCTAGAGGAGACGGATGAAAGTCCTTTTTTCTTGTTTTTGATCACACGCTCGCTAAAAAAATTTAATTTTCTAAAATTGAATGAAACATACTCGTCGTAGACCTTCTCCTCTCTGGGATATTCCCTCCTTTCTTCTCTTCTCTGGGGTGTAGGAGTTGTCATGCCCAATAGACGTTGGAAACTAGGCGGCATGGTCAATCCGGGCATAGTCGGCATAGGAGCAAGAGTAATGGGACCTCCAGGAGCTGGAGGCAAATTCAATGGAATTTGCTGGACTGTTGGAAGAGTAGGAAGGGCGGGAAGAGATAAAGGAGGGAGAGTTGGAAGAGTTCCCGGCTTTCCTGGTTGTGGAAAAGGTATTAGTGGAAGAGGAATCAACGGAAGCAAAGGAATTGCAGGTAAAGCCGGTGGACGGACAACTTTCGGTGCTGGACGAGCTATTGGCTTGGGATTGAGGAGTTGGACACCATCGGGAGCTCGTCTAACTCCTGTAGACATTCTACGAGCATGTGGAACTAAGCTAAGTCCCTCAGCAGGAACGACTGGTGCTCTAGAAAGCAATTACCATTTAAAAAAATCACGAGAAACCTTCGAATAGATGGAGTAGCGACAGGAGTTTGGATTTTTGGCTTGATTGTTTTGATTCCAGATGCATGAGGCACTTCTTCTAGCGCCCAAGAGGCACCAACAGCTAAAAGAGAAAGCCAAAGCAGCATTTAGGTGAAAGTGGGGTCGCGACGGGTCGAAAGGCGACTGGAGAGTGATAAGTCCACGGAAGAAAGCCCGGATCTCGTTTTGTCTCGAACCGGCATGGCCTCATGATTAAAGGTGAAAATTGCGACTCGAAGGAGAAATAGAAAAAGGTAGACGTGGCTGCAACAAAAGAAAGAGAGAGTAAACCGAGCATTAAGATTATTCTTCTAGTACATATTGTCATCGAGGTTCTTCCTGACTTATTCGAAAAATTCACATTTTACATCTCACAACTTGTCAGTTTTAATTTCTCGCCGTTTATGACGCTTCGATTTCTATTTTCTCTCAATTTTTCAATCACTGCATTCCGCAACGAAAGAACTAGCCCCTGTAAAAATGCTGCAACAAACGGTGTTTGAAAATGATTTCGAATTTTTTGACGATTTTCTGCAGATTTTTGTCTTCTCTATTGCTTTTATGCTTGATTTTAGCTATTTCTTTTATTTACAGCGATGACGGACTACGATAAATATGCGGAGCATCTACGGCATCCTGAAAATCCGGTAGTATTTATGGAAATGACAGCTGGTGGAGCTCCAATTGGGACAATTGTTGTAAGTTTTCTCGATATTTTTGGGTATTTGATTACAGATGGAACTCTATGCTGACGTATGTCCAAAAACAGCTGAAAATTTTAGACAATTTTGCACAGGAGAACATAGGTAAGTCATATTTTTGGTATTTTAGTCGGTAATTTTGTTGTATTAGCACTATTTTGCAACAAATTCTGCTTTTCAGAAAAGATGGAGTTCCACAAGGATATAAAAATAGCCAATTTCATCGAGTTATCAAGGACTTCATGATTCAAGGAGGAGATTTTGTAGCCGTAAGTCTTTTATTGCCATCTTGCCAATTATATTATATCCAGGGAGATGGAACAGGATTGACAAGTATCTACGGTTCCAAATTTAAAGATGAAAATTTCGAGCTGACTCACGGAGGTCCTGGTGTGTTGTCAATGGTGAGTAGTTCACATCTATTTCTCATTTATATTGGCAGGCAAACTCCGGGCCAGATTCTAATGGATGCCAATTCTTCATTACTTGTAGCAAAACGGACTTCTTAGATAAGAAACATGTCGTATTTGGTAAGTTGATTTTCCATGTTAGATTCGTATAATTAGTTTATCTAAATGCAAGCGGAATAATCGATGCTATTTCAGGTCAAGTATTGGATGGACTGCTCACGGTCAGAAAGATTGAAAATGTCCCAACAGGAGCAAATAATAAGCCGAAGATCCCTATCATCGTTGCACAGTGTGGTCAGTTGTGATCTCTCATTTTGTATTATTTTATCAATGAATATTTCTTCCAAAATTGTTTTCCATATATTTATGAAGGAATTTCCTTTTAATATTTGATAAATTTTAATTAGGGTTGCTAAAGAAACAAACAAACAGGATGCCCGACCACCGATTCAAAGTGGTACTCCTTGGAGAAGGAGCCGTTGGAAAGAGCTCATTGATGCTCCGATACGTGGAAAACAAGTTTAGTCAGCGTCATATATCGACGATCCAGGTGAAAAAGTGTTTAGAAAACATAATACAAACTTCTGACTCTAATGACCAAAGCAATTTATAGGCTTCATTTCTTGCAAAATCCATCGATGTTGATGGAGAACAGATTGAATTAAATATTTGGGACACAGCAGGGCAAGAGAAATACCACGCTCTGGGTCCAATTTACTATAGGTAAGAGCTTCCCCTCCTCGTTATAAAATTGTATTTAAAGAGGCAGTAATGGAGCGTTGTTGATCTACGATATAACTGATCAAGGATCATTCGACAAGGTTATTCATTCCACGACCCCAAAAACCTTTTTAGGTTAAAATGTGGATAAAAGAGTTACAACGCGCGCTAGGTGACTCTTGTGTACTGCTAATTGTAGGAAATAAGTTGGATCTTGAGAAAAATCGAAGTGTTCCCATAGAAGTTGCTAAAGAGTAGGTTTTCTTTTCCTAAAGAGGAGAAAAAAGTACAGTTATGCCTCGTCGGTTGGTGCCGAATACATGGAAGCCTCAGCCAAGGAAAATGTTGGAATTTCTAACATTTTTGAACATCTTTGTCGAAGTAAGTGACCTCTTTCCAACCAAAATGAGTATCATTCAAGCTATGTTGGTCACTGAACGACACAACGCAGCTCACAGAGTGGTAGAGACTCCAACAGGGCGGAGAACCATCGAACTGATTGATGATGAGCCCCCTCAAAGGAGAGGAAAATGCTGCAAGTCATAGTCGGGTCTCTTTAGGCTCTACTTGGAATTTCTTGTAAAAATGATTCGAAAACTTTGTACTTCTACGGGACAAATCACTGTGAGAGAAATAAAGACATTTAAAAGTTTTCGGGTAGCTATCTTCCCCTGAAACAAGCTATGCTTGAAACCATTCATTAAAGCACCAAGTAGCTATGTACAGACACAGAAAAAAGACGCGAAATCACCGGTGATAAAATAACCGTTTTGTATTATTCGTAAGAATAAAAATAACCGGGAGAAGGAGCAACGCATGGAACATTCCCAGCAGACTGACCAGTACTACTGTCTTCCAAAACACAGCTACCACATATGCTTGGATGAACATTAGAGGGAACATTCCTTAGATTCCATTTGATTACAAATAATTGAGATATACCTATGACTGTGCTGAGACCACTCTGAATGACTGGCCATCCAACTCCGTTAAGAGTTGAAACAATTCGAGAATATGTGGAAGGTAGGGGAGAAGGAGATGAACCATTTTCTATGGAAGGCGAACCAGATTCCTGAATGATGTTAATATCTTTCATAACGGTAGGCTCCTACCTTTTCTTCTTGAGCAGCATGTGCGAAATAATGATAGCAAACATGGGCGGAATAGTCAACCGAGAAGCCAATACTCATCAGAATGGAAATAAGTGAAACGGCATCCAAATGGACATCCCACAAGTGAAGATAAGCAATGACTCCAAGGCAAATGGAGACGATTGAAACCACCACGGATATTAGAGCCTCAAGATTCATCACGAAAAGCATCACCAAAATCGACATCAAAATCACCGCCGAAACTGGAAATTATTTTTTTAATTAAAAGGGATGCTGCATCGCAATTACCAACAGTTTGGATGAAATTGGAAGGGGCAGCAGCGGCTGATTCGGTTGGAACCTTCTCGAATGGATGATGACTAGAGATGTTGAATTGTGAATAAGAGGAAAGAATGTTTCGACGTTGTTCCATCATCTTTTCGACTTCGAGGAAAGAAGACATATTTCGATAAGTGTGCGAGAAGAAGAAGCCGTCGATAACCTCTCCATCATCCGTCGATCTGGCAGAATCTTTTAGAATATTTCCTCCTACCTAGTGATGATGAACTTTTCCTCCATTCCGTATTCCCTGTAGTTTTTCAACAATTCCGGAGCATCCCAAAATCCTTCATCTTCCCCCCAAAAAGCAATTGCATTCGCAAATTGTCGCGTCCAAAGATTTGTGTTGGCTGCTCCTCCGCCAAAATACTGCAATCCTTCCATTTTGGTGACTAACTCCTCGAATTCTGATCTTATCGTCTCGTTTGAAAAATCTGGCAAAGGTCGAACAGCAAAATTAACGACAAAAGCTTCACGGAGGAAAAAGTCCTGGCATTATGAGAATAGGAAAGCCCTAGAGCAAACCTGCATTTTTCTTGAGATTTCTGTCAGAGGAGAATCAGCCAAGTAAAGATTTTCCATATCGAAGTCGGTGTTCACTTCAGTTGCATAATAGGAACAAATCTATACTTTCTAACAAGAGAGAAGATGACTTACCGAAATGTGAGTCAAAAAGAGAGAAGCCACGAAGATTTGTGCAGTCCAAGTGTGCAGCCAAGAAACATAGTAGTCCACCTTCGATAATTTGTTCTTTTCTGTTTTTTCACCAGAATTAGAAGAAATCAACGATATCCAACTCATCTCTCTAATTTTCGCTTTTAATTTTTCGATTGATGAGACCTCTTCCTATTGAAATTATAAATAAAAGGGAAGAAGGACCCACTTTTTCAAGCTTCTTCTCTCTCTTAACATCTTTAAGTGCTTGTTTCTTGACAATCAGTCCCATCAACGCCGTGAAAAATGTCATTTGGTAGACATAATCGACAAAAAGAGCCACAGTTGTGTAGAGACAAAAGAGCTGGACAACCGGCATGTTGGAGAAGAGACCAATCGAAAAGCTCAACACATCCGTCACTGACGTGACAGTGACCGAGGCGCCAGAGATGGCCACAGCTTCTCCCAATCTTTGTTCGAGAGAAGCTCCTTTCCTAAAGGAGAAAGTGAAGAAGTAGAGTAGAGCTTACGTAGATTGACGCCAGCCAGCTAGGACAAGGAAAGCATCATCGATGCCGATTGTCACGACGAGAAAGGGAACAACAGTCAGAATATTGCTGAAGGGAAACCCAGCCCAAAAGAGGAAACCAGCAGAGGTCCAGAGAGCCATTCCAGGAGAGAAAACTCCAATAAGTGACTGAAATTTGCTTTTTCTACAGTAATCTTTGAACTCACCTCCCAGTGCTGACTCCTATAAAGTGGAAAATCGATCAAAGTGATGAGCATAAATCCCGTGAGAACAATCGTCGTCAATCCAAGAAAAGGAACAGCTACAAGAGTGATTTTTCTCTGTTCTTCTAATTCCCTTGTTCGACTCAATAGAGAATATTTTAAGTCCATTGATTCCTCCGTAAATTCATCAAAAAGAGCTCGTAGTTGGGCTTCAAAATCAGCAGCTAGTTCTTTTCCTCTTGGTAAAGTTAAATCAACCTAAAAAGGGGGCAGAAAATAAGAAAAAAGAGTACTTACCATGTAGTGGAGGATGAGCAATTTGGCCTGATCTACCTCATTAGCTGGCTCTTGCTTATAGGTTAAATTTCCTAGAGAATAGCCGATAAAGACGGATTTTTGAAGAGCTTCAGCATTTGGGAAGGTGAGTCTTACGGTAGCTGATTCCCCTCGAGATTCGATCACAGTCTATAAATCAGTTAATTTCTTCACTTTGGAAAGGAGTGGAACCTGAAGAAAGGCGAGAACAGCAGTATTACTCTCATTACAGTATATTCCACACATTTCCTTATAAACAAAGCTCTTCTCTCCATTAAAGAAAGTCATGTTGTCGGCAATAAACTATCCAATTTTTGTTCAACTCGCCACCTACTTTGTGTGCATCCGAAATCTCTTCCAAATATTTCTTCTCCAATAAATTTCCCTCATTTTTCCGATTCACCAAGATTTGCATCCTATGATGATGTGCTCCACTTGCGTATTCAAACGGTTTGAGAGCTAACTCTTCTTTTCGAGATAATCCGTTTATTGGAGCGTATATGTCCCAAATATCATCTTGACTGTGGAAATAAAGCATCCCATATGAAGAGACTATTGTCAAAACAGCCGGGATTATCTAGAAAAGGAAGTGAAGGGAAGACTCGGCTGGACTTACAATAAACGGCCATGGATGTCTGGCTAGGAGCTGCCCGTACTGATGGAAACAGCGCTCCAGCGGCCGCATTACCTCAAATTTAAGATTTGAAAAGAGAAAGACAAAAATCAGAAGCGAAAAATCAGGAACATCCCGATCCGAGATTGATAGATGGGATTGAAGATGAGCGATGAAATTGACATCGAAAGTGAGAGAGGAAGAAAAACTTGAATGAGGTGCGCACGCGAGTGGCAAAAACGACGGAGATGAGAGGTGACAGTTCGTGAGAAATCTGCCTTTAAATCTTTGGCTATTTTGGAAGGATTTCTATCTATTTTTAGCAACAAAAAAATTTCTTTTTAAAAAAATTTTTCCTGAAAACCATATGGATGACTGATATTGTAAGTATTTGCGCCCTCGCGATGCCCCTAAGGCTTTTGGCACAAATCGCCGACGGCGGAATCTGGTTTCTAACATGCAATTACAAAGCGATTCGCGCTCTTTCTGTCGTAGTAGAGAGATAGAGAGACAGAACGGGGCAAAAAAGGAGCTCAACTTTTGATCTTTTTTTCCAAAAATAAATCTTCCAAGTTTTTTTTTTGTCAAACCTAGAAGAGCAAGAAAAGATATATAAAAAGAAGAATGGAGGAAGAAGAAAGCCCTCCCACGATCATTCTATCAAAATGTAAATCTGCGTCCTCCTAGTCCAAAAGTCGGCGCACTCTCACCCCAGGAGCCCCGAGAAAACGGAACAAAATGTATTTGAAACCTGGACGACCGGTCCAAGACACACACAGTGATAGATACAAGTCTGGCTATGTAAATGACACGTGTGTGTAATGCTGGGGAGGAGATGTTGCTATTGTGACATCGAAGAGGCAAAAAGGAGGAGTGAAAGCGGGAGAAGAAGAGGACAGGAATATGGCGCGAAAATGAGAGTAATGAATGGTAATGGAGGAGAAAAATAGCCTGGTTGGTCTAGACTTTTAGAAAGAGAATTTCTTTTCTAAAATGTGACGCCACAAACGACGGAAAATTGAAACTGAGGCGCCACAGCAAATGCGAGTCTTGTAATAGTCAACTGTGTGTCCCAACTAAATAGAGAGTTGTTGTTGCAAAGATCGCAATTTGGCTATTAATGTTTAGTCTGTTTGTAAGGAGAAAACAGAGGAAAATAAGCTGGAACGAAGCAGCTTGTTTTGACCAGGAATCGAATAAAAAAGACAAAGTGTTTCGAGAGCTGTGAGAGAGGGACACAAATGTTGTCTGTCTGCTTAAGGGCAACTGGTTCCTCCCAGAATCTTTTGTTCGGTCATTTGGAGGATCAGAGAAAAGGAACACACACGGCCTCGACCAAACCTGGCAGCTTGAACGCCTCTGGGAAGATCTCGAAAACCTGCTGGGAGGGCGAGAACATATCAAGGTCACAAAACACCGCCTCAAGGTGCAACGGGCCTTGAGAAGCCCTGCTGACACGCAAGGTAAATGACGACCCGTTGCCAAAACATTAACACAAGGTTTACGGTTAAAAGGGGAAGTGAAAAAGGCCAAATCCCATTAGGGGATGTGTAAAAATTGCGAGAGAAGCTTGAATTCCCGTGGCAACTTTCATCCAAAAAAAGAGTCTCGCATTCCTTTGCAGAAAAATGTTAAGATCTTCTGTTTCTTAATCTTCTCTGTAAAATAAAAAGCATAATTTTTCTAAAAAAAAAAAAAAGGTACGACAACATCCTAAAGTTGAAACGTTGTAAAGCGATTTGCCATGAATTCCAGAAGCATTTTCTACCATAAACCTTGGTTTTTGTACTATTCTGTCGTAAATTCAAGTTTGTTGCGCCCTAAAGAAAATTAGAGGGATTCTTCCAAAAATATCTTACAAGCTTCGTCTTGGATCCCAAGAAACTACTTCTTCCTTCCTTTTGATTTGATTTGGTCTCCCGGAACTATTTCACAAGAAGGCTAGGCAGCACCTCTCCTTCCATATATCACTCTCAAGGTTAGGATATCATGGCGAAGTTAGCCAATAACGCGCCTACGGGCTGTTTGGGCTGCTGAATCATTCCGTCTTGTCTATCAGAAAGCATAAATATCCTTTTTTTCGTAATATTTCGTATAAAGCGTGACGATCCATTTTTCCTCTCTATTTTTTGTTTTTTATCATGTAAATTATGAGAATTATTATAGATTTCTCAAGTTATTAACGACTTTAGGCTCTATAAAATGGCCCAAAAAGATTTTAAAATGCTGCATACTCTGGTAAAAAGCAGTGAAGAAGTGGAAATAAGCTTTTGAATCTCTGGATTCTATAGAATGACGGTATGCGAAAATTACAGTTTTATTCTTATCTTTAGTGAATCTGACGCGATAACTTGAATTTTCAACAAAAAAAGCCACATTTCCTATAATCTCGTTTCCTCTCTAGTCCCCCCGGCGCCTCCAGCAGAAGCTCCTTTCTTCCATTTTCTTCTCCTTATCACCTACTACTGCACCCCGTCTTTCCCCTTTTTTCTCTGTTCATTATGCCAACCAACCAACCCAAAGCTCCTGAGCTCTGGTTGTTTTTGGCCGCTGGTCAGCCGGCTGTCATCGATTGCCTGACCCTTTGGAGGCTTCAGAGGGAATACCTCTTCTTGCTTACACTTTGTTTCCTTGGCCGGTTCTCTCGGTCTCGTCGTTTGATTTGTAAACAGTCTCACTCAATTTCCTTTATTCTCTTTATTTATTTCCCAAATTAAGAGTCTCGCATGGAAAAAAACATCCGGTTTTCCCCTTTCTCACGCTCAATCAGCTGTTCGTTCCTTCCGTTCCTATTTTTCAACACAAAATCTCCAAAATATTAGGAATCAGATATAAAACAAAAGAAAAAAGCAACTTCCTCAAACTCGCAGACAAGCGAGATTTTGGCCGAGAAGGAAAGCCGCAAATGTCGCCAGCTGGCAAATGAGATCGGCAAACAGGCGTTTGCTGCGCATAGCATCGCTCTTCTCTTTTTACATTTTCTTGCATCTTATCTCTGCTCAGAAGCAAAAATATTATTCAACTTTTGGTTTATTTTTAGTCCTTTTTGCAACCTCTCAATTAGCTGTTTGGCTAGATTTGTGGCCTGAAAGTTAAAACAAAACAGTCAAACAGATTTGATCTCCTTATCATGGTCAGCTGCTGAGATTATTTTTGTTTTTTGACCAACTGATTGCTTTTTTCGATAAGCGAGACCACTCTTTTGAGTTTTGATTCTTCTAAAAAGACTAGACAGCCTCAATTCTCTTCACCTTTTCACTCGTATCGTCTTCGTGGATCGGGCCGATTAAATCTTGATTAGTTTTTTGACACCTGTGAGAAGAGACATTGTTCCAGATGGCTCGTGGCTGGCCTCCAACTAAAGCTGAATTCAATCCGAGACTAGTCGCCGATCCCATCCATGGCAATATTTCTATTTTTCATCCAATTGGACTTCTAATTGATACTCCGGTGAGTTTGAAGGGAATAAAACTAGGAAATACTGTAATATCAGGCATTCCAACGATTGCGAGATTTGAAACAACTTGGATTAACTGCTTGGGTCTATCCTTCAGGAACACACAACAGATTCACTCATTCATTAGGGTAAGTTTTCCTGACTAACTGACTGATGACTCTTTAGAACTTATCATTTGGCATTTCGATTAGTGGATTCTTTGAGAAGAGCCGATCCATCTTGGAATATTACAGGAGAAGATCATCTTTGTATTTGTGTAGCAGCTTTGTTACATGATCTAGGCCATGGTCCTTTTAGTCATTTATTTGACGGGGCGTTTAGAGATCAAATGGGAGGAAAAATGCCCAAGGTAAGGCTCAAATAAAAACAAACAATGAATAGATTTTTTTCAGCATGAAGCCATCTCTGTGCAATTGATTCGTCGAATTTTCACTCAATCTTTTATCAAATCTGCCTTTGCTCCTTACTTAGGAACTGGAGCAACGTTTGATCTCAATGTTCAATTCATTTCTGAACTCGTCTCTTCCAAAAGATTTGTAGGGTTCTGACTTCAATCTGGAAGATGCTTAATTTTAGGATAAGGAAGACAATTGGCTCCCACTAGGCCGAGGATTGGAGAAGTCTTTCCTCTATGATGTCGTATCCAACGACACCGATGGGACAGACGTGGATAAATTTGATTATCTATTGAGGGATTCAATAAGTACAGGAGTAGGAATCGCCTTCAATAGGGTTAGTCTTTGAGAATTACTGTAGGAGAATTGATTAGAACTCGCTGGATCGACTAATCGAAAATGCTTGGATTGGAGCGGATGAATGTCGTCCTCACCATAAGCGAATCGCTTGGTTTGATAAGGTTCAAACAACTTTGGAGGAGGTTGGACAGGGACGTCAAGAGCTCCACGATAGACTCTATCAGCATAAAGCTGTTAGAGGAATAGAGGCTATGTAAGGAGGTTCTTGTATCCACGTTTATGCTCTCTTTCAGGGTAGTGAGGGCCATGCAACTGGCTAGTCCTTACCTTTTATTCC
This sequence comes from Oscheius sp. JU1382, assembly GCA_932521405.1. NCBI lineage: Eukaryota > Metazoa > Nematoda > Chromadorea > Rhabditida > Rhabditidae > Oscheius > Oscheius sp. JU1382. The sequence goes on along the minus strand of OW051476.1, from coordinate 9,511,415 downwards.
GAGGAGATGACACCAATATGTATCCTTTAGCCAGAGCTTGGGAAGATATGGGGGCATTTTTGAAAACAAATGACTCAATTTGGGATAAAATGAGAGAAGATGAGAGACCAGAAATGGCTGAAGCTCGAGAACTAATAGAGAAAATTGAGAGGAGAGAAATTCCAAAAAAATTGGATGAGGAACCTTACAGTCCTTTTAAAGCAGACTCGGTTGGTTATTTATCTTTTTTTTCTTCGGGAAACTAAACAAATCTAACTGTAATATCGAAAATTTTAGTTACTCATGACTAACACGGTGGAGGCTAGGGAGGGAAATGACGACGAAATTTCGTATCGTTTGGTGGAGGTAAATCTTTTTTTTCCAAGGCTGACTAAATACGTTTTTTAGAATTTGGTAAAAGAGGAATTGTTGAAAAGATTGAAAGACCAAGAAATCGAGGAAGACGACATCATTCTTGTGGTGAGTTGAGACTTACAGTAAAGTTGATGACTTTTGTAGACAAGGATTCTTCACCGTGGAATGGGGCGAGTCAATCCGATGGAAAAGGTCCTTTTAATTGACCCAAATCAAAACGCTCGTCCGATGAACAAAGACTGGGTTGGTCTAAAATTTCGATAACAAAAAAATATCCAGATCCGTCTAAAATCAGCAGAATCGGCTGAAATTCGCTGGCTAGGCGTCTATGTTCCAAGGGGAATAGATGGGTCCAGAGCTGACCTAATCAAAATAACATTCGATCAAGTTTTAGTAGATTTCGGGATAAGATCACAGTCTGTAAGTTATTTTAAGCGATGTTGGTTCAAAATTTCTCTTTCAGAGACACAGTCCTTGCAGTTCACAAACTTCGGCTCAATAAGGAGATTTTGTTAGTCTTTTTTTTAACGCAACTTGTCATATAGTTCAAATTGTCGCCTTAATTCCGCATGTACGAGTTAAAATGTAAAAAAGATGTATCCGATAAAGTATCTTTATTATAAAATATGTAATAATTGATATATTTACAATTGTGTAAATCTAAAACTGAGAAGAAAGCTTATGACGCGCCCGTAACGCTTCTACGCATATATCGACAATTAAAAGACACGCTGTCACCTATTCACAAAACAACGGCACCAGGAAGAAAGAGAGAGGCAGGGTTAGAAATCGGAGCTGAAGACTGAGTTGGCTTCTTCTAGGAGTCGGGAAACGGTCAGCAATGAATCTTCTAGATCTTCCGAGAAGCCCAGCTCGATTCGGAGACGATTCGACTAGAATTGGTTAAAAAAATGCTTTGGGAAGAAACTTACATTCTCAATTTCATGTTGAATACTCATAGCGTGGATTTCACAACGACTTTCGTCGACATAATTTATGTCTGTTTCGTTCTTCAATGAATGGAGAATATTCTAAAAATTCGTTCTCCGTAACTCGGTGATATTTGATTCCTACCTCGACAGTTGTAAGAGCGAGAGAATCCGGCTTAAAATAGGGAATGCACATACTCATAACGGTCTTGAAACTTTCGGAGACCTTCTCGCAGATGAGATCACCTTTGTTTCTCCATTTGACGATCATATTCAAAGAGCCGCTAATGATGCTAAAATGATCGACAACACAATTCAGAGTAGAAGGGTTTTGTCGAGAATGCATGATCGAATAAAGGATATATCTCCATAATTTCTGTAAAATTGTCCGTTTTAAAATAACGAATAATGTTAGCCTACCAGAGTGGGATATATTAAAGCTAATCGAACGAAATATTTGTCAATGGCAAATAGCGTAACAACTATCTGTCTGTTGGTTTGCTGCTAAAATTATGTTTCTAAAGAGAGGGAGAGGTGAATCAACTTACGGCAAAGGCTTCGAGGTCCCGTTTTAGGCATTTATACAATTTATTGACTAAATGTCCTTTCGTTAGGAGCCTTTTCCAATGATCGAAGTAGTCATTTACCCTTAAAAAATTAACTTTTATTAGAAAGGAGATATCAAACTTACGTGTCTTCTTCGAACTTTTGATATGCTTGACAGTCGCCGAAGATCTGTCTACACAAAGAAAATGTCTGCTTTAAGAGGGAATAATTCGATTGAATTCTCTATAAAAATTGATTCATTTTTGAAATGATAAACTTGAAATACGATAGTTAGTGATCTAATCATAAAATAAGAGAAAACTAAACTTACAGCATAGACAGCTTCAAACTCTAACCAACTTTCCCTCTCCACTTCGTACTGTTTGTTGCTGAACTCTCTTGAAGCTATTTGTTCCAACGGTCTATAAAATAAATTTCTTCAAGAAGACGATAAAACTCACTCAATTTTACAAGACATCAGTGATTTTACACACATAAATCGGAAGGTAAAAGCGCTCATTCCAAGTCCGGTACTGAACCACCAGCATACTGGATCTATTCTCCAATCATTTAGGTATTGATAGCCTTCTTCTTTTATTGGATTGTGAAAAGAATCATAAAATGATAGAATTATCTAAAAATAGATATAAATGTATTGGAGAATGACTTACATCATCGAAGAAGTCTAATTTCTGTTTGGAATTCATGTCTGCCATCATTGCACAAACGTCTTCATTGTAAATATGAGCGTACTTTCTACATAAATATTTTTCAAGTTAAAAAAGAGAGCTAACTTAAATATAATTTGTCTGATATTAGGTCTAAGACGTAAAGCACAAAGCTGAGCGAGATTGAATTCCCAATCCTGAGCAGCGCTATACTTGCTAAGCCGGCAAAAACTGGCATCATTTTTAACGGTATTGCATGATTTGATCCATTCCTCTTTGTTAATTGGCCCATCGCCAGGCATAAGGAAAATGCTCGACTCTTTTGGATACGACAGTGGCTCTTTTATTACATCGCGGTTTCCAAATACTGTCTGAAAAAAAGTAATTTATTATTTATTCAGCGAAAACTTACAGCCATAGCTGGGAAGATTTCTCTCCTCTCTGGTAGTGGTTCAGCGACTGGTTCAAATAATTCCCGACGCTTAGATATTTCTTCTTGAAATTCCTGGTTGTTTCGAATCACGTAATCTTTCAAATCGTCTGGAAGGTTTGCCAATTTCTCTTCTAATACTGCAGAAGCATCAGATAGCAGATCTCCGGAAGTCATTTTAACATAGCATAGTGCATATGCCGAGACTCCTGAATGAAACCCGATGCTTCCTTTGGCTTCTCTGTGAACATGTTCCCAGCTGACCGTTTCTACTCCACTGTCGTTGAATTTCTGCCAGAGATCTTTGTCCGCCGAGTTCGGATCACCTAGAATTTGTTGATTTTTTCTTTTGATCAAAATTTACATCTGATATAGGCCCAGTAATGCCCCCTGTCAGCCTCTCCCTCGTGAATAATTATTGAATGGAGATTATATTCCTCTCGCCGTAACTCCGGACTCTCGAATAATTCCAATAAATTATTTTGAAGGTCATCTTTTCGCGAAAAGCATTCTAAAAAGTATACGTTAGCCAAAGTAAAAAGAGCCTACCTTTTCTCAAAAGCTCAACATCCTTGCAAAAACGGTCAAAAGTGCGAATGAATTCCGCATGTTGTTCCCGAGGAAGAGTTTGTGCAGGAGTTGGGAGAACTAAGAATTAAATTAACTAAATTAAAAAGTCGAATACTTGTTTCAGGGGTACGGTAATGAGCTGTCTCCCCATTTAGAAAGAGTTTGGCAGATTCGAGAATGTAGAGAAGAGGAGCGTTACCAGATGTCATTGGAAAATGATCATATCTGAAATTTTTCGATAAAAGTGCTAGACTACGACCTACCCATTGCATCTACTGGTGTATTCGTCAAGCTCACGTCTAATGCAATCTCTTTTCTGGTGAATTTTTTTCACATCGTTATAATGACTATAAATTATAGCACTTCTTTTAATAAAATAACGCTATACCTATGTAAATATCTATCCATATGCAATTTTTGTGGAATTTTTAATTCTGTATGGATTTTAGACGTTCCCTGACCATTTCTATAGCAAAATCTATTCAGATTCACAAAGAAAACTTCCGGCAGATTTTCGAGATACGTCTATAAAGTACTGAAATAATAATAAAAAATATATACTTCAGTCTTGTCATCGGTGAAGTGGTTTTCAATGGCGTCGTGGAGAGAAGGCTTCTGAACGTCACATGTTAAAGTCGGAGTGTCTGTAAGAGTTGGAGCTTCAAATTCAGCGTTTCCCTCTTCTAAAATAATAATAATTAGAAGAAACAAAAGGAAAACGCACGATTGACTCTCTTCTTTACTCGTTTATAATGAAAGAGATCACGGAAAGGACTTTCCTCCCAAACATCTTCTTTCGCTAAAAATTGATTTAATATTTCCTTTCGCTGCAATGTACATTGAACGGAAATTTTTTTTGGTATTGGACAGCTATCGTCGGTATCTGATTTTTTTTCCACTATAGTCATCGATATCAATTCATCAAGCGCTGAAGGAGCCTCTGTTACATCCATGTTTTGATCACCGCTTGACTAAAAAGAGAAAATAGCTAGAAAATAAGAAAACCAACTGAAGGAAGAGGAAATTCCATAGGGATACGAGTTCTGTACTCTGCCGCTTGACGCAAAGCTCGAGTAATGACTGCAATTACACGATCTCTCATCTCACTAGCATCCTACAAAAGCTTAATTTTATTGAGGAAGAAGAACAAACGTTTTGATGTCCCACCAGAGGAAGACCGTATTCATCCTCAAGTGCTCTGAGTGCTGCTACAGGATTAACAACTTTCTGGTTTCCTGCGTCGAGAAGGGCGAAGATTTTCCTTATTTCCACCAGGAATTTGGCCTCCTTTGTTAAATTCTACAATAAACTTTGTATAAGAACTAATATTTTAGAAAATTCTTCAAAAGCAGAGAAAAAGGGCGATGATACAGTAAAAGATTACCTCATAATTATATAGCCAGTGCTCTGGTGTTTCTGTATAAATCAAATGTCGATAGCGAGGAATATGGAAAAGCTCTTGGACTATGACATTGAACCAGCAACTTTGGCCAACATTGTAAAGACCAACGGCTAGATTTGTTCGACTGGAAGCTTCTGGATTTTCATGAATTGGTGGAAGAAACGAGCGTTCTTGTTTTTGTGTTTGAAGTGACAGTTGGATAGCTCTAGAAATTGAGGATGAAAATAAGAGAAAACTTACTGTTGAAGATCACTGTGCTCTGTTGATGAGCTAGTTGATTGCATTTCACTATGATTGGGTAGAGCCATTGGAATTCTAAAGTCAGCTCCAAGTGGAGGAAAGGCATCATCTTCAGTTTGAACTGGCTTGGGAGAGCATCCTTGCACCTGTAGATTGATCTCGTATACACGAAAGAAGGTTGTCTAAAGATAAGGAAAGAAAAGCCCACCGGTTTGGGTTTTTCTCCACAAGTTACGCTTTGGTCATTGATTATAGCAAAGCAAGCTTCGATGATTTCGCTGACAGTTGTATCAGCATCTTTTATGCGATGGCTAGGAATTCTCTGAAATTCATGATTTATTACGATAAAATAGGCGATTTTATGTCTTTTTTTAAAGATAAGAACTTAAATACAGTAACCCACTCTTAGCTCCTTTAAAATGATCTCAAATGAAATTTCGTTGTTCATAATTTCAGCCACCTGATCACATATTAACTTCTCTTCAGGAGTAGGTGGCCCATAAGCGGAACTCTAAAATAATTTTCTTTTGCTTATAAATATAAACTTGAATACTAACCACATGAAAAGAGACTTTCTTGTTGTTTGCTCTTCCAGATGATGGATTCAATCCCGGAGGAGGTGGAGTATTTGAACTAGGAAGATAGTCCTTCATTGCTTCGTCCGGTTCAGCCTTTTTAGAGTTCGGCGGTGATTTTGTAACTTCAATTACCGTCATCTTGCGCCTGAAAAAGTGAGAAATTCATGCTTATCTCGAGCTTTTTCTGGAACAATAGGCATGATTGGAAATAGCTAAGAAATGAGAGCTTAAGTCAATTTTTTTAAGAAACATTATAATTTAGTTAGACTTTTTCAAAAATGAAAAAAAAGAAAAGATAAAAAGTAAGAAAAAATGATAAAGAAATGATACTACTACCAACTGAATGGCATACCAGGACGTAAGACCCCGTCATGAGTTTGCATAAACTTCTCTCGAATGCATTTTCCCGTCAACGACAATTATTTTAATACTGTTCTAGTTGCCAGAATTGGTTTTATTTGTACTTTTTTAGTTTTAATTTATTTTTGGTCTGTTCTTCCTTTTTTATGAGATTTTTCTTTTTGATAAAAATCTAATAAATTCACTATTTTCTTGACGCAGTTTAAAAAAAATCTCACTTACCTTTTAAGTCTGTCCAAAAGATTCTCAAAAAGATTTCCAGGCATCCAGATCAATTTTCTGTTAAAAATGAAATTAGATAGAAAATAAACGTACCTTGAATCCACCATATAGACTTTCAATTAGTATAGAATATCCTAACATGAAATTGTAAGGAGAATTTTAAAAAGTTTAGAAAGCTTGTCTCATACGTATTCGCAGCAGAATTGCTTTTGATCGAAATCTTGCTTTCTGAGAATAAACTCCGATTATTGCAGTAAAATGACCACTCCTGTTGCATACGAGCCACATACTGGTGATCCAGAGAAGGATTTGGCCTATGAAAGGGAGAGACGTCGTGTTTTAGAAGAGGATGTTCCTTCGGAGGTCGCAGAATTCTTGATTTATTTCGCTCGGGTTGTGGATGAGGAAAATGTTTCTGAGATTTATTCTCTCTACGACCAGGCTTTCCCTGAGCTGACAGATAAGTTCTTCCGAGAGAGAATGTGGCCAGATGAGAGCATTGTTGAGAATATTGTTGGACCTCGTAAGTCCTTTTATCCCTTTATTTTATGATAAAAGAAGGAAAGACGACAATTAATTGCAGAAAATCGTCTTTTCATCATTCTCTACAAGGAGCTCTACTACCGACAGCTCTATGCTCGCAACCAACGTGGACCTCAGCTCAGCCATAGATGGGAATCTTTCATGAACTATCAAGATCTCTTTGGTGAAATTTTATCCAGCAAAGAGCCTGTAGCACTCGCTCTTCCCAACGTCTGGCTGTGGGATATCATCGATGAGTTTGTTTACCAAGTATGATCTCCGTTTGCTTTTTCATAAATAATGCAGTTCCAATCATTCTGTCTATACAAGGCCAATCCTGGAAAACGGAGTTCTGATGAAAATGAGGACTTGATGACAATCGAGGAGCAACAAAACGCTTGGAACATCTATCCCGTTTTGAATATTTTGTATTCTCTTCTGGCTAAGAGCCAAATTGTTGAGCAACTTCAAGCAATTCGTGAAAGAAGTAAGTTTTCCTTTTAAAAAACGCCTTTTAATTCCACAGAAGTTAAACCAAAAAATTGATCACTAAGTTTTATTTTAAAAATTCCAGAAAATCCGGACCAAGTTTCTGATGAATTTGGCCAATCGGATCTTTACTTCAAAATGGGATATTTTTCCCTGATTGGCCTACTTCGAACCCATGTCCTTTTGGGAGATTATCATCAAGCTTTGAAGACTGTAGAACAAGTCGAAATGGATGCCAAGGGACTTTACAACACTGTCCCTTCGTGTTTAGTAACTTTGCATTACTTTGTTGGATTCTCTCATATGATGATGAGGAATTACGCTGAAGCTACCAAGATGTTTGTCAACTGCTTGCTCTTCATACAAAGGACAAAGAGTCTTCAGACTCAACAGCAGAAAAAGAACTTCCAATACGACGTGGTAATTAACTCCCGTTGGCTGAGAAAAATATTCAGATTGGGAAAACATACGACCAGTTGTTCTTCCTCTTGGCAATTTGCATCTCTGTTCAGCCACAAAGAATAGATGAAACAGTTTCTGTCCAATTGACCGAAAGATGTGGTGAAAGGATGCTTCGAATGGCCAATGGCGATATCGACGAGTACAGAGTTGCCTTCCAATCGGGGTAATCGTCGTATTTGTTTATCTCTAACTTTTCCAGTTGCCCCAAATTCTTGAGTCCAACCACTGCTGCTTATGATGGGCCAAATATGGCCAAAGAGCCTCTTCTTCGTCAAGCCCAATGTTTCATCGAAGGGATTCAATCTCAAATTGCTCTCCCCATTCTTAGAGGCTATTTGAAGCTTTATACTTCACTTAAAGTTAGCAAATTGGCATCTTTTATGGACATCGGAGAGAACGATTATGACTCCTTCCTGGGGAAACTCCTATCTTACAAGGTACTTTCATATTGGTTTGATCTATTGCTTCAGATGATTGTGAATCAATTAGGAACTGATTCCACTATTGCTGGAAACACTGATGATGATGAACCAAACACTGACATTGACTTCTACGTAGACCGAGATATGATCCACATCGCCGATACAAAAGTCGCCCGTCGGGTTGGAGAGCATTTCGTTCGTCATATACAAAAACTTAACGAGGTTCAAGGGGTTCGTCCATTGGCTTAAACTTAGAAAAATATTTAGATGCTGAAGCGGATGGAGCTCTACGATAAGGTGGATCGTAAGCCCTAATAACTAGATTTCTTGTCAATTTCTGGTACTACTCTTAACCTAATCTTCTTGTTATTATTGTTAACAATTATTTAAAGTAAATAATAAATATAATGATCCAACTCGAATGTTTTCAAATGACTGATTACTCATTTCCCTTCGTTTCAAAAGCTCCTTTCATGCGACGAACCTTCGCGAAGCTTCTAGAAGCTGCTCGCCCCTGACGCGAGATACCGCGTAAACATCGCGAAAAATCTCCTTCCTTTGCTATATAAGCCCCAGGTGGAGATGTGGAACTCAATTAGCAATCTTACGCTACCTTCAAATGTCTCTCATTCCCCATACTTTCCATTCTTTCCATCACAGCCCTTTGGCTGAAATGTTCCGCGACATGGAGCGTCTTGAACGCGGTGTTGTTCCTTATTGGTTCAAATCTGGCGACAATCTGGCCATTGGAAATACTTCTTCTGAAGTCGTCAACGATGAAAAGCACTTTGGTGTCAGTCTCGATGTCTCTCACTTCAAGCCAGAAGAGCTCAAAGTCAATTTGGATGGTCGTGTTCTGACCATTGAAGGAAACCACGAGAGAAAGGATAAGGACAACTATATGCAAAGGTAAGTATCTTTTTAAGAATTTAATACGCAGTTTAATTGCCCTTATCTTACTAAGGTTGCAGTAATCCTAAATTCCCCTCTATTTTGATGAAAATAACTAAATTTTCAGATCCTTCACTCGCAAATGGACTCTTCCTGAGGACGTAGATATTGCCGCTGTCAGCTCTAGCCTTTCTGACAAGGGAAATCTCCAGATCGAGGCTCCCAAAGTCGGCGCTCCAACTGCTCGTGCCATTCCTATTGGGCGCAAGTAGATGAATCATCTTCTACGCGTTGATTGTACATTCCCATGTTTTAAATGATTTCGCAATAAATGTTTTTCAATTTAATAGAAAAGCCTAGAATCTTCTAGAAAAGGACGCTCTCTGGCGTCTACAGTAGCCCGACGTGGGACTAAAAACCCAGCCTTCCAGGAAAGAAACTGAGAGATATTTTAAATCTCTTTTTCGTTTGACTCAATTTCTTCTTTTTTAGAACTGATAATCTTCCATAAATACACGTAGTTCCTTTAGGGTTTTCTTATGCCCGAGAGCTTGGATAGACCTACGAGCTTGCCGAAACTTCGACAAAATTCCCGCCTTGTTGAATACAAAAATGCCTATGTTAAGAATCGTCGGAAAAGTTCGCGTAAGATTTCAGTTGGAAGCTTAAATGTTCATCAGGTCTAACACGCAGGGAAGTCATCATCCCCCATTTGGATAAAGCAGCCTGTGAAAAGCTGCTAAACGACAAGTTTGAGGTTGCTTTTCAAGGAAATTATGAAGAAAGAGCCGAGTTTTTGAATCAATTTCATCGGCTAATAGTCGAAACTGAACAGGAATCTCTCAATTCTCCCGAGTTCTTCGAAAAGATCTGCCTAAAGTGAGTCTAAATGACATTTCTAACCCAAACATTAGGATTCTTCTCTTCCTCAAAGATGAATATCCAGCCATTCGAGCCATGTGCTTTCGAATTCTTCGACTCTGCCTCTTCACAGAGAGGAATCTCACCTTCATGATCACCAATCACGTCGATATCTACGTCGTTCGGTTAGTTTTCAAGAATTTTTTAAAAATAATTTTCAGATCTCTTGACCTATGCGTAGACAACGAAATCGAGCGATGTGAAGCCCTCCGTCTAATTGGAGCCATGATAAATGTCTATGAGACATCCTTCCTCAAAAAATTGATCGAAGATTCGGTTTCTCAAAACAATGGAAAGTAAGCTCTTTCATTTTATTCTCATCCTCGGTTCAGAAAGTACGCCTTTCCGAAATCAATCATGCAGCCAGTTATAGCTATCGCATTGAAGGCTATCAACAAGCCGAGAAGAAGTGATAGCGAGAGCACTGATAGCGATGAAGACAGGTAGATGATTCAAGTTAGAGGTTCCACCTCATTCCAGACTCGGCCAGTCATGTCTCTCAATGTTCCTCGAGTTCTGCATCCACGAGCCTCGCTTAATCATCGACATGAGTGGAACAGATTGGATAGTTCGCATTCTGACAGGCAATTCTGGAGTCAACAAAGGCGTCGCCAATCTAGTCTGTCGTGTTCTTGTCATCTGGCTTGACGATCCAGCTGTCCGTAACATGGCTCAACTCCATTTAGTACTTGAGCAGATCTTCGCTCCGTTAATTGAATTCGGATTCTTTGAAAAAAACGTCTCTTCAGAACGGTAGAAAAACAATCGTTATTGAAGAGTAAACAAAAGTTTTAGAGTAGACAAGATGGTTGAAAGCGTAATGGTTACCTTTTCACATTCCTTCATTGGCATTTTGAGGAGTTGGTCCGGTCTCTTTGCTTGTGCAGCTGTAGGTCCTAATTCCAACGTGATCGCTTCTTCTCCATTACGGTAAGCAGCTCAAAGAATCTAGTCGAGATGACAAATTCAGGCTCTTGGAATACTTAGGCCTGGGCACTGTAGGAAATGTAAATCTTTCGCATATTCGCGATATGATTGTGAATATTTGCTGCGATTTTATGGAAGCTCCTTATGCTCAAAAAACGTTTGAATCGTGGAAAGAAGCTGTGTCATTTTATGGCTCCCTCACTGTTCCAGATGTCTTTTCGAGTTCTTTAAAAGAAGACTTTGTTTTAGCTCAAACCGATATCTTTATTGGCAATGACCCGGTAGATAATATCTTTCTCTTCTAATCAAATAATTTTCAGGAATTTGTCCGTTATGTCGATGTGCTTTATTCCTTCCGCTATTTAGCCTTCTTTGTTCTAATCAACGCTGGATTACCTCAATCTCTCGCCAGACTTATAGTCGCCAATCCAAATGCTCCCAGTGCCATCAAAGCGACCCTTCTTCTTTCTGATTTCCTTCGAATCGCCCCATCTGTTGTTCCTTCCACTTGGAGAGCAAGTGTCCTTTCCATGCCGAGTCTCTTCCAATCTGCTGCAGAATCAGTGGTTGGAAGTAAGGCCGCCGCAGCTGTGAATGGCGTTCTTGGGATTGACTTTCAAGAGACTTTCAGCTTCATCAATACAGAGTAAAACCGCATTTTATAAGAACCAAGACGAAATTCAGAAACGCTACGATTGCACTTCACCGTTTCGACAATCTCAATCGAGTTTGGATCCACAATATGACCTCCGAGCCTGCTCCAGATTCAAATTATTCTCTTTTTATGGATCATCGACCTCTAACTCCAGCATCTGCTGAGAAAAAACCATGGAGAACAGGTAGATTTCAGTCTAAATTTTGGCAAAATAGCCATTTAGAAGAACATTTCTCTACTTCGATCAAAAACTGTTGGAAAAATGACGACATCCTTCCTCATAATTGCTTAATCATGTTCACAGAAGCCTTAAGAGAGATCTCATTCTGTCAAAAAAGTGAAAATATCAATCAAGTCATTGAAATCATTGCCAAGGTGAAGCTTAGGTTAGGAATGAGTTGAAGTGCATTTCAGATCCTCCATGATGCTTCTCCTTCTCGAGGATTACAAACAAATTGGGTGGATGAACGGAGGCTTGTAGTTGCTGCCAAGAAGGCAATCCATTTAGCGATGCGATTAACCGTCAAAATGGCGGAATTAGAGGAAATTTTAGTTAAATTTGTCAGCGATTTGAAGGAGTGCCTCAATTCAGTTAGCTAAAAAAAGAATTACTGTAACAAATCGTTTCAGGAGTTCTTCAGCGTGAAGAATTTGATCTACAACGGCTCGATGTATCATATAGCCCTGATTGGGACCCTTTCCTCGCACAAGATCGGCAATCAAATTTTGGAACGATTCGGCCTCTATCAGCTGTTAGTTCAACTTTTATTATTCCAAAAAAATTTAACAAAAATGGCACCATTATGGTACAAAAATATTGCACTGAAAAAGTCCACTTCCTCCTCAAATTATTAACCTAAGGCTTCTGACTGACATAGAAGCATTGCTGAATGGCTCCCAATTTAACCAAGCACTTGTATTTGTCGCTTAGAGGACCGCCTTGTGGAAGACCAGCAGCTGGGTTACAGTAGGGACGACACTGCTCATATCCTGGCTCGAAGACATTGTAAGCCTCGCAGCAAGGAGTAGCATCTTCATAACCAGAAGCGCAGACCATCATCTCAGCCACTTTGTTCAATGGACAACGGCCGGTCAAAACTGCCAATTGCATCTAAAAATTCGAATTTAGATAGATCTTAGCAATGCTAATTGCTTTGAAACTTACGGTGGCAAGAGTTTGATCATAATTACACAAAGCAGCACATCCATCTCCCAATCTAGCGCAACAATTTCTAAAGCGCTCATTGGCAATCTCTTTGCTGATACAAGGCGCCCATCCTGGCTGTCTGGGACACTGAAAAGTTCCATTCTAAGTTCCTTCCCCAATAAGGACAAAAACCTGGGCAGGAGCGGGGGCTGGTGCTGGTCCCTTTCCATCCACATATTTTGAATAGATATTAGCAGCAGTATCAATAGAATTAGATGTCTGGGGAAGAGTCTGCTGTGGTTGTGGCTGAGTGTAGGCTGGTTGTTGAGGCTGAGGAAGGGGTTGAGTTTGGGGAGCAGTTTGAGTAGTTTTATATTGCGCTTGCTGTGCCTGAGGAACCAAAAGAGATTGAGTAACTCCCAATGGAGCTGGAGGACTTGGAGGCAACTGAGCTGGCTGGAACAAATTCGGCATTTGGACCATTTGAGGTAGCTGCAATTGTGGTATTTGAGGCTGAGAATAAGTCTGTGCTTGTGGCTGAGGCTGAGCTTGAGTTGGTTGGGCAGGAAGTTGAGCAATTTGATTGGCTGGATTATAGTTTCCATTGAAGGCAGTAGAAGGAGCTGGTTGGGGCTGAGGTTGTTGAGGAACTTGAGAAGCATAACGTTGAGGGGCGACTTGGGCTACTGGAGCAGCAGATTGTTGGGCGAAATTGTTTTGGCTGAAGAGTCCAAAGGGATCCAAAGGGTTTTGTGCCTAAAAAGAATGATCAGCTTTTAAGAATTCTCAACTCACATTGAATCCATTATTAAAAAATGGCTGGAAGGGATTGAAAAATTGTGATTGCTGTTGGTTGTAATTGAATCCCTGTTGATACTGTCCTTGATTCTGAGCCTGCTGATAGGCTGGCCTTTGTCCTTGACCATAGTTGCTTTGTGGCTGCTGATATTGTCCATTTTGTCCTTGGTTATAGTTGATTTGTTGAGCATTATAATTTTGAGAGAAGCGTTGATATTCGGGATAAGATTGGGCCAAATCAGCTGGTCGATTAGCCAATTGGGGATTGAGATGATCAGCTCGAGGTTGTTCAATTAATGGAGCGAGAGTAGAAGCTTGAGCATAAACTGGCTGGTTAGGAGCGGCAAATGCTTGAGCTGGTTGTTGGTTTGCCTAGAAATTCTTCACTATTCGAAGAACAATTGCGCAATCTACCTGTTGATACGTCTGCGTTTGTACTCCCGCCTGTCTTGGAGCCGGTTTAGTCGGTGGATATAGCACCACTGGCTGGGCAGGTCTAGGCTAAATTCTCATTTGTGAACTTTTTTTGAAAACCAACACTCACTTTATTCTCTACAGGATGGCTACAAGCTCCACACGCTTGGGGACAACTCCTTCGAATAAAATCATTCTCACAATGAACGCAACGAGCTCGTTCACAGGTTTGAGGATCTGCTAGGGATATAGAGATCGCCGTAGAGAGGAGGAAAGTGGATAATATTACCCAATTCATCTGGAAAAAAAACCTATTTTAAATGTTAATTGAAGCAAAAAAGTGAAAAGAAAAGTCACTCTTTAAGCAATTTTGAATAATTTCTAATAGAATAATCTAACCTAACAAGTAAGAAGTGAACTACAATATGCCAATGATAAAGTTCAAAAGAAGAATAAATGCACAAAAAATGACAGTACTCTCTGCTCGAGTCTTAAGGAGGAAGCAAATTCCTTAATTTTTGGCTTCATTTCAAGAAAAATGATTTGTAGATTAGTTGAGAGGGAAGATAGAAGGAATGTCCTTTGAAACTTTGGATGAGCCGTTTTGTTTCGTAGAAAAGGTGTGAAACGGGATCCCTTTTCGGAAAAACCGGCATGTAATTGTGCGGAGATAGTCATCTCAAAACAAACTCTTAAAAAGCCTCCCCCTTCTCTCCCCCAAAAAAAGAAGAAAAGCGCTAGTGGAACCAATCAGGAAATTTCCAAGATTGAGGCTGACTCTCTTTCTCCTCACTCTTTCTCAAAAAAGAGGTTTCCCAGAATGATCCGAGAATAAATTGGATGAGCGCGTCGTCAAAAAGCCCGCTGGCTAGCTGTTGATGCTTTCCAGTCCGCTCACGCCGCAAGTTTCCCGACGGGCTTCTTGGGTCCGGGATTGGCGCTGTGGGAAGGAGAGAGAAAGAGAAACTGTTCGATGGCTAGTTGATAATAAGTTTCTCGCGGTCGGCCGGAAAGTCAAGCTAAATGGAAATTTACATTTCACCAATCAAATTTCGTAAAAAGTTCAAAAAATTTCTTCAATCAGCCGCAACGATTTTGTGAGAAAGATTTCCTATTCTCATCCAAAGAGCCAATTTTTGTAAACTTTGAAAGCAATTAGAGAAAAAGCTAAAAGTACTCAAAGCAGCTGTGAGAGAGGGAGATGACTACAGTACAATTTCTAATAGACGTGTACTATCCTATGGCTTCTCGTTGAATTCTCTTAAACTTCCCATAATTTTTGATGTTCTGCAATCTTGTAGTGGAGATCAATGGCTACAACTTGTCGAGCATCAAAAATCCTTAAAACTTTAAAAAAACAGAATTTTAAGAAATCAAGTGAAACTTGGGATAAGCGTCTATTAGAGATTTGACGCTAATTTAACCGAAAGGAATAGAAGTGTAGCTACTTTATTGAAGCAATTTGCAGTAAAGAGGGAGCTATACTATAATAACTGGCAGCTAAGCTAGGTCAAAGTCAAATGAAACTAGCCGCTTACTCTTCCAGTCGAAGCAAACTGGTCATCCAGAGAGGAACTTGGAATGAGATTAGCCCGTAAAAGTGAAAGGACACATCTCTTCGCAGTAAAATGAAACTATCCATCTCTGATAGTAGGGCGGAAGATACGAGCTTTTGTCACAGCCATTGTGCCGCTTGAAATTGGCCGATGACCGTTGTGCCTCCCGCCGACCTCAAAACGAGTCGTGACACAGCAGCTGGTGCACCCCCTAGGGCTAAGCCGGGAAGAAGGGAGGGGGAGGATTTTGGCAGAAGATATGGTCAGGTGGATCCTTGACGAGGCGTGAAAGGACGGGAAGGCGCCAAGGGCGAGCTTAGAGGCTGGCGGCTAGAGAAACCTGTCGCGAGAAGGTATGCCATATGGTCGAGGCTAGTCGGGATAATTCCACAAAAATAGAGATTTCAATCAAAGTTTTTCATCCGTCCAATCGCTTTCTTCATTTGACCAAGGCCTTGCAATCAAAAGCTAGAGGCTAGAGATCTACAGAATGTAAAGCAGAAGTCTCTTACTGATTGATACAGCGATCCTAAAGAGAATAAAAACTTCAAATTTCAATCTAAAAATAGTTATTTTTCTCTCAAAAATTGCGTTCCACCTGGGTTAAAAGAAAAGCAAACTGAAGACGATATAATCTCTCATTCGGAGTCCCGTTTCAAATCCCAATTGCTTTGAGAAAGATCAGGAAGATAGATTTAATCATTTCTTCTTCTTGCCTCATTATGAAAACGGAGAGGAATTTCTCCCTCGAAATTGAGAGGGAAAATGAGGCCGCGCTTGTATATTCAACGAGGCTAAAGAAGATTCTCCTCTTATGCCAAGGGGGCAGTTTTATTTGTTTGTTCTGGAGGTGGACATGAAACATTTTCAAGGTCGACACTTATTTTTAGACTTTTCTTCCGCTATACGAAGAATATTTCAGATTTATTGATAAAATGAGTGAAAACAGCTCTGCCGAATTTGTAAAAGTCGTGGTCGCCAGTTTGAATTACGAAGAAAGCGAGGGAAGGGAAACTCTTTCCAGAACAGTTCTCCAAAAAGCCCTAACTTCTGCCAATGAAGTGAGAGAGTCCTTTCCTTGCCTCTAACTAAATCTATTTAGATGGCAAGACGTTGGTGTACTCGTTTCCTTGGGGCTATTGCTGCCCAAAGATTCCTTGACTTCCACGAATGGGGGATTCGCCTCCTGTTAGGCCAGCTCGGCGACAAGTCTAACAAAGTCGTCCGGCAGACCATCCGCATGCTTCATCAATGGCTACCGGTTCGTTTTTTTTCCTTCCATTCTCCGTAAATGGGCTCATCGACACAAATCGCTCTCCCTCTCTACAGGTGTATCCCGAATCCGTGAGGTTTTTACGAGCTGTGCCGTTGGACAGTTTTGGAGAGGCGGGACAACTCCTCAAAGCTTATTTATATATGAGTGAGAATTTCTGTCAAAGCAATCACGACACCGTCCTCGATGCTATTCACACGTGGATGACTGTAGGCTCTCTCTCATTCTCTCGCATGTGACGGCAATTACAGGGGTTCAATACTCGCTACTTTGAGAGTCTAGATGAAGACATGAGAGTAGCTCTTTTAGATGTAAAGCGCTCTCTAACTGGAGGATTCTCACGAGCTAGCAATGATAGGTAAAACAAAAGTAATGAATAAAGCTAGCTCTCCTTACAGGCATAGATTTGGAGTTCGTGCGCCGGCTCATCTTTTTGGTTCTTTGGCTCATCACGAACATGGACGATATGTCCTAGAGGAAGAACGAGTTGTTCGCCAATTATTAATCCAACTCAGCGAAGAGAAAGACATGGCTCTAGTCAAAGGAGCAGTGATGGCATTAGGACAGATTGGATCTGCTGCCCAAGGCCCCACTCTCTTCTCTTCTGATGTAATCCCCAAGATAATGAGACTAGCTGAAGAGGCTTCAACTCTTTCTGTCAGAGGAGCAGCCTTCTGGGCGTTGAATATGATAGCCACTTCTGTGTTGGGCGCAGAAATGCTTTGTGAATATGGCTGGGAGAGTAATCAACACAGATGGGTGGTCGATAAAACTAGGAGACGATATGAGAAACATGAGACAGAGGAGGAGAGAAGACCAACTCTATCCACTCCAATTGTTCCTGAGGTTTGGCCTTGAGCGAGGCCGGGATCGACAAAAGATTTTAGGTTTCAATTTCGTTTGAGAAACCGTTGCCTCCAAGAAGGCTCGACTCCCCCATGGGCAGATATAACAGAGCCAGATCTTCAAGCGATGTAAGTAAAAGTTTCTGTAGCTCCTTAAAACAATCTCAACAATCAGGGATGTTGGTCTCCAGCCAAAGTGATCCATGAAGCTCCTACCGCGAAATTAAGACGAAGCGGTAGTGATTTTGCCTTCCAATATCCATTAAATGAGAGCCCTTCCATGTCGGAATACGATAGGTTTTATTACCATTATTATCTCTAATTCAGTCAATTTTCAGTGATAATGTAAGAAGTAGAGCGATGACATCCGAATCTGGAATCCTGTGTACTTCAGCTTTTTCTTCTTCCATAGTTGACGATTCGATTGGATGTGAGTTCAAAAAAAGAGAAAAATTGTTAGCCTTCCCTTGGAACCCACGTTCTTTTGACTCAAACGCAAGTGTGGCAGATGCCGGCTGATTTTATTAGCTCTGTTTGAGCCGAAATGTTGAAAACACAAGCCGGCTTGACTTTGAATAGAGCGTCATTGCTGGCGCCAAGATCCTTGCTTATATAGACGCCCGTGTTTTGTCTGCCGAGATTTTACGTGTGCGAGTTCCAGTTTCACGTAGACGAGCCACAACCACAACAAGCCAATGCGATGATGTGGAATCTCGATCCCGCTCATCCACCGTAGCCCATTGTTTGAGTCAAGGCCTAATGTTGGATAAATCTCGTCTGGAAGCCGAAGGAACAGCTGCCGACCTCCTCCGAGATCCTCATTTTTCGACTAAAAATAGAGAGAAATGGCGTCTTGCTCCCTTCAAAACACGCCGCTTTCTTCAAGTAAATAGAAATATTGGCGACCCTGTTAGATATATTTTCATGACAAGAGGAGAGGTTTTTCCATTATTTTTTTGGAAGAAAACAAAAAATTCAAGGAAGAATGCGTCTCCGAGTATAGAAATCAATTACTCCATGACTCCTGGCTCTCCAGACATCTCAAATCTACAGTAGAAAAGCAGGCGGTTGCTCAAGCTGTCTACATCGTCGCTTTACCATCAGAAGTTCAAGTGATGTGTGGAGTGAGTTGGCGGAGCTTTGACTAAAATTCTTCAATTTTAGAACATTTTCCATCCAAAAAAGTTATTCGAAGAGACATATGTAAATGACAGAGGAGCAAAAGGCGGCTATTCCAAGAATCAACGAACAGATGCAGGTCTCCTTCACTCCTCCTATCGTTGCTTCTATTGCGAAGCGAATGTCGAAAGTAATTCGCTTTTCCTTCTTCAAACGGTTTTAGAATATCCACTTCCAAATCATCTAGACGTAGCCAATTTGAGAAAGCAAGTCCTCTATGAAGTTGATATGTTAGAAGTGAAGGAGTCGACTCCAGAAAAGAAACTCATCAACTTGAGAACTCAACATCCTTGGCTATTCGAATGGCCCTGTCTCTATGCTGATGTCTTGGAATTGTTGGATGAATATCGCTTCAAACCTAGGTCTAGATCTTTCCTTCAAGAAATCTTCTACGATGCTTTGAAGTTGTAAATACGATTTCTTATTATCTTTTACAATGGGATTGATTTTTAGCATTTTTATTGCTCAAAACAATAGTAATGATAAAAGCCAATGAATCCAAACCAAATAGTTAGAATTTTGTTATGTATTTAATCTAGTCATTCCTTTGCTCAAATTTCTCCGTTACGTGTACATCCCGCCTTTTTGTAGTCAAATAAAAGGTTTCTGTTGTTTTTCAAATGCGCATGTCAACACGACAGAGACCATGGAAACACCACGCCTTCCCAGTTATTCTGCTTTCTCTGCCCACTTCTGCCGAAATGACGAGTGAAAAGAAGATGGTAGCGATGAGAGAAATCCAATGGAGAACTCTTGTCTTGGGATCATCTTTTCCTGAAGACTTTGACAAAGGGAATTGGACTTCCCCGATCGGGTAAGAATATCTCCTCGTCTCATTTCTCTATAGGGATAACTTCCCAATTGATGTTGTCATCGGCCTGGATAATGTAACCAATGTCTATAAAGTCATCCTAGATGTAGACGATATAAAAATCCGTAAGAATTTTATCTTTCTCTATTTCAAATACCCTGTAGTCTCATTGAAAAAGACTTCCAGCAAGCCAAGTTGATGTGACAGTTGGCCTCTCGGATGTAAACCTACCAATTTCGTATAAATCCGCACGAGAGGCTATTTTCGATCGCCCCGTTCGAATGGAATATCGTCGTCGAGAGAAAGGACAAAGCAGAATGGAAAGCAAGTAAGAATGACTTTCTTTTATTAATCAACGCCCAGATCTGTATATACCGATACAATTGGCCAATATGTTTGGATTCGTGTGAGTTCAGCCATCCAAACTCCAGAGAATCCAAATCAACAAGTGGGAATTCAAAAGGTTACTATCCTCGGTTATCCAGTCTCAGAAGATGAGATTGCTATTCTATTTAAAAAGCAAAGGTTTCAATCAAATTGGGATTTACAATAGAGTTCTCTTCAGAGAAAGAGATTTAAATTTTCGACCATCGTCTACCAGCTCAGTGAGAGGATTGGAAACTCCCCCTCCTCCTAAATCAAAGGCTAAAAAGAAGGTCGAGAGGTATAGCTAGTGAGTGCTGTGATACTTTTCCCTTTCGCTTATACATCTTTCCCCGTATTTCCCTTCGATCAAATACAATCCATATTCAGTAATGGAGATGGAATGACGACTAGCGGTGGTGGATTGGCCCAGGATCCTTTGACTTGCATCAGAACCGTCAAACGAGCAATCGAACAAAAAAGAGCCAAAGCTCTCGAGGTATTTTCTCCCACCACCTCATCAATCCAAATAGACGGGCAAAGATGTTGAAGCGACAGTCTGTCTCCGTGCTTTACAGCGCCTATCCGAGTATGAAGCGATGTTGGAAGATTTGTCCTCTCGACGATCTAACGCCTTGGTTCACGAAGAATTTGACCAAGCTGAGAGATTGAGACAAACTATGGCTGATTGTAGAGACACTGCTTTGCGTTCAAGCCACATTGATTTGCTCTTCGATCGAGCGGAATTAAGAGCAATTGGTGTGAGCTCAGAATGGAGTGAAACTTAACTCAAATAAATAGCTTTACTACCATTTTGTACAAAAAAATCACAAAGGATGAAATACCCCTACATGATAGAGAGACCCAATTTAGAGTTAGTATTTATATTAATATGACTTATTTCTTTTCTTCTGGAGTCGAGACTGGACTCTGCTCCATGCTTAGATTCATAAATTGGAGGGCAAGAGATGCTGCTCCATGATCGAGGAGCTCAGAGAAGGAGAAGGGAGGTGAGGGACCAGCCCAAGATTCACAATCCATCGAGTAAATCTGGTTGTTATTCTGCTTCTTTGTCTACTTACCTCCTTAGCTGCTTGGCTCAAAGTAATCGAGAAATCGTGAGCTTGTTTCCCATCGGCCTTTGATCGAATCTCTAAAAGAGTCAAAATCTTTTCATCTACTGGAAGAAGCTGTGAAATTGAATCCAGAAGATGTCCTTTCCATTCGAGGAGCAGGCGAGTAGCTCCATAAGTTCTAGAAAATTGTCTAAAGGAGCAGCTTTTACTTCTTACCGGTTCTCTATCTGCATGAGAAATGGCTGCATCACAAGGAGGGGGACTGTTGTGGGGATTTGTTTTGAACCAAAGACTCGACTAGACCTTTCTCTGCAGAGTTCAAGAGCATAAGCTGAGCCATTAACCAAAGGAGGCAGATTTCCTAGAGTTTCTTTAGAGTAAAAAGATTCCAACAAACCGCTAGCAGCTGGAACGCATCGAATCAAAACACTGGCGAAGACTCGTTCAAATCCTTCCTTGATTGCCCTGACGATGGTCGCATCTGGAGCCACAATGTACAATTCAACTGTACCATCATCTGACAAAAATCCTCTCATTCCTGGATCCAATGTGGTGAGGACTTGCTCCATTCCTTGCTTCGCCTTTTCAGCCACATCATTGAGTAGTTTACTCTCAGCCACAGTCTTCGTCAGCCAAGACATTAAACCTCCCGACATGTCGATATGCCCTTCAGGGATTTTCTTCTCCTCCGTTACTTTCACTGGCTTAACAGTGTCGACTGTTTGAGGAGCTTCAGTTGGGAGAATAGCAGGAGATGTCAAAGGCGTCACAATTGGAGGAGAAGGAGTCAATGGCACTTCAGATTTTGGTTCAATTGACTTTTCTTGAGGCGGGGGAAGAGGCTCTTTTTTTGCAGGAGGAGGAGCTGGTGGTAGGGATTGGGGAATAGGCGAGGGAGATTTAGATTTTTCTAGAGGAAGAGAAGCTGGATGTGTGAAAACAGGACGAGTAGGCTTGGGAATCGGTCCTTTCTAAACAAATTTATATCTAATTAAAAATATAAATAGAAAACTTACATCAAGGGGAGGAGCAGCTCGAGCGAAAGGATTTGATCCAGGCGGTTGAGGTGGAAGATTCGGATGGAGGACAGGTGGGCGAGGAGGAACAAACGTGGAAGGCTTCTTTGCAAAATCTGGGAGTGATGAAGGTGGAGAGACTGCATCTAAACATTATGGCTATTTCAATAGCAGAAAGAACTGACCCGGTCGTTGATCGTCTGACATTGTTTTTTACTGATTTCTGAAAGATTTCGTGGTCTCCTTGGTATAGTCCGTTAAAAAAAAGACGATATGGCCTCCTAACAATACCGTACTCAGAATTGACACTTTAAAATTAGTTCTTATCCTCCTTTTCCTTCTTATTTCTTATGTTTAGGCAATAAGTATCCGTATTTCAAATTAGTAAAACGATGGAGAATAACTTTGGCATTTATTCCAAGAAGAAATGGAAGGTCAGTCTAGTTTTCGTTTATTTATTTAGAAATTTCCTTAAGTAAAGTGTATCTTGCTCATCAATACGGATACTAGTTGCCTAAACATAGGAAATAAGAAGGAAAGATAGGATAAGAGCAAATTTGAAAGCGTCAATAGTGAGTACGGTATTGCTAGGAGGCCATATCGTCTTTTTTTAAACAGACTATATTTGCTCCACTATTTCAGATAGATTTCGAAATACGTTAACAACATAAAACAAACAAAAAGACAAAATAGCTATTTATTAGGATGATTCGAGGAAATAAAATGACATAAGCTGAGGAATATTCGAAGAGATTCTATAAAAATACTCTGTTTAACGCTCTTTCTCTACATGCTTCCAATAAATATTAAAAATGTACACACTCGTGACTATAAAAAGCACCGGTAAAAATGGTAGAAGCACTGGTCCTATGGAAGAGGAGGGACTAGAAAAGAAAAGGCAAGAGAAGAAGGGAAAAGAAAATGAAAGACTTGTTATGTAAAAACGGCACTTGGGACAAGACCCTCTTTCGATGTGATTCCAGGGGTGAGGACAGCTTTGCACAAAAAGTTTAGCGGGAATTCCACCAGTGTCCCTGAAAAATTCGATCAATTGTCGACAAACAAAAGGCGAGAGGCTGCATACGATGGGAATGGAAGTGATCTTTTGAATTTATTTGATTTGATGCTTTAACTCCCACAATTTTACTAAATTCTAAAAGATATTAAGGCCTTTAGCTAGGAATAAGATTATCTTTTTTAAAAAGAATTACCTCGTAACTCTCGAAGTCTTTCCTCCGCTTGACTTGGTTGATATTCAGCCAACGACATCTGAGACGTCCATTTCTGATATTCTTCAAAGGTTTCCACGTTATCCGTTGGATAAGCTCGAAACACCTAGAAGAGTCTCGTATTTTTCTTATCTAAATCCTTACTTCTTCATAAATTCGCATGTTAGTCTTGGCTGTGGCTTGCCATATATTCACAAAGAATTCATCAGCGACAGGATCTTCACAAGTCACTTCGATTGGGAATTTGGCTGGTCGTCGCTCGTTAGGAAGAAGACCAAGGTGTTCTTTCATACAACGAATACGCAGGGATTTTGCAAACTTTCCAGCTTGATATGGTCGGCCATCCATTTGACTATTTTCCCGTTGTAAATCATGGAAGAGGAGACAAACTTCCGAGTCTCTGTTGCCCACCTGAACCAATGGAAATGTTTGGAGAACAAGAGATAACTCACTTGAGAGCGGTCGTTGATGTTGGCTGAGCCAATTATGGCATATTCATCGTCGATTATCAGCAACTTGCAGTGAATATAAATAAGCTCGGTTACTAATTTCCTGCAGAGCATATCATGCGTCCGGAGAGATCCAATAGAGAGATATTCGAATGGATCTGGGACTACCTGGAATAATTTTGATTTAAGGAAGAAAGGAAAAATTCTCCTTACAGCTTTGAGTCTTTCAATTAAAGAGTTGGGTCCCCTACTCAATGATTGATAAGTCCAGTGGAGAACAGCTTGAAGAGATGAGCCACCAGGCGCTCCTACATCTCCTTCAAATCCCGGCAAAAGAGGGATCATTATATATACTCGGAACTTTGTCTTCTCTCTGCAAATATTTCTATCAATAACCTAAGTAAAAACTCACTTGTAAGCCCTGATGATTCGATTGCAAAGAACTTTACAGACTTCATTCAGCACATCTTGAGAGTCAATCATCGAGACGAAAAATTGATTTTCTATGTAGATATAATGCTTCGAGTTGGCGATTAGAGATAAATAAGCCATTTGGATGGAGTCTTCCGTTTGATTGATCAATCCAGACCAATTGGAGAGAGAACGAAGGACTTGGATATTCACATTTTCACTGAATGCAGGATTGCGGAAGACACGAGGCACTTTTAAGTTCTCATTCGATTTGGGCAGAAGGAAAGGATAGTTGTTATCATCTTTTAATTTCTCTGTTTTGGTGGCGTTCCATCGTTGAATAAAATGCCTGGCTACATCTCTAGCTGGAACTCCGAAAGTAACTGAATGTATATCGTGCCACGGCATTCTTGGGGTAATTCCTCGATCAACAAAATCTATAATTTGTTCGATTTCTCCCAAAAATTAGGTTAAAAGCTCACCATGGAAGGGCATATCAACATCGATAAAGTCCTTATGAATATAGTTGACGTAATCTTTTCCAATCCAAATCTTTGTCCCACCGTCGACTTCCTCAATTGTTGGCATAGATTGTAGCCGAAGCCATTGGAGCTCATAGCCAGCGGTGGCTTCATCATTATCCAAAACTTGCTTCCATTTTCTTTTTGCTCGATTGGTCTTCCAATTTGAGACGACTCTCGACACTCTGCTCTCTTTTCTGTTCATCGGAGGGGTTTGTGCCCGATGTTTTTCCTATTTATTATTATTTTTTTTTAAATAACAAGAGAAACTTACTCGTTGAACGGCTCCGCTCTCTACATATTCTCGGTATTTTTCAGCAACAGTGCTCATATCCATTCCCATTTTGGCTGCTTTTTCAAACATCGAAGGAGCCGGGCCAGCCAGATCGAGTAGCTCAATGGGTAATATTCGAGGAACTGTTGAGGCCTAAACAATGGATATTCTAGAGAGTAGTCAGATCTTACTTTTTTCTTGTTGGCTTCCTCAGCCTCCTTGACAACTTTGAACAAAGAAGCGGATCGCTTTCCACCGGGAGTTGGGACCGATGCTTGAGTCGAATATTCCGGCTTTGCACTCGTAACAGGAGGGGAGCTATGTCTCTCTTTAGCTATTTTTGCTGCTTGAGTTGTCGCTGTAATTATTTTATTCAAAGTGAGAAGGAAATTTTACTTTTCTTCCATATCCTGACTCGCACATTTCCAGTATCCTTATCGGTGAAGACAGTTTCTTCAGTTCCTTCGGGAATTTCTCTCAAAACATGCGAATCGACTTCATCTTCCCCGTCTGGCTTGACATTGATCGTTGTCACTTGGCGAATAGCCATAGGTTTTCCGGTTTTCGCATCAAAGGCTAAACAATTTTTTTCGTTTATACTTATGACCCTCACCTTTAGCGGCTGGAGTTGGCTCATGCGGAACTGTCACATCTCCAGCTGAAAGAGTTTCTGATCGAGGAACAACTTCTTCATTTTCTTCCAATCCTAGGGGTGACAAGGTGAGAGGAGCTTTGACTAGCGCTCGTAGACCGGTAGCCAATGAATGATCTTGTAGGGCATGCTGGTCAGCGAATTGGACCGAGCCTAAGTCAGTTAATAGATGGTGTTCATCATCCCAACGGCCAAAGCAGAGATCAACACCTGGAAATTTGAGTATTTTCTTGCTAGGAATGGTATGAATCACTGTAGATTTAAAGACTCTTACCTCCAACAAAAGCAATCAGCTGATCAATGATGACTAATTTCTCGTGATGAGCCCAGAAGAAAGTCCCCGTAGCTGGATAATGATCCGGATGTCTCATGACTTTAATATTCGGATGGAGAGATTGTAGCGTCCGTTTTGTGTAGATACTATTCAATCCCAACGCCATTTCCATTTCTTTATAAAGTAGGATGAAGATTTTGACGCCTTGCTCCGCTTTTCTTTTGAGAATCTGATCCAATCTCCAATAAGTTCCCGCCAAAGCTGGTCGTTTCATGTAAATTTCAGGAGAAAGCCACCAATCAGCGATAAAGATCTCTTCTTTAGCCAATTCCATCATATCAGCAGCAGCTGCACAATAAGACCTCGCATCGACAAACCATTTGCCGTAGCAATTCTCTCTCACAGGAAAAGAGGAGGAAAATCGATGGGGTTGGATCCAAACATTTCCGATGCCAGCCATCGACTGTTCGATGATTGCCTTCCAATGAGCTGTATCTTGCATCCTCCTGCATTTTAGATGTAACTCGCTAAATAATTCTTTTTGAAAAAAAGGAATCTTACTGTTGAGTGTTGGTGATGATTAACCCCGTTGGAATTCCTTCTGTTTCTCGACCTCCAGCTGAGACTTTGAAGTCCTTATCCATCAGAAGAACCATTCGAATTTGTTCAGTTCTGTGGTCCATGTAAGCCACAAAGGAATCTCTCACCATCAGCCATCTAAAGGCTAATTATTACAGAAGGAATTTACCTTTTGCCCCAAGGAACGAAGTATCGAACACAGCATTGCTTACAGCCTAGGTAGACTCTCGATCCTCCAGGCCGCTTTTTCACAAATCCCTCTGTATGTTTCCCTCCTAGATCGTTCACAAATGAAAAACGTGAAATCTCCAAAAATTCAGCCTAAAAATTAGATTTTTCTTGTTTTCATTGAGTCAAGAAGCCTACCGTCTCGTGATGATTCCTATTGATTGGAATATGGAGAAGCATTTGCAGCCAATTCTCTAGCTGTTCCCTTCGCTGTTCAATATCCACAACCATATAATCGGGAAGTCTTGGAAAAGGAGGCAAAGTGTGCTTTTTCCTTGTCCTCGTCTTTGGTTTCTTGGTGCTTCCCTAGAAAGAAAAGCTTCAAATTTGACAATTCGACAATAAAAGCAAAGATAGGTTAAAATCGCATCAAAGTTCACGACAACCATGCGCGATTAATGATTAATAAAAGGCCATCTAAAAATGAGCGTTGGTTAGTTAAGAAAGGAAAAGTTAGCAAACATCCATGCGATTACTATCAAAATTATACCGGGAGTAAGAGGTTTCGAGCATCGTTTTCGTGCCACGTCACTTCCTGAGAAGAAAAAAGTTTTAAAAAAAAATTAATAATTGCTCTCATGCTGTAAGAGAAAACAATTGGAATTCAAAACTACCGATTGAAATAGAAGCCTACCTGTTCGGATGTTTCAGTTTTAGGTTCCTCTTCGACAGAAGGCATGAAACCCGTCCGTTTTTGAGGAGCAGCTGTGGGAGAAGGAGCATCTTGTAAAATTCCAGCTGAATTCTCCCGTAGTAGTTCTCTGAGAAATACAACTCACACATAACAGCTTCATCCATGCTAATCCTCTTCTGTACGATTTCGGCTTCAGGAGGAGTCAAAGGACCCTCTCCCACTGCGAGAGGAGCTGTTCCATTCTGCTTGGAAGGCTCGGCTTCCAACGCGTCAGCCTCCCTTTTCAATACTTGCATCTAAATTTGTAGAGTTTATTTCTCCAAAAGAAGAAAACAAACTCTAGTCTTCCTGTTTTGCTTCTTATAATACGGGCAGTCTTCCTTATGGTCGGAAATAATATCAACTCCCATTCCTTCTAGGAAAGAGTCCACCCTTTCTTGGGCTCTAAAAATACTCAAATTAGGACAATTTTAGAGTCTGTTTCGTTGAAAAATGAGGGCAGGAGTTTGGTTTGGAATTTAAGAAAGAATGCGACCAATTTGCTGCCTTCATTTTCCCTTTTACAGACGATAGTCAATCATTATTTTGCAAGCAACGGTGTTCACGTTAGTGCTCTGAGCATGCCACACAACACTCTTTTTTGAGTTATTTTGGTGAGCACAAAGCATGCTGTCATATTGTTTCAAATGCCACAACGTGTTGGACGCCTTTACAGTTAGAACTTACTCGATAACTTTTGGATGGCCGCGTAATCTGAATAATTATTTCATTCTTCATGCCGGTTAGGAACAGGCAAAACGGGCAAATAGTTAACTTTTTCTTTCGCTGAGCCAGAGAAAATGGGCTAACCTTCGAACTGGAGCTCGAATTCTTTCGGCTGCTCTGTGAGCCATCAGGCGATTGTTCAAAAGAGTGAAATCCTTATAATTTCGGACAACACTCCATTTGAATTTGCCATGTTCCAGCTCGATTGTATATCTGAAGAAAAATGGAAAATAAAATCTAGAATCCTTCTGAAGGAGCTCACAGGAAAGTGTTGATGAAGTGAATTCCACTATCCGTATTCTTCTCAACTTTTGTAATTTTGGCATTTACTGGCACTCCAGGGATCCAATATCCTCTTTTTCTGGCCTCTGCTTGGGTTTCATAAATCGAGGTGTATGGAATTATTCCTAAATTATTCTCTTTTTTATCCCAAAATTATGAAGGAGAAAGAACCTTTCTTTCCAGGTGTCCCAGGAAGAGATTTGGTCAAAGCAACAGCAATACAATCGCAATATTGAATCTCATCGTCATCGCTCTCTTCCTCCTCGCTTTCCTCGTCGTATTTCAATGAATCTGGCGATTTGGGATCCTAGAATAAGTCTCTATTCCTCTGACCAGGAAGACAGATGGTTGTCACTGGGGAATGTGCGATGTGAAATGGACAGCAAAAAGCAGGCGAAATGACGCTAATATAACTGACATTTTGGATTTTGACCAGATGCTTCGAAGACATAAATTTCTCTGAGCGAGCTTTTTAGTTTTACGGCCGGCGTAAATATTTTATGCTATTTTCCTGTCGCGAAAGAGTGTTTTGAGGCGAAAACCAAGGCCACAAATTAGAGTTTTAGTTGCTAAGGAAATCATAACTTTTTGCATATAGCTGGGTCCGAATAAATTTGGAACAAAAAACGCACTTCGTTGATGTCTCGACTCCTCCCAACTGCAGGCTCTCCTTCTTCCAATTTGAGAGAGGACGGCGGTCCGCCGTTCATCTAAAAATGCATGGTTATTGATAAATCGGATAGAAGGGCAGTAAATGCGAGAGGCATATTAACCAGGGAAATTGAAGGATATTAGACCTTTCTCGTGATAATTTGATCGCATTAGAGATTGGAATTAAGTCGAAGAATTCGATGAAAGTTGGAAAAAGTGAAGAAATCTAGATGCTTAGGAAATGGAATATTCTTCGAGGAGGTCAGTGGACTTTGGATTCTTTCTTATGAATTTTTTAGTGAAATAGTTGGAGACAAAAAGGACTAAAAATTGTCCCTAGGGACGCTAAAAATGTGGGTTATTGACAATAAGAGAAGGCAACTGGGAAGGAGAGTCCAGAAAACTGATAAGAGTCCCTTGGCCACAAACAAAGTCTGGAGTTGGATCTTCCCACCAAAATTTGGATAGGAAAAAAAAAAATCAAATCAGAAGAATGAATGGGGAAATGGAGGAGATAGAATTGCAAATTACGGCTAATCCCCGTTACGGGTTTCAATAATCAGATTCACGCGCTAAGAGGAGATCATGTAGCCAGGTCAATTCCTAAGAATAACAACCTTAGCAGAAAAAAAGAGAGTCAAAAAATCAGAAAAACTAGAAGAATTGAGCAAATAAACAGCTTTTTTTCGAGGTCCCAATCGAGATCGGATTTCCATTAAAGCGACAAATTGGCTGCTGTCCTTTGAAAAATGACCTCAATTTCGGTTGAATTTATTCCAAAATTGAAGCAAATTGGAAAGAAAGATCAGGTCAAAATGTATATAAGAGTGGTTGAGAACGACTGGCTGGGATCGATCGCGCTCAACTCATACACAGGCGCCCACAAACAACCCGTAGACACCACCCGAAGAGTTTTTATCGTTTCTTCTATACTTCCTTCTTCAAATATTCTTTCAAAAATAATACATTTTTTGTTCAAGAAAAATGCAAAAATTAAATGTCTTATTTTTAATAGAATGTTCGAGCTATTTTCTGGGAAGAAAACCCGCAAATTGCGGTGTTTTGATGCTAAAAATAACAAAAAAAATCGTTTGACTAGCAACCGGTGGTAAATAGAAATGAGCGAGAACCAGATGGCGGAAGCAGCAGCCCTGGAGAGAAGTCAATCAACTTTTCGCCACAAGGTCACAAAAACACCGGAATTTATAAAAGCCCCCGTATTTTCCTTTAGTATATCTCTATTCCATCTGATTCGATGTAGAAATCTGATGAAGATTCCAGGAAAAAAATTAAGATTGGAAGGAAGGAAATTTCGATTGAAGAATAATTCTCTAATACACCGTAGAAATCCAAGTTCTCGCTGAATTTTCTTAACTTTTCCGCAATTTTTATACTTTTTGATGTTCTGCAATCTTGTAGAGGAGGTCAAGGCCTACAACTTTGTAGAATATCCAAAATTCTAACAACTAGTGAAAGTTAAAGAGAAGTTTAGAGAAAGCGCGAAAAGCAGGAGAAAATTGATACCACAGGTGTTTTCCTGGCTTTTATTACAATTTCTGAGCATTTCCGCAGAGAAATTTGAATGAAATAGAGAGGAGGTCAAGAAAGGAGAACTGGTAAAAACAGTCTCATTCTGCTCGCCAAAGTGAATGACTCAGCTCAAACTGACAAAAGCCACCACCTTGCGCCGAAAGAGAAATTGCCATTGGTGACTGGAATTTTCTTACGTAGAACCCAAATTGTATGGAATTTAGAAAACAATTTCCGGCTAAAACGCTCTCTGAGATGGCGAGAGAGGCGGGGAGAGGCTAATGAGGCCCCCAAATAATTGAGAGGCGGGCTGTTTGTGGCCGGCGTGTTTTCTGCCCTCTCTCCCGCCGTAGCTTCCAATGATTCTCCTTGTTCTTTCTCTGTCTTTTTCTCTCTCGTTGGCAGATGAAACAAGTGGGATGAATGGAAGAACACCATGTTGGACACACAAAGGCAAATTCCAACAATCGATTGACACAGCTGGATGGGAGAGAGAGCAAACAAGGAGCGGAGGCTGGGTACAGTTGCTGAACCGGATAATTAATTGGCATGAGTTATCAAACATTCATCAGATGTACTTTGGAAATGAAACCACGCCTTAAGGGACAAAATATCATCTCTTATTTACCGTTGGATTATTTGAACCTAGGAACATTCACTCTGTTCTTAGCTTCCTACGAGGGATTGAAAGATACAATCTTGTAGTTTGAAAAGGGTAGTCAATTTGTTGGACTTTTAGATTATTTAAAGAGTGACAAGAAGATTAAAAGACGTGATTTCCGAGTCAAGAATTAGCACGTCATTATGAAGGAAGAAGAGACTTCAACGTTGGCTAGCAGATGACGTCGTAAACCTATTTCTTAGCAAATATGCGCTATGAGTCGCCTTATTCGTCACCCAGAAGAGGAAAGGATCTCGTTTACCTACGCACGAATCACAATTCTCACGGTCTGACCAAATAAACTTGACTGGGCAGATGAAATTGGGACTGCTTTTGAGTGCATTTGAGATCTCTGAACTTGGGTTAGAGTTGACTGAAAGAGTTTTTTTTTTTGGATCAAAGAAGAATACTGTATTTTTTGGGGGGATTGAACCAACTAAACTCTACACTTCTGGACTTCGTTCCAGCAGCTGATCCAACAAAATCACAAGATTTAAATTGTCTACAGAATCTCCTCAAAATAGTTTATTTACAAGTCAATCTGACCCAATAATTGCTTATTTTATCTTTTATCAACCTAGCGCTCTCTCCCAGACGTCCAATCCAGGCCACGCGACGGCTTGTCCAATATTCACTCCGCTGGAAATTGTTTTTGTAAAATATGGGAGATAATTACGTATTGACGAAAGGAACTCCAACTCCAAAATTGTGTTGAACATTTCCTCTTTTCCAATCAACTCCTACGTGATCATTTTGGCCATAATAGCCTCCAACCTAGAAGCAAGAATTTCTAGTAAAGTTCGTTGGCTTTGCCTTATATCCATTGTCAACCATAACAGTTCCAGCATCTCTGCCAGTAAGAGGAACAGAAACTGTATTATGTTGGCCTCCTTCGACTCCTAAAGACTGAACGAGAGGCACTGACCAGCCGTTTTTGTATCCATATTTTCCGTCAACCCAATTGGCGCCGACTTCTTGATATTGAGACCAATAGTCTCTAGAATTTAGGATTAGCGGGGGGTTTTTGAGAAGAAGAGTTACCGTACTCCAACATGATCAGAATAGCCACCTCCCCAAGAGCCGAAAGGGGCGTTGAGTCCTACATCGACTCCAACAGCTCCTTCCTCATTGATTGGATAATAAGGTAATCCTTTGACATCAACAGCAGCGATTGTGACACCGACATTCGAGGAAAAAGCATGGCCTATAGCGGCTAGAGGATCGCTTCTGGGGATAAATTGAGTACAATCTCTGAAGTAAGCTGCGCATCTGGCCTGATGAACTTTTTCTATTCTTTTTGGTTGGCATTTCTACAATTCCTTCATGGCAGAAGCATCGCCTTTACCTCATAGACTATTTTAGAGAATTTGAGGCATTTTGCATGGAGAGCTTCTACTTCTTCACGAGTGAAATAGACCTTTTGTTGTTTTGTTGCGACCTGTTGTTTGTACGCTCTATCGACGTCAGTAATTGCATCTTTTCGCCTATCTATTTTGGCATCTTTCGGCATTGGAGGCGGAATTATCACTAGAACTAGAGATTTATTTATGAATGATTCTCACACTCGGGTTCGCTTCTCTTCTCCGGCTGTTTTGAGTCCCTTTGAGGGCAAAACGATAGGTTGGGGTTCTTTTTGCATGCTAATGTCGAAAGAAATTGCTTGTCAATGGCAGAGCCTGTAGATTTTAACTTTTTGGAGGAAAGAGTTACCTATAATTGATGGGAAAATGAGATAGGGAAGGAGTATTCGTAACATTTTGGCCAAAGGTTTAGAACTGAAACTGAAGAGATTATTACAGCGAAAACTTGAATAAGAAAAGTGAAGGATATAAGATACGACCTTTTTGATCCAATACTCATGAAAAGACTGGTCTCTCTATGAGAAAATTGTGATTTAGCTTTTTGATATGGGAAGAAATGTACTAAAAATGTGTAAAAATCGATAAGTACTATCAGAAGACCGTTGTGAAAACATGGTACCCAAGTAATTCCCTTGGAAAAATACTCTGTAAGTAATGCTAAATCGACTTTAAGACATCGGAAAAAAAACCTGGCTGGTTATGCCTGAGGACAACTTGAAAAACAAGACCAAGCCGAGACTGAAGCTGAAATCATAAGCACATGTTCCGCCAAAAACACGAACAGTGTGAAATGTGAAGGTCGCCCAGGTCACGGCATGCTGTTTTACGCGTGCGAGAGACAAAAGTCTCGGACAGGATTTGATCTATCGTTTATCTTCTCTCAACTGTGCTATTCTCTTTTTGGATAAAATTTAATAAAGAAAAAAAATCAACAAATTCCTAGCTGAATAATAATCTAGAAAACAATACGCTAGTATTTCCTGAAGGTAAGATGCGGGTGGTTCTTTGAAGTTATAGCATCTGTTTCAACAGGATCACCCTTCCATTTACTGTATATCTAAAAAAAGAAAAACTTAAATTGTTGCTAATAGACTTACTTGATAAACATTATGTCCCATAGTTTCAGTATCCCATAATTCTTGACCTCTAGGCAATCGTTTATTTACTCCTCTTTTCAATCCTGCAAGAATTTAATCAAAAGAAAAAAGCTAACCTGGACGGTAGTCTCCACCAATAGCCATTTCTTCAACCATAGATAGAACTTGATGGCTTGTTTTCCATGATACTCGCTTCTTTCTGTGGCGTAACCAGGCATATTCACCAACGACGAAAGGATCACATTCTGTATAAGTTCGATGCAGAAAATACTTTATTTGGGGATTATTTTCTCTGAAATTAAAGCTTTTGATGCCTAAATTTTAAAATACCTTATTGTTGGCAAAAATTCTTCAACAAATTGTTCCATTCCTTCACTTTTAAGCGAATTTTGTGTCCAGCTCAGTCTTAGAGCAACAAAATGTGGCACAAATTTTATGATTCCTGCCGTAGCCGCATTTTGCGGTCGCATTACCATATTCGCTCCTATAGACATCTAAAAAATAACTAATTGTTACAAAAAAGTTGTGGGTTACACATCTTTTAAAAGAAATTTTAGGGCAAATCCCTAGGAAAAAGTCACAAAAAAATAATAGGAAACATTTATTTCAACCAACAATATTCGCAACAAAATACATTCAAGAGAAAGACAATGTTACGGAGATTCTACAATAAGTGACTAAGGCTGGGATTGAGATGGCTTCGGATTGATTGATCGAGCTTCGCAATAGCGTTTTGCATCTTCAGGACAGTACTGAGCTAGATCACGGAGCAAAGTAGCGTGGAACTTCCTCAAAATTTCAACTTTTCCGTTGGCCTGAACATTTGTTTATAATAAATGAAATAAAAACAAAATTCACTATTTTGTTTTGCTCTTGGGTGCGCTCCAAAACCTCCTTCGTATATAATGTTGGATTTTTACCAGCGTCAAGTACTTCTGTCAAGAGTTCTATTGGAATTCGCACTTCTTGGAAATTATGTCTTATTGAATCGAGCTCCTAATAATATTAATAATGTTGAAAATAAAAAAAACTACCTGAAGGCCTGAGATAAGTGTATGAATTTTCTCATCCAATGGTTTTTGACTTTTTGAACAAAAATCACTAGCAATAATACCAATATGACGAACATTTTCCTGAAAATAATATTAAGTTTAAAAATTAAACAAACTTGAAATGTTTCTAAGACTCGCTCAAGTTGGTTGAAACGATTGGTTTCTGGATCAATAGGCTGGGGATTTGGAAATTGATCCATCTAAACCTATTTATAAATATATCATTCACTTACCTTATTGATCTTTAAATTTATCGTCGTCTGTTCCGAGATATTCTTTACGTATTTCGTTCAAATCGATATCAAATGGTCGATTTGTTGTTAATCGCTGAAAAACAGCACACATTAATGAACATTTTTTAAAATATAGCTATAATCAGTGCCAGAGACAGAAAATAAATAATATGAATAACTTACTTCGTCTACGCACTGTCTATAGACTTCGTGTAGTCGTTCGCAAGGATTGACTGCGTACTGATGTCGATAATTTGGCGAAACGAACTTTTGAAAAAATTCCGTGAAGCACTTGTCGTATATCTGAAAATATATTAATGATATAATATAAAGACGAGAAAAGAAAGAACTAATGCAATATTCACACGCATTCTCGCCGCAATTACTCCAAAAGATCAATATCTCGTTCACACGATGTTTTAACAGCAAAAAACTGACCTGTTTCAACTTGTCGCACTCAGGAAAAATACTTTGCATGTGCCGATCAGTCATTACAGGATTGTAATGGCCTTTACCATTACAGAATTGGTCTGAAATTAAAGCTCTAGATTACTTTAGTAAACATTTTGAAATAAATAACAAGAATACATATAATGTAGCATTTCTTTTGTTTAAAATCGAGTTTCATGTTCACAGAAACGGCTAGAGAAAATCAAAAGTGGAAAATGTGGTATCTGCCGCAGCTATTTGCATCATTCGTTTATCTTTCGTCACAAGACCGAGCTGTTGAAATTTTTTTTTTTTTCCCTGATGTGAGGTCCCGTACGTCGCAAATGTGTATATTCCTTGAGAATATTATAGAAAGAATAAAAAAGAAGAATATACAGACGCCTGCAAAAGTCAATTGAGGCGAAATTTCCCGAATTTGCTTTATTTATTGGGTTGAATAAGTTTAGAAAATGAAGAGTTCTTGCCTTTCTTTTATAGATAATTAATATTATAATTGAGCACAAAACAGTTTAATGGCTAAAAGAAGCAATCAGCAAGTAAAACTTTCAAGAAAGTTCAAAATGTATGGCAATCTACTGAAGGTAGAAGCACAAAGCTAATTACCTTGACTATATGCCTTCTGCTTTTGGCTCGAAGAACGCCACCAAAGCCATTTTTAGCAAAGATGGAGCTGATGAGCCTCAACGGCGAGCTTTCTACCTCGTCTATATAGTCAGTTGTGTTCTGGCTGCCGAGAGTCTACGGGTGCGAGTGTGATCGTTGCCTGTTTTTCTGCTGTTTGATCTTCCTCCTCGCCAAAGTTCACCTCCCTCGGAAAATTATGTCAGCCTCTGGCCCTCTCCTAATTGACCAAGTAAGTAAGCGTCTTTGATCTGATACATCTTTCAACACGTGCACTGGACGACTGTTTTCATCCCGAGTCATCACAAAATCAGCTTAATTTTGACTAACTCTGGTTATTGACCATCTAGGAGAAATACATTTCAAAAAGATATTTGTCTTCTCGGATGCTTTGGATATATAAATGAGGAGATGATTGAAGAGAGGACGTTGCACTCTTCACTCTAAATTCTCGTGCACTTGTACCCGGTACAACCTAGGCATCATTCTGGCTAGATTCTTGTCTTCAAATCAAGAAATTGCGTACAGAATACAGTAAACAATCGGAAGGAACTTATTCAATTAGACAAGGATCAGTGGTTTTCTTCCTTTTTTCTTTGCATTTTCTATCTCTGTTGGATCAACGCTTTGTTAGTTTAATCTTCTATTTCTATTGAAAAATAATTTTTTGGACAAGAAAAAGTAACATTTCAGATTTATTTTTCGCTTCTTACACTGTAATTACCACTAAAAATGTCGTTTTTCTCTAATTTGAAGCGCGTTTTTTGGTTTTGTGATCTGTAACAAAAATATAACTCTTGATTTTCTCTAGAAAGCCAGTCTAGAACCCAAAACAAAACTATCCTGGGGTCGATCAGATTACTACTGTTGGTTCGCTCTATTCGAACACACAGAGTTCATTCTAAAATTACTGAATCTTTCCCCACTTTGACCTGGCTTTTTCAGGCCAATTATTCATTTTGACCTAAAATTATCCCCCTTTCATTAGTCAAAACAATGAAGCCAGTCTCTCTCTCAGCCAGACACTTGGAGTTCAATTTCCTTGAAAAGATTAACTGTCCATACTTGAAGAAAATCCACCTCTTCCTGAAAGAATATTCTTGATTCATTCAGGATCTCTTTTCTCCTGAAGAAATCCTCAGAAAATTAGGAGTTTTGCGTCACAAATCGAGGTCTTTGCATTGATTCAGCTTGTTCGATACATAAATGGTCTCATTTATATCAGACAAGACACATTCATTTACCTTTTTGCGGAAGAGAATGGAAGAGGAAGGAAAAAAGCTCGGGGTTTCATTCCATAGATCTGGACAAGGAAAAAAGCTTTCCTTTCGAAAAAGTTGATCGTCCTTAATTCCATGCAATCAAGATTAAAAAGCACCATCTTCTCTCAGAAAGCAACTTTTTTCCCCAAAACTTTTATATTCATAATAATTTACCCTCGATGTGGAAGAAATCACAAGGAATTCGAAATTAACTACAGTAGCGTTGTATCAAGCGCTCATCACGATGACTATAATTTACTCTCGATTCACTTGAATTCTCAAAATAATCTTACAGGTAAAGACGTGACCTCACCATGCAATCTCGTAAAACCCATAAACAGAATTCAATAATTTTCTTCTTGATTCAACTTTGCTCAACTCTCAATGTTCTCGCCATCAGACAACAGCTGTACATTTGTTCTTTCGACTTTATTCCTTGTGCACATAACTTTTTTGACTGATTGTCGCAATTATCCACCTAACAGCTGATCTGCTGACCCAATTACCGAAATCCAAGTTCAAACATTTTGGGATCTATTAGTGACGTCTAGGCGAGCGTACGAATAACTATAATTAGAAGGTTATGCCGCCGTCAATATCTATTTTCTTTCTCGTCTCTTCTTCTTTTTGATGTTGTGGGTGGAAATCGTTCAACAAACTTTTAAAGAATAGAAAATTACAGTACACTCCTGGTATTCATTCTAGTTGTGTTCATTGCTCACACGATCAGAGAGATTACCGAATTTTTTGAATCTATTCATCCTCCCTCTTGAATAATTCGAAGAAGAGAGCGCAATCAAGACAGCTTCATTTTACGTAAATATTCGTCTGACTCAATGCAGAGATCATGTTTTTATTACCCTCGCCAATCATTTGCTACAGGTGTTTCCATCTGTTCTGTGTAGCCCTTTGTCTCTTCCTTTTCAATTTAATTTTCTACTTCTCAGGGATGGATGCAAGTTTATCTTGGGATGCTTATCTGCATTCCTTGGTCAAAGAAACTACGACTACTGTAGCTACTACCACTGATCTTATCGTCACAGCTCCAGTAATCGACCCTGTTGGGGTAAGGCTTTACTCTATTCTCCAAACCTAACTTAAAATATTCCTAGTTTTGTAGAAAAGTAGAAATAAATGGTTCACTTTAGGGCGATCTCTCTCTAATCAGAAATGATTCTATCACGAATCTGAACATCACAGCCGTGGAGTATGTGCCAGTAGCGGCGGCTGCAATAGCGTTCACGAGTCTTGTGGTAATAGGGATTTTGTCTATTCTCTGCTTTGTTTGTACGCTAATCTATGGTCGGAAGAAGATCAACGAGGTAGGAGACTCACTCCATCAATGATCAATGAAAACAACATTTCAGTATCCCTTCTTTATTATCGTTTATCACATGACGATTGCAAATACGCTTTGGGTAATTATGGTTTCTTCTTCGATCTTACCACTGATGGTTGTAAACGTAAGTTTTGAAGGCAGAAGGAGAAGGAAATAACTCTTTCTAGGGTACAGATGGAAACCAACTTTGGGCAGATTGGGCAGCCCGTGTTATGGACGCTTGCGATCAAGCCTTGCTCTATCTTATGCTCCTGATGACATTGAACCGTTTTTGTGTCTTTTGCGTGCCCAAGTTGATATTTGTTTTCACAAAGTAAGTCGAGATTTTTGATCTAAAATCACCAAGGATCGTGAACGAGTCCAGAGATCTCTTCTTTTCAAGGAAGATCCATAAACACTTCCCTGAATGGCCAGTATTACGAGTTTTTGCAGGCTGAGACTCATGGTGATGTGCTGCGTGGTGTGGCTTTATGTCATTTTTATCGTCTATTGGAATGCTTCTAATGGACTTATAAGGAAATTTGACAGAAAAAAGATCTCCCTTCAAGAGACTCTCCTAGGAAGCAATCCACTCACTCAGGTTAGGAGGCTTTTTGACCTCAAGATATTGGGAAATCGAGGGGGATTATTGAGACACAATTAGAAATACAGGAACAATCACAGTACTTTTTTGAATCGGTCAATTATTGAAATCTAGAAGGGAATTAGCAGCTAATCTTTCAGTTTTTTACGCTTTGTTCAACTGTTCTTCCATTGGTTATGCTCGCAATGTATGGAATAATTGTAATCGTCATTGTAAAACAAAGAGGAAAAGCTACGGATTCGCGAAAACGTCAGGATCGCGTTTTGCTATGGCAAGCGTTAGCCGTTACCATAACCCTGGAGGTATTTTTGTCCTTTCCTTCGTCCAATTTAGATTCAATTTTTCAGCTTTCAAAACTATTCAGCCTGTTGACTCCACTGATTGCTGTTTCCACGTGGTTTGCTTGGGTCTGGACTATCTTCAATTATAGGTATTTTCAAGAGAGAGGACAATCTGTTTTCAGCTGTTCAATAATCAACCAAATCATCAATCCTGTTCTCTTTTTGACGATGAATCAAATGATTCGAGGCAATTTCCTTAAAATTGTCTCGCTTGGACAATGGAAAGCTGAAAGCACTTCAGACGATTCCAAGCGCCCTCGACAGATTTTTGTTTCTGCCACGAAAACTGGTCATTAGTTGTGATTTCACCCTCAATAAAACATATCACCTCTAAAGAAAAATACAATTTATTTCCACAAATTTACATCAAACACACACCATGATGGATAAAGCGACAGCATCGCCAACCATCAACCCGACTGAAACCAGTACAACTACTTGGCGAATCATCTCAACCGATCCGTGAT
This sequence comes from Oscheius sp. JU1382, assembly GCA_932521405.1. Lineage (NCBI taxonomy): Eukaryota > Metazoa > Nematoda > Chromadorea > Rhabditida > Rhabditidae > Oscheius > Oscheius sp. JU1382. The sequence goes on along the minus strand of OW051476.1, from coordinate 9,471,403 downwards.
TATGCTCCTTATCCTGATAATAATCCAAAACGAGGAAAAGTATGACCAAAAATGCCATCAAAGAAAGCGGACAAAGTACTAAAGCCAATTGGAGATTTGAATTCGTCCAACTGCTTCCTAGATTAAATTTAGATGCAGCCACGGAGAGGGCCGTAGCTGAAAAGATGAGATTCAAAAAGATCTAGGAAACTCACTGGCTAAGCCATAAGCAACAACTCCAACTAGACGATGCGTCCAGTTGAAGAAAGGTCTATTTGGTGTGTTGGGTTGACATCTCATAAAGCTGATAAACGGCTGTGCCCAAGCGAAGATGAGTGCAAATAATCCACACATTGTATGAACACTAGCCCATTTCTCTCCATGTGGTGGGCCACTCCACTTCCAACTGTTAGCGGTCATAACACAAACAAAGGAAGCAATCATAAGAGCGATTCCCAAGAAGTTGCATGTTCGATGGACCTAAATGGATATTCTAAATTAAATAGAGAAATAGATATACATGGAACCAGATAAGCAGCCCTCCTGGTTTAATCAAAGGCCAGCTAGTTCTTAAAAAGCGAGCGAAAAGAAGAGCAGTTGGGACAAAACAAATCCAAGCGAGGATCATCATCACAGCTGAAAAAGCTTTCTTCAATCACCAAAAGAGCTCCTCACCATGAGCTTTGATTAATCTAGCAATGACTATCTGACTCAAACCACCTTTAGGTGAGATCGAACCTGCTATCGTCAAGTTCACTTTAGAATCGCTTACTCTAGCGTCAGAGTGTTGGAGAAGCACTGCAAAAGAAGATAGTAACATTTGTAAAAGAAGCCTACCTGACCCGGAGGTAGCACCTATAGCAAGCAATAGATAATATTCCTGGGAAGGATCGAATTTAAAGACTTGGTTACTTCCAATCCAGCCTCCTACATTTACAGTCGATTTGCAATATGTCGCTCCATTTTTCTTTGTAATTGTCTGATCAGAGAAGTAAGTCCCTTCGATTTGCTAAAGAGTTAAAGGATATAAAGTTAAAAGTGTAAATTACAGTTTCGTTTGTGATTCGAACATTTGTTGGATTATTATTATTATATGAGAACTTGAATGTTGGATCGTTTTGGTTCGACATTTGTGAGCATTCAATGACATATGAATTAACCATTTTTTTAATGGATGGGTTAAAACCAACGGCAATATAGCCGCTTGTTCCAGATTTCATCAATTCTATGGACATTGTAGTTGCGTTCAAATATTGAATTGCAACTCCCATTCCTCCACAAGAATTCTTATCTATCGGGAAGAAGCAGGTCTTTGTTTGGCCGCATTGTGAGCAATCAAAATTCTAGATTTTTAAACTGTTTTCATAAGAGAAAGGGCTTACTAAATTAGGGGGAGGTTGGGTTGTTGTCGGAGGAATTCCAGTGACTTGTTTCAAGTCGTATGACAAATAACTTGCCATTTTGTCAGTGTGAGATGACAATCCTTAAAAGAACTCAATTTCAAATGAAAAATCGCTTGCCTTGGCTTGTAGTTGGCCCTTGAGCCATCAACAAGAAATATTGCATTCCAGGAGAATATTTAAAAACTTGTGAACTTCCAGCCCAACCTGTGACATTAACTTTGGCATAGCAATAGATCTCTCCATTGGCTACTGTTACATTGACATCAGAGAAATAAGTGCCTTCTATTTGAGTCTCATTAGTGATTCGAACATTTTTTGGAGAATTGTCATTATAAGAAAATTTCCATGAAGGCTTAGCTCCTCCCAAATTCGAGCACTCAATTACATAATCATTTCCCATCATATTGTCGTCGCTGAATCCTACAGCAACATATCCATCGGTTCCCTTTTTAGTGAGTTCCATTTCAAGAATCGAGTCGCTTATGTAACGATAAGAAACGCCATAACCGTTGCAAGTGAAAGCATCATCTGGGAAATAACAGCCTTTCGTTTGACCACAAGCAGAACAATCGAAAGGCTAATAACATAGACATATTTTGAAGTCAAAACTCACAGTAGCTGTAGAAGAAACACTCGTGCCAGCAGCTAAATCATAAGGAGAATCAGAGACAACATGGTCAAAGTGCTTGGTAAGACCAGTGGCTGAGGTTGTTCCACTCGCCATCAACAAATAGTAATTTTTGTTGGGGTCGTATGTGAAGATTCGGGAATTGTCTGTATAACCGCTGACTTTGACAGTAGCTGAGCAATAAAGACTTCCATCTTTGAAGGAAACTACCTCATTTGTGATATATTGTGGTCGAATGCTCTAAAAATATTTAGTATTTTTTTGAATTTGAGGCTGCTTACAGACTCATTTGTAATTCTGGTGTTATATTGATTATCACCTCCAATGTTGTATGAGAATTTGATAGAATAAATGTCATTATTAATAGAGGAGCATTCAATAACAGACTCGTCTCCCATTTGATTGTCAGTTGAGAATCCCACGGCGACATAATATCCAAGAGATGTGCCAACAGAAAACATCTCAATCTTCATGTTCGATGCGTCAATCATCTTGAATGAAAATCCCATTCCATTGCATTCGCTGTAGCATTCAGTCGGGAGGAAACACGTTTTAGTAGCTGTGTTACAAGTAGTTGCATCGAAATTCGGTTCCAATTGGGACAGTTTGACAGGCAATTCGGGAACACAAGCAGTCGTGTGCCGAGTTAAGCCAGTAGTAGAGGTGTTTCCCTTTGCTAAGAGAAGGTAGTAAGCCTGGTTTTTGTCATATTTGAATATCTGATCGTTTCCTGAGCTCCCATCTACCAGAATAGTGGCAGTACAATATAATTTCCCATCTTGATAAGCACTTTGATCTTTGATATAATGCGGTCGAATGATCTATATTTTTTTGAGTTTCTTTCCACACAATTACTACCGTTTCATTCTCAATTCGAACATTCTCCGGGACGTTATTATTATAAGAAAACTTGGTGGATAAAGGATCCGTTCCATATTGAGAGCACTCAATCACACTCTCACTTCCCATTTTGTTGTCCAATGAAAAGCCAACGGCAATATAACTTCCCGATCCAGAAGGAGCCATTCCAAGGATTTCCAATTGCAAATGAGTTTCATTTAGCATACTAGAAAAGTGATAACGAAATTAATAAAGAGGTATACTAATAAGAGACAACCATGTCTAGAGGTTGAACGTTGCATTCATCAGAAGTTGGAATATAACACCCTTTGGTTACTCCACAACCATTTGGATCAAAAGCAGGATGAACATCCAACAAATTGACAGAAAGAGGACTCGTTACATCGTGAACATGGTGGAGAAGACCTAGGATAATAGATCGTCTGCAGGCCTAATTGTTGTGATCTCTAGATCATTTTTTTAGCTAGACATCTCGCTCATCTTTGAGACCTCAAAAGAGGCTTAAATATCGATTGATAATCTAATCCTCTTTACAGGACGCTTACCGGCATTGTTGGTTGGCCCATTAGCCATCAATAGATAATAATTCGGCTGAGTCGGATTGAATTTAAAGACTTCAGAAGAATTAGTAGATCCGGAGACTTTGACCGTGGCTGAGCAATAGATCATTCCATCGTTTGTAGTAATTGTTGAGTTCAAAAAGTAACCGGCATAATTGTCCTGAAAACGTTGTGACTCAACAAGGTGACATTTCGGTATTCCCAATGATAGCTTTTGTGCGTCAATCTCTACAGTAAAATGTAAACGTTGCTGACCTGATGTGGTATCCTGATATTTGAGGGTTCGTTGGTTCCATTAAAATTGTTCACATTGTAGGAGAACTTTAAAGAAGGAGCTGCGTTTCCAAGAGAAGAGCACTCGATCACCTGGTCGCCTCCCTAGAAAAACTGTTTTGATTGGCAATTCCACTACAAATTGATGATTTTTCATTGAACCCTAAAAGTCCACGATCGTTAGTGATCGGCCATAGACTGTCTACGATAAGCCGACTCTTCTGTTGCAGGAAACTACAGCTTATCATAGACCAAAGAGAGTGCATTTTTTGAGATTCTCACGCAACTCTCTTATGCGTTTTGATTAAAATTTGCTGACAAAATCGGCTGCTCAACCAAAGCTTACCATCATTATATCCAAAGAAAAGCCAACAGCATAATAGAATCCCGTATTGGATGTGATTTTTCCAAAGATTTCTATCTAAATTTGATGGTTGGAAATAAAATTATAAAATACTTTCATAAAATTATAGGTGCTATCCGTAAAGACATAAGAAAAACCCATTCCATTGCATCCCATGTAGCAATTGGCATTCGTTGGAAGGAAACAAGCCTTCTTTATTCCACATGTTGAAGAATCGAATAAAGAATGTTGAATTAAAGAATTGGACTGAAAAGAGAGGACATTGGTTAGCAAAGATACAATAAACTTCTTGAAAGGACTACATCTAATTGAGAATTCTTTTAAAATTATTTCTGTGATAAACCCAAGACACAATTTAGCTCTAAACGTCAAGAAATAGTCTTTTCTTTGTAGTTTCTCGTGTCCTTATTAAATATTCAAAGACCGATTAGTTATCTATTCACTCGCGATTTCCTTATCCGACTACAAAAACTATAGAATTTATGCTTGAAATTATAATAAAATTGGATAAACTGCTAATAAAATATGCCGAAATTACTAATTCTAAAAATATAAATCAAAAATCTAACAATTACCTTGCAATTTACAGCTCCTATTAAGAGTAAGAGTGGTATGAGCTTCATCTCCAACCCCACAGTTGACCTTCCTCGGAAGTGGCTTGAAGAGCTCAAAAAGAATGGGTGGGGCCTCTCTCCCGTTCTCTCCGGCTTATGTAACGAGTATGGATGACAAGAGGCTGATAAGAAAGGTGAGGAAGATCAGAAGAATTCGTCAAGAAACACGGAAGAAGCTGGATTCTTGATTACTGAGATCAATTCGAGGGGGAGAGGTAAAAAAGGTCATAAAAGCAAACAAAGGGCTATTGGTTTCAAGAGGCAAATAGAGACTGCTCAAAGTATTTGAAGGTTCAGCTTGTGGGTTCAAAGTGTTGAAAAGTTGGGCAAATATCATCCCGATCTAGGTGTTCTTCTGGCCGATCGAGACAGACCAAAACACACACTAGGACTCCAAGAATATTCTTTACAAGCAAGAGGAGGGAGCCAGACTACTATTTACAGTCTAGAGTTCCCAAAAGAATGGCAAAGTCAATATTCGTTCCTATTTTTTAAGAGTTCTTCCTTCCAAACAATTTCAAAGCAATGTCTTTAATCTTCAAAAATTCGAAAAGGAATGCATTTATGGTATGACTGTCACCAAATTTGTTGGAAAAAAAAGTCACAGGTCGGCCATAACAGCTGCGAAAACATTGATGTGGGAGGAGGAAGCTGACTTGACTTTTCAAACGACGTCAGCTACATGAATATTTCCTATTGTGAAACGGAAAAATGTGATAATCGGATGCTGATAACTGTAGACAGCTGAAAATGATGATATCGAAGAGGAGGACTTTGGCTGTTTGATAGTAAAAGACGATTACAGAAAGAATTCATCATTTTGTCAAACTTTGGAGCAGTTGAAAGAAGCACAAAGGGATACGATAGCTTGACTATCCTAAAAAGAGAAAGTGATTGAGAATGTTTTTTGATTAGAAATTTATGTTCTCCCACTCGTTCGTTTAGTTTGGAACAGAGGAAACAACTGTTATTATCAAAAGGTTGTTAAACTTCGATTTTTTGCCTAGAGACTTCATCAGAGATAGGTTTACAATATACATAAAATTATAGGATAAACGATGAACTACACGTGAATCAGCAAAGCGTAGAGATAAGCTTACTCTACAGTTGTAGCTTGTAGGCACACACAAATGATTACATTACCCTCTTATAATGTGATTTTACAAAGTGATGCAATCATCCAGTCTAATTGCTTTCTTTTAGAAAAAGCTATCAAGAACTAACACGCTTAGAAAGCTCTCATCCTTGTTCCGGTAGTCAGGCTCAAAAGAATCGAACAACTTCTAGAAGAAGTTCAAAAACTGATTATGCGAGAGTTATTTTCGTTTTTGCTTGAATCATCCCCAAAAGTGTTTGAGATAAAGAAATGAAGTAAATATTTATTTACATGATGAGGTCAGGGATCATAGAAAAGAGTTTAACGATATATTGGCAGTATCATCGAATGTGTTGAGGTTAGTCGGTTCTGAAAGGTCACTCCTTTCTTTTTTTGAGAGAAAAGCTTACTGAGAGTTTTCTCAATTATTTCAGGAATCCGTGCCAAGCTGGTGATTATTTCATTGGCTGAGATTATTTCTGCATCGAACTAGAACAAAACATCAGAGTTTTTAATTTTAAAAAATAGATTACTTGTTTCATTGTATCCCGATATTCGCCACTTGCTCGGGAGAATTCGGTGTTCATATTTTCATTTATTTCTCTTATCTGACTACGGACGGAGTTGATTTCACGTTGAAGAGCCATTTCTGCAGCAGGATTGGTTCCTTGCTTTTTCAGTCCATCAATTTCTCTGAAATAATATTGTATAGTAAAATTATGTTTAGAGCGCTCGTATTACTGTTAATGTCTTAAAATAAATACTTTTCAATGTTTTCTTTCTGCTGGGCTAGTTCCTCCATCCTCTCTTTGTGCATTTTCTTATCCCTAATCTTGTTTTCTTCGGTTTCATTCCAATCTGCCTCGGCTTTCTAAAAAATTTTTTCTTTGAAACAATTAATTAGGACAAACTTTAATGTTATCAGTGACATTTTGCAATTGGAGCTCACTCTCCCTTTTTCTCTCATCGGCATCCATTTTTATAGTTAGTTTGCATTCCAAACTAGCTTTTTCTTTGAGTATTTTTTGTTCAAACTCTCCTCCCATTTTGTTAATCATTTGATCAACTTTTGCAGCTATTTCGATTTGAATTTTCGTCTCTTCATTGGCCTTTCTAAAGAACTTTTGTAAATTCTCGATATTCCTCCAACCTCTGCTTGTCACATTGCTCTCTGGTTTTGATAAGTTCTTCTTTAAATCGCTCAACGTCGTTTAAAATCCTTTCTGGGGAGGCAAGGAGATTCAATGAAAGTTGCTCCACTTGAATTTCGAGAGTATCTTTCTCCAACAGCAGCTCATCTTGTAAGAACTTCTGGTCGGTTTCTTCCTTCTTGTAGTTCTCTACGGTCGCTTCGAGATTTGTACTGAACTCGAAGTGACCTTGAAGCTCTTTCTGCTTCTTGGCGAGAATTATGAGCAACTGAAAATTCAGACTTTTACCGTAATCAAGACCTTGATATTCAAGTTTTTTGGTCAATTATGGGCAACAAACTTCGTGCTCCTTTCTTCTCCTGACTTCAGCTTCTGTATCCAGGACTTCCTTTCTAGAGCTAGCTTCCTCGACTTGTCTTTGAATCTCCGTCAATCTATCGCGCTGATTTTGATAACTCTCGACGGTTTTATTCCAATGCGGCAGCATGTTCTAAAACTTTTTTACCACTAAAAGGGAAAACAAACAGTGTGGAACTTGAGATAATCAGCTAGAAGAGACATCAATCGTCGGAATTTCCTCGGTTCTGGAGAGATTAGATCACACATTCCAAAGGGGTGATCGATAGCCATATCTTGGATAAATTGATTCCTAAATGATTGCGTGATCGAGAGGGAGGAACTTACATCGAAGTATATAAAATAATAAGAGGAGCAGCTCTTTGCAAATGCTCCGTATCGTCATCTGGACTCAATGCATCCAACGGCAAATGGTTCATTGACGCTTCAGGAATTTCAAAGACATACATAATGAAAGCCTGGCAGATGAGTTGCACCCGAGAAGGCTAGAAAATGATTCTATCGGACAAGAAAAACGGGTTTACCACAGGCTTGGTAAAGTCTTCCATTGTGAGGTCGAACTTCAAAGTGTTGTTCATCAACTGTATAATGGCTTTGAGATCCATTTTCTAGAATTGGGAATATGAAAATTTTAGCTTTTACATCTAAAGTAAGAGGAAGAATGTTTTACTACGAGAGATGGAAAAAGATTAATAATTAGTGCAGTGCTATATAAGTCATTTTGTTATTTTTGAAGAGCTCAAAAATGATATTTTCTGAAAAAAAGGGTAATAAATGCGATTAAAACTTTCAAAACATCTAAAAAAGATACCATGACTCGTTATTTTTTTCTTTTATTTTCTATCGCATGGCTTATTGTTTTTGTTTGTCTCTCTATTTTATTTTTTAGGAAGCGTTTCAGACTTTCAGCTTATTGAGAAAAGCGTATGAGCTATAGGGTGAAAAAAGCAATAGTTGGCATCTTTTATTTGTTATCATTCTGGTAAAAAATTTTTTATTTATAAAATTTAACTAGAGTAATGATAAACGTAGAAAAAAATTCAAAACAAAACTATTCGCGGCTACACTCTCCGAGACATTACTCCACGTAAGGCATTTCCTTGTTCACGGATTGAAGTCTCTTTGAACTTCTTCGACCCCGATTCTCACGTGGTTTATGAGTTGAAACGAGCCATTTTCAGACCGATTTTATTTGCATATTGCTTCGTTTTAAATTAACATTTTGAACCAATGACTGGGAGAGGAGATGCCCTGGCTACATTGGATAGCCTAGTCGAGATATATAAGGTTAGTCCATTTTCTTCAATAATTTTTATGATTATTCCAGGCTGATGTGACAGCCTATTATATAAATGCCTATAAAAACTCTAAAGGCAATAAAAGTGTTCCAAAATTCTCTTTTACTGCATTAAGCAAGAAAATATTTGACGGTGTCGTCACAAATGAAGTGAGTTGATAAGTAACTTCTCTAAAATACTTCAGTTGCCGTCACTCTACATACAATTATTTGATCTCTGCGACGAGTGGGCCCGTTTTAAAGGTATTAGATACACAGGAAATCCAGAATTCAACCAATCGCTGTTGCCTCTGCAAGAGCTCATCCTCAATGTAAGAACACTTTCCTACTAATACTTTCACATCACTTCTTTAGATAATTCTTCCTTATCAACTCCCCCAGTCGAATAAACGAAAGGTAATAGAAAAGGATGGAAAGAAGAAGGTAAATCTCTCCCTACTTTATTTTTATTGCAATCTTATAGACAAGCGTTGCCCAAGTTCAGCCAAGGTGTGCTATCAATCTCGATCAAGCAAAGATTATCTTTTCAAGATTTCTTCCAATCGTCCTGCCTTATCCGAACGAAGTAAGACTTATTTTCTCATTCTTGCGCACCCAATTAACATAAGAGCCCAAATACCCAATCGATTTCACTGCTATTAGATTTCAAGCTGTTAGAAATTATAAAAATAAGAATTATTTATGGCTGCACAAGCCTAAAAATAAATAAGATGCAAATTCTTTGATTGAATGCTTATTGATTAAAACAATTTCTTAATTTAGGCTAAAATATGGAAGCAGATGAAGTATATTCTCATGCGATGCTTGAGACCAGACGATGGTATTCAACTGAGTCTAATTGTTCTTCAACATATGGAAAAAGGAGACATTTCGTAAGATTTGTCATGGTTTTGAAATAACATGTTTTCTAGGTTTTCAGCGCTTTCTTACCTCATGGCAGATGACAAAATCAATCAAAAATTGGGACCAGATACAATTATTTATGCGTTTTACATAGGTCCAGTGAAGGCTCAAACCATCGAGGTTGGACTTATTTTCTTTTTGACTTTAATAACCTCCAGTTATTTGCTTCAAATCGAACTCCGGAGTTCAGAAAAAAATGTAGAGAAGCTATTTTAACAGTGGAAAAAGCGAGAAGGAATAATAATTGTTATAGGTGAGAGAATTTATTTGAGATAAAATCAGATTCTAGGCAATTTTGTCCAAACAACATATGGAAAAGTGTCTTAGATTTATGGAATTTTAGTAATTTTAGTTCTCATAGTGCACAAGTTATCGGAGAATTAAAAGGAAGTGAGTCTAATTTTAAATTAGAGGCATCCGCTTATTTATTTTTTTCAGTTAAATCTAGCCATCCCCTGATATTCCACAGTTGGGCCTATTCTGCTATCAAAAAATTCGGTAAAAAGACATATGTTGATAAGGTAGAAAATTTATAACTGTACTGGTACTCTTCTGGTTCAGACATATAGTATGGAGTGTTATTACGATTTAATATGGACAATTCTTGCTCAGCGACCAAATATGAAACGATTTGTGTTGGAAACTCTAGAACGAGACTTTCAAGATCAAGAAGCTGTACGTTTTTGGAGAAAAATGAATCCAAGTCAAATGTCTCGCCACCAAATAAAACAACCGTTAGTCTAATTTTCAATTTTATTGTATCTATTCAGATCTGTCAAAGAAATAGACGTCCTCCGAGACCATTCAGACGAGTTTCTAAATTTTCCAACATCTGTTGAAGAAGTCTGTATGATTTCCAATACAACAGAATTGGCAGTCTTAAAAGATGCCATTGTTAGTGAAGTTCTGGAAAATAAAAGAGCTCTGATTGCATTAGATGCAGAATGGAGTGCCTTTAATGGTGACAGCAAGTAAGTAAATTAATGTTAAAATTACGTTTTTGGTTCCAGAGCAACAATCCTTCAAGTCGCCGTTAAGAACAAAATATTTATTGTGGATATTGAGTCTAAAACTATGCGCCATGATGAATTAAGAGATTTTTTTACGTTTATGTTTAGAAGAGAAGATATAATCAAATTAGGTTGGAACTTTAACGGGTTCTTCAATATATTGAGTTATAGGGTTCCAATTCGGCGAAGATCTCTACCAAATGAGAAATGCTATCACCAATTGCCGGGCATTGTACCAACCAGAAAAGGTTGTTTGCATTGGGAAAATAATTTCCGAGGTAGTTATATATTTTAAAGAGATCAACTATAGTAACTCATGGTTACGGTAAATTTAAAACATAGTTTTTCAGCTATTGGAAATAACGGAGAAGAGAAGTGATACAGAAGAAATTTTATTGAAATATTGTCCAAATTTTTTAAATAACGATAAGCAAGAAGATGTAGAAGAGCCAGAAGTAAATGCTGACGAATCAATGGAAGTGGAAGAGACCGTAGTCAACACATCGACCTCTTCAGAGCCTCAACAACCTGAAGCAATTAACGTTCTAAACAAAGGTCTTTCCTATCTTTGTGATCAAATTCTCGGACGGCCTCTTGACAAAATGGAGCAATGTTCTGTCTGGGATAGAAGACCGCTTCGTCCTCTTCAGGTTTTTATCCAATTAGTACTAAAACCAAAAAAATATTTCAGATAAGGTATGCAGCAATGGACGCTTATTGTTTATTGATGATTTACGAAGTAGCCAGTAAATGGGCTCTAGCAGTTGGAACAACCATCGACGATCTCATTAACAAACAAAAACCTCCACGCAGCTCTCTTCCCTTGTTTAGTGATGAATGCTAGTCATTTTTCCCTATCAAATCTCGTTATTTTACCTCCTAGTTTGCTTCTTGGTTGTTTGTTTAAAATGGGTACAAATCTTCAGTTGATAAAAGAGTCTCAATTTCTATAAATCTATCTATCTTTTGTTTTTTCACTAGATGAATCTCACAATGGCTGAATCAATTTCCTCTCCACGATTAATAGACTCATTACCGTGGTTACGCTGACTGCAAATCTGCCATCTGTTTATGCGTGTTAATGAGATGGAAAATATGAGGAGACTCAACCAGACAACTTCTAAAGGGACGAAGAGTCTGGAACAGGGCTGTGGCTAAAGAAAAGGCTCGTTGCTGAAGACACTGATCCAAACGTATCAAAAGCTAAAGATGCAAACACAAAGGATCAAAACGAAGAATGGTATCCACCAAACGATCCTTGCAATCTCCTAAACAAGATGCGCCGCGGAGAAACGTGACTACTGAATTTTAATCACTAAGTTATACATTGCATAATTATCTGGATGCTCAATTCAAAATTCATGCGGCCAACTACAGTATCTAAAAAAGAAGTCTTCGAGTACACGCAATTTATTGCGATTTATTGCTAACTGCAGATGAGCCTTTCTCCGGCGTGCTTGCCTCTGTCGTGCCCTTCTCCAATGTGCGTTTTTCTCCACCTTGCTCACTTCAGACTTGGATGGCTTCTTCGTTTTCTCAGCTTTGCTCTTTTTCTTCTTCTTATTCTTATCAGGGAGTTGAAGGCAGCAGGAGAAGAATCTTCATTCAGACAAGGATTCCCTTTGACCAAGAAGAGCAGTAATGAATATTCCAATGCTTTTATACATTTTAGAGGATTCGACAAACTTGAACCAATCAAGATTCAATCGCTTATAGTCTGTTTAAAAAAAGACGAAAAAACTGACTACAGTGCGGAGCAAAAGTATAGAGTCACCCACAATTTTAACCATACAGACATCCAGGGTGGTTCTGAAGCTTTGAGAATGTTTTTATCGTCTTCAGCGACATTTAAAACCCCAGTATTTCAACTTTCGCGACGATAGACCACTCGAATCAAAAATATGGACGACTTTTATGGCAACTGATTGGTCAAAAGTTAGTCCATTTTCAAAAATTTTAATTAAAGAGTTAGGTTATCTTCTCTGACGAGAAAAAATGTAACCTAGATGGTTTCAACTACTACTGGAGATATCTCAGGAAGGAGAAAAAGCTCATGTCCAGGCGAAATTTCGGAAGGGGATCAGTGATGATCTGGAGTGCATTTGGTAATGACGAAGTTCTCGATCTGGAATTCATCACAGGACGTCTCAATACCGTTGGATAACAGGAGTTATTAGAGAAGCGGGTTGTAGTTCGGCTGGCACCCCCATGGACTTTCAGGTTACTGTAGGCCCAAATATCCTTGCGCGAATCTTTTGAATTTCATTTTTCGCTTTTTGTATTTTTCTACTTTTATTCTGATGTTTACACTTATTATTGCTATTTTAGATTTATATTGTGGTGTTTTAGATAAAAGCTTCAGCAACGATGCATTACAAAGCCAGTTTTTTTCTGCTTTTGTTCCAGATTCGTAATTTTGTGTTAATTCTGGTCAAATATTTCCGGGTATTATCGACGAAAATTTAGTTTTAATCAAGAAGAATACTTGTGATATTGCTATGTGATGTCAATTACAAGGCTTGTCGATTTCCTTTTCTATCTTTTAGGTTCATCTTGTTGAAGCTTTTATCTAAAACATCACAATATAAATCTAAAAGCAGCAATAATATGTGTAAAAATTAGAATAGAAATAGAAAAAAACACAAAAGCGAAAAATGAAATTCAAAAAATTCGCGCAAGGATATTTGGGCCTACAGTAACCTGAAAGTCCATGGGGGTGCCAGCCGAACTACAACCCTTTTTTGTATTGATTTTTATACTTTTGCACAGAGGTAAAATCGAACTTTGGCCGTAATTTTTTTAAAAAAGAGGTGTAATCTGCCTGAAAATTGGCATACTAGTGTTTTTTCGCGCGAAAAATCGATTCCACATGGTCTTAGACTGTGAAAAATGATATTTAGAGGTTTTCCACCAAAAAATGATGGTTGCAATACTTTTGCACCCCCTCAACTTAACATGTTTTATAAAAGTCGTCCATATTTTTGATTCGAGTGGTCTATCGTCGCGAAAGTTGAAATACTGGGGTTTTAAATGTCGCTGAAGACAATAAAAACATTCCCAAGGCTCTAGAATCATCCTGGGTGTCTGTATGGCTAAAATTGTGGGTGGCTCTATACTTTTGCTCTGCACTGTATTAAGATTTCGAGCTGATAAAGTTTAAATGGATCAGAGCCTTTGTTGAAAAAGGCTGCTGAAGATGGAAAGAATTCACTCGAAAACAATGTCTGGAAAGCTGAAACCGTCACAGGAAAATATGGAGCTCACCCAGTCTACCTTCACAATTCATGGGGTAGATGAGTATTTTGTCCATTTAGCAGATAAAACCAGAGCTATACTCTTTCAACGGAGTGTATTCCTACTTGGCGCTCAAACTGGTAATTTGTAGTTGAAAATATATTATCTAACATATAGGAATCTCTCATCTATTCTGTGATGGAACGCACGGCATTCTGTTCAAAGAAGTTGGCTGGCCTTAAACAGAAACGGCAAAAAGCTTTGCGTCTTCAAAGATGATAAAATAATAACTCAATGGTTTGGTAGAGTTCTTGCTCTACAATGCCTTCCTCCAGTAAGTCTCTTTCAGGGTATTACTTCTAAACATTAATGATTATTTCTCATTGAGTGACGTTCTAGTTACACCCGTTAAGAAGGACCATCCAGCATTCCCTGCCTATTCATCTTCTTTGGAGTATTTTACAAAAACATGGCAAAATGGATGTTTCAAAGATATTTGGAACAAATTCGGTCGCTTAGAGCATAGAACATCAAATCAAGCTGAAAGTTTTCATGCAAGCTTTAAAAAGCAATCTGTCCGAGTCGCGCATCACCTTTACCAGCTATACAGTGTACTTTTTAATACTAACACGTAACAAATAACATTTCAAAAAGTAATTTACAGAATTAGTGATTAACTTTTGTTAGATAAGTTGTTTAATAAATACTTCAACTTCTAAATTTGTTGTATAAATACAGGGTGCGCCATAATTACGGACCCACATTCAAGAGACTGCCCAAACCCAAAAAATCGCAAACTCATAAAGCTCACATCTGGAAAACAAAATTCATTTACTTTCGTTCAGAGATGATAGAAGAAATCCATTTAGAGATGTTTTGTAATAACACGGCGCACTGTGGACTCAGAAATGTTCATCTCTCGAGCAATCTGACGGACGGATCTTTCTAGGTTTCTTCGAAACTTCTCTCGTACTTTTTTGGTTGTGGTCATTGTTAAAACAGAGCGAGGTCTTCCATGCCCAAGTCTATCTTTTTCAGTGCCTAATTTTCTGAACCTTGCAATGGTTTTATTGATAAGTCTTCGAGATATTTTTAGTCGTCGCTGGATCGACCGTACCATCATGCCTTGATGATGTATATCACTGATAACTTGTTGGTAAGGCAAGGGTTTTGTCATTCTAAAAAATATAATATAGCTGGTTTTAAATATAGGAAAACATCTTACAAATATTAAAAACACAAAGAATACTGCTAAAAAACTCTAGGTCGAAATTCGAGCCATTTTCCTTGATTTCGAAGTGGGCCCGTAATTATGACGCATCCTGCATAAAGTCCGCCCGAACCTAAATATGCTTTTATAGAAACCAGATAGTTTCAACTTTTCGATATGAATTGGGTCTTGGCATAACAAGCTAAAATAGCAGCTCAAAATTCCGTACCCGCACAGCTCTGGTCTGGGATCGTTTTTTGGCCTTGGTGTCAGTCTCTCTCCCCCCTAATTCTCGGCCAAACTTCCCGGTTTCTTTTTATGACTCCTCCAGCTTTTGATACCAGCCAGTCAAACCAAGACTAGAACTGGGTCAGTTGGCTGAGTATAGCCACATCGCGCGGGGGGAAATTTACGACTCGACTGGCCAATATTTGGAAAGTCGTTTTCGGCCTCGAGAACACTATAAAAGAAGCTGTCGTCTTGGCATGACTTTTCTCAGCTATGTGGCGCTTTCTCCTTGTTTTGGGGCTAGTCAAAGGGCAAAATTCTACTACGGTAGATTCTCCTCTTTCCCAATCAACTCTAATGTCTAGCTCTTCGACCTCATTTCTCCACAATCAACTCAACGACAATTTGATACTCTTTCTTCTATTGTAGCTGCTGAATATTCCACAAAAACTATCAGTTTTGTAAGAGTTTTTCGTCATTAATCCTGGTGGACTTCCAGGATGCTTCTACTCTCCCAAAATTTGAAGATCGTCCTATTAATCTAACGCGATTGAATAGAAAATATAGGTAGCTTAAAATTCTATCACTAGATAGCTAGATAATTAAGGGAGTACTTGTATGAAGGAGATATGCTGATCCATCCAAATACTTTGAATAAAATTGTAGATTCTAGCATAAAAAGGAAGAAAAGGTTCAGATATTTTTATAGTAGAGTGTACACTTTTAAGAAAAGCCTTCGTCGACCAATCTTACCCTTCAACCATCTGGCAGCAAGGAGTTCCTTATACTCTTCATTGGACTCTTTGTAAGACTTCTATCAGCATAACTCTCCTCTTTTAGCCACTCCAGCTAGAGATTCTATCATTCGAGCAATTGATTTCTGGCAAAGAGAGACTTGCATCGACTTTTTTCCTCGAACAAATCAGCGCCAATATGTGGAATTTATTGGAAACGATGATGGTTGTTGGAGTACCGTCGGGAAAGATAGCCAGCTGGGGAGACAAGTCGTTTCGATTGGAAGCGGATGTGAACACGTAATTATTGTGATTTTATATAGTTCACTTAAAATATTCAGTTTGGAGTAACTTCCCACGAATTGGCACATGCTTTGGGTGTATTTCATGAGCAGTCGAGATATGATCGAGACGGCTTTGTTTCATTAAACCCAAATGTGGTGGATAGGAGCTTGCTATTCAACTTTGCCAAGGTTGGGAATAACTAGCTTATAGAATTTTAATATTGCTCTAGATTTCACCACAAGAACTTAACCTTTACAATCTTCCTTATGACGTCGGCAGTGTGATGCACTACACTCCGACTGAGTTAGCCTTCTTTCTCTCTTCTTCTAAATTTCCAGGTTCTCTCGAGTTAGAGGAGTTCCCGCATTGACAACAGTCGACCCAAATTTACAACAAACAATGGGACAAATGGAAGGCCCTTCCTTCCTTGATGTGGCCGTCATGAACTTACATTATCAATGTCCCAGCATGTTTCAAAAAAATTTAAACTAAGAGATCTACAGGTAAATGTGTTCGACAGCTTCCATGTCAAAATGGAGGAATAATAGACTCAAGAACTTGTAGCAGCTGTAAATGTCCTTCTGGGTTTGGTGGAAATTATTGCGAGACAGTTGCTCCTTCCTTCAGCAAAGGTTCCTTCCTCTTTTTATGAGAAAAATAGTTCAGGCTGTGGAGGAACATTGACGGTTGAAGAGGCAGTGAGACGATTTGACATAACGATTCGTCAAAATGACTTTCCGTCTAGAGAGAAGCAATGCAATTATCAGCTGGTGGCACCTCCTGGCAAAAGAATTTTGATCAATTTATTACGGATGCAAGGCAGATGCGTCGAAGGCTGTTGGATGGATGGAGTTGAATTCAAAATGGGCAAAGATTTTAGGCCAGTCGGCTATCGGTTAGTTTTTCTTTTATTGTCGCCCAAAAATGGAGGCTTCTATAGGTTTTGCTGCTCCTTAGCCACTCAGAAAAGACTCCTCTCCCAGACGAATACAGTTCCTTTCATTGTAAGTTCAAGAAATGCCACAATGAACCTAACATTTGAATATACTTATGGTAAAATAATCTCCTTCTCTCTACAGTAATCTTTAGTCGATACAAGGGCGAGATTCGATTCGGTGGAGGAAAAGCCACAAACCGAGTTGGAAGTCTTGGAGAATCGAGATGAGGAGGCCGTTTCGGTTAAAATTCAAAGATCTCAATAAAATATGTATTCCAGAAGATTGAAAAGAGAGAGTTCATTACTCCGGAATAAATCGTTAAAACATCGATAGAGATCACAACACAAATAGTAAAAGCGAACAAATTCACGCGGGAGATCAAACCGGGAGACAATTTGGCCAAAAATTGGTCCTTCTATATCCTTAAAGAGTAGGCAAATTAAAGCTCAATTTCTTCGGCCACATCATTGGGCAAATCGTGGGGCTCCAGAGTTGGAAGGAGGAGATCTCGCTGCATCTCCATCTGCTGATTTTGACTTGATCCCTCTCCCGAGCTACTCGGGAAGAAATGCTCAACATTCAGCTTGATGCCCTTATTGATCAGCTGTTCTTGGGCTCGACGGACCATTTCGATATTAACTTCTGGCACTCCAGTATCCTCTTCCTCGTAGTTGCGCACCTCAGTCGGCATTCCTTTAGCCTGCGCGTCCAATGCAAGAACACAATGCTTCTGGTGCTTTTTGAGGTAAACCACACGGCGAAAGCGAGTGCCACAAACGCAGCTAAAAAGCTTATTTTGACTATGAATTTCTACGATAATCTCGTCTATTCCTAAAAAAGATCCTCCTTCGTATCCAAGAAAGGGTTATCATGGCGGGATCCATTTTATCCTAAAGGCCTTTAATAAATTTTAGGATAAAAATGGGTCTCGCCGCAAAAACCACTTGCTTGGATACGAAGGATGTTGTCTTGTTTATGAATAGACTATATGAACTTTTACAATAATAACTCGCGTTCTTTACAGTAAGACTTTTTGTCAAAAATCCAAAACGGTCAATTTTAAGAGCTGTGATTCATTCTGGAAAAAGCTCCCGTCAGTCTTCTCCCTCCTCCGCCTTGAATTACTGTAGGTTAGTTCTATTTTGCATTGACGTTGTGGAAGTTGTTTTTCAACTAGAATTGTAGCCATTTACGTCAACCCCCATATTTTTTTACTACAATTGATTGAGAGAAAACTAATTGGAAAGCTTAGACTCTCTTACCTGAAGGATGGCTCCCTTATGTGAGTTTTGAGATGAGTGACAAGATCATTCTTTCGAACAAAACCGCGAGAACAGTGCTCGCAAATGAAGGGACGCTCCTTGGTATGGACAGCCCTTACATGAGCGGCAAGCGCCTGCGAGGATCTATATTTACAATTTAAACTGGCCTATAACCTTTGAGCACTTATAACCCGGGTGTTCGCATCCCTCATAGGTGCACTTATGGATGACATTGCTGTGGACCATTTGCATATGTCGTCGAAGACCTCCGCGACGGCCGAAGCGAGCGGTACACATTTCACAGGCGAAATTCCTCTCATTCCTGTTTTTTGTCTAGTCTTCTAGAATGAAATACTTACAGATGCATGATGGAGACGTGCTCCTTCATCAGAGCTGGACTGGCTAGAATTTTGAAGCAATAGCTACATTGATTTGGATGGGTGACTTGGGTGATGAGTTGGCCGTGTTGGGTAAATTGGCGCAGGTCTGCAACTTGCTCAGTTTCGATTATCTGAATTCTATGGATTATACTGTAGTTCTACTGATACCTCAATGACGTCTCCAAACATTGCAGCTGTCGGGCCATCGCCGCCAACGACGTCCAATTCATCCCCGCTATCGCTTAACTCGTCGACGACGATGATATCGGGCGGATTCCACATGGCTTGCCTCTTCTTGATCTTTTGAATAATTTGCTCCAAATTGTAGCGCTTCATAGCGATGGCCTCTTCTAGCTCAGCTTGACGTCTTAATTCCATATCGTGGTTGGCAAAGAAGCGCGCTTTGGCCATGAGGGTATCATCCTTCGGATTTGCCTGTTGACGAGCCTCATAAACCACTTGTTGGAGCATGTTAGAGAATGGATAGGACGTCGATGTCATTCACTGAAAGGCGACCGGATTAGAGATTACCTCCTCGAGCCAATTAGAACACACACACAGCGCTGAGATTGTGGGCTTTTTGGAAAGGACGGATTGGGAAAGGAGAGAGAGAGAGAGAGAGGAAACAAGAGGGCAAAGTTGGATACGGTAGGCAGCAAGAATTTCGAGTTTTCTTCTTTCTTTGAAGTTTTTAGGATCCTAAATGCACTTTTGCCAGGGGAATTGGCTACAGTAATCTGATTTTGTAACTCCATCAATGTTCAATGAGAAATGAATCAAAGAAGTGGTTGGATATAAATAGTTTATTCTAAATCTCATCTTCTGGTTTCCTTCGAGACTAAGACCTTAAGCTTTGTACCACACATGGTTTAAGAACTGATCTTTGATAGGGACAGCTGTGAAGCGAGCCGAGAAGCGCGCGAAAAAGAGTAGGCGGTGATAAGTAATCCGGTTGTCAATAGGAGGCTCGCCGGTGGCGCAATGAGAAGAAATGAAAATGCCACGGGGCGGGGTGAGCTCTCAAGAGATACTGAGAAGGGGCAAAAGTTGAGGCTACGGTGGCAATTAGCTGAGGAAGTTGTTGGGATAGGACCTGATGAGTCGAGAGCTGGTTTCACGAAGACCAAGAAAGAATAATCCACTCGAATGTCAAGTTTATGGCTCAAAAGGCTTCGTTTTTATGGATCAAATTATTTCCTTCTAGCCCATAAAACTCTAATTCGCTCTAATCCGTCATATCTGACATGTGCACGAACTTTTGACTTTCCTTCCTTCTGATTGAGAAATGGGCAACTCCTAAGTTGGATTTTGCAGGGATTATAAAATTAGTTTAGGACTAACTCCTATTGAAAAAGAGGCACGAATAGACAAAGGAAATAGAAGGAGATTGGCTAATTTTTATTCGAGTCTGACTGTATTGTTAGATTGCCCGAAATAGAGGAAAATCATTAGAGAAATCAGCAAAAAAGTAGAAGACGAGTGCGACTCTGTGAATTTTCTATTAAATTACTCGATTATTAGAGCAAAAACGTGTAGTTTTACACTATCATAGGTCATCTCGCTGTACTTTCTACTAAATTACTAGGTTGTCAAAGAGGGACGCGTGGACACTTGGAAGAGACTCCTTTTGCGATTTATTTTATTCTATTGATGATGAAGAAAAACAGTAAGGGGCGACACGCTGATTGGCAAAAGCCTTGAATGTTTTCTTGACTCCTCAGACTCTGCAGCTCTCTTTAGCCCTCGACTGCTGTCTTTATCCGAACAGCTGAAACGCCTCTCTCATGATTGGCTGTCAACATATTCAGCCACCACACACCTCCTCTCTGTTTTTCTTATTCGCGCGTCGCCGCTTCGCTCCTCACCATGGTAACATTGCAGAAGAGGCGAGCGACTCAGGTTAACAACTCGGCGGCGGAATTAATCCGAGAAGAGTGGAGACAACAGGGAGGGAAATTTTATGATGAGGGGGGCAGCAGACAAAAAGATTGATGTCTTTTATGGGTGGCATTCAACTCGTCTCGCTGAGCCCCATTTTTGTGAATTATGATGGCTGAAAGTCGAAAATAGACAAAAATATGTTGTTTGGAAGAGGATTCACAGATAAACAACTGATAATCGGCTTTTATGAGCAATTAAGCGAATTGTTTTCTATAAAGAACCTCTTTTCTTTACTTTGCATGTCTAGAAGCTTGTTGCAGTTAAAATTGAAAAAGGAGGTTAGTCAGAAACAGTAGCAACAGATGCGACATTATTTTCGATAACGGGCGGATGTGTTTATCTTGTCTAGTTCCTAAACATCCTGTAGCGATTTCAAAATGATTATCCATCGCTCAAATGAGACGACCATGTTTGAAATTCAAACGTTTAAAAAGGTGCTGGATAGTCCCAAAGCTAAAGTCTATGCATTTATTCTGAAAGCAATCTGATATGACACTAATCTACACGTAACCGAGGTCGTCTTTAATTATTAGAAAAATCTCGTAGAAGCGAAGGCGTAGAAGGGACCAGAGTAGACTAACACGTAAGCGGAGACTATCGAAAAAACTTTCTGAACGATGAATGGCCAATTCGTGATGGCAGCGAATTACACATTTTGAGACCTGGATATGCTGTGATTGTAAAATAACTAAGCTTACTTCTAACATAGAGTCTTGACGCCCATGGCATCCCAGAATATGTTCCATATTGCGGAGTAGATCATTTGTTTTTAAAATCAGCACCATTTCTCGAGGCATTCGTTGCATTACCTAAAAAAAGGTTAATAAGCTTAAAAACTAACCTCGCTTATTTGTGGTATGAGGGAATAAGCATATTCTCGTAGTTCTTGCTTTTCAGCGGGTGTCATTTCGCTATTCCTTATTCCAGAAGTGACGGATTTCCAAGAACGGCGAGTGACCATACAAGCAAATAGACCGTAATATTCTCCTATGTTCATTCTTTTGCCGACTTCCTTAAGCGAATTTAGTAATTATAATTGGTATACCTTCATGGCTGCTTGATCTGCATTTAGAATTGCCATCCAAAGATCGGAATATAAAGCGCGAAAGTGATCGTTTACCTAAATCCTCATCTTCTGGTTTCCTTCAACTTACATTAAGATAGAGACCATGATCAAGGAGAACGATTTCTACTTTACCAGATGGCTTGCGATTTACTAAAACGTTTCCTAAAATTTTATTTATATTTTTTAATTAAACAATTAACCTGGATGCGGATCGGCGTGAAGAAATCCTTTGATAAATATCATTTCAGAAATCATTTTTCCCAATTTCTTGGCAACATCGTGTCTATCAATCTTATTTTTATCCAAATAGCCAACATCATTAACTTGAGATCCATCACAAAACTCCATTGTTAGCACTCGCTTTGTTGTTAATTCGGGAAAATATTGAGGGATCTAGATTCATAGCATAAATAAAATATTTAAAAACTACTTACCTTTAAAAAATCCAGATGTTTGAAGGTTTCTTTAGCTTTGGCCATATTTTTACCTTCATGCAGAAAATCTAACTCGTTTGGTAGATTCTTTTTGACTTCTTCGACAAGCCACATAAATCGGAACTCCGGGAAGCATTTATCAGCTATTTTTGCAAGAAACTGAAAAAGAATTAGTATGCAAAATTTGCAAACCTCCATTGTATCCATGTCAGTAATACTATTCTGGTAGACTTGGCGATGCTGCACCTTAACAGCTAATTTTTCTCCTGTTGGTAGGCAAGCAGTATGAACTTGAGCTAAGCTAGCTGCCCCAATTGGTTTTTCCGAAAATTCTGAGAAAATCTCATTCATCTAAACCCGGAAAATAACAAACTTAAAATATAAAACTTACCGGCTTGCCTATTTCATTCTCTATTACATATTTGATATCTTCCATTGACTGCTGAGGAGCATTTGACATTAAAACTGAAAGAGTTTTTGTATATTCTGGAGGTATGAGATATTCCATAGCAGCAATGTGCTGTCCAACCTATAAAACATTATAAATAGGAGTAAATATCTTACTTTAATAAAGACACCTCCATTTACTTCTGCAAGCTCTAGCAATCTTTGTGCACATCGTTTATGGCAAGCTTTTATAGCAGCATTATACTCTTCTGATGGAGACGGAATACGGTGAAGAGACCACTTATAGTCTAAAACAATACGAGTTACCTAAAAGGCAGTTTAAAAATATTAAAATAGAACTTACTGCAGAATAAGCACGTCCAAATCGAATAATTCCGATATTAGCTATATTTCTTTTCTCCTCGGGGACTGTAAAAAATGCTGTTGTGCCCACTCCAGTCAATAAACTGGCACCTATCAGCTGCAATAAATTGTAATATCAATAGCAAAATTCTAACCAATTTTCGAGGTTTTCTTAGTCTTCTGATTGAAAATTGTGTGAATCTACTAGCCATCTAGCATAAAGAGTATACGTATTAAGTACAACTCTGTCGTTTTTCTATAATTTCTCTAGTTAGCGATCCCTATAAATACGAAATAAAAGAGCCGGTCGAGATACAACAACTTTCAAAAAGAAGTGGAACTTTATTACAACTTTATTGTACATCATCAAGGCACAAGGAATGTTGAAAAACTCGGGATTATTTTTGACACAAAGAGTTCATAAATTTTGCGGGCATAACTGACTTTTATTTTCTTCATAGCGATCTTTATCTTTATAGAGATCGCCAGCGTCTTCATCTTCGCTCTCAGACGAAATTAGCTTCATCCAGTTCGCTAGGGAAAGGAAAAGGCTTGTGCTCTGTGAGAAATTTGTCAAACTAAAGGTCTATTTTCAACATTTAACTGCTGTTTTATACCTCTTCACTGCAAATGCCTGAGAGACGTGCGAAACGAAGAAATAGCTGAACAGCTCGAAGATGGAGTTTTGACAGGTTATACGAATCACAAATCGTTAGAATCTGAAGTATCTTTTCATTAGAATTTATCTTTGTCCTCACAATTTTTGTCTGCTCATCAAAGCGGAGTTGATTAGCTAGTTGAATTTCGAGATCTCGCACATCGCCATCTCTATCTGTGTAAAATAAAGTGGTACTTTTTTCAACTGAATGATAGTCATGTTTTCTTGTCTCATGGTTTGCATCAACTCCAACATATGCCATATATTTTAAAAGGAATATCTAGGAAATTGTTGATCGGATGAACGAAAAGCTTACTATTTCCTTTGATATAGTATGGAATGATATCCCCATTAAACGTTCACTGCTGTGTCTTTCTACTCTATCATGCTTTTGTTTATCAATGATGCGATTCTAAATAGAATTATTTTATAATGGATAAAGTACCATTTCATTCCTTACATACATTCCCTCATATTCGCCCGAATCGTCTGACTTGGTCTCTTTATAGAGTTGTGTTGATGTAAAAATAGCGGAGCCTTCCTATAAGAACTTTAAAACCATATTTTGGACATTACCTTTTGAGAAATTTCTTGAATTTTGCTTATAAATTCTTGAGTGTTCTCAGCCTTGAGGAAAATTATAAGGTTTAATTTTATCAGGGAATTATATAAAAATAAGTCGTCAACTTTGGGTTTCATTTGTTTTGGAAAACACGGCTCTTCATAATACTCTGGCAGAACAAGTTGAGCCTACAAATAAAGTACTTGAAATATAAAATGGCAAAACCGAAACCTTATGTCCCATAAGGGTTAGTCGTAAAACAGTTTGAAACAATGGAAACATTGGCAAGACCGTTTCTTTTAGGTACACACTATTTGCATTTTTCCATTTGGGATTAAAGTCTCCATCATATGCGCAAGAGATTCCAACTCCATCTATAACATATTTTTTCTCTGTGTAACAAAATCAAGTTTTGTGTCCTGAATAAAACTCACCTATAAGGCAAGGCCGAAGTAAGGAAGAAATTCCTCCGAATGTAGGCAGCTCAGAGCGAGGGAGTAATTTAGCTGTAAAGGTCTCAAACTTCACCATTATCGAGGATGCTAAATACTATTTTATCACTGAAATAGTCTTTCAACCTTCAGCGTTGATTTGACTTTGTTCAATAGTTGCTAGGTAGCGCTCAACTTTTTGAATCAGCACATTCCCTGCAGAATCAATTTGAGCATATTCATCTTTATCAGAATTCTAAAAATTAGGTTAATTTTAACTAGATAGCCATACCCTGACGATGAAAGTGCTAATATCGCGAGAAGTAATGGGAAATTCCGACCTTTCTATTAGAAGATGTGCAGGCCATTCGCTGTAAGAACTGTTTTGAAAATTGAAAATACTTACAGTGGCAGCTGAAGTTCTTTTCTTTGAGATGAATCTTCAAATTGATAACAAAGGTTATCCTGATAATATTCACTGTTTCGACACCCTTCCACTGGGCATTTGAATTTCTGACGAGGGGGAAAAGATTGAGGTTGTTTATTACCTCTTCCGCCTCTCGCGAGTCTGTCTAAAGAAATTAGAACATTAGTTCATTCGAAATCTGGCATACCCCTTTGTGACGACGAATGAATGCTCTGAGCTTGCTCATTATCAGAATCTTCCGATGTTTCTATTGGCTTCAACTTTTCTGGAGAGGGGCTACGCTTCGGCTTTGGTTCAGGCTGTTGAAGCTTTTCAGGTTGTTTGAAAAAATCTTCCAATTTATCTCCCAAAGCTAAAGTTTTGCTTTAAAATTCAGAAGAAAAATAGTGCTAACTGTTCACAGCTCCAATATTTGACGTTTCTATATTTGGAGAATCTTCTGAATCAGATCCTATTAGCATCAAGTTTTTTTTTTCTTCCTTTTGGAAAATTGCTTGAAATGAATCAATCGTCCCTAAACTTTTGTTATTTTTAACAAAGAACAACAACTACGTTTTGCTTCCTCATCTTCTTGATGTTTATTTCTAATTTTGCTGGAGTATTTATTATATACTGGTCTGCGAAATTCACTACGATCCATTGCTTGTAGGTATTTTTGCCCTATTGAACTTAGTTCAATAGGAATTGGTCCGGAAATTTTCTGTAAGATGAAATATCCGATGATAAGGTAAACAAAGCAAACAACGAATTCGCGTTTAAAACGCAAAGCGTAAACAAAAAAATTTCGGATTCGAGCAGTATTATAGCAAGAGAAGCACACCTTAAGAAGATCCCTCTCTCTCAGATTACATTGCTGTATTTTCAATGTTTGTCTTTCACTTTCTGGATATAAAGTAGTTGTCGAACGATTAGCAACCAGTCTTCTGTCATATTTTGTTTGTAGGATATTATTTAAATTAACGGATGTTTGTAATGGCGCATTTTCTTTAACAGGCTGAATTAAAATTGTATCGTCTTCATCAGAAGATTCCTGTAAAATAATTGATAATTAGATATTTATAATAGCAATTACCGAAAACTGTTGGCCTTCTTCTATTGTAAGTTCGATTTCTTGTTTACCCGAGTTTTCTTCCTCATCTTCATCATCATCAGTATTCAATAATTCATCTGATGAATATTCTTGTTCTTCAGCTTTACTATTAGAGGTAAAATCCTCATCATCACCTCTATCATATGCCTTTCGACGAATTATCTCTCTGTCCTTTCTTCTTTCTCGTTCATTCCTCATAAAGTCTTCATATCCAGCGGCTTTCTAAAAATGTTTTTCCAATAAGGAAAAGAACGGTATAAAAGTAACTTACCATTGCACTTTGCGTTCTTCTACGTTTGATTCAATAACTGAATTGACAAAAATGTTCAATAACAGCAACCAGGTACAAAAGAATGTTACTTTTAAAAGAATTTGTCAATATCCATAGCTTTATTATTTGAAATTATTAGTTTAAATAAAACAATTATTATGATTATTTGATAGATTGGTAAATTAAATTGATAACTCATGAACTATTTTTCCAAACGAAAACGAACTCATTAATCCAGCTGAAACAACAGCTATATTAGTTACTAATCGCATTTCAGGAAATAGTGCTGCAAAAAATTACTAGAAATTACTACGCTTACCTCGTTGTATTTGAATATGGGAAATCCATAAGAATAGCTGCGTAGCTAGTTGGTAAAATGGTTCATCGCTGAGTTTAAAGATTATTGAAAGCACCACTGCTACATTGCCTAAAGAGGAATACAAGGAAAATATTTCTAACCATAATATCCAAGGACACTAGATTTTACAACAAAACTGCTTCTTTTTGCTGATTGGTGTAGACCAACTTCAAAAACAAGGATAACAAAAAGATATGTAAGAAATTCTGCAGAACTTCGAGTCAAACTTTTGTAAAATCTAAAAACAAATGTTAAACAATTCAGCTTACATAAGTTCAAGATCATAGATTTTATTCGCATCTTTACTCTGAGCCCTTTCTGAAATCCATTTGCCATAGGCATCACAGAAAATAAATAGAACTAAAAGACGTAAAAAATTCTAAAGAATGTATTAGAATGAAAGAAACTAACTTTTCCAGGCATATTGTAAACAAAATGTCTATATGCATGCGAATAATGCATTATTAGATCAACTACTGTTAATGCGACATCATATTCGACATATTTATCCACCACACTGTGGCATTTTTTCTGAAAATCTAAATCTACAGATAAAGAGAAAAATACCTACACATTCTGTCAACCGAATAACCTCAGCTGAATATTTTTTATAAAGTGAATCTGTCGGATAAAGGCAATTAATACAGACATATCCATCACTTTCACTCATCTTAAATTATAAATTAGCAACTAAGATTTAAAAATAAAGACAAAAGATATTTAGAGGAAACCGTGTACATTTTGCAATAGTATTAAAACAAAAAGAGAAAATTTCATCCTTGAGATCTTACTCGTACTTTTTATTGAAAGAATGTAATTAGAGAAAGTGAAAACGAAAGCAAAAAAAACCTAGTGTAAGTACAATTTGTTGGTATTGTCAAAGGGAAAGACGACTTCGCTTTCGTATGACAAAGTCATCCAAGTTATCTTCTTCTTCCAAACTCTTCGCCAACGACTGATAATAATTTATCACCTTTTTGTTTGCTCGAATAATAATAGAATCGAAGCCAAGAACCCTGATAGACGCAAGGTTTCTTGCTCGAGAAAGAGCCACGTAAACTTGACCTTCGGCAAACACTCTGAAAGATTTATTTTCATCTCAAAGAACTTCTTACTTGGTCAAATTAATTTCAATAGCATCTAGCGTCAAGCCTTGTGATTTATGGATTGAAATTGCCCAGGCCAATTGCAACGGAATTTGCTTTCTCACGGCCGGCTCATCGTTCCCCTTCACTCTGATAAGAAATGCGGCTGGCTTGATTTCAATCTCCTCATTTGTTGTCAAAAATTTAACAAGAGGGAATCCAAACTTTGAAAATGATTTGATTACTCCTCTGGAACCATTGGAAAGTCCTCTAGCCAGATCCAAGTTCTTTGTCAGCATGACTTGGCACCCTTTTTTCAGAGAAATCAGTCTTGGAGCGAGAGATTGGGCATTTTCTGGCAAGAGTTGGGAATCTTCCGATGTGAAAATCTTCTCTTCAGCTGTAATAAATGGTATATGGAACAAAACCAACTCACTTTGCAGTTGAATCAGACTCATTTTGTTGATTTGGTCTGCATCAGCCGTGTGTGTACATAATCTTGTCGGAATTATTCCTTTCTTTGTAAAGTCTGTTTTCGATGTTTCTCGGAGTATCGCTTCTTCTAAACTGTTACACTGTCCCATTCGGATGTTTTGAAGAATTTTGATAAACTTGTCATCCTCTTGTCGTTTAATATTAGTAAGAAGGATTGTTTTTTGGATGACTAAAGGCCAAGAAACACTCTAAATGTCGAAGTTCTTACAATATTTTACAATTTCTTACCTCAAAACAGAACCTTAAATCCTCTTCTCTCTTTACAACTGGAGGAAGCTGAAGGAAGTCACCTGTTATTATAACTTGAATTCCACCAAAGGCTCTATCGTCATTTCGGACGCTTCTTGCTACCTAAATTGTTTTTTTAATGGATGGACGACTAACATATTCAATTGAATCGAAATAAGCAGCATCAACCATAGAAATCTCGTCAATTATGAGATGGGTGCATTCTTTCCACTGTTTTATGACGTTCTTCTTGCTTATTGCTACCTGAAACCAATCTTACTGTTAAACAAGTCGACTATAATCTAAAAGGGTTAAAAATGTTTTCAAAGTAGTTCGTCTGACAAACTTATGAAGTCTGGTTGGTTTTTTAAATTTTCTTGAATAATATAAAATTAGTGACACAGAGTGAAAGCAGGCGCAAAAATAAGAAGAAGAACACTCTGAAAAGTGAAGAAGAGAAAATAGCGAAAGATGGAAAGACGAAATTCGGAAAATACTTCAAAAAGGGACTTCTAAAAGCTGCCACCAAAGTCGGAATGATCGACAAACATCAAATCGAGCCTAAGTTTGATAAAAATATCCAACATATGGTCGATTATCAACATGCTGTGCTAGAAATGTACACTGGTTGTGAAGCTCTGATGCAGCCGAATCCGGAGCTCTACAAATATCATCATGTGCACGAGAGCAAGCCGTCTGATAATTCTCACATGCGTTTGGCTATTTCTCTTGATTTTATGAAAGAGATTGGCGTCATTAATCCACAAATCAAAATAGATCGCCACATCATGTTCTTTTTCAATCAATCTGAGAAGGAAATGGTCATCAGCTGTATTCAACTTGCTAAAGATCTTGCCCAAACCGAGACCAAATATCGCAATTTGGCAGTCAGCTATACCAATAATACTGTCGATTTTCTTGTCAGTTACACGAATGAGCTAGCCGTCCTTCGAAATAAATTGAAGGAGGCTCTGGCCGTAATGGACGAACTGTCGGTTGAGGTTCGACGCGCCAAGACCAACGAGGAATTGAAAAAAATTGGACCAACATATGAGGAAGCTGTCAATTCTTTCAATAGAAGCTCTATTGAAATTACTGATTTTTGGCTTTACAACTATCCCAAGTTCAACTATCTCCATCAAAGAGACCTCGTCAAGGCGAGCTTTTCGCTAATTTATAAAGAAATAATGTCCCTATGAGATAATCTATCTTTCACTTTTCAGTATCACATGGCTCGCATAACCCACCACAAAGAGATGGCTAGACAGATCCGCGAATGTCTCGAAAGAACGAAAGAAAAAAAAGAAATGCCAAGTAAAGCTCTGCTCGCTGAGAAGTCCCGTATAGCTAAATCTCCAGTTGCCGAGAAGTCTCGTGTCGCGAAATCTCCGGCCCTCGAGAAGTCCCGTGTTGCCGAAAAATCTCAAGCAATAGAGAAGACTGGCTTAGAGAAAGCTGGAGGCAGTCTAGAGCCTATGTCCTAATTGTCAATTACATCTATCACAAGGGGAATAAAATAAAATTAGTCCAGAAAATTGAAAGAAAAAGAAAGACTTACTTGCAGACTTTGTTCTAAGGAAACGCCTCCTACTCCAATCCCACAAAAAGAGTGCAAAGTAATTCCTCCAAGTTGGCAAGCCGCGACTCCTAAAAATTGATATTTTCTTACTTTAAAACATAATTCTACCTGTTGCAGCTGTGACAAAAGTCGACGAAGCCGGTAGCATCTCAATTATCCGTTGTAAAACCAAAGATTTGCCGGTACCTGCACTTCCAGTAAAGAAAACATTCTGTTTCTCATGAATTACAGCTCTAACCACTTTCCTTTGTTCGTCAGTCAGCTGGGTTCTTTGTTGAATCTAGAGATACAGAACAAAGAGAGAAAGTCTCCTCACTTTTACAGAAGGAATACGAGAAAGTCCACCGGTATTTGGTTTTGAGGTGGTTGGAGTTGTGATTTGAACTTCTCGAAGAGCTTTTTTCTTTTGGTTTATAGGAGTTCGTGGCGATTTGAGTCCCTTGGCTAGAGGAGATTCTGCTACTCCCCGGAGTCTAGAATCAATATATTGAGAGTAATTATAAAGGTACTTACCGATGAACTTGACGAATCTCTCCTATACTTAACGGGCTCAATGCATTGAAAATATTGGGCAACCCTTGAAACAGATTCTTCCTAAATGTATACAACACTGATATTTTTGAATGTATACTTACCTTGAGATTGGAGTTTTTAGTCCATTTTCTGCTTTCATTATCTCCAATTTAGCAGAGAGTGACTTCAGAAAGACATTTATTTGCCTGGGAGGGCAATTGCTCATTTGAATAAGCAAATTCCTATAAAAATGGTTTTAAAAATGATTTAAAAATACCTTGAAGGGATTTCAATGGACCCTTTTCCTCGAGAAACTGTTTGCGAATGGACAACACACTCAGTAAGAGAATAACTCATTACAGCTTGATTCATTCTATTCCCGGATTTCATTTCAACTTGGAGAAGAATATCTCTCGCAGCATTTCGGCCCACGGTGATGGTGGCCACCTTAGCTGTGATGCATCCAGTCTTTGTTGTAGTATTAGAAGAAGTTATTCGAAGAGAACACTCCAAAGTATAGCAATAAGTGCAGTTAGATGGGCTTGCACTGGCCTCCATCCTGTGAAATCACCTATATTTGAAGATATTTTCATTCTTGGCACAATTGGTAGAAGAGATAGCATTTTAGTTTGAAATCAACTTGAGAAATATGTTTTGATAAGAAATTAGCATTCAAAAAATGAAATTGCTGCAATATGAGGGATCTTGATCGCTACAGGACCTTAGCTCAAAGGTGGGACTAAAACTCTTCTGGCAAAACTTCGCTAAATTGAGTCTTGACCGATTTTTAACACATTCGAGGCCGCGTGCATGATTTTTCATGCACGCAAAAACTCCTCTTTCTCTCATTCGTGCATGATTTTTCATGCACGCGTGTTTTTTTTAATTTTTTTTAAAAATTAACAATTTATTCAACATTATAAACACTTTTTATGATTTTTAGAGAAACATTCATTACAATAATGCTTATTGCACTTAGAACATTTGGTAACTACTTGCTTGGTTTGTTTACAAGCCAATGTTGCACCCAATTTCTTCGAAATCGATTTATAGCAACCCACGCATCTACGTGATTGTCCTTTAACCTTTTGGAGGTAATGAGAGCTTCTAGAATATGGTTTATCCATGAGTAGTTCCCGTACGATATCTTTCTTGAAGTCAATCACTGGCGTTCTTGTCTGTCTGTGCTCCTTCATCAGAATCCATGCGTTTGTAACAGCACACTGGCAAATCAAATGGAAGAAGATCCGCATATACCAGCGATATGTCTTTCGCTGGAAGGGACAGTAGCTTCCCATTTGATCAGATAAATCAATAAAAGCCTTGCCATGATTGTAGTCCAAGACGGCTTCTGGCTTACCTGCTGCATTTCTCGAGCTGTCATGCTTAGTAGAAATCATGATTACATCACGTTTGTCGCGCCATTTCATGACCGTGATGTCGTTCTTCTGTTGAGCAACGCATTCTCCTTTCTTAAGTTTCCTTCCGACAACGTCTGATGGATTGTTTTTTCTGTTTCTTCTTAGAGTTCCAACCATATTCGTCGACCGAGCTAATAATGATTCAGCTAAAGACACACTGGAATACCAGTTATCGACGTAAAGCGTCCTCCAAGCGTCTAGAAGGTTGTCACACAAAGACATAACTACAGTTTCCGCAACACTGCCTGTCCTCAGATCATTTTTACCAGTGTAAACTTCTATATTATGAGTGTAGCCACCAGCAGAGCAGAGCTTGAACAATTTGATTCCATAACGATGCCTTTTGTTTGGAATATATTGACGGAATGATAAACGGCCACGAAATGGAATCAGGCTCTCGTCAATGCATATTTCCTCGCCTGGTGTCTTCAGCAGTTGACATCGGTCGACAAAAAGTTTCAAAAACCGCTCAATTTTGTAAAGACGAGATCCAGAATTGTTTTGATTGTCTTCAAAATGAAGAGACCTGATGATCTGCTCAAACCTTTTCCTAGACATGATGTCCCCAAATATTGAATGGCCTGTCAAAGCAGGATCAGTAGCCCAATAATCATCAAATTTTGGCAAGCTGACATAGCCCATCTTTAAAAACATTCCAATAATAGTGTCGATATCTTTTGATGAAATATCTTCAAAGTCTGCATACTTGGCACGGCCGTATACATTGGTTTGTTCCATAATCAATTGAACCATTTCATCGGTAAGGAATAAGTTAAAGTAATCTACTGGTTTTGAGCATGATTTAATTTCATCAAGGTTCAAATGTCCTTCACCTGTAAACGCTGGTCTAGTAGGCTTCATAATGTTATAACTCCAGTAAGGATTCTGAGTCAGTTGTTCAACGTAATCGTCGTCTTCTTCACCGTCTTCATATTCATCCAGAACGATTACGTCATCAAAATCCTCTTCTTCATCTGATTCCAATACAAAATCATCAAAATTTATGTTAAATTTTTCCATTTCGTCATCCATTTCCTACGACAGCTTATTTAGATCAAATAATTACAAAAAAGACAAAAAAAATTACTTTAAAACCTTAAACTAACTAAAAAAACGCCAAAAGAAAAAAACAGAGCAAAAATCAAAAAAATTGAAAAACGTGAGTTTTTGCGAAATGGCCTCGGCCCCGAATGTGTTAATAAGTATGAAGTTGTCGGTGTTCATTGAATCAAAGAAAATAATAGATTTAAGTGGACCAATGAAGAACCAGAACCTACTAGTTTTGTGTTATAATTTTGATATACTAAAGAGGCCAAGGTTCATATTTTTGAAATACATTGTAATTCGTGAAATTAAATGGCAAATAGAAGAATATAATGAGGGAAAATACTGATGAGAGAGTAAATTCTATAAAGGGCTAGCTCTTTAAACAAGAAGAGTCAGGCTTTATTTTTTTAAAAATCTTAATCGAAAGAGCTAAATTTTGATTTTAATGCTCTCAACTGTCATCTACTAATGCTTTGTCGGCATTCGCTCGCTCTCAGAGACTCTTCTATGACAAAACAAGAGATCTATCTCTATATAATTTGTTGAGGTTGCAATATAAGTTAAGGTTTCCAAGTATTTCTTGCAATTATCTTATTGATCCTCCTTTTCTTCTCGTATATTCATAATTGCATATTGAAGAAGAGACTGGAAATGGCTATAAGGACTCTCAAAGAGAAGCAGGATGACGGTTGACACATTCCGATGTCGCTTCTTCGAGATAAAAATACGACATGAGATGCCATTTGTATACAATAAATAATTCTTTCTCTCATTAACTTTTGATACAAAAAATACTTTTCATCTTAGCAGACGAACGACCCTAGTGAATCCACTGGAAAGATCAAAACATTTGGAGATGAGATCAATCCAATGTACTAAAAAAGCCATAGTCTCCTCTCGATTGCTCGTAATTCTTCCATAATCACACTGGACTCAACACCATTTATGATCACTACAAACTAAATCGCAGATCAGATCCAACGTATGAACAAATGTTCTTCCATCAGTACAGATTTCCCGCCAGATCAAAGAGACAATCCCACTAAATTGGGATGACTGTCCCAGGATAAAAGAGGGCTAGTTTGATCTCGCTTAATTCCCACTGGCGTTTTCCATTGGTTTTTTAAAAGAGGAAATATAGTTTTTTTTATTTCCAGAGCAATGTTCCTTTATCTCTTCTCTCTATTGGTAGCCGGAGTTCTAGCTGGCTCAGCAATTGACCTAGGAAATAAGGCTTCAAAACTAGGAGTCACTTTCCTGACGGCCCAAGAGATGGCCAAGGTTCATCCTCTCCCTTTGTTCAATAATGCAATAATTTTCAGGTGTCAGCATGTATGGAGACGCCAATTTACGATCAAAAGGATATTAATTCTTTGGAAAATTCTGCTCTTGGATGCGCAGCCAATCCAGGAAATGTTCCTCCACAGAAATTTCCCAGCGGGGTGTTAATGCTCAACGATTGTAAGTAGTTTTTTGTCTAACCTAGTGACCAAAAATAAGAGATTTAGTTTGCCATAAATAGAGAACTGGTTTGTGACAAAAGCTATCGCAATCAGGCCCATAAAAACTATTAATTAGAAAGAAACCGCTAATTTTTAGTTAACAAATGTCTTAAGCCGAAAAATGAAAAATGGCAAGACCTTTTGAATAAAGTTCTTCCCATCGCTATGCCTATCGTGAAGCCTATCGCAATAAAGGTTCGATTTTGCTTTACTTCTTATTAGCTTTTCTCTCAGCTAAACAACACTCTTACCAAATGGAAGGCGAATAAAAAGCCAAAGGATAAGTGCATCTCCGATGGATATGACCTCCTTTTGAAAGAGATTACCAAGCCAGTAGTCGACAAAATTTGCAAGCAATTGGTCAATCGCGCCTTGAATCAGCTGGAATGGACTTGTGCGCTTCAAATTGGAAAGAAAATCGTCTCATTCGCTGGCTATACTTGTGTCACTGTTGTTCCAAAAGCTGTATAAGAGGAATTCTCTTTCTCCTAGATAAAAAATCTCATTCTAATAAAATGCGATCGTTCAGTTTCTTTTAAAATGAAGACAAAGAACAACAGGTTTTACATTTATTGCAAGTTTGAGTGGACATTTTACAATTTTGTGAGGGGCTCAGCACACCATTTATCTTCACATCAATCGCATCGGATCAAAAATAAAAATTTGTTGTTTTTTTTGGGTTTTTAAAATTTTTTTAACTCTAAACAAAAAAATGACTATGTACATGAAAGACATAAACCAAGCCGAGGCTTGAGTTTCCTTGAAGGCGGAAACTTGGCAGTGATGCTTGATGATTGACTGAGTCTGATACCTTTCTTCTCCTTTCAGTTGTTAATGACACGGGAAGGGGAGGGGAAAAGTAGAGCTAAACATTGCGACGTTGGATGACTAGAGAAAAAGTTAGGGGGCAAGACGATCCTCCAGATCAGCTTTTTCCAAGAGGAAATGAAAAAGAGGGGGACGTCTAGGGTGATGTTTGGGGGCCTGTACACTTCACCGGGGGACTCGCAGTAGCCGACCGGCCTGGCCGAGACGACGGTGAAACTGAAAAATTTTCAATTTACTCAAGCTATCACTCAGAAATTGATTCAATTACGGTAGAAAATCTATGATTTTTATAATATTTTCCCAGAATTAATGCACTGTTTATGGCTGTGTTGTTGCTTTTCTACCGTAACCCTTCCCTATCAAAACTAGTCCTAAAAGTGAAGAAAATAAACAAACCTGAGGTAAAAATCCAAAGACTTGTTTTAATCCGACAACGATGAGGAGATGAGAAGAGCCGATGTGGTGAGAAAGTTGCAAAAAGTAGTTCTTGGAGCCAAATTGAATATAAGAAAAAAAATGGTTGGATTGTTCTTGGAGCTGGTTTTCGAGGAAGTTGATGGAGCTGGGCTCCGCAGAGGAAAGGGTTCAGGTTGCCATTGCCAGTTGTTGGTACTACTGAAAGAACATCTATAGAGGAGGAACGAAAGAGAAAGTGAGAACAAAGAGTCCGGTTTGAGGTCTCCCATTCTACCGGCCAGAAGTGTCAGAAGTGAACGGTAAACAAGTAAAAGGAGGAGTGTAGACGAAAAACAGCTCCGCCCATTGCTTTCAGTAAACAGCTGGTTCGACTACAGCTGGCGAAGTACGAAACGGAATCGATGCGCTTTCCTACGTGTGTGTGGTCGGAAGGGTGGAGAAGAGGG
Organism: Oscheius sp. JU1382; assembly: GCA_932521405.1. Lineage (NCBI taxonomy): Eukaryota > Metazoa > Nematoda > Chromadorea > Rhabditida > Rhabditidae > Oscheius > Oscheius sp. JU1382. The sequence goes on along the minus strand of OW051476.1, from coordinate 9,435,087 downwards.
CGTGGCTTCCGGAGAGAGACCCGACTCAGAAAATGTCTCCTGGGGAGGAAAATGCTGCCAGTCTGCGCTAAAATATACTACTCCAAGTGCGCGATCGGAGGCTATTTTCAGCGAGACAAAGTGTCATTTATAAGGCAGCTTTGGATCTTCCTGGATTAGCCTAGCCTCTTCTCTCCTCACAGCAGGCACACATCTCTGACTAATTGGGAGATCTCTGATATGTCCACCAACGAGACACCTGCTTATCATTAGGATTGTCATATTTAGACATCTCTTATTCGTTAAAATTACAGTAGAATGAATTTTGCGCGAGATTTTTTCAAAAGAAGGCAATTTTTAATGAAGATTACTGTAGAAAAGTCCATTCTAGTGCTTATAGAAAGAAAAAAAAAGTAGAAGGAATTGATCAACTAAACTAAGATGGTTATTATAACTTGGAGAATGCGTTCGCGTGGGTAATAAACTCCAGAAGAGAGCCTTAATCAGTGAAGCAATCTCGCCTTGTCGTGAACAGCCGAAACCAACAGGTGGCGGTGCTGGTCAACAGGATTCCTTGTGTGTTTCGCTGGTCTCCACTGGTACCAGTTTGGAATGCTGTTGACACCTGTGTGTTGATTATAAAAACAATAATAATAATATCTGGAGGGAGGAGGTGAAGACTCCCCGTAAATATTTGGTAGCCAATCGTGCCAGGAGCTGATATATTGCCGGCTAAATGAAGGCAAATATATTCTTCAGCCAGATGAGGGACCTTCTTCCTCGCATTACTCACACAAGGTAGTTCTCAAGGAAATAATAACAAAAAGGACAGTGCTTTCCAGCTAAAAACAATGAGTCAGAACCAGACACTCTAATAAAAGTAACGACTGGCTCCAAGATGGAGGAATGGAACTTTTTCTACGAGAGATGGCTGGCGATAAGGAGCCGTTGAAAAATCGTGGCTTATAGTGGGAGTCTCGCTGTATTAACTTTGATGCGGAAGAAAATGGGACCAGTTCTGGCTTCTAGGAAGCGAGGAAGCAGTCACAATAGGAAGAACAACAATTCAATAGACTTTTCCAAGCCTTTTATCGAAACTTGGTTGAATTTAATCGAATGGATCGCGGTTACAAATAGGAATTGAGTAGGAGTACGGTAGTTTTTATCCTTTAGTCTCAAAAATTGTAGTAAATTTTGATTCTGCAATGGTAGGATCTTGGAATTTCAAGGAAACGACTAGAAAGAGAATAGAATACGGTAATTTGTCGATGAAGAAAAAAGCGAGCGTATTTAGTCGAAAAAAAAACAGAAAAATGTAATATGGCCTCCTCGAGATGACCGAAAAAGCTGCCGCCGTCCAATTTAGACTCAATTAGTTGCGATTATCCCCAGCCGGCGTCGACTGGTCGGACTTGCCTCGGCACGGCACATAAAAACCGGGGCCCCAGGCTGATTCGTACAAGCTGCAATATGCCGGCGGCCAACACACAAAGCGAGACGAGAGAGCACACGATAAGTTGAGACAGCCAGAGGGCTGGTCAGCCGATTGCGCAACGGGCTGTGTTGGACTGCGGGGTCCCCTCTCTCTCGCTATTCTGCTCGTGTGATAGGGGCGACTCGCCGTTGCGCAACGTGGACAGCTGCAATCAACGGCTGGCTGTAATCGGAGAGAGCCAGACAGCGACTCTGCGCTCTCCCGATGGGAGTCTCTCTCGTCTTCCGTCTGGTCAGTGGAATTAATTCCGAGATGAGGGAGAGAGAGAAACTTAAATTAAAAAGCTATACGACCAGATTAGGGACTAATAAGATGGTAGCCAACCTGAGAAAATGAAGCGCCGTCAACGTGCTTCTTCCTACCGTGTAATCCGCCTCATTTATCTTTTGCTTCCTTCAAGTTCAAAAAAACATATAGAGGGAGAGTTTTAGAAGCTAACTCTTCTTTTGGAGAAAGCGAAAAATAAATCGAGGATTTGATGGAATAGGAGATCAAGCGATTGACTGACGATTTTCATTTTCACAAAGCGACTGATCAAAAATGCATTATTTGTGCGAGAGAGGCCCAGAGGCGATGAAAACGGGGCTGGTCACACACAGACAGGCCGCCACACCACACATACACACACGAAATTGCAATTCATAGGCCAGACACAGGACCGGACTGTGTCTCCGCCTCCTCTCTCTCTCCAACCACCCGCGTTTTGCATAATCTCCGTCGGGAAATCTTCGGGAGACACTCCCCTGCTGCTGACCGGTCTTTCTGAAAAGAGGGGAAGGAAGCCGTCCATGAGAGAGACAATCGACTAGATGTTATTGTTATTCGAAAGAAGTTTTATGATCTAGTTTGTATATTGAGAGACTGGATGAGGGGCCAATTTTACGGCTATCCATTATGCCTAGTCGTAAAGCCGACACACTTGCTGCGTCAAGCAAAAGCTGGGCCTGGAATGTACGAAAACATCCGAAGACGAGGGTCTTTCAAGAGGATCTATTATATGGCCTAAATGGCTAAAAATTATCTGGAAAAGTAGTCAAAAAATGTTCAAGTACCATCTGTGGTCGTTCTTCAAGAGCTGTAAGGATCACTTCTTCAGTCTCCTTTCCCTCCTCGCTGAAGGTTATCCTACTTCCTCTTATATTCCAAGTATGTAGGAACTTCTTTCGAATCTCTCTGTCAGAGCCAACTGGACTTCATTTCGTCGGTTTTCTCCACTCGCTTGCACTATCCTCTGCATGTATTTACCGTCTACTTGCTTTTCCATCTCTATCTGCTGTATGTTCTTTGTGCCACTGTGGCTAAAGCTCTCTACAAAGACATCAAAATCCAAGGAAATCGTCTCTATCCGGCTCTTCCAGGAGTCAAAGAAAAGATGACATTGTGGATTACTTCCTTTTTTGTCTTCCATTGGATGTCAACTCTTTTGTTGGGAGCTAATTGGAGCTTTTTAACTGATTGGATGTTTTCTATCAGACCGCAGATTAACATCAAACCGCAAGTGGTAAAAGATTTTTATTTAAAAGTTGATTCAAAAGTTTGTTAGAAAGTCGTTCAATCTTCCTCCTCGACGGGTTCAATCTGCTCCAATTGCTCGCTTTCGATGGAAGATCTTTCAATGAATCTCGACGCTGGGCTGGAGCCAGCCGATCCTGCTACTAGGTCTCTTTTTGGCAGTCTTCGTGATACAGAAAGAAATATTTCCACCGCCAGCGATTTCTATCATTCAATGGCCAGCTCGAGTGAATCAGAATTCGATGAATAACGATGGATTCAATGGAATAAACATCCAGATTGTCTTTCGATTTTATTGAAATCATCTTCATCGAAAATAAGCGCCTATTCGCTAGGAGAAACGAGCTAACAGACAGACAAGTTTATTTACTTTGAATCCAGAGGTCCTCCCCATTCAATCTTGTAGGCCTTTGGTATTCCAATATTCACCAAAAGCCCATAACTCTGAATAGAACATAAGTTCATAAAAAGGCCACGATTTTATATTTCCCAGAAAAGGAGCATGCGCATTTTTCTGTTTCTCTTTATCGGAGCTACTTCAGCAGCTCACATTAAAGTCATAAGTACAAGTTGGTGTCCATCTTGCACGTCCTTTCTTCGAACTGTCGGTCAACTTTATAAAAGTTATGTAAAGCCTAGCTCAAAGGTCAAATGCTCCTATTATCCAGAAAGTTATTGTGAAAAGAACACACCAAACTTGAGGTTTGTATCTTTCTCTTTTGAAAAAGATTCATTTCAGCTGTGCTTCAGATAAAAACGCTTTAGAAGAATACGTTATCAATTCGTTTGGAAACAACCCAAAGGAATTCCTTCCCGTTTTGTCTTGTTGTCAAGATAATGTTTCTAAAGACTTCGAAGCTGCTTTGAAATGCATCGCCCAATACAAATGAAGCAAAAGCTAGAAAGATTAGCATAGAGAGGTAGGTTTACAACTAGGAGAGAACAAAGTTGAGGAATAAAGTCTAAAAAAAATGCGGGACAACTCTGGAAGGACGAAAATTGCTGAGAAACATCTATCAAGTTCAGCAAAATGCGTCTAAAGGCATCACACATGTAGGAAGAAGTCTTTTCCTAAGTCAATCAAAAACAATTTCAGTATCCTTGGGTGGTTGTGGATGGAAGGCCGATTGAATGGGGCAAGGCCTACAACGAAGTGATCGTTGCTCTTCAAACCTAATTATGTGAAAAATAAATAACAGATTTATTATCTATTCACTTCCACTGGAAATAGATAAAGGAGAGGAGCAGGAGATATACACTCCAGCGGAGGATGTCATTCCCAGCTGATTCGAGTTCAATCTTCTTCAGAAGAAAAGTCAATCCCTCATCGGTTTTTGCTTGAGCCTCTCTCAGCATATCGAATTCTACTGATCTCATCTTGAAACTTCCTTCGGAATCCTCCTTCAGATTCTTCTCCAATCTTTTCTGATTCTCAATCACCAGCTTGAGACGTTCAGAAATGATTTCATAGCCCTCATCCAGGAAGGTCATCAATTGTTTTTGAGTTCTCTCTAGCTGGACACAGATTTGCTCTCCTCCTTTCTCGTTATTCTTCTCCAGTTGGTTGATTTTTTCGTTTAATCGTTCGCTATCAAAAATCTTCTTTAAATCGAGAGTCAATCCATCCATCTTTGTTTGAGCTTCTTTCCACATCTCAACACATTCGAAATCTTTATTCACATCGAGTTTCTTCTCCAACTTTTTCTGATTTCCAGCCAATTCATCTATCGATTCCATCAGCTCGTACAACTTCCTTTGATATTTTTCAACTTGAAGACGGATTTTCTCGGCTCCCATCTCTTGGCTCTTCTCCAATTGGTCAATTTTCTCTTTCAATTCTCCTTCAAACTCTTCGATTCGTGCTTGTTCATCTTGGAGCATCTTGGCGGCTTCCAGCAATCCCTCGTCCGGTTTCTGATTCAAAATTGAGACAATCACCTCCGAAACTGTCATCTCCTTCTCTTTCGCTTTCCCGTCCAAGAAGTTGAACATCTCCATCCACAACTGCTGAATTTTTTTTGGTTATTTGGATAGAAAAAATACTAACATTTTTCTTCTGCTGGATAGCCAATAGTTCTAAAGCAGCCAGGTCCAAACCATCCGATGATTTCTCTACAGATAAAACGAATGATTTCTCTGGCGAAGTCATCGAAGACAGAGTTTGGTCACTCTAAAGTTGCTCTAATTGCAAAACGCCATAATCATTTAACGCCTTTTCTCAGAAAAAAACTAACAATTTCTCCGAAAGACTTGTCGTTAGCTTTTAGCGACATTTCCCAGTAGTGAGAGCCCTTTATCCCTTGAAGACAATTGTGTAGATCTAACTAGTTTTGACAAGAAATACCTGTTTTGGGCTGTATGAAGACTGATTTTTGAAGGAGAACTTAAAGAAATGGTGCAGGTGGCCAGTCGGAGGAATATGTTTTCAATCGTTTTTTTGCTCAATTCCTTTTCCGTTTTCCCAACCTTTCGGTTGTTATTTGCTTTGGATTACCGAACTACGTTGCTCTGGGAAACGTCGCGGAAAACAAGCGGAGAACCCTTACACTTCTCCCATTCCTTTATTATTCCACCATTTTGTCTGGTGAAAAATTCGAAACTAACTTCTCGCTTTCAAGCCATCGTGCAGCATCATCCTGCAGATAGTTACAGTCGAGAATTAGTCAAGGTTATTCGCTTATCCCTTTGTCGGTTTCTTATCATTTCTCAACCAATAAGGACTAAACAAAGACAAGAATGTTTATTGTTCAAAAAGTGGATAATTCATAACAATAAGTAAAATTCTTATATCTTATGGCTCATTGTTTTAAAAAAATTGGCGCTTTGCTTAGTTTTTTAGTCGATTTCTATTTTGTTTTTATATAAAGCACATTTATTTAGCTATTCAATCGAAAAATACAATAATTTGTGACAAAAAATGTTTAAAATAATAGTAAAACCAATAAAAAGCACTCGACTATAATTCAACTAAAAAGCTGCGTGGGCTGAAAAAGATCGGCTGACAGCATCGCCTTCCTCCATAAATAGCAGACATTCATTTTATTTTGATTCTTGCGTTTTGCATTTTCTCAGCCTTTTTCGCCTATTTCCTGTTGAAGAAGTCAATTTTCTAGGGAATTTGAACGCAAGAAATGTCACCCCGTCCGGGGGATCCCCCCACTATTCGGACGCCAGACGCCCAAGAAGGTGATCCGCCCAATAAAATATTCAACACATTTTGTGGTTTAGAAATGGGAGAGCCGATGGAGATCGAGCACCAGACGGAAGCTCAAAAACATCATCGAATGTTCATCAATTTTGAGGATAAAGATCTCGATTTGGTGGGTCTATTTGCCGCTAATTTGTTGCACAAATGACTCATTTTCAGGACAATGAAAATCTCCGACGAACAGTTTTATACTGGAAAAGTGTGGCAGAGACTCTTCGAGCTGGAAATGTGCCCCTCCATGTCAATCAGAAAAACAGAGGCAGCATCGATCCCACCCTTTTGTGAGTCGTTTTCCCCCATTTTTCGGGATAATTACCTCTTAAAATAGTCACTTTTCTTGTTGAAAACATTTTGGAGAAAGTTTGAGAAAAAGAGCTAGAAAAATTTGAAGATTGTGACTTTTTTTATTTCTTCTATTAGTTAGAAGCAAAAACAAAAACAGTATTTGATTAGCGAAAATTGGAGCCTCGCGTGCAAATAAACTGAAAAACTTTGCTGATTCATGGCTAAAATTTTAGATCGGAATTTGACGCTTTGGATGATTTTTTGGATGAGTTGATTCCACTAGAAGGATGTGGCGAGCCTCTGATCATGAACAAATTAAGGATTTTAATATCAGGAGCGGAGGACACAGCCCAATTTACAGTGAGAAGTAGGCATTTTGTTCGTTTCTTCTAGTAATTCTGGTTATTCTTTCAGTGAAAGAACTCGACTTTTCTCTCAAGTGCAACGAAATTTGGGAGAATGATTCCGTCGCTTATAGATGCAACACGTGTGCTTTAACTCCTTGTAAGTTTCTCATTTCTAAGGGAGAAAATAACCTTAAAAAATAGCTAGTCTACCGTATTTCAATCCCTAACCCTCCTTCCATAAAATTAGCAATTTTAGCGCTCTCTTTTGGCATTTCAAAGCAAATCCCAGGAAATTTTTTTTTCGGATAGCCTTCCCATCCATTTAAAATCAATCCAGAGGCCTAGACGCATAAAATTTTCTTATCCTCTTTACGACCCCGTTATCTTGAGTCCAATTTGCATTAAAATCTCAGCGACTCGGGGATCTCTGAGGGACTGAAATAAACCAAAAAATTGTAGGCATGTCTCTCTGTGCGGATTGTTTTATAAGCAACGGCCATGCTGGTCATGATTTCACGAGGTTTTTCTCAAGAGAAGGCGGCGCATGTGACTGTGGAAATGTCGATGTACTTCATCCTTCCGGGTAAAAGATCTTCCAGGAAATTAAAATCTCCCTTTTTAAAGGTTTTGTGAGCGACACGGTCCGGCAGCCATGGCAATTACTAGAAGTATGCCACCCGTGGCGTTGGCTGAATATATTTATGTCAAGCTAATTACTAGGATCTTCATCTTTTTACGAGGATTTTGGAGGAAATATCAAGCGCAGCAAGAACTAAAGAGTATTTCGGCTCTAATTGCTACTATGAATAAGGAGACTGCTCCCACAATCAACTTCATTCAAGTAAGTTAGGAAGTTACTGTACTTTTTTAGATTGGGATAACTTTTGACAGTAATCCCTCCAGGAAAATATTTTAGAACCTCGATAGCTTTGAAAAAGTAAAAGAAAACAATAATTACAGGCTTGCGTGAATGCGGGCGGTCCAATGAGAACGAGTATGACGAAGATTCTCACAGATCGGGTGCTCTACGAGATTCTCAATGCTGATACTGGCTCGGATTATATAGAAAATTCAGAAGCCAGAGTGCTTTGTAAGGCATTTTCTCAAATATCCAAAAAAAGTGTTTCAGTAAATTTGGATTTTCGAACAGGAAAGCTCCTGGAAGAAGATGTTCAGACTCTAATAGATTCGCCATTAGTCTTATATTTTGACGAGGAGCTCAAAGGACAAGAAGACGATTTCATGGAGTGCGAGACTCTCCTCCATGAGTTCATTTTTTGGATTTTACGACTTCATTTCCCACAAAATGCTATCAACTTCATTTTGAGTATGCTCTCTGACCCGGATTATCTCGTTAGTCTTTCTGATTGTGAGGGCAGAGATGGAAAATTTAGAACATGATGTCACTTCGATTCTTTAAATGGTATCCATTGACTGCAAACATCATGAAAATGCTGTGTCAAGCAGTGCAAGACCAAGAGCCTGGAGTCTCACAGCATGAAGTTTCTCAAGTTGCCAGTAGGATTATCCACGTTTCTGTACAGGTAGTGTGGCTACCGTAAGATAGAGCTTTCTTCTTCCAGATGCTCTCCTCCTCTGCTCTTTGTACCAAAATGAATAAGCAATGCGATCTCGTGAATACAGTCTTTCGCTCAGCTCATTACCTCCTCGGCGGGTGGAATGGTCTCTCTGAATGTTTTCTAGGTATTGCATCATACTTTCTCTTTTATTTCACTTGTTTCTAGATACGGGTTCAACTTTCATTCGAAGCATAAAGATTATGCCAGAGGAGATGAGAAATATGGCGAGGAGTCGTGTCATTCTGGCTGATATAAATCCCGTAATAATCAACCATGGATATTGGTTCGTAATGGGTGACATTCAAAATGTAATGTCTCATTCTCAACTGGCAGTGGAGACAGTTCTCTCTCCCGCTTTTACAGTTTACTTAAAAATTGCCTATCTCATGCAAGGTAGGTTTTCTCTTCTCGTTGAATCGTCTAAATTCCTATTAGGTATGAACACTTATTGGAGGATAGTGAGTGGAGATGCTCAAAATGACAACGGTGATCAGGCGCAAAGAACATTTACCATGGAATATGAAACTCTTTCGATCACTATGTTCAACTTTGTTATGGCCATTTTGGGAGAAAAACATACTGAAGCAGCTCAAGGCTTCTTCATAGGAGCGCTGGGCATGTTGAGGGTTAGTTTTACCGTAATTTTCTATCAAAAACTATGTAGGAATGGATCAAAGATATGATCAAAATCCCTGCGGAGGAAGCAATCATCCCTTTTACTGATGTCAAATGCTGTCCAGCGTTCTCCTTCACAGTTCATCTTCCCCTTCATCGGTAAGCAAAGATTACTGTAAAGATTCAAAATAATTTTCAGTCACCTCTCCACGGCAATTTCTCATTTTACTGGGATGAATGGCCTCGAATCGTTGATCAATGCCTTGAGAGAGGAGGAGGCCTTCTTGCGACTTGTTTGTCTCCATCCTATTCGAATTCATGTAAATTTCTGACTTTTTCTCGCTTGTTTAAGACGAAATTGTAGGTTTTTCGAGCTGAACATCATACAGGAATGTGGGTAAGAAATGGCCATCAACTTCGAATTCAATCGATGCTTTATGCTCAGCCACATATTAATGCCTCTTTCTTCCAGCCAGATCTCGACATGATACGGTAGATTTGCTGCTGTTTTTAAAGGAGAGGTTTTTTAGATTTTGTGCGGCAAATGTCAAAGCTGAATGGTTTATTTTCACTCTTTATATGAGCTTCCATTTGACGGATTGCTTCAAACTTGAGATATTATTTGAAAATGGAGAGACAAATCCAAAACAAGAGAAGGATGAAGACAATGTCCCCGGTCGCTATTCGCCCGATCCAAGTGGCTCAGTGAGAGAGAGAATCTCTCAAAGAGATTATAATATGATGTCTGGGAAAAAGCAAATAACTTGGGCAGAAAATGCTCTCAAAGAGGCTCTCAATGACGCTGGTCTCATATTTCCCGAGAATCTTGGACCAAAGGCATTAAAGCAAGTCGTAGAGAAAGTCTTGAAGGAAGGCGAGACGCCAAGTGGATCAGTAGAGTTTGCGGTTGAAGCGGGAAAATGGCAAGAGCTCTATGATGCCTTCACTAAAATCAATCAAAAACTCAAGGTTAGGATAAGTCTATAGGATAAGTCGATCTTTTGCAGGAGGATACATCTCTAATGAAGCTGATTCGCACACTCCACGACCTCCAAAATAAACAAGACAGAATAATTCGAAATGATTGGAGTAGAATCTCCAAAGAGCCAGGAGGAACAACTATTGAAATGAGATGGAGGCAGGAAAAAAGTCTCATTCTTCGAAGAACTGAATGGATCGACCCGCTGCTTCAAAATTGCTTATTGTAAGAACTCTAAAAGCAAAAGTTTAGCTTTTCAGATTGATCGCTGAACTAATAACGGTGAGAATTAATTGTGGAGCGACGGAGAAAGAAGCAATGAGGATGGAGATGGTCCATGAATTGGCCAATGGAAAACTCAAATATTCCCACATCCGACAGTGCATAGCCGACAAAGGCCAGAGATCTTGTAACCATGCTGATTTCAATGAAATCCTCGAGCAAGTTGCTGACTACCACGAGCCGGATGAAGGAGCTGGCCAGCAGTTGCAACAAGGTGGCTATACTCTCAAAAAGGAGATCTGGCATACTGATTTTTGTCCAGTCTTTGCTCAAATGAGAGCAACCTTGCCGGGAAGAGGACAAGAGTCTCTGATCAGAGCAGAGAAACATGATTTGGAGAAGCTTCCCAGCAATCAAAGGCCAACTAGCTTATGGATTCCATATAGGCTATACGAGCCGGGATTGACTCGCCATAAATCTATCGATAATATCCACAAGATTTTATTCAACGATCGATTCACCCAATTGGCTCTACTAACTCTTGAGGTAGCCCTTTCTTTCCGAAATCTTACCTTTTTTAAAATTTCAGTGTCGAAGGAATAATCTGGCCTTTTTGAGCGAAAATTCCTACCAAATGATAATTTATCTAATTTCAATCGCAGCCCACGAAGGCGGCTACAAACATAAGTCTGAAAGGAAAGTCATCTATGAAAGATTCGCCCGAATTTATAAGATGAAAATGGATGGCAAAGAAATGTAGAGAATCCATTTAGTCCAAAAACTCTTTTTTAGATATGATATATCTCTCCTTCAATCGATTTATACTATTTTCATGTCAGTTGTGTTGAAGAAGGGAAATACCTTGGAAATGTTGGAAAAAGTTCTAAGCAAAGATTTATACAAGGAGAGAATAATTGGAGGCGAGATCGAGTATTTGACGCGACTTCTGTCTGTTCTGGTGACCTAGTAAGTAATAGCGCAGGGGAAAGCGTCGCGTATTGCGGCCTACACCTCGCTAGTTCAATCCCAACCGAGCAATGATTTTATTCATGCGTGTCAGCTGATGTTCCCTGATTAGAAAACCCTTGTGGCTATAATTACTGAGCTCATTTTTTTTAGTGATCATACGACGCGTTTCCTCATCGATACTGAGCTTAAAAGCCAGAAAGAATTGAAAATGGAAGAAGATGCAAAAGTTGATAGAGATATGGAAAGGAAGTTGACGCAAAAGAGAAAGCGAGATGCACTCATGGAAAAAGAAAGACAAAAAGGAGCCAAATTGATGGAAAAGCATCGAGTCAACGAAGGTCTCTCTCAAGATGACGTTAATGCCATGGACATTACTACGGTACTTTTGCAATATTCTAACATTGAATTTTTTCCTATTTTCAGCACCATATCTGTCGCTACGATTGCCCAATTTGTGGAGACAATGACGTGCCTTCAACACTTCGAAATCCTATGGGAATGATGGCAAAAATAACTCCAAATAATCTGGCCAACATTCGTGTCAGCGATAAATACCAAGAGCCAACTCTTGTCGAATCATTGGAGATTGGAGAAATCACGGAGATGAAGAAAAAAGACTGGGATTATCAAGCAGAACAAGATCTCGCCACGGTAAGGACGAAATAGAAAGCTAAATAGTGTGTCTGAATAGCTTCAGATTAACACAGGCATTTATGGCGACAACGTCCAGGGTCCCTATTTCACCACTGAAATACAAACTTGCGGCCATACTGCTCACATAGAATGCTTCCGTTTATTTCACCAATCTCAGGTAAGAGTTGTTTCTCCTCTCGGAGAGTAGAGGCTATATTTTCAGACGGATGCTCCTCGTCACGATTTGAATAAGATGAATCTATCCTGTCCTCTCTGCCGAGCACCAGTTGAAGCCATAATCCCAATGAAAATTGATGCCGAATTTGCCATCAGTGACCTTGGTTCCTTCGAAGGAAATGATACCCGAATTTTTGAGATCATAAAGGGGTGTATCACCCATTGGTCTGATGGTTATATCGTAAGTTGATTTGAAAATAAAAATGATTGGTGATATTTAGAATAACGACGATGACCTCAATTTTAATGATCATTATGGGGATAAAACAGACTTTTGGATGGATAAGATGGATCCCCAGAATCTGTATGACAGGAAGAATCACGATAGTCAAACCAATTTGGTTGCTTTGATTCGCGCTGCTGTTGAAAGGAATATGATCTATAGGCAGATGGATGTTCCAGAAAGGAGGAAAAACGCTTGGATTCTGCCAATCAGTAAGTAGAGATGATAACTAATCATCCAATTTTTAGTGCATCTAATTCCGGCTTTAACCTTCCGCAGCACAGCTCGAAATGAGGATATGTGCTCAGCGGCGCTTCGAGATCTCTTCGTTCCTGAACGAATTAAACTGGCGGTATTCCCTCTTTAGCCAATTCTAGCTTAGATTATACATTTTAAGAGATCCAACAGCGATTCGATCCTCCAACGCGACACGTCGCCAATGACTCCTCCAGAGTTTGATTTTGAAGAAGCTATGTCTATTCTTTCCTCTTCCCCAACGGGTGAAAGAAATCTTGGAGAAGCGTTGGGTGGAGATGCTGAATCGATTATAAACAAGCGAAGATTTGATATAATGGAAGGGAGGAAACAGCCTTTCCGAACTGATCGACTTCTCACTCAACGATCTGACGTAAGTTTCTTCTTTTTCTTTTGTGCAAATCGCTAATTCAGGTTCCTCTTCTTCTCTTCGATTTTCGTCTTCTCTTCCTCAGAATTTCTTGCTACGTTGTTGACAATGCCAAGCTTTCAACCCATGACAAGAAAACACTCCTTCTTGCTCTCACCAAAAGAATCGTCCGAGCTGGAGGAATAAAAGCAGCTGTTCTTATGTTGCATCGACTTACTCCCAAACTCTGCCAACAAGTGGTCAACGATGCCAAGGAGAATAATGTCCCGACCACTGTAAGATTTTATTTGCATTGTTTATTTCATCTTTAGTCAATCGATATCTTCTTGAAATACACCACTCGATGGTATAAAGATTCGACCCACATGCTCAAAGCTCTTCAGGCCAGTTTGGTGGAGGACGAATTTTCCGTAGGTCAATTTCCCATTCAAGATTACCTTCTTTTTTCAGTACAACGATATTCAACTTGTCTACCAGGAGATAAGTAAAAACGTCAAAGATTTGGACGCCTTTTGTCTGGAATTTATTTGCTCCTGCGGGCTGGGAATAAATCGAGAAGATCTGACTCCAACCCTAACAGGTTTTTTTTTTCTCAAAAGAAATAATAGTCAAATTTCCAGATTTTTCCGATATCCAACCACATGTAAAGCCATGGTGCCGTTTCTTCAATATGACTCTTCAAACTACCAACTATCAGCCAAATGTGGTGAGTAAGAACAACCCGTTTATTTTTATTATTTTTATCACTGAAGTAGTGGGGGAGAAATCTAGTTGAGTTCTTGAGATCCTTGAGCCTCTTTGCAAGCTCCCATAAAGAGGAGACCAACTAGGGCGAGAATCAACAAACACATGAAGACCAAGTAGCCAGTGACTGACCAGAAGGCGGTGTAATAGAGTCCATAGTCGCAATAGTGTTCCTCAAATAGTTGATCATTGAAATGGACGTAATATTTTGAGCCATAGACCCAGACTGCTCCTAAATATCGATTTGAGTGGCTTCTCGTAAGCAAGATAAACCTAGAATGAGCCAGACGAGGTTTATAAACAGGAAGAGCAGCTCAAATCCTGTGATGCATAGAGAGGACGAGAGTTTACTCTTCCTTCGACTAGCTGATGGTGTTCGGCGAGTGGGGGGATCTGGAATGTGACGGACGATTCTAAAGGCCGCTGAGATTATGAATAATATCCCAGAGACCATTAGCCACACGGGGATCATTGGCTGCACAGGGCAGAAAGGCAGATTCAAAGCTCCTGGAATTGTTCGAAAGTTGTTATTGCCGAAAGCTGTCCTTACCGACTAATGTCAGAATGAAAGCAACAACAATGAGCATAAAGAGCATTCCAATAGTGAATCCTAAATACCTCTCTTTCTCTTCGAAGTAAATCTAAGCGAACCCACCGTAGGGAATTCGTTCATTGAGATAGTCATTAAAATTCTTCGCAAATTCAACCGTATCAGTAGCCTGAGAATAGACCTCATCCAACTTGTCATATTTTCGCCTGGTTTCGGTCGTATCAGCTGAAATTTGTCGCGTAAATATTTGCCCAAGAGAATGTGTTATCGGCTGCTGGTTGTAGCCATCATCTCTCAAAGGTATCGATTCCCACCGTTTGAAAGTGTCGTCGGATGGTAGGGATTCTGCTGCTCGACATCTAACATCATCGGACTCTTTCTCGGCTCAGCTGTATAATTATTCTCTCGTCTTGGGACTGGAGCATATCCCGCGCTCGATAAGATTGGCGTATTATTCGAATCCGGATAGGGGTTATAGGCCGGCGGCTGGCTGGGAGTCCTATTATGTGTCATAATAGATCTAAAAAAGTTGAGTTTAATTTTAAAAATGGAAGCTTTTAACCTGGGCATTTGAACTACACGTTCTTCTTCCAAAGCCATCGTGCCAAAAGCTCCCATTCGCTCGGAAGTTATCGACGATTGTGTTGAATTGTTCTGCAAGAAAGGCAGTTTCTGTTTTAATTGCCAATTGGTATAAAAACAAGAAAAATGACCCATCCTAGGCTAGTAATTGACCCCAATTTGGAAGTATTTTCCGACTTTTTTGCGCTAATTTTTTCCTTAGATTAAGCTTAAACAATTTTATCATAGTAGTATCAAAAATGTAGAGCAAAACTCCACAAAATGGACTAAAAGATAAGAGACAATAGCGTGAGAGAATGATGTGTTTTGGGAGAAGACAGCCGACTATTTTTTGCTAGGCTTAGGTCAATATTTTCACTAAAAGAAGGAGCCGGAAAGTTCTTTTCCTTGTAGTGGGCCAGCTAGGCTGAGAAATGAAGAGAAACGTTGCATTGTTGGTTTTGATTGGGGGAGATTCGTCACGCGGCTTTCATCCCCTCTGGTCGATTTTATGTGAGAGAAGATTTGGAAATAATCGTGAGAAATAAGACTATAACAGGCTATAAACTAGAGACAAAATGGCATGATCTAGCAGCTAATTAATCTAGCTCATGGGTCTTACCCCAAAAATAGTATAAATCGAAGAAGATTTCAATGAATTTGACATCTCAAAGCGAGAAGAGACTAGTGTGAGATGCAGCGTTGCGACCAAGGCCGAAATTTTACTATTTGTGTATTCTGTCGGCGGCGAATGTTTCGAAAGAGCGTCTCATTCTCATGACATCAATATTTTGGACTCTTTCCAAAAAAAGAAAAAAATCACTTACTCCAGCTGGAAACAGCGTGTAATTGTCACGAGACGACGGCCTTTTAATCATTTTAGAAGGCGGATCAGTTCTCACTGCGATCTGAAAATGTATTGATTTTCTTGAGAGAAAAAAGTTGTAAAAAGGAGGCAAGATTGAGACAGTTGGAGGGCTTATCTGAAAGGACTTTTGCGGACAGACGTTAATGGCTGAATCAGCGGAAATGACACACACTTTTCTAGACTTGTAGCTTGCTCTTCAAAAACAAATGAAGAAAGTACCCACCTTTTTTGAAATCACTCAAACCTAGAAGTGCTCTTTGATTTACAGTAAGACATGAAAAATTAGAGCGTTGGCGGCTAAAAATAGAAAAAGTAGGCGAACCTCGATAAAGCTGACCCTCGCAGGAGCATGTTGACCAACCATTACCTCATAATTTCGCGCTCTCGGACACCCCGAAACGATCTGCTTTCTCTCTCTCTCTAATGGTCAAATATGTACACAATTTATTGACTCGTTGTCGTTTATATTCCCTTTCTTCTCTTTTGCTTCCCCTTGTGGGGTCAAGGCGAGAAGATTAGGCTGAATCAGAGGGCGATAGTCAAACAAGGAAGGAGACGAGTCAGAGGAAGGAAAGAAGTTTGGGTCTCGCCAGGTGGCAGGCGGCCGATGAATTTCGGGAAACATGACCTGGCTAAGTCAACAAGGACGGGAGAAACCTGGACTCGGGCAAATACTGGGAGCAATGTGCAGAAACAATTTTAATCTTTTCCTCTTCTTCTTTTGTTCTTTTTCTCAAAAGGAAGCGAAATGACGAGAGAGAAACAGGGAAATGGCAAAAGAATGATAAATAAAATGTTTGCCTGCTTAGTCAGTCAATCGAAGAGAAAAAAAATGTCGAAATTGATTCTCCCTGCGAATACAATTCTCTTCATAGAAAAAAGAGAGCTACTTTGCAGATCCTCCATCGCCGCCCGTTGAACTGGAAGGTCATCAATCTTCTCCAACCGCCCAAACTCTACGATGATCTCTTCTCCAGAATGTATAAGAAAAAGTGCCCAGCTTGTGACAAAGTTCCCCAAGTGCCTTTCGTCTGTATGCACTGCGGCAAACTCGTCTGTTTTGATGATTGCTGCAGGATAATTAACGAAAATGACCGTTCCTCTTCCCTAGAAGTCAATCGAGTGAGTTTCTCGCTTGTTTCTTCTAATGATTTTACAGCATTCTGAATCCTGCGTTGGGGGAATTGGCATCTATTTGGCTTTGAATGCAGCTGTTGTCGTTATTGTGAAGCGAAGCTTTTCTGCCATTTGGGGCTCCATCTACCTGGATGCCCACGGAGAAGAAGATAAAAATTTGAGGAGAGGTGAGTAGAATAATCTCATGGAATTGAGCAAAACTCGAATTTTTAGGGAAGCAACTATTCCTCTCTGATACTCGCTTCAAAATCCTACAAAATGACTGGATGACACAAAATTTCGACAGAGTCATCAATTGGTATTCGCCTACGGTCCTCAATAATGCGGTTCGTAGCGATTTCGACTAGAAAAACCCCCACTGCAGTTACAGACACTTCGCTAGTCGAATCGCCCCTCTCCTCCCCGGGTAGTAGTCATCACAAAAACCTCTTAGTCCACTCTCCTCCTCTCAACCGGTAGAAAAATTGTTTAGAAAATTGCTACAAGAAGAATCTCTATGGGTAGTACTGTACAGTTATATTCTAATAATAAATTTTCTATTTTCCATTCTTTTTTTTAGGCTATAGAGATTCTCTTTCATAGAGAGGATATGTTTCGATGGATTTCAACCTGAATCTTCGCTTTTTTCCCCTTCATCGCCTTGAGAATATTTAGATCAAAGATATCCATCATTTTATCACGTATATCGAAAACCGGCCCCAAACCAAAAAACTTACGCCTTCAAAAGGAGCCGCTTTTTGGGGAGAAGGACACTCGACAGTCGCTCTAGCCCAAGTCAGCTAATGGGGATTCCAGCCTTCATCTCCGTCGTTGACGTTTGTCCAAATAAGGAGGAGCCCAAGATTTCTGTGGCCATTCCAATCAAAGACGGCAGACGAGTGAAGAAGAAACAAAAAATTGATTTTGGTCCTCAAAAATGGGAGGTAAGATCCTTTTTGAAAAGAACTTTGATTTTTAGATAGCTGCAATCTTCATCTCCGTGTTAATCCAAGTTCTTCATCTAAGTGCTGGAACTGATTTGATTTCATTCTACCCGGTATTCGACGAGAAGTTCGACACACTTAATCGCCACGAAATTGGAATAGAATACGATAGCCCCAATCGTGGCTACACTTTTGACGCTTCTGCCAGCAGCATTCGCGGTTTGTCCCCTTCCTCTAAAAGATTCTTTCAGTTGCAATCATCTACCATATTCCTGTCAGCCTCTTCTGCATGTTTTACCTATGCTGTGGGGCTGTTTTCTGCACAAAATCCTCCTATATAATGTAAGTTCCAAGAATAATTTCATAAAACTCTCGGACAGTCCCTGGATCTTGTTCCTCATCTATGATGTTGCTAATAATATCTTCGTTAGCATCGCTTCTTGGAAAGTCTATTCCGATTTCTCAAACGTGAGTCCAACTCCTCTCGGAATCTCTTCTAGGAGAAAAACCTGATGACTCTCAGCTCCATCTTTGCGCTGATCTTCACTTGCATTGCCTATTTCGTTGTGCGGAAAAAGGAAGCCGAGGAAGAGAAAGAACCAGCCGAAATGGGACCAATCCCTCCTAGATTAATGGACAACTTCGTAAGTTTTCTGCTACAGACCATCCAATAGTATGTTTCAGCCTAATTATGTTTTGATTGGCTGTATTGCCAACGCCTTTCTTGTAATCATTTATCTTGATTACGATAATCTTCGTCGTCAAATTGAGCCCTCAAAACTAACAATTGCTATGGAGGAACTCTTCAGATATTTCATTTTCTTCGGTATTTTCGCCAATGTTTTATTCCTTCTTGGACTCATTCTCCACTCCTCCAAGCTCTTCTTGTGGGTTGAGAGTTGAGTCTTAAAGTGGAACAATTTTAAGACCTTACATGATCTTCTGGTGGTATGTCTTCGCCTCAAGTATTCTCAAATACCTTTCTCTGGTCGCCTGTCAGGCAAAGATCGCCGAATATGTAAGTTATTTTTAATAGAAACTGAAAATCTAAATCAGTTTGCTTGTTTGATTGCTTCTGGGTTTGCCTTCACTTTTGGTTACTACACAAGAAGACAGATTGCTGCTCGTGAAAAATAGCTCCAGCTCAACAAGAAGGTGCTAACCATCTCTATTCGCATCGTTCAGGTAGCTAACCCTTAAACTTGGACAAATTATTTGCGTCTATTTTGAATGATTTGCCTAAGAGAGTCTAAATAAAGTGCACAATTCTAATCAGTCGTCTTTTTTCGGCTCCTGCATTTACGTAAATGGCTGCTAGTGAGGCAATAGACCGGCTATCGGTCCTCCTTATCAAAAGCCTACTTATAAAAGATAACCAGGATGGAAAGACAACGGCTTGGCGGCGACATCAGCCACTGCTTTGATGTCATTTTGTCCAAACATTTTGCTACTTTTTATTGACTTTGAACTATTAAAAATAATTTGGATTGATATAGAAAGACTATTTTTATTTTACTCTCCTATGCCTGAGGTAAACAAACAAAGATTTGAAAGTAGCCGCATGATTTTTACGCCGCTCTCTGATAAGAGCAAAACAATCAATCCATTACCTCTTCGTCCCTTTGCTCCAACTTTTCCTTAAAAAATCTAATCATTTCCAGAATGAAAGTTTTAATAGCTGTTGTCGTTTTTTCCCTTCTCCTAGCTTCTTCAGTAGATTGTAAAAAAGTAAAGAACGAGAAAGCCGCAGCTAAGGAGAAAGAAGCGAAGACAGAGAAAGCCAAGAAAGTGGAAAAAGTCAAGGAAATCATCGTCGAAAAGGTCGTTGAAGTTCCCGTCCACCAAGAAGAAGAAGTTGCCCACGAGGTAAAAATATTTCACTAAGAGAATCTAAAAAAAAACCTTCCAGACTCACCACGAAGAACCCCAAGCCCATCACCACGAGCATGTCCAACCTAAGCAAAAACTAGTCAAACCCAAGGCTTTGAAAGTTCTCTCCGCTTACGAACAATGCAAAGCTGAGTGCAGAAAAGTCAGAGATAGTGTCCACGCCCACGAGGTATATCTTTTCCTTCAATTACAATATCCCTCTTTTAGTATGTCGAACAACTCCGCACAGAATTGGTCGCCGCTGAGCAAGCTCTAGCCGAGCAGAAGGCCGCTGAAGAACAAGCCCATCAAGATGAAGCCAACGCATCATCGGCTTGAAGCTTCAACTTCCAAAAGTTGGTTTATTATCCATTCTCCTGGATAAGCACAGCAATTCAGTTGTTTCTAAGCTACATCTCAATAGCTTTTATCAAAATTTTGTTCTTTTTCTATAAATTTTTAAAATAATTTTTTTTATTATTCACTGGGTATATGGCACTTATTTACAGTCTTCGCTTCTAGTTAGCTTTCTTTCCTTCTTGACGAGCTTCGATTTGTTGTTTAGCTCGGAGAACAATAGCGAGGATGACTCCAGCTCCAAGAGAATAAACTAGCTGCACAGTTTTATGTTAGGAAACTAGGACTGAAGGGCTTACATGCTCACTTCTGAATGAATCAGCCACGTACCAGGTGATTCCAACTTTGATATTTGCAATAAAATTGTTGGTGTAGAAGAGAATGAAGGGGCTGAAATATTAGGTCATTGTTTCATCGATGAGTACGGTAGCTGCTTGAAATAGGAATGCGCATTTGTATGTCAGGTTCGCTGCGCATCAGGCTATAAACCCTTCCCTTGTTTATCAATGATTTGATTACGGTAGCGCGAAAAAACTTACTAGAAAAGGGTGGTATTCTCTCTGATAAGCCCGTAAAGGACAGCGATGTGAGTTGGAAGACCAAGGCAGTTGTAGAGGAACACTTCTAGAATTGAGAGCCTAATTTTGAGAAATCTTACTACTTCTTTGAGCTTCGATATTCTTTTCTCCATAGCTGTAAGAATAGCAGAATTGGGCGAGGGCCACAGTTCCGATGAGGGTAGCCAAAAAGCCGAAGAATTTGCTGTAATTTGGGCGGTCTTTATCGTTTTCTTCTTTCTTTTTCTCAATCCCTTCTGTCATTTGGTTCTTCGCACGCCAAATACTGACCAAGGCTAGAGTCTCGGCGAGAACATATAGGCCCTTAAAGGTACACAAATCAAGGACAATTCTAGCCAACTAACAGCCGTGATTGACCTGACTTTCGAGTGCGTCGCCGAGAGAGTCAAATCATCGACAATCGAATGGATATAGAATGCCATCGCTGGTCTAAAAACTTCCTTGTTTTAGAAATAGAAGAGGAAAATACAATAAGAATGCGGGTTTGTTCTTCAAGAGGCCATAAAAGAGAGATGCATGGACAGGAAATCCAAGAATCCAAAGACCCAATTCAACTCCTTTTGTGCTGAACGCTTGGCGCCATTTGAAAGAGTCGAAAAGACAGATGTAAGCGAGGAGGGAGAGCTGAAGTCCTCCGAAAAAGTAGGCAGACAGCTGAAAAACTTGGTTTCTCAAATATTTCTTGAAGGAAGGAGTAGATTTAAGCTAGTTGAGATTCGTGGGAATTCATAAAAGAGAAAATAAATTTATTTTTCTAGACTTTTTTCGAAAAAAAAATGACAAAAGCCTCACCTTAGTGAAGTTGGTCTTGCCTGGAAGATTTGCATCCCTGTGGGAAATATCTTGACGACCGCTTTCAACTTTCGGTTGACCCATTGCTGGCGAGAGAACTGTGTGGATCTAAAGGGAAAATGAACGCCCTTCCTTCGTGCCTGTGACCTTATCTACTCTCGTTTTTACGCCAGCGGACTCAGATGAATTATTTAGGCGAATCTCTCTCACCCTTTCGGGAAAGCGAAATTTTATTAAATCGCGAAGGAAGTGAATTGGGTCGGGAAGACTGGGAACTGATCAAGAAGAAATTAGAACGAGTCCATTCTTTCTGAAGATCTCTGGGAATGAGAATGCAACAGATTTCTTTTTTCAACTCTGTTGGATTCGAATGAATTCCGGTCAAAGAAGGAAGAAGGTCACATCGAGAGATTCCCAGCGGGATAAGGCCTAAATCTAAACTTTCCAGAGATCTAAGCTTCAAAAAAGTAGCAGAATTTTGCGAAAGTGTTATACTATCATCTATTTCATCTCCTCTCAGTCAAACCAACTCGAGTTCTGCTCCTCCCTCTGAGCCCGAGCTTGTTCAATCGTCTGTTGAATCCTGATTTTATCGTTTTTAGCTCGGACATTAACCGGATGATCATAGAAAAGGAGAGGAGCCAAGCCGAGTAAAGAACCAAATAGCATTCCAACCATCTTGGCCGTCAATGTCACATAGCGAACTTCTGGAGTGTGAGCCTGATCGGCAGAAAGGATTGGGCGTTTGATTTTAAAGCGAATGAGGAAGACTTCCACATGATGGCTGAAGTTTAGCAATGCCACATTGGCTACCACATTTGCCAGACCAGCTGCTCCCATGACCGTAAGATTTGCATAATCACCCAAGCTTCTAAAAAAATAAAAAATCTATAGCCTGTTCATAAACAAGGCGACATCTTTCGTATCCAATACAGGAGTTTTCGAGGCGAGACCCATCTTATCCTTTAAAAAAAGGCCTTTAATACATTTTAAGATAAAAATGGGTCTCGCCGCAAAACCACTTACTTGGATACGAAGGATGTCGTCTTGTTTAGGAACTTACTGCAAAAATTCTCCCAAGAAGATAAGGTTGAGAGAATGAAGAATACCAATGACAAAATGAGGAATGAAGTAGACATGCCAGAGAGCTACCACATCGTCACTATGAACTATAGCTTTGCCCAATCTCTTATGCTCCATATACTGATCAGCCATGTTCTTTCTCAACGCGTCGAAGATTAGCTTCTTCTCGTCAGCTTCGAGAGTTTCGGCCACAAGACGGGCGTCTTTATAGTCGCGAATTCCGAAAGGCAAAGTCTTGCGGTTGAGAACCTGATGGGAGGTTTTGATATGGATGGGGAGGAGGAGTTGTCCCATCCCGTCGCCAGCAACTGATATTCCTGATTTGGGACGTTTTGTCAAGAGAAGACGTAGCATTTTTGAAACGAGTTGATTAGGGAAGCAGTATTTGATTTTTGAAGTTAAAGATTATCCTTAGGATTTTGGGGAAATTAGACTTTTGAAATACTTTATTTATTCTGTTTTGCTCTTTTGTATTCTTTTTCTCAATTTACAACACAGTGAACACATCCATCTAATTACAATTTTGAGAATAAATAAAACGACTAAAATTGCCACCAAAAAGGCTAAATAAACGTCTAAATTGTAGAGCTGAATAGTTCCCATTTTGGGTAGAGACAGATCGGATAAATCATTATTTAGGGCTAGATTTGTCCAATGTCTCAGGATTTTCCCCGGCGAATTCAGGCGATTTGTCGTCAATGATTGGTGCTTTTTTACATTTTGCAAGAACTTAGGATTCTTCAGAATAGTCTGTAATTTATTTTGAAGATTTTCAAAGGTAAATTCAGTCTTTGAGAGTTGAAGACCAATTCCTCTGGAAATTGGGAAATTAGATTTGATGAGAGACGTTTCTACCTATATTGAGCTAGCATGGAATTTCTAAATTGGTCGCCAATCAATGGGACAAAAACGCAAGGAGTTCCCGACTGAACGGCTTCTCCCAAACTGTTGTAGCCGCCATGGGTGATAAAAGCAGCAGTCTTGTCCAAAGCTAATAAATCATTTTGTGGGATCCATTTGCTCCTCAAGACGTTTTTAGGCACTTCAAAGCTATCTTCTTCAAATTTCCAGACGAATGCAATTTCGGGATTTTTCTCGAACACCTCAATCAGTGCTTTTCTCCAACTTTGCGGCATTTCCGAGGCAACCACGACCGATCCAAAACTGACCAAAACAATCTTTTTCGCTTTCTGGGCGAAGGAAGCAAACGGCTCTTGAAGTGGCTTAGAATCCTGGGTTCCTAGTCCTCCAATGAATTGAATCTTCTGCGTGTGGGGATAGGGATATTCCAAGAAGGGATCGTTATTCACAAAGGTGAGGAGAGCAGTCTTCCGCAGGTCAGAGATATGGATGAAATCTTTCCCAAATTTTTCTCTCATCAGCTCTGTTGTGGGGTTATCCTAAACAAAAATTGCTGTAATAATTACGCTAGCTTACTATCTGTAGTGGGCCCAATAGATTCATTGCAACATTCCCAGCTACTGTTTTGACTCGATCCATAAAGCTCATTTCAGTTGACATGTTTGCCATAATATCTAGAAAAGCGCTTTAAAGTTTTAACAGACTAACTGGGCAAATAGACATCAAAATACGGTATTCCCAAATCTCTCAATGTGATTGAATGAGCTGGACCGGGCATTGTCGCTACCCACTTTTTGATTCCAACTGCATAGGCGATTCCGTGCTCACAAAAGTCGACATGATGGTGGAATGCCAACTCGATCTTTTCTGCTTTAATTTTCTCGATAAATTCATCGTTTGCCAGCATTTCTAAGAGAATTTCTTCTTTTTTAAAAGAGAATCAAACCTTTACAAGCGCCCATAACCATTCCCTTGTAGGCATTCGAGAGATCCATAAACTCTCTCCATCCTAATCCTTCAAACATTTCTTTTTGTGAAAGATCCGAAAACTTTTTGAATCCTTCTGGAGCTCCTTTAGTGTGAATCTCTTTTATCTAAATCAACTTTAAAAAAAGGAGATGGGAGACCTTGGGATTTTTTGATTTTAGGGAAGTGGTGTCGGCATTATATTCGGGTCGAATCAAGACAACTTCGTGATTATCAGCAGCAAGAGCTTCAGCTATTCTCAGATTGAAAACCATCTGTAATTTGTATCGAATAGGAAAGTAAAAATTGTGCGCTTTTTTGCCCTTATCTAAATAAAGAGAGCTACAAACTTACCTGAGATTTACTAAAAGCTGCAGTGAAAATGCCAATCTTTGCTGGTTCTCCATAATGAGCTAATAAAATAAGAGAAGAAATAGCAAAAATCGGCGAATTTAAGCCCATGGAGCTCCTTGGCGGAAAGTCGTCTTATCAGCTATTTAAACACTTCACTTTGATCAATCTTTGCGTTGCGAATTCCAGCGAAAAACGCTTTTGAAACGCTTGAAATTGCGTCAAATGTAACGAGAGGAGATCAAGAACTCTTTATAAAAATCTATGTATATCACAACGCAATTTCTGAGGGAAAGAAATCAAAATTATGGGTGCAGCATTCCTTCCAAAAGCTTCTATTCTAGAAGGAAGACTGTAAAAGTTATGGCAAAATACACGTATTTGATTAAAAAAGATCCGGGTTTTTTTTTGTTGAGCTAAGTTTCTGTTGAGGCTTCCTCTGCTATTTCTACAACTTCTCCATCTGAATGGGGACGTGATCCTCGAGATCGAGTAGACCTTTGTCGTTCCCTCGTCTCTGGTGAAATAGGTTCTTCTGATATAACTGGATCTCCTCCTTGAGGTCCCAGCTTCGCTATTATTCTTTTTACTTCTTTCTCGGTCATTCGTCTACAACCCTTGGCTCCTATTGCCAGAAGAGCATTTGCCATATCAGGAACAGCTATCTAAAAAGACTTTCTCTCTTTTTGTAAGTTTAGCTCACCAAATAAATGACATCACCTATATGACTCCTCATCTTTTTTGTTGGATGGTTTGGATACCAAGTGTAGATGACCCGTCCTGGCATTCCCACTTGTGGTTGACAGAACCACGCTTTATGACTGGCCATTTCTCGTAAAACTTCGGTCGGCCATTCGACTAGTGGATGTCCAGTTGATTTGAGAGGTTCATTAAGAAATTTGAAGATTTGCTCGAGATCAGTAATTTCCATCCATATCAATCGACCTTCGGAATCAACTTGGGTGGTGAGGAAAAGTTCTCGAAATTCTTCGACTGGATCAACCACTGGATCCTCCTGCACCGGAGGGGGCACTTCTACGCTCACTCGTTTAACAGTTATGGATGGTGTTCCTTCAGCTGTCGTACTTCCACTTGAGCTCTTCTTTCCAACAACGGGAGGTTCGCTTTGTGGCCTTCTTGCCAATGTAACTCTCGCCGATCCATCAGCTGTCATTTGGACAATCGACTGTTCAGCATGACCCTAAGATTTAAATTATTTAAGAAAGGAAAAAAGCTCACTGTAGATCCTTGACTGATTCGTTCTTCTTGGTCTCGTGATGAATTGGGAGGAGCACATCCTCCTTGATTTGAGCTGGTACTTGGTCCCAAATGCTTCCTCAAACTTTGCCAAGTTCTTCTTATTGCACCTCCAATTGCTTCCAAAGTAATCGTCGGTCCAACAACTCGATTGATTTGATTGTGAGTATCAACAAAGGAAGTAGTCAAAGGAGATACGTAGATCGGATAGCCGACCGGCTGATCAGCCGAGCTGTTGATCATATTTCGTAAGACTTGTCGAGCATTTTGGATGGATCCTCGTTCAGGATTTCTATTTCTCAAATAGATTAATTCTTGCTGTTGACCGGCCCAGAAAGCTCTCACACATTCTCGATTCAATTTGATCACTCTGGAAGAAGTTAGCGTTTTGTTTGAAAATAGATAATAAACCTCATATTGAGATGCATTTTGTTAAGCATAATAATTTTGTAGTCGTCTTGTCCATCATCATACATATGTCTCAAAGCTAAGAGAGAGGAAGTATTCGCGAGAATGGCTCGTCTCCAAGCGGGATCTTGCTAAAAAATGTTGTACCTACTTTTTAAAATATTCTTTCTCACCTCATGGGAGATGAAGAGCTTCGTCTGATGATCTGATATAACTTTATGTAAGCTCTCAACTTCTTCAAAATCATCAGTAGCAGCAAAATGATCTTGATGTAATTTTAGAGCCATTTTCACGGCTGGTGAAATGACCAACCGAAGGAGATCCATATCAGCAAAGACCCATTCGTCTCGATGGCATTGGATTCTGAAAGATGATGGGTTGTTTAATTAGACCCCAGTAGAGTCACCTGAAGTCTCCTTTAAAAAGAGCATGCAGACCATAGAGGAATGATTCAGCTGCGGTTGAATGGCGATTGTGAGAAGCTGTTCCGAGGGCTCTTCGTCCAACCAGAGAGAGCATATAGCAGAAAGTCAAGAATTGTTCTTGATTGACTTGGACCTCATCAGGATTGGTATCTCGTCGAACAGATAGACAATAATAGATCCACTGATTGTACCATTCTGTAAAGCTGGCTTTTGATATTCCACCAGCGCCGTTATCGTAATCTTCATCGTTTGTATTACAAAACATGTGATCTATATCCGCATAGCGAGGATTCTCAGAGATTGAGACCACAGCTGTCTTAATTGTTTCATTATTCATCCAAGAGTTGAGTTTTGTTGAGGTGGAGGCATAGTAAATGATGCATTTGACATAGAGAGTGACTAATAAGCGGCGAAGTTCGTGGACTTGTAGTAGATTGACAGCTGAATTGTCGGTGATCGAATAGCCATCGATGACATATTTCGCGGTGACGACTTCCCAAGCCAGCCAGCGAAGACTCCAAGCTGTATTGAGCGACAAAAATCCGGGAAGAGATCCAGGCGAACAGCAGCAAAAGCCAGTTCCTTCAGTTTGATCCTCAGAAATGGCTTCCACCTCCCGTTGGTGACAATAAGTTCCTCGAAATTCTAAGCCTCTCAGCTGAAAGGTTACGAATCCATTTCCGACTTCTACTATGTGAACGAGACAGTTGAGATAGAAACTGGCGAGGATGAAACAATCGCCAGGCTCGACTGATGTTGCCCATCTGCCCATCAATAGATCTCCGGCGAGACTTTTTTGAAGACTTCTTGTTAGATGTTCGTAGAAGACAGCATTCAGATTGCTGTCATCCAACATAGGTCCTCGATCAATTTGGGAAGCTAATCTCGTATTTGAAGCGTCGCTTCTCTTCGTGTTGTAATCTCTTTCCCAGAATTTTACAGGCCTTACGTAGGATGTCATGAAGAAAGACGAGCCTAAAAAGTATATTTTTCCACTGAAAAAAACTAACCGAGGAATGGATTTAATGGCGCTGAGAATATACTGGAGACGACGGTTTGAGCCCAGATTAAGGCAGAATGAGGGACGGAGAATGGTTGGGCGAAAGCGTGGAAAGCACTTCCCCAAGAGATCTGCCAGGGGGCGACATATGCCATAATGAAGTTCATTTTGAGGTAGAGTTCCAGCCATTTTGGATAAATCACAACCATAATGTAGAAGGAAAGGACGAACAGAGCAGGTCGGGCTATCTAAAAGACTTTTCTTTTGAGATAATGAGCCTAAACTCACTTCGGTAGTGAATCCAAAAGGCAGATGGTCAATCCAGTCCCATCTGGTTGCAATGTATGACAAAATCAAAGGGATAAACATCATCTGCGGATGGCAGAATCCTCCACGTAATAGTCTCAAAGCAAGTAAAGGCGCAATGAAAGTACAAAGAGGAAGATCCCAAGCAGAATCACTCAATTGGCTCATTACCAAGAGAGGATAAAACTGAAATTTTCTCAGTTTCTCTTCACTATTTTATTGATTAACTTACGATGTTTCTTTCTGCTTTTTGGAGCCAAACATGGATCCGTTCAAAGGTCATTAATTTTGCTTCTTTTGTCGTCTCAAACATATTGAATTCGGCTGAGCGGAAGACCGGCTTTGCTAACTGAAAGTTTTGTATGCTTTGACACCTAAAGCCCTCAAAACTCACCAGTTTCCAAGGAGTATGAGACCTCAATTCCATGTAAATGTAATGGTTGAAGACGCTGACAACACAGCAAATTCCAAATATCACATTCTGAAGGAACATTACTCTTTTGGAGAATAACCCACGATGAAATAAGGTCTCGTTGCGGAGAACATGGAAGTAGAATGAAGAGCAAAAACTGTCAGAGTGAGGATTGTTCCAAAGATCAAATCATGACGAGCTCGTAGACTGATCGTCTTTTTCAATTGTTCTGGGAAGGGATCCACCATTATTTCGATTTCTTCTTCAACATCCGCTCCAGTCTCTTGGCTTCCTCTGCACGGACGAGTACAGACTTTGATTTTCTCCCAAATTGTTTGAAACAGAATTCCAATCAATTGAGGATTAGAAGAGAAGCGACTCATCCAGTAAGACAACCCAACTGAGATGGCAAGAAAAGCCGAGAAGGCTAGAGATTGGGTCGTCGTTGAGCTGACTCGATGGGCGAGGAAGCAAAGCAGAGAAAGGAGAGAATAAGCTCCTACGCTTTTGACCAATTGAAGACTAGCTGACCAAACTCCAATCGAGGCTGTTCCGCCAAAGATGTGCATCTCAATTTGCTCGAAAATGTGGTGGGAAAGGGTGTTGACCTAAAAAAATTTGCGCTTGTATAATTGTGCGTTTAAAACCTGAGGAAGCCATCCAAAAGTGAAGCAAAGCGGTAAGATGAGGATTAATGTAGCCACGAAATCTCGAAAAGCCAAGAGGATCATTTCTCCCGTTGCATCATGAAATCTATAATATTTCTCCTTTTCTCTTCGCTTCTTCTTACCGATAAGGATTCCAATTCCATGGTATTTTTGTGTTGCTGGGATCATCACAAAAATAATTCAATCCTAGGAGAATGGCACAAAGAAGACTGAAATAAACTGGACGACTATATGCCACAAGCCAATTGAATCCATGAACTGGAGAAGAAGCATCCGGCTGGACGGACTTTAGAAGAGAAAAGTGGGCTCCGGCCACAACCGCAGCGAAGATCACTAATCCGACATCATAGAAGATTCCTGTGGACATGACAAGGATCGCTAGAGAGGAGACCAGAGCGGCAAGAAATGTATCGAAAATACAGGAGATGACTCCTCTATTTCGATCAAAGAGGGCTGAGACAGAGAGTCGATCCATCTGAAAGGATATTCATCTATATTTCAGGATTGTACCTTAATTTTGAAACTCTTCTCCATTTTTGGAAGGATCTTCATCTGATAATAATAATTCCGTTTAACCGTTGGTTGTCGTCGAAAAGGAGGCTGATGCTCCTGATGTGCCAGGCCTAGAAATTTATTTTTCTATTGAACTTAAAATATTCCCTACTGTGTCTATAAGCTGCTTGAAGCTCTTGAAACATCCTCCTAGTTCTAGCCGATTCTCCAAATGGCAAGCTTTGATGATTTATGTTTGGTAGGGCTTCGAGTAGTCTATGTTGAAGAGAGCTTCGTCTCTCAGCATCCAGTCTATTTGTTCTTTCCAATATGCTCATCAGTCGCTCTACTTCTCGATGAGATGCATCTTCCTCGGCATTTCGTCTGCCAACCATTCGACTCAGCCTCGATCCAACATTCGCGAAAGAAACGGCTTGACTCCGACTTCTTGTAGCAGCTCGATGAGCTCCTGTCCCTGTGCCAGCGTGGAAGATGGAGGTAGGAACTGATGGAATGTAAGTCAAACTCTCGTTGGAGCTTGAAGAAAGCGCTCTTTCTCGCCTACTAGAGATTGAACTCTTCTTAACAATTATGACAATCGATTTCTCAGACCTACCTTCTGTGCTCGCGTACTATTTCCATCTTCTTCGTCTCTCGAGCCTTCACTCCCTCCAAATTGAAATCCAGTCCTTCGCCCTTTATTGATCAATTCCATTAAAGCATTACTCGATCCCAAAGGCTGAGCTGTGCCGACTCCTTGTTCATCAAAAGCGTAAGTCCACCAATTGCCTTCTTCGTCTTGGAATGAATGAAGCGCTCCTTGAGAAGTATCCTCAAATCCTGTTGCTACATGAGTACCGTCTCTAGCTGTTAGATCAGTCAATCCAGAAGGAACTGCTCCAGCTGATGTCCTTCTGCTTTCTCTCCTTACAATGGGTGCCGGCGTTTTTGGCAATCCATCATTTACTCGACTTTGTCGAATCCTTTCAATAACGTCTAATGTCTCGGGGTGTTTGTCAATCAAATCTTCCAAGAATTTCGTAATTTCTCCTTTGATGTCATTCGAATTTGGATCTGGAACAGTTTGAGAGGTGGATGGCCTATCTGGGTCATTGCCCATCGAATGAACCACCACAGGTAGCCAGGCAGATGAGGTGGACGGCATATCGAATAGATCATAATCTTGTTGAGAACTCCTGGGAGGCTCAATAGGTGTAGCTGTTCTCATCACCGGCTGGGGACGAGTCACTTCATGAGATCTTGATCGACTGCTGCTTCGACTCTCTTGAGGACCAAAGACTTTTGGACTTGAATCTTTCCAACTGGAGGAGGAGGGAAAATGAACATTTTGGGTGTATTGTGCAACTTCATTATCTTCCACTTCTTCTATTGGACACTCGTCGATGTCTGTAAAGGAAGGACTAAAAAATAAGAGAATTTATACCTGATGGGGGACCAGCGTTGATTATACTGCTAGCTACAGCTTCTGGCTTCTTTTGGAGACGTTTGATAGGGAAGTCTTCTTCACTTTCGATCTTCGTTGGATAAGATTTATTCGTAGCCTACAAGAAGAAGTAGAATAATACCGTAATCTTTACCTCTTTTGCCCTGGCTAGACTAGCCTCACTCAGCAAAGTATCCTTCGCTGTTCCTCGATTCCTCGGCTCAAAGGTAGAATTAGCTCTCCTAACTCTAGAAGTCTGTCCAGCATCAGAAGACGATCGTCTTTGTTGGGATCTCCACTCCGAATTGACAGGAAATGCCGGCTCAGATAGTTTCCTCGTCAATTTGGATTCACTTTCATCTTTGGATTCTGATAGAGAAGGTTGTCTTCTCATTGCTTCTGGAGATGTTCTCGGCTGAGGCTGAACATAATAGTTCGGATATTCTTGTTCCCTAGCCACACTGAAAAATCCTCATTATTTTATCTCTTTTAAAAGACTTACAATTGTGGTTCATCCTCATCGTCGTCTAAATTCCTGAGAGCATTGAGCAATTTCACATCTGTCATAGGAACAAAAATCCGTGACTATAAATGCTTAAAAATAGGGGAAAAGAGAACTCACATTGGAAGGGTGATCTCTTACATCGACTTCCACATCAGTCACATCCAACGGCAACATGTTCTCATCTCTCGGATCGAAGTCATATCTCACACGTCGGCGAGAGGAATGTCGAGAGGCTGAGTCGATTAACTGGATATTTCAGGCTCAAAATATAACAAAAAAATCCCACCCTAGATCTGGTCTCACTCCTTCTCTGTCTTTCAGCAATTGGACTCCTCGGTACTCGACGTATTTCCTGCATTTCAATTCCTTCTTCTAGAAAGAATATTAAGTCTCTTTGATTTAAAACTCCTCACCTTGATTCACATTTGATATCGGATAAGGAAATGTCAAATAACTTCTCCTCCTCTCTAATTCAGCATCGGCCAAATCTACTGGTTCTGTTGTTTCCGTAGTTTTGACTATAGGCTCTGTTGTATCAAAAATGATGTGTAGATAATAGACTAGTGCCTAGAATTGTGTCTATTCTTTTTGAAAAAAAGGTTACTGTACCTTTAAAATGGCGAAGAAAGAGACAATAAAAGCTGTGTACCCGATCAAAATTCCCAAGCTGAGTTTACCCGCAAGAATCATTCCCAATACCAAAGGGATGACAAACAACCCGACCCAGATATATAGATGGATCGTGTTGCAAAATATACTATGAGCTGGTTCATAATACCTGAATGATTTTTGAAGAGGAAGAGAGACAAACCATCCTCCAGAAAGAGAGGCCCATATGCCTTGGCGGAGAATCTCCGCTATATGTGTAGTCACAGTCATTCTTCTATATACATTTTTGGAAATGAAAGACCCTACAAAACAATGAATCTTGACGGTTTTAGAGGAGAAAAACAAGAAAAGTTTCTTTAATTTAGATTTTCAGGAAAAAACGAACAAAGCCGTCAGAATTAGGAGTTTCAACTGAAAGTTCTGACGAATTCTCGTGGAAAATAGTCTGATTTGATTCTAAAATGGACCGAGACACGTAGATAAACCAATAGAATTTTAATTAAGAGATAGGAGAGGGGTGGAATAAAATTAGTGAGAAATTAATCATCCAATTCAGTTCTGAGAAACGAGTGGAGAAGGAAGAAATAGAATATTCCAGATACCAAAGAAAGCCAAAACAAATTGAAACATTTACTCAACTTATTCAGAACTTTAAGTTTTTTTCACCAGTGAGAGCTTTGCTTGGCGTTTAGGCGAGGCCGTTTCCATCACGGCAAATAGCCCTGCGCCCAGGTCTATTCTTTTGCTGACAGAGCTGAATTGCCCATTTTACATGATGAAATTCTTTCATTTCTTCGGGAAAATGCCAGCATTTTCTGTTCTTTCAAAACCGACACAATAAATAGCTACAATTCAATGTCATTCTCTCTTTCCAGCCGGCTGTTGTGTTTATTTAGAGCAAAAAGCCATGTTGCTTTTATTCCTACACTCTCAATTGGAGCCTCACTTCATTTTGAACACACTTTTTGTTTCCTAAAGTTTAGAAAGACAAGATGCTGCAGGGCAAAAATGGGCCTCACCGCGAAAACCCCCTACCTTTGGGCAATAATTGATACGCAGCATAAATATTTAAGTTGCCACAATTCAACACCGCCTTTTTAGAATTCATTTTCAACAAAAAATCTTGTTTCATAAATTGCTCTACCCTATAACTTTCTAACTAAATATTTTGAAGAGTTACACATAAATTAAATAAAATAAGCTGAAGCAATTATTCTTTTATTTTTGAAGGAGCTTTTCTTGTCATGTTATTCTTCGATTTATCACAAAATTATAGGTCTATTTTCAGAATGAGTGATTCTACGGCTACCCCGGCGGTTGTTAACTCCAGCGATGAGCAGAATATGGCTGTTTCATTTATCCAATTTATCCGACAGAAGGTATCTTTAAACCAATGCAGTGCTGACCAGATCGAGACTCTCGAAAGTATTTTTAAAGCTAATTTTTCATCTAATAATTATAGTCGCCGTTCAATGTCTGGAGTCAGCTTTTGGTCTAAACGATGCGAATTATGCATTCCAGCCGTCTCGTCCACTTTTGGACATCTTCAGAGCAGCTGAGGGTCTTCCTCAGGGAGAGACGCATCTTCCCAATCCTACCGATGTAGATATTGCTCAAGCTAATAAGCTCAAAGAAGAGGGAAATGATCTTATGAAGAACAGTCAATTCGATGCAGCTGTACAGAAATACAACGAGGCTATTAAACTTTACCGCGATCCCGTCTTTTTCTGTAATCGAGCTGCTGCCTATTGCAGATTGGAGCAATACGATCTCGCTATTCAGGATTGTCGCACCGCATTGGCTTTGGATGCCAATTATTCCAAGGCTTACGGTAGAATGGGGTGAGTTATACATCAAATGTATTAACTCAGTACAAATTTCCAGATTGGCTCTCTCTTGTCAAAATAGATATGAACAAGCCGTTGAAGCTTATAAGCGTGCTTTGGAGTTGGAACCAAATCAAGAGTCTTACAAGAATAATCTGAAAATCGCTGAGGACAAAGTCAAAGAACTTCAATCAGCCAGAGCTGCTGGACCTCAAGATCCTTTTTCTGCACTTCTTGGTGCTGGTGGTGGTGGAATTCCCGACTTAGCTTCAATGTTCGGCTCTCCCCAAATGATGAACATGGCTCAGACGTTGATGAGTGATCCCAACATTCAAAATTTGATGGCTGGAATGATGAACAATGAAGGTGGAGGTGGAATCGCCAACTTCATGCAAATGGGACAACAACTTGCTCAACAAATGCAAGCTTCCAATCCCGAATTGGTTGAGCAACTTCGACAACAATTTGAAGGTCATGGACCCAGTGAGTTTTTTTGTAATTTTTTTAGAAAACAATTAATTTTCAGATCAAGGCGACAACAACCGTAATCCCCAAGATCCCCCCAATCCACCACAATAGATAAAGTTGTTTTTGTGTGACTATTTTTCTCCGATCCTCTTCACGATCCCACTCTCTGTCCGTTATTGTGATTGTTATAGACCGATCCTTTGTTTTTATTTACAAAGCTTTTCAAATAATAAATATCCATATAATACTTGACATTTTTTTACCGTGTTTTTCAATTGAAATTCCACTGAACCGATTGGTAGAAGGAGGAAGAGGTATTTTATATTGTTCTTCCATGCTTTTGCGTCTTTTTGTTCTCTTTTCGTGCTCAGAAGAGAAGATGTGTAACATTTTCGTAGAGAGTTCATTGAAACAAGTCCCAGACGAATTTTCCCGCGTCTCGCCACTATTAAAGAGGCCTCTGCCAGTGAAGCCTTCATTCAATGCCGATGCGCTTTCTTCCTTTGGTTGGTTTCTCTTTTTTTCTTTCAAATCTTCCTCTTTTTCAGTTGGTGGCCCTCTGTGGAGTGACTTCAGCGATTGGGATCCTTGTTTTTGGATACGGCGTCCTGAATTCGACCGATACTGCTCCTGGGTCCTGCAACAACACTCAAAGTCTAAGCCTAGGCGAAGTCTAACTGATGACATAAGATGTGATTCATGTGAGGACAGAAATCAGTGTTTCACGTGCTACTCGAATTATTCAAACTCCAACGAAAGCGGAAAATTACAAAAGTGGATAAGCTGCATTTACCAAGCCAAGTGCACACATACATACACTGCGACACACAATTATGGAGCCACCATCAAAATTGGCGTATCTTGGCCGGATGAGATTCTTTTGGGCTGAAATAACTTTTATTTAATTCTCTGCCATTTTGGCCTTATTTTCCTATAATCTAGCAAAGCAGATTTGTTAAGTAAAAAATGATAGCCTCACCTCAAAAAGTGGCGTTTCTTGAAATTTCAAAAACTCAATCTATCAAAATTTGGCTGATGCAGTTCGATTCAGCTTGATTTCGTGATTCAAAAGCACTTTAAATCTCAAAAAAGGTTGGAAACAAGTCAAGTTATGAGTTAAAAAGGATTAAACTTTTGGTTCAAAAAACACAGATTTTGAGAAAAAACGCGCTTTTTTATCCTAAAACTAGTGAAAATTGGCCTCTTTTTTAACTCATAACTTGGCTTGCTTCCAACCTTTTTTTGAGATTTGAAATGTTTTGGAATCACGAAATCGAACTGCATCAGCCAAATTTTGATAGATTGAGTTTTTGAAATTTCAAGAAACGCCACTTTTGGAGGTGAGTCTATCATTTTTTTACTCAACGAACCTACCTTGCTAGATTATAGGAAAATAAGGCCAAAATGCCAGAGAATTAAATAAAAGTTATTTCAGCCCAAAAGAATCTCATCCGGCCAAGATACGCCAATTTTGATGGTGGCTCCATAATTGTGTGTCGCAGTGTATATGTCTCAACCGAGGCGTAAAGTTGTGACTGCTATTCGTTCATCTCCCTAATATGGATTGACAAACGACCATCCATGGAGACAATGGAAGAAGCCATCCGCAGTCAACAAGCTCTCCTGTTCTTACTCGGCTTATGCTTGCTCTCCTTAGCTCCGATTTATCCTCCTTTACTCGTCAGTCTTCAAACCCATCAACTGGTGAAAATTGGAAACTTATTAAGCCCAATCTACTCTTTTGGACACGGATACCTCTTCTCTTCCACCTGAATTTGTTGCGGAGTATGCTTGTCAAGCCTGTGAGGACAATGGAAAGTGCACTTAGTGCTACTGGGACTATCACAATTCGATCGACATTAAGCCAAGGAGACTCATGAAGTGGGCGAAATGTATGCGTCAAGAAGCCAAATGTTCTTCCCAGCCAGAAAATCCCAATAAGTCTCAAAAGAACTCGAAGAATGTCTACTCTGAATTGTCCAAGACTCTCTCATCTTTTGAAGGCAAGAAGTTCCTCCTTCCTTCTTCCAACTCCGCCGTTCTGCGTCATGGAAAGAACATGAAACCCAAGCGGAGTTCGTTGGGAGATTGGAAAGGGCTGTATAAAACTCTCTAATAAATCTATTCATACCATTTCTCTTTTCTCTCTCTCACAAAACGGACGATCTATCGCGTCTGTCTCATCCCTCTAGCTGAGCTCACAATCCCTCGCTTGCTCACGTAGACGAGCGCGAGTGTAATCTCAACCGGCACTCATCCTTTTCGCTAGGCCGCCTACCGATTCCTCGTTGAGATAACTTCCGCAGTTTGTTTAACTTTTTCTGATGGTTTCGAGTTCGAGATATTGTGTCTGCTGCCCAGTCAAGTTATCTTGATTACTGTAAATCCTCTTATCTCTTCGAGAAAAAGAAACTATTTCAACATTTTGCTGAATAATTTCTTCTCAAAGCATTTGTCACTCGAGGAATCTATCGATCACTTCCTTTGACTCACAACCATCACCTGACAGCTAGTGGTTTTCATCATTTTCTCTTTAATCAAAAGAATCCCTATTTTCTTTTTATTTTTCACACAAAACTGCTCAAGGAGGCATCCAAAATTTTTGATTTTCTCAACAAAAAAATCCACAAAATTGTTAAATATTTTTACAGAGATGGGACGACAAAGCCCCTTCAAGTATTATTTTGTTTTCTCTCTTCAAATTTTTGAGCCAAACAGCTGTCTCCTTTTCTATACAACACTCTTCTATTTCTCCACCCATGTTCAGCTCAAAAATGACCACTCCTATCAGCTTTCAGCCGTTTTCTCCACAGCTATACAGCTCCCCGGAATTTTTTGTTGTCGACTTTTGATCTGGATCAGGCGCTGCTGTTTTCTCTCACTCCTTGTGATATATCTCGAGAGGTCTCATATCATTTTCAGTGTCTTTCCGATGTCGGGATGGTGAGATCTCTCTTCAATATCTGCCTTTCGGCAGTTTGTCAGCATGAGTTGAGTGAGGATCTCTCATTAATGCCGGGAGAATGCAAGCAAAGATTATTGGAATTTTTCGCCAGCCACGATCAGGTAAGCTCCGTTTTTTAGAGCAATAAGTCAGGGATTACGACAATAATTTGCTTTGTTTCAGTTATCAGCCATAGATTGTGTGAATCTTCTGAGTTCACAATATTTTTCTACGAATCTGACCCAGCTGAGTTTTTTCCTCTGCGACGACCTCACAGACGACTTATTGACGGCTTTAACGCGGAACAACAAGAAGCTTGAGAGGATAGCTCTCGTCGAGTGCTCGAAAATTTCAGACCAGGTTTGGGCCATAATTTAAGCAACTAAGAACAGAATTTAGGGAATACGAAATGCAACTAGAGGCCAATCTCATTTGCGACAATTGGAGCTAAGAGCGATGAGGAATTTAACAGACGCTTCATTGACTGAAGTTAAATCCACTTTCCTTCACACTTTAGATCTCAGTGGATGTTCAAAAGTAGAGAAAACCCTGGAGAAAATCTAAAAGTTTAGATCACAAGTGGCGGACTGCGAGATATCCTCTCAATTCATCCACTCATCTGTCATTTATTTTTGAATCACTGTCGAGCTCTAGACGACTTTGCTTTGTATTATATCGCCCATTTTCTTGGAGACAGATTG
The DNA here is from genome assembly GCA_932521405.1 of Oscheius sp. JU1382. Lineage (NCBI taxonomy): Eukaryota > Metazoa > Nematoda > Chromadorea > Rhabditida > Rhabditidae > Oscheius > Oscheius sp. JU1382. The sequence goes on along the minus strand of OW051476.1, from coordinate 9,397,073 downwards.
CGGGTTAGTGGCTGGATTTAAAGCGCTTTTGTGGTCGGCGCTGGGTTTGTTATTGGCTATAAATGTTGTTTATGAGGGATGGGGAGAAAACAAACATCTGGATCTCACGACGGAGACTAAAGGGGCTACAACTCTCTGTTATGAGGAAAAGAAGGAGGATTGTATTAAAAACAGGAAACTTAAAGAAGAAGAATAAGATGAAACTTTTGGGTTGAAATAAACTTGTTTAGTCAATAAAATAGGAACAAAGTTTGAATTTCAAGACGCTGGAACTGGACTTCCCTTCAAATATGAACGACCCAGCCACAGCTCTGGAACACCTATCGGAACAATGCCCCAATTTACGACAACTATCTCTCGCTCGCTTCTTCAATGAGGTCAGTCAAAACATCAGCTGTCACTCTCTACCAATCATGTGAACTTTCCGGGATCAAAAAATTCCAGACGGATGAGAGTCCTCCCTCGCCAACTGCTCCATTCCGAATCGACGGGTTAAACTTGCGGGATGTCGACTTGTATGCAAATTATTTCACAACTTTACCAACTCTTCCTGATGGCGTGACCACTCTAAGACTTTCCGTCAATGGTGACGAAGATCCAGCAGAGTTAATCGAATCTCTCTCATCCAAACCACATCTTCGAAGCATAAATCTTCAACTCTCAGTCAGAGAAGCCACAATTGTAAGGCATTTTCCTCTCCTTTAACACAAATTCTAGCAAGCTGTGGATAATGCCAACTCTCTTCTCACCAGAATCCTTCCATCGTTGGGAGATCGAATCACCATTCTACAAATCTCTGTTCCAAGGCTGTTTGACGAAGCCCTCACATTGATATTAAAAAATACTCCAAATTTGACTCATCTCGCATTGGATGTCAACCACCTGAGCACTCACATCTTGCAGAAATACTTCGCAGGTAAGGGCTAGAGAAATCTGAAGATTTTTCTTCAGGAGGAACTCGTTCGAATGCCAGTCGGCTTCGCTCTCTTAAGATCTGCAAAATGAGAATAACCTATCGCATCCTTTTCGCAATTGCTCGAGGAGCTAAAAACCTCGTGGTGAGAAAGAGGAATCCCATTAAAAATGAAAATTTCCTCAGGAGCTAGAGACATCCCATATGTACTCGGTGGATGATCGTTTTGTCACTTTATTAGGCGATAATTGCCGTCAACTTCAAACAGTCAATTTCAATGGCTGTCGATATGTGAGCGATAAAGGATTGGCCAATCTGGCGCGGAGATGTCCACTCAAAGAAGTCAGAATCAGAGGAACTGCCTGTACCGATAAATCGCTCTACACTCTGGCTCAATTCTGTCCCGATCTGGAGTGGATATCTCATGCAGATTTCTCAGGTATAGCCCCGCTAAAAAACAAAGAATATAATTTTCTAGGGAGACCAAAATTTACGGATGTGGCTCTCCAATGTTTAAGAGATTCCTGTATCAGTCGGGTTATCTGTTGAAGAAAGCTCTTGTATGTACCGTGTACATTTATTACTGTGATTAGCTCCATCCAGGTTGTATTATTTACATTCGGTTTATTATGGTATTTTCAATGAATATTTTGAGAAATCTTGGAGAAAATCTCGATGGGCCTTATTTTGGGTTATTGTGGCGACTCACTTTTCTCCTGCGCGGGCTTTTTTTGAATAATTTTTCTTGTTACATTTATTATTTTTTTAACTGTTTGCTTCTTATTTAAAAAAATAAACGTGAATAACAATTAAAAAGCAAAAAACTTCGATAAAAAAAGAGATGAAAATCGTACGCAAATCACTCGTCTTTTACACTTTGTTTTATATAGCACTCCGCTATCTTAATTTTTTATATATTGCATAGTAAATAACGCATTGAAATTAATAAAATAAGATAAACATAAAAAAGATCCCTGATTGTCCTTTTAAGAATCAAATAAATATATTTATTGTTCAGTTTGGACAAAAAATCAAATAATTTGATGATGAATTTCTCTCAATAGGCAATAATTCTCGCCTATTTTCTATCTCTTTGCGTATCGTCTTCTTCATCCCAAATGAAAAATCTCGGACGGGGAGCCTATAAACATTACTTTTTTTTAAAGAAGAGAATACAAACTCACAATCCAGTCCCAATAATCGTGACCTTTGTTTGCCAAAATAAAGTTGTCGATATCGCTTCCGAGATAGTAGCCACGAAAATCGCTGGCTACACTTTCCAATGCGTACTTTTCTTCGCCGGTTTCCTCATATGTCATCTTGAATGCTTCTTCGGGTTTTATTATGCTGAGAAACCTGCTTTCTTGGATTCGATTAGCTATCACATTTGCTCCTCCGAAAAGCGTACTAAGCGCAGCATTCTTTTGCTTCGATATTTCACCTTCCGATAACTTTGTATATTTGGATTTGTATTTTTCGCGTTTGTATTCCGCACGTTGTGACGCTTTAGTTGCACCGTGAGTGGTATCACCTTCATTTCGAAATCTCTTCAGTCTTTTGCCCCAGCCCTCGGCAAACGACATCGGCCATTCGAGTAGCTTTGCCGGCTCCGGAGCGCCTGCCTTGCCTTCAGCTGTCAGCTTCTCAACCTTAATGCGTCCCAGATCGCAACGCCAGATTCCGACTGGTTGAAAGCTTTTCAAATTTCCCACTTGAACTTTTTCTTTGATTCGATCGTTTTCATTTTCAATGAATCTTTTTGAAACACAATCGATCTCTGGATAAGGCACTCTTCCAGTAAATGTTTTTATAACGGATTTCTTCGGCTTTCCGTTGGAATCAGTCGTTTTATCATCTTCATCCACATACAGATAATTTCCAGTATTCCAAAGGTCCAACGGCACTGGAAGATTTTCCACATTGTAGAGGTTAGTAGCCGGGGTGGCTTTGCTTCTCAGCTGCATGCATTGATAGATTTTTTCCCAATTGGAAAATCGCGGATCATCCGTTTCCAGCAAACCACAACTCATGGCCCAATGTAGAATATTTCGTTGAAGAAAGAGCAGCATATTGTCATTATTCCATGAACCCTCTTTATATGCTAGAAATGATTCAATATGAATAGATGGATGGACAAACCAGCAACTAGGCGACAAGCAGTGAGGAAGGAGATCCCAGGCATTTTGGTGTTCATCACATGATCGTAAATGCATTGAGCGATCATAAGATTCTCAATTTGGTTGTTCTCCTCATCGACCAGAAAATAACAAAGCATATTTCTCATGTTGCTTTCATTTTTTGCCAAATTCCCATAGAAGGTATTATAGGCCCACTGGATGAGTCGAAAAGTCAGATAAACATCTTCTCCCAGACCGCGAACTGGCCACGCTTCTCCAGTCACAAACATGACCATCTGATCAGACACCATAATATATTTCACTTTTTCCTCCTCGGCCTTAGCTTCCACCTTGGTCTTTTCTTCTTCTTTAACTTCACCGTCCTTATTGTATTTCATATTAAAGCTGTAGACTGTCACAAAGCCTTGGTCAGCATTAACTTTTTCTTTAACTGAATCGGGATGATACTGAAAAGTTAAGTCGAATTTATATTGTTCTCTCAAATATTTTATTAAAAGATGTCTGATATCAGGGAGCATATATATAATATAATGAAACTAACCGTTCTGCCATTATACTCGGCGTAGACACCTGCTTTTGGATTATTTGGATCTATTGGCATATACAGACGATTTACATGTTTGTTGAAATTACTATCATTCTCACTACTTCCTTTTTTATTGAGATACTGTTCTCGGATATAAGCGACATCCTCATTTAAAAGGAAATCTTTCGCCGTCGAACGCTCTTCATCGGCAGATGTACTCTTATCCTTCTCCTTTTCCGTAAAATCTGCTTCACTCTGAGAATCTTCTCCAGCTCCAGTTCTATTCTCTGCTGTTTCCTTTGAACCCTTCGAGTTCTCTGAGTCACTTGCAGCGTTCATTTTAAGAGGAGATTTGTCATTCGTCGAGCCTTTAAACCTTTTTCCAGAAGGTTCGGAAGAATTTTTGTTGGAATCTTCTACATCTTTACTTGTGGACAGGAATAAAGGATCAAAAGCACGAAAAGAACTCAAATTGTTGTTGGACCAAAGACAAGTGAAGATCTTATTCTCACCCTCCAATTCGCACAAAGCGGCGACTTTCTGCCTTTCCTTCTCATCCTCACACGCTTTTCCGGTATCAGTATAGCATAGGGGAACAGAGACGATCGGCAAAGCTCGTTCCTTAAACCAGTCTTTATAAGTTTTCAGTAGCTTTTGAAATTTTTTCGGCTTTTTATTTTTACCTTTTCCAAATTCAAAGCCTTCAAAGTCAGCTGCTGAAATCATTTATACTCTGCTCAACTAACAAACCAACCGTCATCCGAATTGTAATAAGTGTAGCCAACTTTCCTGCTGATCTCAAGGAATTCCAATGGATTGAAGAGGAGAATTTCATCCTTCAGATTAATCAATCGATCTACTTGCTTCTCATTGGTCAGAATAATTGGATTGTAGACACTAGAGAAATCAATTAGAGCCTCCTCAACAGCCTCGTCTTTGGCTTTTGGTAAAGCAGGATTTGACTTTTCATTCTCCGTTAAGGTCGACGGAGTTTCTAGCAATGTTTTGGATCGAGATGCTGTCAACTTCGACGCTGTAACTTCTGATTTCATTGTGAGGCTCTTTTGGAGCACCTCGTTCTTCAACTGATTTTTAATTCCAAAGAGATTTTCGAGGGATTAGCTTTTTTTCGACAAAATTGAGTCATTTTTTTGAGAAAAGAGGAATAAATTTTATTACGTTTTTCCTGGTAGAATTCGACTCTTTTAGACTTTTTAGAATACAATAGCTTAAAAAGTTTCTAAAAGAAATAATAATAAAAAAATCACCGGTTGATGGAGACATTTCTTAGCAGAAAAGAGCTAACTTCCGCATTGAACCTGGTTTTCACGTCTTCTCGCCGTGAGTAACGTGCCCGGAAGGCTGGTCCACTCGATTGAGTGTTTCAAATGGACACCTATAACCGGTGTCCACACACAACAAAGTGACAACAAACATTCAGAGACTCGGTAGGAGGCCTTCAATGGCCGAATTTGACGACTTGGTGAGTTGTTTTCATTTTTTTGTCTGCTTAAATCCCAACGAGAGTGCTAGTCAGTCTGAGGTTACGATAGGATTTGGATACCTTTTTTAAAATAAAAGTTTTTAGGAAAACAAATATGGCTATGCTTTATTTGGGATGGTCAGCGAGGAACAGCAGCCGTCGTCTGGTCAACAAGGCTTGCAGCAGCCTGCCGAGATCGACGAAGAGAAGTACGGAGACCGATGGACTGAGGTAAAAAGCCTCCCGGCTGGGTTAAGTCGGCTCAGGCGGGTGCAAACAGGGGCGAAACACGGGAGAGCTCACTCAGGGAGCGTGATGTGTACGTCCCTGTCACCCCCGAGGGACATTGGGGCGGCAAATTTTCTTCTTTTGTCTTTCCAAGGCTCACTTTGTCCACGACTCTGTCTGGCTGGCTCCAAGATTACGGTCATTCCGCTTTTTGGTCTTAATAGACACTAAATCTCGCTTTTCGTCTTTTTTTAAAGAGTCTTTCACAAAACATTCGATGTTTATATGTATTTCCTATTTCTACCGTAATCCTTGGATTTGAATAAGCTCTGCTTCCTTCCACAACCTGCAGCGCTCGATCTTTTCTACAACATTGTTTTCCAAATTTTTTGAGTTTACAGCAATTAAAGTTCTGCAAAATTGACTCTTTTTCTACAGTCTCATAGTATTAGCCTAGAAGACATGTTTTATCTAAAGTCTATACTGTAGAAAATTGTGCGTTTCTTTCGAATTTTTGTGAGCCTTGCCATGCTTTGAGTTAATATTTTAACTGCGAATACAGTACTCCTTAAAACTTTGAACTGTTCTGTCAAACACAGGCCTCCGACAGAATCGAGAGGTCAAGAGGATTTTCGCTCCTCCATTTGAACCTCTTTTCTCTGTTGAAACTAAAATAAGCAGAAATAAAAAAGGCTAGAAATACTGGAAAAATCAGAACCAGCCAGTTGGCCTGTTTGTCCACTTCTATTTACCGATTTACTGTTTCCGCACCTTTCTCGTGGAGTGAAGTCGCCGTCTTATCCCGCGTGTACCAACAAAATACTAACACCTCAAAAAAGGGAAGAAAAAGTGAAACAAAAGCGAACACTTCAGTCTACTTGCGAACTAAAGAGACTTTCTCTCACTCGTTTGCTCTATTCCTAGACTTTCTAACTTGAATATTTTCTCTTTTCTTTCTAAAACTGCTATTTTTATAATATTTTTTGGCTTTCCAAGAAATTTAAACTCAATCAGACTATTTTTTAATTATTACTGTAGTCTTCCAAAGATCTCAAAATTGCTGTAGTTTCTTCAATGCCAAAGACTTTTTTGATTAGAGAGTTCCTGAATTACGATATAAATAGAAAAAATTAAAATGTAGAGCCGATCTTTATTCTTTGCTACACTGTTCATCGTGGGAAGAAAAAGTTCCGATTTCTATAAAACAATTCGCTGCTCTTTTCTTCCCATTCATCCTTTTGCGCTTGTATTCAGATCGGCCATTGTGTAGCCTCGGCTCTTGACTTTTTACTCCTCGGGTTCAAAGTGTTCTTTTCTCTCTGGAATAATATTCCATTTTTTCAGGACGAAGAGAGCGAATTCGAGCAGAGGCCGATGGAACGTCGCCTCGGCAGTTCTGCCGGTGTCTATGAGAAAGACGACCAGCCGGTCTACAATACAGAAGGGTGAGTAAGCCACAGAGAAGGAGAGTCTAAAAGTGACAGCTTTGCGTTTTTGGCGCTGCGTGGCCGGAAACCCGATCCGGCACGCGCTCATGTTGACAGAATTAGCGGCGCTTAAGTGGGCGATGAGTACGCGAGCACGTAACGGCTCCCGCTGCCGTTCGTTACGCTGGAACACTAAGGCAAAAAAAAAAGCCAGCTAATTTTAGGATAAAAAAATCCAATTCTTTTTGGGGCAACTTCAAACCTAGCGGACTATCGTAATCCTAAGCAAGCAACTGTAGTTTTCCCTTCGAGAATCTCTCCATTTCCTAATCAATTTTGCTTCTACAGTAATCTCCTGGGAGCTTCCTAAGAATAGGAGGAGGTCACTTGTCAGTAGTTGAAAAAGATTTCAAAACAACTAATGAACCCCGAGACTGAAATTCTAAGCAATGTTGACACAACGAAGGACGGCTCCTTTGAAGAAATGGTAAAAGGAGTCGAGGCTGAAGGGGACTACGGGTCAGTAAGGCCAATAATCTCTAAGGATTCTCTTTTTGTTGCAAATAGGAGATGGAGGCGATCAAAAGCTGTCAAAACTAAGACAACAATCAACTTGTAAAACATTTTTGTTGGAAAAGTTGACTGTAGTTTTTAAAAACGCCCTAGAATGTTCGCACTAGACGATGCCGTGAATTGTTTTGCTTTTTGAGCTTTTCTCGCAAGCGCTTTGCCACCGATCCTGTCAGCTTATCGTGCCTGGCTGGTCAAGAAGGAATCTCTTCTTCCTTCTTCGAGAGACAGACCAGCTCCCGTCAGTTTGTGTCAGCCCCATCGAAGCTCCTAATGAGCAGCCGGTTCTCACACACAATCGTTTGAAACGAACTCCGCCCCTCTCGAAGTATCCGCCGCCGGACACGGAGCTGACCTTATCGATCGATTTGGGGAGCTTCTTCTCCCTCGATGGATACGTTGGATGGCCATTCGAAGCTGGGACGAATGGCTACTCTCGACAGTCGAGAGCCACAAGATACTTATTACTTCACGACAGAAGATGCCAGTCCTGCCAAGGGTCCAGAGCCTAGAGATAGCTCCTCTGATCAGATGACTTCGTAAGTCTCATCTTCCTTCAGCATATTTTGTTTTACTTTGATCACTTGCAAGCATTTCTCCTTTCCTGCAGTTTCCCATTCAAGGAGAAAATACCCAACTTTTATCATATTTTTTGACATTTTAAGTTGATTTTTAAAAACTCTTTCGCACTCCTTTAGATCTTGATACCATTTTGTACTAAAATCAGAAAATTTACATTTCTTTTACATCTTGAGGACTGTAAGGGTAGTGATTTGCTTCAGTTTAGCGCAGTTTTTTTAAAGATATGCTCTGCGTTTTACAAAGCTGTGGTTATTGATCTTCTCCTTAAATTTTAACAAAAAATAAAGCAAATAGTCGCTGGAATTGGCCATTTTGGTCGTACAAAAATCGCGTAACCTTCCTGAACCTTTGCTCCAGCTTTAGACACTTTTTCAGCCCAAAAAAGAGCTGTAACAGTGCCCAGACAGTGTCCGTCTAACACAGCTCATCTCCAGTTTTTTTTGTCTATTTACCTACCCTTCCTCCTAATGGCCATTCGGACTATTTGTCCACGTGACTTCAGATCTCCAAGAGACAATGAATCGCATTCTCTTTGTAACTTTTTGAGCATAACTCTAAAATTGAAAGCAAAAGACCTCCTCCAGACTTCCGATACAATTGACCGGAGGCCTCGGCGACACAGTCCGCAAACAGGGCTAAGCTCTAGAGCAAGCTCTCCTCAAAATTACGAACAACGATGCCGAAAAAGAGAGAGAAACGCTAAAAGCGGCCAGCTGCAAAGGGAGAGGAAGAGTTTTAAAAAATCAGCGGGGCTTATCTTCAAAGATCACAAAACATTTTGCAAAAGTCAGAGTTCTTATTAGAAACTTAAAGGGACTGTCCGGCACCTTTTTGAAGTTGCTTCTATTAGATATAATTTTATGCGCTGATTACGATTTTGCACATAAAAAAGCGTAAAAATTAATGTTACGAAAGAAAAAAGCAAAAAGTGGGCACGACTTTTTCATGCACATTTTTGCTTTCTTAGTTTTTACACTTTTTTATATATAAAATCATAATCAGAGCATTAAATTACACAATATGTAAAACAGCCTCTTCAAATTTGGGTCTCGGCGCGCGCCAAGCCTATTGGAGGGCACCGGACAGTCCCTTTAACTTAAAGGGTTGTTAAAATTTGATTAAATTTAAATTTTCAGAACGGTGATTGAAAATAAAGGCTGGGATATCTTTCGTCTCCTCCCTCCAAAACCAGATAGGATAGGTCATGGTTAGCTTTCTGAAACGACAAACATAAATATTTCCAGGATTTTGGCATGATGCTTCCCTGCAAATCCTCAAATTATGTACATTTGTAGTCTTATTGTTACTCACATTGAGTTCTGCCGTAGTGGCAAAGAGTGCCTTCCTCTTGTTGACTTCAGCCATTGGCTGGGGCGGATTGAACATGACTATTTGCGCCAGGAGCTCTATCCCCGAGGCACAATGGACTACTGTAAGTCTATTTGAACTTCAATTTTTAGCCTTGCCGTTTCAGGTGCGTATTGAACAGCGCCATGTAGTCAAGTGGGTTTGGGCAACACTGCTTGCACTTTGCGCGCCGGAGGCCATGTGTTTTGTCCGGTCTCTTCACAGGACGCTCTTCAAAAATGTCAAAAGGCCTACGTTGATGCAGTTTGTCGTGGTGGGTGATAGGGGTCAGGGAGCGGCAAAAAAGAGAAACAAACATCCAACGAGGATGCTTCTTTCTTTCAAAAAACTATAGTCATCCAAGAATATTTTCTAGGTTTTGACGGTTGAATCCCTCCATGCAGTTGGCGTTGGAATTCTCGTTTTCAAAGTCTTCCCAGATTTAGACGTCGTTACAGGTTTTTTCTCCCCTTTTCTCAAAAGAATTGACTTCAATTTCAGCATCACAATTAACAAATGGAATGTGCTTTATCCCAGCTGTTTTGTCCTTGATTAGTAGACCAGCCAAGGCCGGCTCTTTGCTGCTGGTGGTGATAGATATCATCGCTATTGGAGCGCAAAGTACCGGCTTTTGGGCTCTTCCAACTTTCATTCCAAGTCTCCACAAGCACAGCTATAGTATCCCAGTCGCTTTGACGCTTATTTCATTGGCTTGGTGGCAAAACTTCGTCCATAGTGAATCAGTCTTTCCACCAATTCGAGGATTGGCTCGATTTGCCAGTCGACTGAGTGAGCGGAGATCTAAAACTTATGCGTTCGTCTCTCTTTGGAAGATGTGCATCTATGTCGCGTGTATGTTCCTCTTTATGACTGCAAGGATGGGACGAGATCCTCTTTTCCAAAAAGATCCCTTCGGAGAGAAGTTGATCACCATCACTGGACATAGCATGAACACAACGATGATCGACAAATTCGTCGTGAGAATGAATAACCAAGCAGCTGGAGATGCTGACCCAGAGCCGACTTCAAAGTCAGCTTCAGCTTCCTCGTCTAACAAGAAGAAATGGAACGAAGGAGATGGAGCAACTGTCATAGATACTGGTGATTTTAGAAGAAAGAAACGAGCAGCTGAGGAAGAAGAAGAAGAACTCCCTTCGGCTTATAACGTCTTCGGTACTTATGTTGAAGTCAATCTCTTCACTTCCCCCTATGATGCTCTTTGGATTGTCGTTGTTCAAATCACCGCTGTTTTTACTTGCTATCACAGCAGTAAATTCGCCTGCAAGGTTTGCTCCTATAATAGATTCAATTCTCGCCAAATTTTTTGTCTCTTTTTTATCCTAAAATTTTAGGTAATGATGCAACGTCTTGGCTTTGCTCTACCTATTGCTCTCTCGGTACCAGGAACGGTCCTTTTCCTCTCCTCGATGTGTTCCTTTAGAGTTAAAGACTCTTGTCATATGACCAATGCTCTAACCAAGGTTTTTTTCAATTTTTTTTTCAACAAAACATTATTTTAGGAATTGTTTTGGAGATGTTCTGGCAGTTACACCTCTTTCTCTTCGTTTGCCTTTACCCCTCAAACTTGGATTTGGCTGACTTGGCTCATTTCTCAAGTTTGGATCACCATCCATCTTTGGACTCCAAAACATGAGAGGCTAGCCAGATCTGAAAAGCTCTTCATTTTGCCGTATTATGTTGGAGCTTTTGTGGATCAATCTCTAGCGTTTAATCGACGAAGAGATGATAAAGCAAAGATCAAAGCTGAGGATTTGGAATTCGAACAAGAGGACTCCAGTTTGACTTATGAGACAATTCCTGGAGGATTTGCCAAGCCTCCACCGTCGGTTTGTTCTGTGAGCAGTAGTCGGCTAGAAAATGGATTGATCAGGTAGGAAAAAAGCTCTTTTTTTGGAATTTATAGTCGATTTGGCCTTTTTCAATCTAATTTCTTCAGAGACAGCGCCTCTGCAGCGGATGGAATAACAAAGATTTATGTCTGTGCCACGATGTGGCACGAAACTGCCCATGAAATGACCTGCATGCTAAAGAGCATCTTCAGAATGGATGAGGATCAATGCGCGAGACGCAACGCCCAAAAATATTTGAAAGTTATTGATCCTGATTATTACGAGTTCGAAGCTCATATCTTCTTCGACGACGCTTATGAAACAAACGAATATGGCGAGCCGATTGTCAACAAATTCGTTCGACAAATTGTTGATGTTGTTGACCAAGCGGCCAGGTAGATTCCTTCAAATCTTCAAAGCAAAGAGATTCAGCGCTGTTCATCAAACCCAAATGAGATTGAAGCCGCCAAAGAAGTGCAAGACTCCTTATGGCGGAAGGCTGTCTTATATTTTACCAGGAAAGAACAAATTGACCATTCATTTGAAGGATAAATACAAGATTCGTCACAGGAAGAGATGGAGTCAGGTAATTTCCATCAAAAAAGACTGAAAATAGTCGTTCTTTTTCAGGTAATGTACCTATACTATCTTCTTGGATATAGACTCATGATGAAAGTTGAGGAGCAGAACAGAAAGGTATTCTTCCTCACTCAAGAGTCATTGAAATTTATTTAGGAAGTAATCTCGGAAAATACATTTATTCTAACTTTGGATGGAGATGTCGATTTTACACCACAATGTGTCCATTTGCTTGTTGATTTGATGAAGAAAAATAGGAGATTGGGTGCAGCTTGTGGGCGAATTCATCCTCGTGGCTCTGGTCTAATGGTGATTTTTTTTCAAAGGTTTTCAACTATTTTTCAGGTTTGGTACCAGAAATTCGAATACGCAGTTGGTCATTGGCTCCAAAAAGCGACAGAACATATGATTGGATGTGTTATGTGCTCTCCTGGCTGTTTCTCCCTCTTCCGCTCTTATGCCTTAATGGATGATAATATCACTAGAAAATATGCCTCAAAATCTGAAGAACCAAAGGACTACATCCAATGGGATCAAGGAGAAGATCGCTGGCTGTGTACTCTCCTTCTTCAACGAGGATATCGAGTCGAATATTGTGCAGCCTCGGATGCATTGACATTTGCTCCTGAAGGATTTAACGAGTTCTTCAATCAGCGGAGAAGATGGATTCCATCAACTATTGCTAACATTTACGATTTATTAAAAGACTACAAAAATGTCGTCTCGGTCAATGAGAGTATCTCCATCTGGTACATTTTCTACCAAGTTATTATGCTCATCTCGTCAATCCTTGGGCCAGGAACTATCTTTTTGATGATTGTTGGAGCCATTTCGATCTCTTTCAATATTGGTAAGTCGATATTCATTATTCAAACCCTTTCAGATACGAGTGTCTCCTTGATTATTGTAACAATCCCTGTGATTTTCTTCTGCATAGTTTGTTTGACAGCTCCACCCGAAAAACAGGTAATTTTCCCCCTCTTTCTTGTTTGCAATAGATTCCATTTACTTCAGTTACTAATAGCTCAAGTAATTGGGGCCCTCTTTGCTATGCTGATGACAGCTGTGGTAGTGGGTACTTCTCTCCAGATTCAAAAGGACGGAATCCTTTCACCTCACTCCATCTTCTTATTCGCTGTAATTGCCAGGTAATTCTTATTCTTTGAACAATTTTTTTAAAGTTTCTTAACCGCTGCTATCCTCCATCCATTGGAATTCACTTGCGTCATTCCGGGAATATTGTATTTCCTCGCCATTCCCTGCATGTATATGTTGCTGCCCATCTACAGTGTTTGTAATTTGAATACTGTAACCTGGGGAACGCGTGAGGATCCCCGTAAGAACGAGAAGAACGATCTCGCTAAAAAAGCGAAAACGAATAATGGAACCCATTTGGATCTTATCGACAACAGCTTGGCTGATGGAGCTGATGGTTCCTTCTCCTTAGGATGTGGCTCAGCCTGTCGGTTGCTTTGCTGTCTCAAGCCTGATCCATTGGAAGCCAGTCCTCAGATTTATCGACTAACAGAAAAATTAAACGATATCACAAGAAAACTCGACAGATTGGAGAGAAAGACAACTCAGCCTGGTGGAATGACCAGACGGGCTAGCATCATCTCAGCCAATGTTGCAAACGCAGATAAGTGCAGCGACATCTTGGATGATGACGATCAAAATGAGTTGGATGACGATTTGGATATGACAACGCAAAGTCATGCAGCAAAGAAGAACCAAAAATGGAAACAAGCTCAAAGTGAAGCATGGCTCCAAGAGAAGTGTTTGAAACGAGCCGAGAGAGAATATATGGATGGAGATGAGGAGAAATTCTGGCTAGATGTTATTGACAAATATCTATCGCCGTTTAGCTTGGATTCCAAAGAACAAGAACGATTAAGAGCTGGACTTTATGACTTGAGGAATAAGGTCACCTCTGGCTTCTTCATGCTGAACCTCGTCTTTATTATTGTCGTCTTAGTCCTCCAACTTCAAAAGGATTGTCTTCATATTGAATGGCCAATTGGACCCAAATTCAATCACACCGTTCGGCCATGCCATGGCGATACGAAGGAGGAAATCTGGGTTTATACTCGCCTTCAACTTGAACCGATTGGTCTCGTTTTCTTGATTTTCTTCATGAGCATTTTGGTTATTCAATTCTGTGCCATGTTGTGCCATCGATTTGGAACATTAGCTCACATTATCGCCTCTACAGAGCTCTTCTGTTTCAGAAAAACTATTGATAAATTGAATGAAGATGAGCTGGTAGTGCAGGTAAGATGACAATGTGGAAATTGAAAATATAAATTTAAGAATGCGGTGGAAATTGCTAAAGAATTACAAGCTATAAGAGGAGTTGATGAGAAAGAAGACACCGATGGTCAAGAGAATCGAGGAATTTCTCGTCGAAGCGTCGTCCAAAACCTGGAATCTTCCCGACGATCCATGATGAAACGCAAAACGGAGACACTCGACGCTGCATTTAAGAAGCGCTTCTTTGCTTTGTCTAGCGATACAGCTCCAATGGAGACAGGCCTTTCTCAACGGGATAATGCTCGCAGGTTAACACTGAGGAAAGGCACAATACGGGCTCTTGAACAACGCAGGAATTCACACTTTGGAAGTACTATAGATAAAAGACACGTGAGTTTAATCCCATTCAAAGAAAAAAACAATCTAGGACAATCCCTACGCATCAGATGCTGAAGATGTTGAGACAGGAGGCACTCGCGGCCCAGCTCAAAGACGTCTTGAGCGATTGTTCACTGCTCAACCGGATAATAATAATGCCACACAGCGACGGTTTCTTTTTTTTTTGAATAAGCAATAGAAATAATAATTCCAGGCCGCAACAGGTGTGGGAGAAGCCAGTAGAAGAATCGCGGCGCTTTTAAAGGAAGAGTATTTCGACTAAATGTCTTTCATTTCACGGCTCACACAAATCTCGCCTTTCTTATATTATAATATATGGTTATTAAATTATTTTTAATGCTAAACTTTATTTTTTTTTCCCGCTTTTTTCAAAGAAACATACATTTGCGCTTACTACCAAAAAAAGGTCGTTTCAACTAAAATGTGGCAGTTGAACTTCTTTTCTGGAATAAGTTTTGATTTGTCCTCTTTTTACTTTCATCTTGTTTTCTTCTCAGCTTTGTCTTAATTATAATCATAATTTTTTAGTGATGAACCTTGGTTCGCGTCTTCTTCGGGCAGCTGCTCCGATTTGCGGAGTGGTAGGTGGTTATTATGTGGCAACGGAGAAGAAGCCGTTCCAAACTGTCTTAGCAAGTGTTCGAACTGCTACTCCAGATTTTGAACATTTTGATGACTTTTTCCCTCGTGGAAAATGGAATTTCAATTGGGATTTGTAGGTACAGTCATAAGGCTTTGTTATTTTATATTTTAGCCGAGAGCCCATCAACTTAGTAAATAAGAAAAAGTATGATAACGCTTCAGAAGATGAGAAAACTGCAATGATCAAAGAAAAAACGGTTAGCTATTCAAAAAAATGCAAATTATATCTAATTTACACTATATTATAGGCTACTGCTACGAGGTATGTCATTCTAATCAGACATGGTCAGTATCAAATAAACACTAAAGATCGATTCTTAACTGAACTTGGTTAGCCTAATCGTTTCTCAGTAGCCTTTAATTCAGGCAGAAATCAAGCCACTTATGTTGGAAAAAGGCTCGCTGAGAGCGGAATCAAATTTGACAAGCTCATTATGTCAACTATGAATCGAGCAACGGAAACTGCCAACCTTATTTTAGAGCAGCTACCCAAAGAACTTTCACGGTATTTATTTACATAAATTTGTAATATGTTATAGATCCTCTTGTTCTCTACTTGAAGAAGGTCCCCCGTATCCGCCCGTTCCATCCGTTTCCCATTGGAGACCAGACAAATCTGTGAGTAAAAACGCATTGATGTGTGAGGTTGCAGGAGTTTTACGCAGAAAGTGCTCGAATTGAGTCAGCATTTCGTCGGCACATCCACCGTGCAGAGCCTGAACAAAAGCAAGATTCTACGGAAATTATCGTTTGCCATGCCAATGTTATACGCTACTTTATTTGTCGGTAAGGAACCTAAAATATATTTTTTTCTAGAACTTTCTGAAATGTACTTTCACAAATTTACAGAGCGCTTCAATTTCCTCCTGAAGGATGGCTGCGATTCAGCCTAGGACATTGCAGTATCACTTTAATGGTTATTCGACCAGATGGAAGGCTATCAATTAGATCAATTGGTGAGAATACAGTTTTGAGCACATTACCTAATTGACTTTCAGGAGACATCGGGCATCTTCCACCCCCAGCCATAAGCTACTCGTAAATATATTAAGGATGTTAATAGTTTTTTAATTAAAAAACTTTGTTTTCTTTGATGCTTGTTGGATCGTCAATCTTTTTGACTGCATAATGAATCTTTTACATATTCTTGTGAAAATTTTATCACGGGCGAATAAACAAAACAAGTCTGAAATTACTCGAATATGAAATACTTACAGAATTTTTTTTTAAAATAAACTGCCTGAAAAGGGCATGTCCTCTACGCGTGGTTTAATTAACTCGTTTATTTCTCGCATAAAATCATCTTCTGATGGGCTATTAGGCAATACCATATTTTCATTTTCGCCAATTTTAGGGCTCTGCAATATGTTCACATTAAAAACCCTGAACAATAGCACCTGAACAATAAAATTAAAATCTTCAACTCCGATAATTTGATAATTATCGTCATTATTCGGCTCCACAAGCGTTCGATTAAATTCTCTTTCTCTTTCAGGTGTAGAATTTGAGCGGCCCAAAAACGGTCTGTTACTAAGAGAAAAATTTGAATGTTTATAAAGACTAACTGCTCGTGTTGAAAAATGTTTTCATTCTGAACAGTATTGTGCTCATTTCGTCGTGCTGTTATATCAAAATTTAAGATCGTTGTTTGGTTCAAAAGATCTTGCATAGTCTGAAGTACAATATTAAGTTTTGTACAATTAGTTGTACTGACCACTCCATTGCTACTTCTAGTCTCTTGTACAGTTCTCTCATTTCTAGCCGCAATACTACTCATTAAAAGATTTCGAGCTGTCGCACCGTATCTAGCTTTAATCATATGCTATAGTCAAAAACGCTAACCTATCATTTGCATCATCCCTAAGCGGAATTCCTGGAATAGCGCCAAGCATCCTTGCAGCAAGAATTTTTACAGGATAATTTATCTCCTGATGTACAGGTATTGCCAATTCTCCAGCAAAAGGTGTCACATCAGTTCGCCAATTTTGTATAGTAGTTTGACTACCTCTGCTCGAATTTGCGTAGCCTAAGAGAAAGTAAATTAATATTTTTTTTAAAGCAAATCACCTTGTGAAAAAATTTGCGGAGAATCATGAGAGCGATTGAAAGAGCTATCTCTTTCATCGCATACCAGTGAACTTTGGGATTTAAATGGAACTCTTAATAATAAAAACTATAATTTAAAATGATATACCTAAAACACTCTCTCCTTTGTTCTCGGTGCCTTGTTTCCGGCTCTCTCCTCTGATAGTGGTACTGATCATTAACATTTCTATGTGACCAGTTTGAATTGGACTGTACATCATCAAAGCTTCTATGCATAGTTTTTTCTCTAAATTAATCGAATTTTTTCAAATAAGGTTATCAGTCTCTAAAAAAGAAGACATCTTGTTACCCAAGTTTCTCTTTCCAAGGGTTTTCTGTTTCTATTATTATCATATGTAAACTGGAAAACTTCAAATTAGATTAACGTGCCTTTGAGGATACTGATTGTTAAATCTCCTTTCTTTTCCATACTCTCTCATTTGACGCTGGTAGCCGGCAGGTCCTTGGTAGATTAAATTAGTTTCTGAATTTTTTGGGTAATGATTTCGTTGAGTAAAATTCTTTTCTATAGCAAAATGTCCTCGTTTAGGAGGCGGTGGTCCAGAAGTATTATTTGCATATTGATCTCTAATTGTGCAACGGTTAAATATTAGACCTAAAATTAATTTACCTATTATACTGTTCATGGTGCCTTCGTGATTCTAAATAATCGTCGATTGGAGGACGTAAATATTCAACAGAATCTTCTGGGCGAGTTATTCTGGTAATAGCCTCCGTTACCTCAACAAACTCATTAGTTCTCTATTTACTTACATGAAAACGATCCATTGTGCTTAAGCTGTTAACATGGAAAGATTCTTTTCCGTTTCGAAATAATCCAGCTTTATGAGTAACTCTTTCCCTTGTGACTCTTCCTGGAGAATGCATTTTAGCACCACGACCTCGATGATTATAATTCCGATCTAAAAATTAAGAATAAATATGCAAAGTTACCTGATCTGTCACAAACTGTTTTTACAGCGCCTTCTTTAATTCCTGCAAACCCAGATTGCCTTTTCCCGAATTTGTATTTTGGCTCCGGCCATTGTCCTTGTTGTGGGCCATGTCTGTGATTTTGTGGACCCCATTTGGGTATATGTGTAAAATTGGACATATCTGTAGTAATATGAACTATTTAACAACATATTTCTACTCTTATTATTAATGATATACAACTGGCTGAGCTACCCGTTTGAAGTTAACTAATAGTTAAATTAATTTTTACTACTAACATGTAACAAGTAAATTTTTTAAAAAGAATTTTACAGAACTAGTAATTAACTTTTGTGGCTGTCCATGGACTTTTTGCTAAACTTGATAAACGCTTCAACTCCTAAATATTTGTTCTGTGCAACGACATCTGGAATGTTCCCATCTATTCGAAATTTTGCCTCCTACAAAGTTTAAAAAAGTGCAAACAGAGTGCGCGATAATCCAAGCCGAATTTTTCTAGAAAAATATAAACTTACCCAACCTGGAAAACATTTTCGGAATAGCTTTACTAGCTCCTCAAGATCCTCTTGCGTTTCAACCCTTTTTGGACCATTCCATTCCATATCTGCGTGCTTTAATTTATGATGGTCACGAATCTAAGAAGTTATGGGATTTTAAGAAATTAAAATTACGGGTCTCTCTAGCGAAGCTGGGAAATCACATATTTGACAGCGGAAATTTACTTTACTTTTCTTTATGTGTGTTCTAGCATGAGCAATTAACCTATCTCTTCCATATCCATAACGTAAAGTAACACTTCTTTTACATCCCTAAACTATTATAATATTAATCAGTAAGCACATTATTCTAAAATCTTTTTAAAAGAAATACTGACCTCATGGCTGCATGGGATAATTGTCGGTGTTTTTGATGGCCTTGACTTGGATATAGCTGCAGATTTTGTTTTTTTGCCAAGTTTGTGACGAATTCCAGTCAAGGAAAAGGACGTGTTTACATCTAAGTCTATTGTAGCATAAGATGCTGCCGTAACATTACTTTTATCTGATCCCTAAATATTAGATATAAATGATTTTAAAAAAAAACCTCAATTCTTGGAATCTTTGCACTGGCACTATTATTGTCATTACTTTTTGCTATTTGCCTTTTGTTTTTTAAGGATAGCTCTTCAGAAACTTTTGGTGGCAAAACAGGTGGATTTTCCTAGACACAAATTAGCGAATCATAATTAGATCAACCTCGTGAAAACTTTCGCAAGTGCCTACTAAATTATCAAAGAAGTCGTCGCTACCAAAATCGGTATCCAAAATTTCGAATGATTGAAATTGAAGATTCTTATCAAGATTAAACTCTTCTAGTATAGTATTGTATTCTTCAAATACTGAAGGTATGTTTATATGCACATTATCCTCTATGTCTTTTTCTTCTACCTTGTTTAATAGGTCATTAAGAAGTTCTGTAGCAACGTATAATGTTTGTTATGAAAAAGAAACTGGTACCAGATATAATTTTCATAGAACTTCCGCTATTCAGAATGTTTAATTTACCATTTTCGCCTATAGCTGACTCGTAAATTTGTAAATTAGTTGTATTACTGCTTTCAACGTCAAATACTTCTTCCTAAAATAATTCTTGGGATCAAAAAAGGATTTCTACCCACCTCGAAATAATTTTCATTTTCAACATGGTAAGAATTAAATTCTTCTTCAATCTCATTGAGTAACTGCGAAAGCAAATCTGAATTAATTCATGAATCTGATGCAAAATACCTACCAGAGATAATTTCCTTGGTATTATTATAAACTATAGTATTATCATCTTTCTTGACAATTGGAACTAAACAAAGAGTTATTGATATAGAAATATTAAAATTTAGAAATAAATACAAAAGTTTACCAATAGTGCTATCTTCTTCGTCCTTTTCAACAATACTATCCAGACGGAGCATTTCTATATTCACATTGACCATTGTTTCATCTAATTTATAGTAACGTTAGAAGAAAACGTACTAACCATTATCAATCGTGCTGTAAGAGCAGTCTAACAATCCATCTATGGAATGAAGCGGTGTAGAGCATCTAGGCCACTTTTCTAATAAATAATAGCCTCATATAAAAATTATACTAACTGCCATACTGATGATATTCCTGAGCAGGCTGTTTGTCATTTTTGGCTGGTTGATTAGCTTCAGGCAGAATTATCGAATTTTGTAATGAAATATCCTAAATAAATAAGCATCATTTAATGAGTATCAGTTAATATTTAAGGTGACCTACATTAATTTTCTTACTTTTAGCGAAGCGAGGCACGTCAAAAACGACGCATTCTTCTATTCCAAGTTTGTTCTATAATTATAACTAGAAATAATTTACCGAAACTAACCAATAAGAGAGGTATATTAATTCCCTTTTGAAGTAATTCACTCAGGGTCTGTCCGTAAATATTTACTTGAACAATATCAGGAAAAAGCTTCATGTCTGCAAATAATTAATTACATAGAAGAAGAAAGAAAATCAGAAAATTGTGCTACATAATATAAAAATGTATGAGAGTTTATAAAATATACCTTCTAGAGGTTTTCAAAAATTATAAATCATAAAAATTGATGGAAATGTAAGAAGCGATGAAATGCAATGTCTTTACGTAAAATGACGAAAATGCATAAATGTTTGTCATGTTTAGAATAAGAAATATTAAAATCTAAATTAAGCGAGAACGAACTCGACGGATTGAACAACTTTAGGAATGTATCTCGAGATTCAGATGGAGAAAGACGAAGAAAATTTTCGGCTAAAGTGTCGTTTGATTTTG
Source organism: Oscheius sp. JU1382 (assembly GCA_932521405.1). Taxonomy (NCBI): domain Eukaryota; kingdom Metazoa; phylum Nematoda; class Chromadorea; order Rhabditida; family Rhabditidae; genus Oscheius; species Oscheius sp. JU1382. Next base: position 9,376,292 of record OW051476.1, on the reverse strand, counting down.
GAGCGGGAGCACCATCTGGTGGTATCACCATCCCGTTTTTTAAAAATTTTTGATAAGAATTTATATGAAATAGTGAAATAACAAATTTACCGTCGTCGGGGTCTTCGGCCTGAAAAAGGCCAGACCTGAGAGTCTCAAAGTGAGAAGCGCACAAATGTTAATATAAAAATAAATTCTTCCCTGAGTTTATCTTCTCCTTTTCCCTCAAATTTTCGCAATGCAAAAGCTCGGTTCAAGACTGATATAGTTGATCTAAAAGGATAAGAAAAACGTCAAAATTGAATACGGTATTGCGAACGAGCATGTCGTCTTTTTTTAGACAGGCTATACGAAACCCAAAACATTCTAGCAGATTTCTTACAAAAATAAGTTATGAAATGTTTTTCTTGAAAAAAAAAGTAATAGAGAGCAGTTCTAAAAATGTAGAATGAACAGTTTTCAATAGTTTACTTAGGCTCCTTTCCTTTTGTCTTGGAATTCTTTGCTTCCTTCTGAGCCTGCTTAAGAGCACTTTTCAGCTGGAAGTATTTGGCCAAATTATAAATCGACATTGTGAGGGTCGTAAGCATAACTTTTGGGGATAAAATTTAGTTGAAGCTTTTCTCTTTAAAGTTTAGACTAAAGTCGTAAGTTCAAGAGAATGCTGTATTTTCAAGACAAATCACTGTTTATTATGAAGATTCAACCAGTATATTCTTTTTCCCCTTAACAACGCCGAGATCATGGACTTGGTTTCGGCTTGTAGCCAGTAGCAATGAGTAAAGAGAGGGCAATTACCGTAGCCAACATCATTCCACAAGCCCAAAAGCAGATGGAGAGCCGCAATGAGTATCCCTGAAAGGCTCTTGAAGTTATCTCCAAAAATAAAAACAAAATGAAAGGAAAATCCATAACAAAAGTGCGTGCATTCACCCCCCGGATAGGTTAAGTACTCTGTTAGTGCCTTGTTTTCACCTTGATTTTTGTATTTCTATGTTTTGGCTTCGTCGTTCCCAGAAATGATTCCTAAAGATAAGCAAATTGTTCTTCCTTCTATTCCTCAAGCTAAAGCCAAAAAAAAAACTAACCGTCTCGTTTTCGTTCTTCTTTTCCTCCTCCCTCGGCAGCAAAAGAGCCGTCAATGGCCACAGGACTACCAAAAGGAGGGCTGGAATAACCATAAGGATGGTTTGAAGCTCTGGCTCCGTCCAGAGTTTCTTGAATTCCGTAGCAGCTACAACAAGAGCTACCATGGCACAGACGAAGGCTATTAATCCTAGGAGACGATGGATCCAGTTGAAAATCCGGCGTCGGGAGTCACTGGGATCACATCTAAAAGTGCTTTCATATTATTGTATCTAATAGTTTCATTTTTTAATTGTTTTAGTCTAATTTAAAAAAATTATAATACAGACGAGAGGAGAAGAAATCGACTAAAGTTTAAACCCGCGCCACTACCCTGGATCCTTTCTTGGCAACAAAGAATACTTGTCTTTTTGGTGCATCAATCAACGTATGCGGTTTCACTGTGCGGATATCAGTTGTTTTTACCACCTTCTCCTAGTTTCATTTTCTTCGACCGGGCGAAAGTTTTCAATCATTCGAAGAACTGGCTAATTTTCCCAGAAAAAGTTGTCAGACGTATCAATGTAGCACACATTTAAAAGGGGAGACAATAGAGATGGGGTAGGATTCTCCTGCGACCCTCTCTTTCTGTATCCATGAATTTTATTTTTCTTGTCTTTTTCTCATATCTGGAGGCTTGCTCATTCCTGTGCTAGGACTAGTGGAATAATAGCACTGACTTCAATCGTCAGTTCTATTGTTAGTTCGAGCACAACAACTGTAGCTGTTTGAGGTAGATTTGCTAATAATAAAGAGGATATTTTAGATTGCACAAAGTAGCAAAATTCCCAAGTGTATATCAATACAACAGACCCGAATATGCCTGATACTCATAATTTAACTACAATGTAAGGCTTCAGTGCTTATTAAATGTTCAATGCTTCAAGAGTGGAGCTTCTATGAATGGCTGCATTACTTTGGTGATAACTTGCACGCCACTTCCAGGCAACAACTTGAGCTTACTAACTTTCCAAAATGGAACTGGAGGACTAAGAAGCTAATGTAAAATTGATTTTTGATCTTTTAAACAATATTTTAGCCGTCTGAAGCTACATTGGTTTGCAATACTAAGGGGGAATGAATTTACTCAACACAAGGCAGTGATACCGTAATCACTAAGGCTTATTGTTTAGGATAAAATTATTCCTTCTTCACTTACCGTAATAAAGCCAAAAATGGCTGGGCAATAGCTAAAGCAAAGGCAAATACTCCTGTTGTCGTATGGAGTTGGGTAGCATTTTTGGAAGTTGAGAAAATTCCCTTCCATTTCCAATTTGTCACAATAAAAATGAGCAAGAAGGAGATGGCCATTAGGATGATCGCGATAATATTAAAAGTTCGATGAACCTAAAAATTTCCTCTTTTATCAGTTTTTTTAAGAAATTTTTACGTGGAACCAAATCGACAATCCAAATGGTTTATGATTCTTAAAGGCGTCTTTCACCATTCTGGCGAAAAGAATAGCCGAGGGGACGAGAAAAAGCCAAGCTATTACCATGAGAATGCCTAAATGTTGGATTTTTTTGCTCTCGAATTGGCGAATTACCATGGGCTTTGACTAGTTTGTGTCTAGTCTCGACTGACAGTCCTTCCGACTTGGGAGCTTCGGCACTAACTGTTGAGGGAGCTGCTTGTATTACAGCGAAGAGCAGAAGGAGAGGGATGATCGGCTTCATTTCGCTAGAAACAACAGATTTTTGATGCTTAAAATTGATTTTAAGTTGACTTCATAAAATGTGAGAGAAGTTACACTAAAATACTGAAAAAAAAGAAAGAAAAGAGTGACCGAATTTAGTGTAAGTTGGATCTTGAGAAGAGTGGAGAAGATTTATGGGGAAATGAAGAGTTTTTTTTCGGATCAAGTGGCAAAATGGCCAAAAGAGGAGGGGAGAAAAACGGTTCCAGATTCAATCAATTACAGTCGTTGTTCGTTTTACATCAGTCGATTGACGATTGTCTCGTGAGAGAATATCGCCAAATGATAATACTCTTCGGCCAGCAATAGATTGTAACCAGTGAAAACGAACAGCAGGTCGCCCTCTTCGTCAGGAAGCAAGAAAAATCATGTGGGTCGGCTTTCAATTCATTTGTGTGATAGGAACAAAAACAAAGCGATGACTCTGCGTCTGGTGCTTCTGTATTTGGACAGAGCGAGAGAGAGTGGCTATTTGCAGAACAGGAGGATTGACCTGTCGGGGTGGACCAGAGAGATCGGCACCATTTATAGTTGGCCTTCAAGGTGAAAATTGTCAGCAAATTCCAAAATTTTTGGTCTGGTTGAAAAAATCGGGCGTTTTTATAGATTAAAGACCACAATTAGACAGGTCTGTCAGCAATGAAAATGTCCATTGAAACAATGACAGAAAAGTAAGGAAGCAATTAATCAAATGGCCAGTCGGGTGGGTGTTTTTATAGGGGCGATATCGCGAGAAATCAACGCCACTGCACGTTCCTTATCTCCAGAGTTCAAAGGCAAAAAATTCTAATTGTTTTCCTCAGCATTTTCTCTGCGTTTAAACCAATCTTAAACTAAAAACCCAGAGAATCTAAAAAAAAACTGATAAGTGAGAATAAGAGGTTGCGAAAGAGCCATTTAAGCCATGCCATCCAAGAGGGGGCTACGTGCCAAAAAGAAAGGTCAAGACAGAGATCCTCACCAATACATTTTTTGGCTGATTTATTGCGTGAACTTTAATCGGATCACTTCTTTTTCAAGAATCTCACGTAAATTTCACTGCAGTTCAAAGATAAGAGGCTTTTCTACGTAGAGAACAGAAAGGAAGCGAGAATAGATTACTCTTCTCTTTAATCTACAACTCTATAGCTGTAGAGCCTAATGGACTGCTTTTAAAAATTGAAATGCTTGCAAAGTTGTTGAATTCGATTCTCTCTATCTGGACGCAGTAGGTTATTAAATTAGACATTTAAAGTTCTAGTTTGCTTCAACTAGGACGATAAAGATCCACCAAAACATCCTCACCTCTAGATCTTACGCCGATCAACCGTGCTTTTTGTTCTTATCGCACACACCTACAGGAAATCCGCACACCCAGGTTCCACTAGGTAAAGCCGTTCAGGGCAACTTTTTCCCGGGTCAAGCAAATCCTCCGCCAGCTATAAAAGTCCCTCTATCCACCTGTAGAAATCAGCCAGCACCATGGGAGAGCGTCTAGTCATTCAAGTAACATTCTCTTTTCCTTTTGAAACCAATTCAGATCGCCTGCTCAGTGAGCAGCTGTGCCCTTCTTTTGGGTCTTGTTCACGCCTTCATCATTTTCAAGGACTTGAACGACTGGCATAGCGATGTCAAACAAGAGATGCAAGACTTCCAAGTGATTCATGATGATGCGTGGTCCTCTTTGATTGATCAATCTCGTCCTTCATTGGATTCGATCCTTGGAAGAACCAAGAGACAATCAGACAAATGCAACTGTGGAGAGAAAGCCAAAAACTGTCCTCAAGGTCCACCCGGTCCTCCAGGAGAAGCTGGTGAAGCTGGAGACGACGGCCAGGATGGAGAAGATGGCCAAGATGGTCAAGAACAAACTGGAGATCATGATAGTTCCGCTGGAAGTTGCATCAAATGCCCTGCTGGTCCTCCCGGACGACGTGGACCTACTGGACCTAGAGGACCAGCTGGTCGGCCTGGATTCAATGGACAGCCTGGAAGAAATGGAAAGAATGGAAAAGATGGTCAATGTGGAGCTGCTGGAGATGTTGGAGAGCAGGGCGAGCCTGGAAAAGATGGTGAAAATGGAGAAGATGGAAAGAACGGATCTCACGGTATTGGACAGCCAGGACCTGCTGGACCAGCTGGAGGGCCTGGAGCTCCTGGCAGACCTGGAAGAAATGGTGAACCAGGAAATAATGGAGAAAAGGGAGATGCTGGACCTGATGGAGAACCCGGTCAGCCTGGAGAGCCCGGTACCGATGGACAACCTGGAAGAGCTGGAGAAGCCGGCGAGCCTGGTGGAGATGCTAGCTACTGCCCCTGTCCAAACCGATCTTCAAATATCGAAGGACATCCCGCTGCTCAGCCAGTGGAGAATAAACCAGCTGCTGGTGGCTATCGCCGTATCGTTAGACGCAAGAAGGTTCTTGCTAACTAGAAAATATAACTTGGAATGAACTATTTCAACAAATATTAGATCTCTAAAAGCAAAAAAAAAACCAATAAGGTTCTAACAAAATTCTGTATTTTAGTCTTGTTTCGTACTTAATTTGCTTATGTTGCTCGATTCCATGAGCGTTCGCTGTGTCTTGGTGGGCGACAACATGTATTGACTCGTGATGGAACTCATGCTCGTGTTCTCTGACTTGTTACTTTTCTCCTTTTCTTTCTTCTTCCACTTGCCCCGTTTCTTTCCCTTTTTCTTCTTTTTCATGAGTTTCTTCACCGAGAGAATAACTCCGACAGTTCCTGCAATTGTGCCAACTGCACTAAGACTCATCAGTGACCAAAACAGTCTAAATTCAATTTTCACGTTATCTCTAGAATCTTAAGAATTTTACTTTAGAAAGTGAAAAAATGCTTATAAAAAATCACTCACGCTTGACTCTTATCTTCCTCTGGCTCTTTTGAATTTGCCACTGGCTGAGGAGCCACAAAGGAATTTTCAACCTCTAAAATATCTCATTTAGTAATAAAAAAAGAACTAACTCGTCGTCGATTTCTCGAGAGTATTGAGAGTAGTATTGAGATCTTCCCCAGAGCCCGAAGTATCTGTTGTTCCTTCAAAATCACCTGAGATAGAGAACGGATCAAACAGTTCCGTAGAATAATCTTCAAATTCCGTGAAAAAGATGATTGTTAAGAAAGGATCAGCTGTCATTTCAGGATTCACCGTTAAATTACCATCAGGATTCAAAAGAAGACTGTTCGTTGAGATTGAAGCCGTCGGCTTTGATGTTCCAGGATAAATAGACGTATTCGTAGAACTATAGACTGGACGATAAGTAATCGATGAACTGTCTGTTGGCAGGATAATGGGCTGAGTTGTGGGTAAAGTTGTTCTTTGTGGATTAGCTGAAAATCAAAGCTCAAATACTTTCTAAGCTTCTATTGAAGAAAAACGGTAGCTAACAAAACTAACTCCAAATCATAGTCGTAGTAGCGACTGTAGTAGTAGTAGCGGGCGTTGGCAAAGTGAAGTTTGTACTTTTGACTAATGTAGTAGAGCGGTTTGCATAAACGACGATCAGTCTAGGTTTAGTGACGTGTGTTATAATCGTAGATAATGTGAATGAAGGAACAAGGAATAGACATATCCTCATCACTGATATGTTTGAGTTAAATTTAAAAATGAATTAACTCATTCTGGCAAAAGAGACGATAAGCTCCTATAATCGTATATAGTTCAACTATTTCATTCTGGGGATTATGCAAGAACAGATTTGAATAGTTTTTATATCTTTATTTTTTTGTTGGAAACAATCTCAAGTACTTCATTAAATACCCGAATAATATCAGATGTAAGTATTACATTTTATTTGGGGGGAAGTGGCAGTAAAACACGTAGGAGAATAAGGATTCTAAGGCAGAAGTGGACCAGTATTTACAACTTCACACTAAACTCTTAAAAACCCGATTATTGTAATATCACTTGAAATATCATTTTAAGGGGATTGACTGTTAGGTGGGGCAGGTGGAGCCACTACAGGTAGTTGGCTCTGGGCAGCTTGCTGCTGCATAAGAGAAGCCAAGGCGTAGAAAGCGCCCCAAGCCAATTGATTTTGATCAACGTCGGTTATCTTGTTGGCGGAAGCGTCGACGACTCTAAAGTTGAATCATTGTAATGGAGATATGGGAGGGAACATACTTGATGATGACATTCAAAGCAGCCAAAAGAGCTGGAACACCAAAGCCATGAGTGCACATTGAGAAATGGGTCAAAGAGTCTTGAACATCTTTGGGAAGGACAACTTCTTCTTTGCTGTCCAAGAGGGGACTTCTATCCATCATTAGGAGACTTTTCAATTCGTTCAGCATAGATCTAAAAATGTGTATATTACTTGGAAGAAAAGCTTACGAAGTGGTTTCGAGTTTGTTCCTTTTCTCCCTTTTCTCTCCTTGAATGTGCTCAAGCAACTGATCAGATATAATTTCGACTGGGAATTCTCCATTGCATAAGGTGTCAAAGTCTTTGGCCAAGTGGAGAGCCTCTCCTTCGACCATCGGCGTGAAAAGAGTCATCGCAATGGCTTTCCTCTTTCCCATAGGCAGATCCAATCCCATTCCTTCCAAAAGCTCTCTGAGCTCTTTTCCTCCATTCTTGGCTTTAGCTCTGCGGAGGATTCCACCCATCACACTTGTGTTAAGGCGTTCTGGATTTCCGAGGCGACGCTTAATCTGAAAAATAAAGCCTTTTTTAGGATCTCTCAGTTTCGAGTGGCAAGACTACGGTAGCCTCTAGACTGAAGAACAGCCCCCGCGAATTCCTATCACTTTGTAAGTTTCTCTCTCCTCGCCGGTTGCCATTGTGTCCCCCTCGGCTGCGCCAACCACGCTCACTGTCCCCCTCGGCACGGCATTGTGTGCCGAGGTCGCCGTGGAGGTCGGACTGATTGCCGGCGGTACCTCGTCGCTCATCGATTGATCGCCCTCGGCAAACGAACCAGGGAGAGGGAATTTTTAGAGAAGAGTGAGAGAGCAAAGGCCACATACCTCGCCCACAGTTACGGCATATTTTGTATTCGCATTGAGGATCGCCAGACGGCCAGGCACTTGGCAGAAGACTGTTTCTTCGGAAACTGGACCTCCTGCTGAGATGTTCCGTTGAAATTCTATGGACTCATTTGAATCCTCTCCTTCCTGCTTCTCTAATGTCGAGGAAGGCGTCTGAAATTTGTTATTTTAAATTCCTGACGTGGGTAAGCTAAAAATTCGCGTTCCGCGCAAACGAATAAGACATTGATTGATGGTTCTACGAGTCTGTTTTGGCGGGATCTATGGCTTCTCTTAGTCATAATTTATGTTAGGAAATTTTAAAAAAGGATGCTTTTTAGAATTTTTAAAAGAATCAATCTTATCGGCCAAAGAAGGTCAAGAAGAGTCTCTATTTTTCAGAAGGTTACGGTAGTTTTCGCCATTTGCTGGCTACAATAGTAAAAATTACCATTTCCCATGCCCTTTACCAGTAATAGCCTTGAAAAGATGTAAACTCCCCCATCCCGCCGTTCCATCGCATGACCATTTCCCTTTTCCGAATGAAACGACTGGGCGCTTTGGGCAAGAACTACGACCTTGAGATTCACTTCCGCCCGAGGGTCATTCGCTCCTGGCCTTTGGCAAAAGTGTCCGTCGACCTTGACTCAAAAGAGAGACGATGGTAGAGGATTTTTCGCGATTTGAAGTTCCCACTACAGTATGCTCTCGCCGCCTAGAGGTGTCTTTCCCAGAACATCTCTTGGGAAAAGACTAATAACTGCCGAGTAAGCACCATCAGAACGTTTCAGGATTCAAATTTTGAGGACCTTTCTGCGCTATAAATAGTAAAGACAGCTGATTTATTTCCTAAGTTTTGCCCGTCTTCTCTCTCGGCAGCAGCTTTTTTGACGGGACACTGGCGGCGCGCACACATGTGACATTGACTGTTTTGTGTTTACGGTGGGTCATTGAAGGCTATTTTTCTCGAGGGAGCTTTTCTCTGTTTTCTCAACGTCTCAAAATGCGTCTCTACTCGACTGAGATCCCAACTCACCTCAGGACTGAGTCGAGCCTTTTTGGCTTGTGTTTCAACTGGAGAGCTGGGTCTTTTTCTTCCATCAGCAAGGGGAGGAGAAGCAGATGAAGCTGAAGAAGGGGCCGAGGAAGAAGGAGAGAGCATTGGCACGACTTGAAGCGGTGCGAAGAGTTTGTTCAACAACTCGGCCGGCATTGTACCAGTCAATGACTCGGCAAGATCCATCGCTGAAAAAAATATAAATAATTAGAAGAATATTGGTGGGAGAGGAGATAAAAAGAAAATGGCCATAAGGAATAATAGAAGTGAAAGGGGCAATTAAAAGAGTGAGCACGTGTAAGGAGTTAGAAGTGAACTGACTCGACATCTAACCCTTCTTTCGAGTGAAAGCGTTATTTTGGGGAAAGCTGAATGACTAGAGGCGCTTGTCTAAGAAAACAGCCAAAAGCGCCTGTAGGAATCAAAATCGAAGATCGATGGGAAAAAGCACCGCATCATAATGAGAAAGGCTATATCCTCGGGATAAACTCCCAAATGCAAGACATTTTATCTACTTTGGAGTAAATCTTATGGTAGCTTTTCTTCTATTTACTGGAACTTATGAGCCCTAAACCAGGCATCAATCAAACGAGGGCGTTGGCACGATTAATTTAACAAAAAATAACGGAAAATCTTCTGAATATGGGACTCATGAAAATAAAAGCGATAACATTTGGATAGTTTTGCTGGAAATTGAGAGTCGTTTTGTTTCAATTTCAGCCTAGGCTAGTAGGGAATACCTTGTTTTATGCTGAATATGATTAGTTCTGGTTGATAGTTTGAATTTAATGCAAAAACTTCGAAGTAGGTTTGGGAATTAAAAGCGAAAAGAGTCTGGCAGCCGTAAACCTCTGGACAAACTTGAGTCCGCCTTGATAACTTGAAAGTTTGTGGTCAGAGTTGGGCGCCAGCTTTACAAAAAGCTTTCTATTGGTCATCCTGACTCATCAAGTCCAGTTGGCTTCAAATATTGACGATGGCAAGCTTTCACCACTCTAGAGTCTCAGTTAGAGGGGAAGGTAGAGAGGGGAGATGTTACAAGTTGGACAGTTTACAGAAGGAGAGTGAGTGAGAGAGAGAGAGAGACTCGAGTCATGAGGCATTTTCTCAATGGTAGGAGAGAGGGGAGGAGCTTGCCCCGCGCGCCCTCCGGGGTGAGCGGTGACGATTGTGCTGTGCCGACGGTTCGAGAGAGAGCGCGAGAGCGATTGCCGAGAGAGGAGAGCGAGACACAGTAACTGTGTTCTTTCCTTCCCCCTCAGGTCCACACAAGAGCCAATTCGCTCCTTATCCTACAGAAGGACAGAGAAAGAAAGAGAGAGAGAGATGGAGAGACTCTCCACTCCAATTGATCGATCCCCGTGGGCCATGACCCCCTGGTATGGTGGCAGGTTGGGTAAATAACTTTCTAGGACAGATAGGCTCAGAGAGGCCAGAGGGCGAGTTACGCAATCCACAGATACGCATATCAATTGTAATTTCGCTTTCAAGGTCTATCGCTTAAATTCCGCCAAAATTTGAACTCCAGTAATCCACAAAAGACAAATGAAGAACTTTGAAAGACTCTAGGAAAGACAAAATGAGAAGTTCGTACGATAATTGTACACAATCAGTTGTGAACTACACATATCAAGAAGGAAATTACACTAAATGCCCATTTCCAACACACGAGACGCCTCTGACCATTCCCCGGGCGATTACAACACTTCTCTTGCAAAAACAAGGAGACAATTGGTCATTATTTCGTCTCTTTCATTTCCCCAAACGAAAGAATGTTGAGCAAAAAAAGAGAGAGTGGACCAAATGTGCCAAGATTGGACGAATGACGAAGAGTAAACAGTTTCTTTTTTGGATCAGTGGTCGAGGCAAAACGCGCTACCAGGTTGATGCTGGAAAGAAGGGGAGAGGACTTAAAAATACCCGAGAGGATGGGAGGAGGCAGTCGTTGAGACAATGCCCAACCCGCTGTCTCTGTTCGGTATTGTCTCTCAAAAAGGTCGGGTACCATGCCCATGGGGAAAGAGGAGTGGACAAGACAATAGAATGAGGTCATAATAGCCAGGGGATTGTAGAGGCGGCTAGACTAAAAGTTGTACTCTCGAGGGCTCCGGACAGGCATTTATTATATATGAAACCGGTTTTTTTTCGAATTTAGAGGGGAGGGAGAAATCAATAGGACTAGAAAAAATATGAAAACTCTTTTTTAGACCAAAGCTGCTTGTTTAAAGTGTTAGTTTCAATCCAAAAGTGATCACTTTTGTAGGCAATAATATTAAATTAGAAGGTCAGAATTTGAACCCCCAAGAAGTCAAATTCAATAGAACTGTAAATGGCCAGAGAGCTATCTAATCTAGTCCCCCTCGCTCCTAATTATGATGACCCAGGGGCGGAGAAAGCGGCTCGAAGGGTCATGTCAACGGTGCAGTTTTATGGCACGATGGGAGCGACTCTTAGATTGGATCTTAAAGATAAAATAGACGACAGAGTATAAGCTTCATTGATCCAAATATAATTAATATAAATCAATTTATTTTGTAGCAATGAAGACATGGATTTATTAATAACGCTAAATAACCATATAGAACGCAGTTTTCGATACGTTTCCCATAATAAGTCAGCACTGACGATCAAGATAGGAAAAGCTATTGATAGTAGGGCGGTAATCCAGATTGTCGGTATTGTTGAGACTGTTGCTGTTGGGCCATATTTGCACTTCCAGGACGTTGCCAGCCAGGTGCATTTGCCCAATTCATCGTTTGTCCCTGTGGAGTACTGTACATTGGCCGGGGCTGAAAAGCAGTATTTTTTAGATCATTTTATATTTATCGACTTAAACTATTAGCTCTCTGAAGCAAAATCTATCTTTAGTTTGCATTTGAACGCACCTGAGAACTGAATTCTGGCTGCTCGTGCTGTGCCCAATCCATGCCCAACGGCTGTGGGATCGATGACTGCTGCTGAGGTGTTCGCCTGGCTTGATCCGTGGAGCTGTTACCCCGAAAGACAGAACCAGTTAGCGTCTCCAAAGGACTCGACCAATTCCACAATGATGACGCAGGATTTGTGATCTGCTGCGTTGGTTGAGAATGTGATTGTCCAGGAGAGTCGTGACCCATCTTCATCGAGTTATAGGAAGACGGGCCTGGCATGGTTCCATTTAGATTTGTCGAAGGGCCATTAACTGCAACAACTTGCTAGTTTTATATAAAGAAGAATTCAACCTTGTTGGGAAGTAGATCGAGAAGAAGATTGGCCAATCACACCAGCACCGCTAACACGAGGCTGACCAATCACACCTGCTGGAGGAGTGACAATAGTTGGTGGAGGGATGGCAGATGTAGATGGCTGAACGACTTGGACCGGAGGAGGACGAATAGTTTTGGGGAGAGTTGGTAATGTTGGAACCTAAATCCATCATTAATTTGAATCATCAAGTCTGGACTGGAATGAGCAAAAAGTCTTTTAGATCTTTCCAGCTGAATAAATTGCTCAAAACGTACGGCGAGTTCGAGATGCGAGAAGAGGACGTGTCCTTTCTTGACTGTATCAGCAGCATTCTCATATTCTGTCTTGGTATCCTTGATGATCTTTTCCAGCTCGTCCGAAACACCTTTCCATTCGCCCAAATTCTTCTTGTAAACATCTTGTTCGGCTAGGGTACTATGCGCTCTAAAGTAAATATTTGAAAGGTAGGAAGAGATATAGTCTGTCTGAAACGCGACAAACATTTTCAGTTTTCTCCAAAAAAAAAATATAAAAAATAAAACGCACCGTTTGAGGTTCTTTTCAGCTTCAGTTAGTCCAGTTTGAACTTCTTCTTGTGTCTTCTCGAAGCGTTGCTTTTGAACCTCAAGCATCAACAAGATTTGAGCGGATTCAGCGGCTCTGGCTCGCTCAACAGCAGCAGAAGTGCTAGCCATGGCGTTTTTCCTCTCTTTATCGGATTTGTTCTCCTTGGTACGAGCATCTCGCAACTTTTCCTCGAATAGACCCTTTTCTCGCTCTTTTTCAATCTCCTTCTCGGTTGCTTCTTGCTCCAAACGGCGGATTGTTTCAGTATCGCGATCTTTTTGCTTCTTGGAAGCGGCTTTTTCTTCAGCGCTCTTCTTTTTCATTTGGTCGATCTCCTTTCTGGCTGCCTTTAGCTTATCTTCAAGATCAATCTTGTCCGCCATAAGGTTTGCATTCTTCGTCCTAAATGAAAATTAATAAGTTACTTTTTGATTTGTAGCTTACTCTTCTTGCTTGGCTTTCTTCTCAGCCTTTTTATTATTGTTCCTAGCGTCCTTCAATTGAGTTGTCAAAGTTTCAATCTGCTGAATGGCAGCCTTCAATTTGGCTTGTTCATCTGTAACTTGAGCAGTGAGCTATAATTTTTAATGTTTCTATCGTGATTATTCTAGGGTAAAACCTTCTTATTTTTGTCGACTTCTTCTTGCAAATTGGTTCCAATCCGCTGGACAAGAGCTTCAGATTCAGCCAACCTCTTTTCATTATCCCTGATCAGCTGGGTCTTGTAAGTGAAGCCTCCATTTTGATTCTTTACTTGGAAGAGAGCCTTTGCAATTTCTAGACTTTTCTCAAGCTCCCCTCGTTGCTCAACAAGTGATCGGAAATAGTTGAAAAGTTTGACAAAGAATGTTGCGAAGCCTTTATCTTCACTATCCTCCAGCATCTCTTGGAGTCTATTGGCCAACTAAGATTATTCCTTATCCATTTTGAAGAGAATACTTACACAGACATCGAATTTGTTGTATCCGAGTTCTTTGACAAGATGTTCGATGCTTAGTTCAAGAGTAGAGATGGGATATAATCGTGTTCTTTCGACATAGTCATCATCGGAGAGGACTCGCTCCAAGGAATCGTCCGCAGGATCCACAACTGTTTGGATTTGCTGCTGAACCTGCTGCATTTGAACTTGAGCTTTTCTTGGGAGTTTTCGGCCCTAAAAATTATTAGATTTAATTGATCTTCCCCCAGTGTTTTTCTTTTTTGGGTACTGAAGCGGCATTTTTGTTTGAGCGTCGAGTGTTTCCATTGATATTGGCTAGGAGGAAACGATAAATAGGAAGCAATCGTGAAAATTAATTCTCATTTCCTGTGGTTTTGTTTCAAATGTTTTTGTGCTTTCACAAACATAAACATTGGTAAAATCGTTTGTGAAACCCTCGGAAAGCTTTATTACCTTGCTAGCTTGTGGTTGACTTCCTCGTTCCTTTACGGTCGTTTGTTTTTCAGCTTCAATGACACATTTAGCAGCGAGTTTATACTAAAAATGATTACTTTTTGCTTATTTTTTGAAAACCTCTTCTTTGAATGTTTCGCTAGTGACTTTTCGGAACTCTCGGCTCATTTGGGCGCAATATCGGGCATTAACTGCACACATGCCAATCGTTAATCCACAGGCGCTTAGATCCTAAAAATAAAAAATATAATATTTCGTGTCTTTAAATGTCCCTACACTGCCCACTCGTTTACTTTCCGTAAATATTTCGTTAGGTGAGAGGACCTCACCATCTGTTGCTAAATAGGAGGTGATTACTTTTTCTACGGCTGATGCGAATTTTTGCATCAAATGCTGGAGAAAAAATGGGATATTTTAGTGGCAAAAAGTGGACAGACCTTGGGAATTTCGCCGAAGTGCTGGCGACACCAAGCGTCAATCTTCTCCTGGTCTTCTGGATTAGCAACCTTTTCAGCAAGCATTTTCTTGTATAGATCCGAATTCTCGTCGTTTATTTCTTGAGCAAATAATGCAGCCAAATCCGAGCTAGAGGCTCCTTCTTCTTCCTAAAGCAATGATGATGTTTCAATCAAAACTCACAATATCTATTTGAGAATCGGGAGTGGAAGCAGTTTCGCTTTCTTGATCCTCAGTGTCGTTATCCTTGTTTGATAGGACAAGATGCATCTGCATGCCATCGGCTCGCCGTCTAGCGTTTGCCGGTTGAGGATTTTTAGGGAACTTGAAAATATTTTGTTAACTAAATAGGGCGTTTTACCCTCTCTCGACGTGGATTTGCCTGTGGCAGATTAGGGTCTTGACTAACAGGAGCATAAATTTTTGGATTTTGTGGAGCTGGTGGTTGCTGAGTGGGCACTTTTACTAGACGAGCAGCAGCCTCTTCAACACTTTTGTCTGTCTGAGCAAAGCCTTCGACTTTATCTCCAAGGGCTGTTGATTCTTCAAGAGAAGAGGATGAACCACGGATTGATCCTCCATCCTCATGTTCGCTCACTAAAATTTAATCAAGAATTAAAGAAAATTTGTCTAAATACGGCATTGATTCTCAATGGCATCATCATCCTCGTTGTAATAATCGGAGTAATCCTCATCTTCTCCGTCATCTTCGCCGTCATCGGAGGTAGACGCTTCAGCTTGTCGATCTCTATAATTTATGTTTGATCAAGGGAACAAACATCGTAAAATCTAATTAATTCACAGCAAAACATATTGCCCTTTGTGCTCTCGCATGCAAATTAATATAAACATACTGTTTGACTGTGGCTTCTTGCTTCTTCTTCTTGATCTGTTGAAGAGTCTTACGATCTCGTTGTTTGATGGTTCCTTTTCCGTTTTTAGAGACTATCGTCTTCTGAGCACCAGTCAACGCTTGTCTCAAAGACGTTGGTTTCAATGGTTCGGATGTTTTCGGTTGTCCGCCATCTAAAAGTTTTTTTTGCGTTGAGATTGATGTAATGCTTACGATTTTCGATGCGGTTAATGCTATCCAAAACTTTCTTTTTTACTAGACGCAGTTTCTGTTCTTCTAATTTTGATTTCATATCGTCGTCTTTGTCTTTGCAGAATTTTAGACCTTGAGCGTTTGCTTCAATGGAGAGATCGATCATTCCACGGTTCATCTGCATCTCAGCAAGATTATACCATTGATCTATTGCTTTGACAAATTCCTCTCGTGTCCTGAATATTTTGTTTATATTCTCATTATGATTCAAAACTCACATAAGGTTTTTGGGAGCTTCGGCTCTTACAGTTATTTCTAATGTTATTTTATCATCTTTTATATAGCCTTGGTTTTCATCTAATACATCCTGAAAAAATATTGATTGTTTGTGATAAATAGGAGAAAGCCTCACCGCCCAAGTCATAAAGCATGAATATCCCCAATCATTTTCTTTTGACGTATAGACGTGACTCGTTTTCCGAACAAAGTTGTTGACGCCAGCTTTTTTAGACATTAGTCTCATTTCAGCATCAGCTTTACATGACCAAGCACTGAAAATTAAATTTTTATTTTTTAAGATTTTTATCAGAGGAAACAAATAAGGACTTACTCGGAATAAACTTTTTCCGGACAACATTGTAAGAAAAAGCCCATGCATTTTTGCTGCTTTTTCTGTACAACATGTTGTTTAGGCATGACCATTATTCGCCTAAATATTTTTTAAATATTTTCAAAGGAAAGCGTTATTAACCATGGAACTCCTTGGACTCTTTTTGGGCCAGAGCACATGGTGTCTGCTAATGTGGAGAATTTTCCAATCGTCATAATAATTGTTCCTTCATCTGAATTTGCATTTTAATATCCTCCTTTCATTTGCAATCTTGCCTTGTGCAGGGTCAGAACTGCTTCCGGGCTGCCTAGCTTCCTTGGACGAGCCAGCAGTAGCAGCAGCTCTTGTTTCTGCACTATTTGAAGATGGTGCGTTCGTACTTCGTTCAACCATCGTTTCGTTTAACTCTGTTGAATCTACATGAGGCAATTTTTAATGCAATGACGGAAGAAAACATACCGGGGGAAAGACTAAGATCGACCGAATGGGAGGATCCAGAGTCGAATAAATCTATATCCGTTTGGCACGCGACACTTATTACTTCCGTTTTCTTGCCAGCACTGAATAAATTTGGTTAGATTTAAGGAAAACGAGACAGACCTTTTGGTACTAAAATGAGATTTGCCAGTGCTCGGCGCCTTATTCATAGAAAACTATTCTATAGTCGTTGTTTTTGTTTCGCGAATGTTCGCTGTAAATCAAAAGATATTATCAAATCATTAGCGCTGTGGGTTGAAAAAAAGGAAAGCGTCGCAACGCGAGATGGGCATAAACTATCTACGCGAACCAATTGTAAACAGAAATTCAATCCACACATTATTTTTTAAAATCGAATACTGATGTGAGAGCTAATTAGATTGCTATGTTAAAGCTACAATTTTCGTTAGAATTCAGCAAATAAATGAAAAAATCGCTCTCGATTCGCATATAATATTGGAAATTCGCTAATGCGATATTTGAAGGTTGCTGTTATTTTACTTTTATATTTCTAACAGTTTAATATGTAAATCAACTTTTGAAATTTTAGCCAGAGCAAATACTATTACGACGGGAAGTAGAAACCGAGAAAATCCTTATCGTTTTAGCAAAAAGTTCGCAGATGGACAGCCAGTAACTATGGCTAAAGGTCTACTTGCGCTGGCGACGCTCGTCGTGTCGAGACCTCTCTCCAATTGCCGGCTAATTTCAGCTGTCAACACTGGAAAATACTGCTCCAGGGGGAGAGTTGATTTTGAACTCATATTTTTTTGTTTGCACTCAATTTTCGTTATTTTCACTAAGCAAGTACTAATTGTGATTCAGGATGACTAAAAAGTCGAGCATTCTCGATAAGAACTTGAGTAAAGGCAAGACTGAGGTTTGAGCTGCTTTTTTCTTCTTTATGTCGCTTATTTCAGATTAGCTTGTCGACTTATGCTTTACTTTTCTCAGAAATGGTCAAATATGCACAAGCTAGATCTCAGACAGCAGATAATGTACGGGAAAGGTTCGTGTTTTCTTGACTAATAACAACTAACTTTTTTAAGGCTAGCCAGGTATGGCAAATCTGTAGGTGTTAGATTACTAGATGTGATTACTCTCAGAGAAAAGGGATATAAAAGGGAGACTAAGCATCTAGGTACGCAAAGTTTCGCTTATACATTTAAGTTTCAGCTATGCTGATGTTTATTAAATCGACTGTCTGGAAAAGCGTTTTTTATAAAGAGGCAGATAAACTAGAACGTTCAAACGATGATCCCAAAACATGTAAGCAAACACTTTTTTATGGAAGATTTAATGCTTATTTTTAGATATTTTGATTGAAAAAAATCCTTTAGTAAACACTTACATTTCTCCTCCTACAAAAGAATCAATGAATTGTGCTGCTTTCACTGCGGGAATGATAGAAGCGATGTTAGAGGTTCGTTTAGAAATTTACAGAGACAAGTCCTGTTTTACTTGCAAGCATTACACTTTGCGATAACTTTTCTTTTGAAGAAAAATTGGCAATAAGATAGGAAGTAGCAATTACAAACAAATTTATGATCGTTTTGATATGTTTGACAAAAAGTAATCCTAGACGGTGAAGTTGGCTTAGTATAGCAAAGAGCAATCGATGAGAGCCAGGCCATATCTTTCACCGTTTCATAGTAGGGCTGATAAACATCCATATAGAAGCAAATATCGATATGTAGTATAGGTAGTGTGTTTTTAGGTCAGTAATTTTCCCTGCAAAGTGACGGCGCATTGGCACGACGGAACAGCCTACGTCATTCAATTCGACGAATCAGTTCTGGCCAGAGAAAATGCTCTTAGCGAAAGCGGGCGATAGTTTTAAATAAATTATACTTGTACAAACCAATTGTCTAACGATGCCATGGTTTCATTTAATCTTTTTGTTCAATCTAATAGGTTTTTAACGAAATGAGCTAGATGTGGAGAAGATATGTCGGCTCAAAGGTATTAATTCGCTTCACTAGCACATCAGTCAATGTATGTCATTTTAACATGTTTTAATTTAAACGTTTAGTTCAAACCTAAAATAATTGAAACGCTTCCAACAGCTTTGCACACACACTTGTTTGGGACAAACCCTCCAGCTACAGCTAATCCCCATGATTTAAACTTAGAATTACCTAGATTAAAGGGATCTGACGTTATTGAACACTTCAGGTTAGTTGTATTCAGAAATAGGTCGTAGAGTGAGAAGAACCGCAAAGAATATTGAGAAAATTGGCGCCACTTGCTATTCCCTTATAATAAGCTCAATTCTCCTCAGAGGGACATTGATTGGATTTTTGTAGCAAAAGAAGGAAATAAATGATAACAAAAAAACTAGTAGTAAACGATAAGAAACAGCTGATTTGGAGTGATAAGCAAATGCATTTTGTTTACCAAAATCAAACAGTTATTTCTTTTAAGAATTATTGCTCACGAACAAGCTGAACCATATGTTTCATTATTGAAAGAAGCAGCTGAAAAATTTACATTTACTTATAAGGAAGATAGTCGAATTGATGACTGGACAAGTGCTGTTGTGTCAAGCATTTCTGGCATTGTAAGTTGTACTTTCTTGTTAATGTTTTGTTTAGAATTTTCGACCACTTTCTGAGATTCAATGGGAATATAAAACAGGATGGACACGCTATTCTCATGAAGACGGCTCTTTTAAACCAGTAATTAGTATCATTTTTCAATCCATGCATATAATTTAGGTCCCATTCCCAGAAGAAGATGTCTTATTTTTTGACGTTGAAGTTCTCGTAAGTGAAGGGAGACTTCCAACATTGGCTGTAGCTTTGTCTGATAAAGCATGGTAGCTCAAATAACATAAGTTAATCGCTTTAGGTATGGTTGGTGTAGCGAAAGATTAATTAATGATGCAAAAGTTCCGGAATATACAAAATTAGAGCACTTAATTTCTATTGGAGGTAGGAAATTTTGTAATAGCATAATCTAATTAGATGTGAATTCAAAACGAATTATTATTGGTCATAACGTCGGATTCGATAGAGCAAGAGTAAGAGAATGTTATTCCTTGAACGTGAGAAAGGCAAACAAATATTTCGTTGTTTTTAGAAACACCAAATTCGTTTTATGGATACAATGTCTATGAATCTTTCAATGTTTGGAATGGCTGATCACCAAGCTGAGCCCTATAAAATGGATGAAGTTGAACCAGAGGAAGCTACAAAACGAAAACAACGGGTTTGCTTCTTTTATATGTCTTTCCAATCAAGCTATAGAAAGACAAATCAGGTTGGATGGAAACTTGGAAGAGCCGCGTATCAAAAAATGGGTTGAAAGATGTCTTAGCAAAGCAGTTTAATATCAGCATGACAAAAGAAGCAAGAGATTATTTTAAAAGTGGCTCCATTGAAGATATTCGAGAGAATTTCCAGGTTAGCCAGTAGAAGATATAATTTTTAGGTTCCAGGAACTTATGAGATATTGTGCAACAGATAATTTAGCAACGGCCATGATTTATTCCAAACTTTGGCCAGAATTTAGAAAAAGATTCCCAGAAGATATTACCATATTAGGAATGCTTGGTATGGCAAATGCTTATTTGCCAATTAATCAAAACTGGATTAAATTTTATGATGTGAGCTTCTCGAAAATATTTTATCCACATTTGAGAACACAAACAGAGATAGTGCAAACGCTATACAAGATGCAGCTTGGGGTTTTCTAGAAGCTGCTAGACCACTCTATAATGAGGGGCAGGAAAACCCAGCAGTCATATCCAACGATCTATGGTTATTTAACGAACAGGGAGAACAATGGTGGAATAAGCTTTTTAAAAAGAAGAAAACCGCACAATATGTACTAAAAGAAGGCAACGAATGGGCCTCCGCAGAAGGTTTAATTAGCAAAATTTTAAATTTAATTTGCATTTAGATGTTGTTACTAAAAGCTCATTTGTACCTTTGGTTTTCGGTCTAATCTACAACTGTTACCCTCTGTACAAATCTGAAAAATTAGGCTGGGGATATCTCGCCCCAAAAATTGGAAAAAAATCAGCAAAAACAAGGATGGCGGAAGATGTCGGAATTAATACGGAGATGCTAAAGAAAAAAATTCAAGAGTTTAAAGATGATTTTGGGGATGCTCCTCTTCCCGAAGAAGTAGATATCAGATATATGGACTGCGACTTTTATAAAATTCCTCATCCAGTAAGTGATTCATTTTCTAATGAATAACCTTGTTTTTCAGTTATCCGAGTCAGATAACGTAGGAAGTATTCTAGCTAAGAACTTTTATAGTAAAATAGAAACAAAAACAATTCGGGCCACTCGTTTCGAGCTACAATTCAAAAAACTTGTCAATAGTATAAAAATTACCCAACATTGGACGAATTACAAGTCGGTTTTATTTAGTTTGATGAAGGAAATAAATTTAGAAAACGATTTGACGAAGAAATTGCTGTTTATTATAATGAAACTAACACTGCTGGTGCTATATCCCCGTCTATTGTTCCTGCTGGCACAGTAACGAGAAGAAGCACCCATAAATTGTGGGTTACACTATCAAATGATTCTGTAAGTCAATTTTTATTATTATTTTATTTTGTAAATATTAGGCAACAGGTGAAACATTGGGAAAAGGCATTAAAAATATGGTTCAAGCTCCAAACGGAATGAAAATTGTCGGTGCAGATGTTGACTCTCAGGAACAGTGGCTAGCAGCTATTTTTGGAGATTCTAGTGTAGCTAAGATACTTCGTAATTTTTTTTCAAATTTCTTATATTTGTTTCTAGCGGAAGAAAAAAGATACAGCGGCATGACTCCTTTCAGCAATATGATGCTAGCTGGTAATAAGTCCGATGGATCCGATCTTCATTCAGTTGTAGCAAGAGAATTAAAAATTAATAGAAATGACGCAAAAGTAAGATTTTTGATACTGATTAACAAATATACAGGTGCTAAATTATGCTCGGCTTTACGGAGCTGGGCAGAGGCATGCGGAAAAATCATTGTTAAAGTCTCTAAACCCTAACGATGCAAAGGAAGTAGCAGTGAATTTATTTGCTTTGACAAAAGGAGTACAATTAAAGCAAGCCATTATATCTCTTGTTATTGACTATTTTAGATGTCGCAAGCTTTCAGCCATCGGTACCGAAATTTTTAAACAATATGAGGTCGAACATGGAGAACAGAATAAAGTCATATTACAAGGAATAGTATTTGTTCCAGATTATTCAACAAGCTACAGGTATTTTGTTTGGTTAGCAGCCTCAACCTTTTTAGTAAATCAATTACCAAGTTTGAAGATTGGACAATTCAAAAAATAGGATGTAATCCAGAACTTATTCTCCCAATTATTTATGATAATCTAGCGGAAACAGTAGAACTGTATTTTAATGGATAGTAGGTTGTTTTACTTCTAAAATATTTTTTTAGTGAAACGGCTACTTTCAACTTTTTAGAACAAGAATCTAAAAAAAATATTCTGCGGACGCCTGTGCTAAATTGTCAACTAACGGATGGACTATCCGCTTTGCCTGAAGGAACACCTGATATTGATGAATATTCTAAAAAATTCAAGAGATCAGTCATGAATTGGGTTAGTTGATGTCTTTTAAAATTATTTTAAGATTGTTCAATCATCTGCCGTAGATTTTTTACACCTTCTTTTGGTTTCCATGGATTGGCTCTGTAAAGAATACAATATTAATGCTAGATTTGTCGTTTCAATTCACGATGAAGTTAGTTTATAGAATAAACTTATTTGTAACCTAGGTGCGCTATCTGTGTCCAGAAGATGAAGCTCACAGAGTTGGTCTGGCTCTAATGATTAGCCATCTTTTTGTTAGAGCATTTATTTCTCAAAGGCTAGGATTTTATCAACTGCCTATGGTAAATACGTTTTTAATCGTAAATTAGTTTTTAGTCTGTTGCTTTCTTTTCACAAGTAGATTGTGATACTATTCTACGTAAAGAAGTTAATACACCATGTGTAAATCCAGATAATTCAATAATAGAAAACGGTAATTATTTTTACTTAACATTTTCATGTATGCTTAGGTGTCGCTTGGAATATAAATGAGCTCATTAAAGTGACGGGTGGATCTCTTGGCACTAATTTGGAAAAAGATCATCGAGAACAAGTTCCTATGTAATTAGTGAAGCTTTATACCGCTTTGGTACGGGTTAGGATCTACCTCTTTTGTGTCATTTTGCACTTTAATAAATAGTGACAATATAAAAGTGTGACGTCGAAAGATAATAAATTCACAGCATACTCCATGCGCATTCCGCAGAGGAATTCTTTCACTTCCGGTGTAGAGAAATGTTTTCGCAATAGATATAACCAACGAATTGATTAACTTGGTGACTCTCTTTCTTATCGCAGAACTCACGAGTAGAATCGAGGCTTATAATCCAACACACTGCTTTGATAAAGTAGTTACTTTTCTTCCTTCGACAGTTAGTCCCAGCCGTCTCAGTCAATGTCCTCCGAACTTTCTATTCTAGACTGCAAGATTTGCTGCTCTCATTTTAGTAATTTACACTTTGAAGTAGTAGAAGGGTTTAGATAATGAAGAGCACCGCCCAGTCTCTGGGATCTGCGGTCACTCGATATGTTTTTCCTGTTCGGTGAATCTTCAAATGGGCACTTGTCCTTTTTGTAAACTATCAAGTTCCTTTTATAAAGCATCTCCGAACTATATCATCATTGGTAAGATAGAGGCCAAGAAAAGAATAAGGATGTTTTAGAAATGCTTGCACATCGCTTGCCATCCATCGCACATTCTCAAACAGCTGTCTATCAAGCAATTGCAGAGGAACGCCAAGAGCTTATAGAAGATCTGAATGATTATATAGATCGACTTATGGAGCATATCAATATTCAGCAGGAGAAAATAAAAGGTGTGTGTAAGAGGTTTTCTTCTCAAATGCTTTGAATAACTGGCTGATAAGAAGTGCTCAATTTGAGAACTATAAAATCTTCCCTTTGAAAATGTGACAGATAAGAAACCGCGTTTTAGGAGCAAATTTTTAAAAAGTTTTGATTCAAGTTAGGTCATTCATTTTTAGAATTGAGACAAAGAAATCAAGAAGTGACTGGCTATGCAAGGCAACTTGAAGATAAAGTAGCTGAACAGGAGGAAGAAATATATCGTCGATCCTTATTCCCCGAGTCAATTTATGACACCATTCAATTGCCTTCCCGAAAATAAAAGTCAATGTAGTATTAAAAACTTTATCAACGGAAATATACATTAGAAATGAACCGACCCGGTGATGAATTACATATCGTACATAAAATCGTGATTTTCGGAGCTATCGGGCTCGGCGCGACGTTTACCTCCGGAGGTCTCAAACATTTATGTTACTAAAGTATCGTTTCCTGTCTACCGAAGGAGCAGTGCCGCGTCGTTCCTGATTTCGATCACCGAGCATGGCTCGCTGGCTTAATGGATTAAATATACGACGCATTGAAGCATTTTGAGGATCAAAGCTTTCATCGCTGGTATCCTTTTTTCGATTGCTTCCAGTAAACATTCTACTCTAAAAGATGGATAATAAAAATTGGTTGGAAAATAGCTCACATGAGTAATAAGACTTCGACAAATTACGGCATTAGCAGTTTCTTTGACTTTTTCAAACAGAGTATTGACTATTTCAACAGTTTCGGTCCGTTTATCGACACTAATTGTACAAACAACACCTTGAAGGGCATCAATTTTAGCAGAAATTTTGTTCTCTTCAATCAAATCAACGACCTCGGTCTCCATCTAAAATAATTTTTTTTTAAATCTATAAAAAACTTACAATTCTAGGAGTTACTCGGAAAACCTCAGCCATTACATCAAGACGAGCAGTTGCGAAAGGCTTGATATATTGAATAATTGCCCGCTGTCGAACCTTATTGTAAATATCGTCAATTGACAAAGAGATATAGGGATTTAAATAGAACTAAAACAATAATGGATGTTGAATAAGACAAACCGAATCCTTTCTTTGATTCAAGATATCTAGGCATTTTCCAAAATCGCTCTTGATGAAGCTCGTCAATAATTCGATAAGTTTTGGCTCTGATTCCAAATATTTCCTGTAAATAGATTCCCTAAAAGGTATTTTTAGCCAACGAACCTGCACCAACTATCGGTGAGAATCTTCTTTTTGAGATCAGCACGATCATATTGAACCAGGGCTGCAAGAGTAGTAAAAACGGCTAAATCTGAAGATGAGAAGAGCCAATGGGTTCCCATTTGATCAACATCAACTCTGGCAAATTTTTCCAATGCTTTGGAGAAATTGTTATTCCTCAAAGCAAGAACTCCAGAAACAGCATCAATTTTAGCCTGAACTTTCGTTTTATTAGGATAGTGAGAGCAACAATACCTGACAAACAGCAATAAGAGCACGATTAGCACGAGAATGAGGGTCGGAGTGATGTCCGCCATGTCCATCTTGATTTTGTCGATTTGAGTTCAATGCAACCTGAAATGTGAAATAAAAAATTTGAATATTTCTAACTGACCTCTTCAGCCTCCTCAGCTTCATGTATGCCTCTCTGTGTTTGGGAAATAAGGGGTTCAACCTTGGGCCATTCACCACTCGCCACAGAGATTTCAATCCATTCCAGCCACATCTTCATATAGTGTCTGAATTGCGTGCAGTATTCTTTCATTCCTCGGCTATAGAGTCGTAAAGCGTCAAAATAATTTCCAACGGCTATGTATTGAGCAAATAGTTCTTCCATAGCTCGACGAGTAGATTCTTTGACTCCTTCATCTTTCATCTTCTTGTATTCAGCTTGCAATGTTTCCACCATATTTTGAGCTCGAGCTTGAGTAGCATCAACCCAGCCGTGATCTTGTCTCGGCAATTCAAGATTTCTAGTGCACTTTGGATCTTCATCCAATTTTTCTAATGTAGACATAAGAGCATTGTAACGAGTCACATTCATCGATGTTTCTTTGACTGTTCGAATGAGAGCAATTGTTGCATCTCGTCGAAGAACAGGGCAATGATCAATTACAAATTGAAGTCTTAAATATGTTTTAAATATTTTCAAAACAAGCTACCTCTCTTGGAGAACTGGTCCTTTAAATTGAGCACAGATTGATTCGAGATCTACAGCTTCTGTGTAAACGAGAACATCTTCCGAATTCGTCTCTAAAAATGATTTCTTGGAGAAAAAAAGAACAAAAATCTACTTTTAATTGAATCTGTCTTCTCCATTCTAAAGAGCTCTGGAGCGGTAGGAGCAGCCTCATCGGCTGCGGAAAATTCATCATGATTGGCATTAGTCGAGTCCATATAAGCCAGATGTAAGTCGTCCGTAGGCTCATCGGGTTCATAAACTATCTAAAAAAATAATGATATTCAACGTTTAATCAATTGATTGAGAAAGGGAAACTTACTGGTACTTGATCTGCAATTTCGAGATTCTCGGACATGCCATCACTGTCCGGGACTGGGTCTGGGACCTGGTTGGACATATCTGCAATTCAACAAATCATATTGGGAAAGAGGTTTGCGTTTAAAAAAGAGATTAGATATGGAGAGGGGAAGGAATTTTTGATTCTACGCTTGAAGATGTTAGCATAGATCGAATCCCGTTTAATTTTCAAATAACAGCATAAAAATATTTTTGTCAGATAATTCTTTGGAACTAGTAAACCTTTGGGGCCCCAGTGACCATGATCTAATTTTTGTGTTGTCAGGGGGTCGCGGGTTCAATCCCTCCCTGACTTTACATTTTTGCTTTATTAATTCAAGTCTTTTTTGTATATTTTTTGACGTTTTGACTCAATTGTATTGCATTATAAGCACATATGCATTGACATCTCCTCATTATCCAATTCATTATCTCATTTTTGAGCAATCCTATGGATAAAAAGTGCAAAGTCCAATTTCTCGATTCAGGCCAACTCGATAAGTCAGAGAATTCCAATGCTACTGAGCAGCTGGAACAGTAAAAGATCAATTCAGTGCGCTGAATTGAGTCAAAAGGTCAAAAAATATGAAAAAAAAAGACTTGAATTAATAAAGCAAAAATGTAAGGCAGGGAGGGGGATTGAACCCGCGGCCCTCTTGACAATACAAAAATTGTATCATGGCTACTGGGGGCCCAAAAGTTTAATAGTTCCAATTCTTTTTTTATATAAAATATGAGTTTATAAGCAAAAGTCATTTTGAACATAATGCGTGAGAATAAACGTAAAAATCGATGAGCTAAAACAAAGTTCAATTTGGGAATCAATAAAAGCTTGATAATATAGGCGTCATTTCATAGATTTTATGGCTTTTAGATCTGGATCGTTATACTTTTAATTTTAATGAAAATTAGTGAGACAAAAAATATGAATCTTGAAGAAAATTCTTCAAATCCTTAATGAAAAATGTGTACGCAATGTGCAGTAAGCTGTGCATCTCGTGGAACCAAAAATTTCATTACTAAAACCAAAAGAGGGCTATGATAAAAAGAAAAGTTGAAAATGGAATCTGGTTTACAAGCTTGTGCAATGTGCTTTGACTATAAAATCAATGCCATCAATAGGGCTTTTAAATCCTCGTTTGAGTCTCCAAAATTCCGATTTTTATTTTCAAAATCAATCAAAGATTAAGAGTTCAATCATTGAAAATGCAATAAAAATAAATTTAATGGAATTGGCTTCTCCTTCTTAAGATCCTGGTTGTTGTAGTTGCCGTAGTTATCCTCGTTCCAATCACCTTCAATTCAATCTTCTTCACAGCATTTTTTTCTCCAAAATGTGCGGGAGAGCTCCTTTCGAACATCGCTATTCGTAGAAAAAAGAATAATCGGAATAAGGGAAGAAGTAACCATATCTACCTGGAATTTTTTTTTGATGATCTCAAGGATAAAAAGGATCTCTAGGCTTTTTTCGATGGAAAGATAATAAAACTTACTACATTCGTCATCCATTTGACGACTAGAGTATATTCCCGTTTAATCGATTTTTTGAGCACAAAAAAGGTAATAAGAGACGATGTCTAAACGAATTTTTATTGTCAAACTTAATTCTATTTACTTCTACAGTAAGACACATTAAAATAGACGAAACGAGAAGAACAAAAGGAGTCGTTTTCATATTAGAACAGCTCTTTTTGACGATCAAATATGCTGTCAATATAACATATAGAATCAGATCAACCATTGGAACAGCTAGCTGTTCTCCTTGATAAATCTACAAACTTGGCTCATAAAAGACGTTGATCCACATTTGAGAGGAGGTCAGTTGAATAGCTGAGAAGTTCTCCATAAAAGCAGTGATAAACATAAGCAATCTTTGCCGATTTGAGAAAGTTATTAAAATCAAGAATAGAAGGAATTATAACATATTGGCATCCATACATACTTTGAATAATAGCGACAGAAAAAATAAAAAATAAAGTACAGATCAACAAGAGGATGAAAGATTTCCTTAAAAGTGCACATTTTAAAGACAAAAAGGTAGTACAAACTGGCCAAAGATGTCTAGTAGTGAGCATGAAGACATTTAGTCGATGCAGAGCTATGACTAGAGTTCCAATTGGAAGCATTTGATTATAGAGAAATTGAAAAGGAATGTTCAAATTATGTAGATTACTGTAGTTAAGTTTAGCTAATAGGAACACTTTTTTTCAATTTTACGTTGACGCATGAAGATTGTGAAATTTTGAAGCAATTCAAAGATAATATTCTTAAAGAATTATACAATATCAAGTAAATTAGAGAATTTTCAGCCAAAAAATCTCCAGATACATGAATCCTCTGGCCATATTTATCTCACACAATTTTCCTTCGATATTAAAACTGCCAATAATTGGAGATTTGATAACGGCTCATCACATTGCATTGACAAAAGAGGCAAGAATTCAAAGGACTTTTAGAACGTTACAGTCTTATGGCTTGATGGATAATCTTCTTAGCCGGGCTCGTGGAGATTTTAAAGCAGATGAGGAACAAGAAGTCTAGTCCACGCTTTTATGCAAAAACTAGGTAGTGATGAACATTTTACGTGAGTTAGACTTCAGGAAAAAGAGAGAAACAAATGGTGAACATGTTTTGATTTTTGTGCAACTAGATTGGAAATAACTATTTCTACAGTCCGATGGGTTTTTCTCTATCTAGCGAAGTATCAAGACACCCAAGAGTGGATGAGAGCAGAGATTTCGAAGGCTATTGGAATGGTTCATCTTCCCACAATGAGTGACAAACAAAGTCTTCCATTTTGTTGGTAAGTATGTTTTCATCAAGAAAAAAAGAGTTTCAGAATGTGCTGATGAATTCTTATAAGGATGGGGAAGAATTCATTCCATATCGATTCTTGATGGAAGACGGAATGACGATGAACAAAGAAGAACTTGAAAGGTTTATCGCCTTTTCGATTGGGAAACGAGTCTGTGCTGGCGAATCTATCGCAAAAATGGAGATATTTACCGGAATTGTGTCAATTCTTCAAAAATATAAGGTTTTTGAAAGAAGACTTTAAAAAATAGTAAATTTAGATCCATCCCATGCCTGGAGTTGAGGTTGATATCGAACCACACGTTACTTTCCGCCTCTACCCAAAGAAACAAAATTTACGGTTTATTCCGTTGTAGCATCTATCTCCCATAATAGTTCTCTCCTTACAACAAAAATGCCAATTCTTAATATAATAAAAAGTTTGGTGGAAAGAAAAATATTAAATAAAGATGAGTTTTTGCCTCCTCCTCCTCTTCCCATCATCACTTCGCAACAGAATTTGATTTGGCCTAATTGTTGTCCTCCCTCGTCTATAGCTGGGAATCTTTGTTACCTTTAGCACCTTATCCGGGACATTCAATTTCTTCTTTTCTCTAAGTTGTTTGGCACGAATGTTCCTGAAAAGATATCTCATCCAAGAAGAATTTTACCTTTTTCCTATTGGAAAAGTAAAATCAGCGGAAGGAAAAATCTTCCCAGGAATGGCGATGTTCCTTTTTCTATAGGCTGAACTCCCTTCAACTTCTTCTGCTTCATCTTGACTACTAGCTCCATCATATCCCTCATTAGAAAGAGCACTTCGTTTGGGACTTAAATTAAGAATTTACTAATTAAAAGCCACTAGCCAAGGACAGTATTCTCCATCTTTACCAGGCTCTGCTTCGCCCTCCCCCGGATTTCCTGGATCTCCATCTTCACCTGGAGGTCCATCTTTTCCAGGAGGTCCAGCCGGTCCTGGAGGCCCTTGAGGTCCTGGCACAGAATATGTTTCTATCGCTTTTCCAGGTTCTCCAGGTGGTCCCATTTCTCCTGGAATACCCGGCGGGCCAGGCAAATTGTTGGTCCTTTTTCCAGGTTCTCCAGGTTGTCCCTTCTCTCCTTTTGGTCCATCATTTCCATCGTTTCCTGGCGAACCGGGTGGTCCTGCTATTCCCGGCTCTCCTTCTTCAACATAACCATCTTCTCCTGGCTTTCCATCAGGTCCTGGGCATCCTGGAGGCCCATCTTCTCCTCTATTGCCAGGCGGCCCCATCGAACAAGTAATACAATCCGCAGTTTTATTCCTCCTGGATGATACTCCAGGAATTCCATCCTTTCCAGGGATTCCGGGCTCTAGATCTCAATTTGGAAGAAAAATAAAGAGATTATTATACCTCCTGGTGGACCAGGAATCCCATCAGCTCCTTTTTGACCAACTTTTGAACAAGAGGAGGGGTGCGTTGAGTCTTCTGACGGCTGCTTATAGGTGTTATAGCTTTCTCTAGGAAATTAGTTGTTAAAAACTCAGCTTTTACCTTTTTCTTTCGCTTTTGATACCTCGTCGTATCCTTATTCCATCGAAATCTTTCATTATGGTCTTCCAGGCGTCATCAACAATTCCCTGAGAATTGTGTACAATGAAATTTTTAAACTCACATTGAAATCTTCTATGTTTTCTTTGACAAAATCTTCTAGAGAGCTCAATTCAGCCAGAATATAGGACATAGAGAATCCGGCTATAAGTATAGCAAAAGAGAGTGAAAGACTTGAGACGAAGAGAATACTCCTATGAGGAATGGATTTCATTTTACTGGAATAAAAACAGAGACGAGTTTATAACTGGAAGAGAAATTACTGTGACGGTCACGGAGTCAAGTGCTTTGACTCAAGTGACCACTTCAAGAGGAGCTAATTACTGACCGGGAAAGTAGCGGAATTTACTTTCCTTCTAATATTTCAACAGAGTCTAGTAACCCAAGAAGACCAAGTAAATGAAAAGGTTCAAGATTTATTGGTGGTTAGGTCCAAAACCAGCAGCTCTCTTTCCAAGGTATCCATAACCTCCATAGTATGGATAAGCAGCAGATCCGTAGGCTCCATAATATCCGCCATAGGTGTAGGGATAACCAGCAGCGGCATAACCGTAATATTGAGCCTCAGAGACGGAGAAGACGGCGAAGAGGGCAAGGATGGCGAAGAGGACACTGGAAGTTAATGGCTTTTACTCATTCTTTAGAAACTTACAGCTTGGAAGACATTGTAAGCAGTTTTCGTTGATGGTTTCTACTAGAGAAAGCGACAGTTTTATAGTGCCTGGGGAGTTTGTCTAGTGCCAAGAGTAAACTATGAAAAAAATAGCTCCCGTCAACAAGACGTTTGCACTTCACGCCCAGGTTGAACCTTTCAGGAAACTGGTTCATCCACGGAGGGAAGAGTCCACCAAAATCATTATTAATTTAGTTTCTTAAACGTGTAAAATATCGAAGACGAAGAAGAAAGAAAAGGATAAATGATAAAATGATAGATGATGCAGATGAATAGAGATGTTAATGAGATGCCAAGATGCACAGAAGCGCATTTTTGGTCACGCCGTGATTTAAACAATTATTGTAGCTACAGTCCTAGTAAATAACACTTTCAAAATCTTCCATCTTATTTGGTAGGAAAAAGATTCTGAATTGATTATCAAAAAAATTGTTTATTAATCAAGGTTGTTGTAAACAGATTTTCAGCTGTAGGATTGTAATAATGAGTAGAGAAGAACAGAAAGTTGTTCTTATTATAGTTTGTTAATAAACAAGACGACATCCTTTGTACCCAAAAAAGGGGTTATCGCAGCGAGACCAATTTTATCCTAAAAAAAGACCTTTAATCAATTTTAGGATAAAATGGGTCTCGCCTACAAAACCCCTTTCTTGGATACGAAAGATGTCGCCTTGTTTATTAGCAGACTATACCCCGCTGTTTGTATCAAAAATTCCTTCCCACGGGCCGAAAACGACCACATCTATCCCGGTTTATTCATTGATCGACGGATCTGCTCTTCGCCCGTCTGCATCACCCCTTGTCAGTGCTCTCTTACTTCAAGGTCATGAGAGATCCGCCTTAGCAAAACTCTATTTCGAAATCGACGCCATTTAGCTAGACTGTCGATCGATTCGCCCCAGAGACTTGAAAACATCCTTCATTTTTAATGAACTTTGAAGATTCAGTCCATCGTTGAGCCATAAATATCATCATAACAGAACAGTAGCTTGACCTCGCCTCAAAATAGTTTATTTGTTGTGACCCCTTGACTCATATAATATCTCCCCTCCGATCTATAAACTATCCCCTTTGTCACTCCCCCTCACACCCTTGCCGTGATGTGCTTATTACAAGCTATCGACTAATTATGCGCATAACTCTAGCAGACCGATCTAGCCAGTCGACATTTCCGAGTTTCTTCGTCACCACCTGGGCCGATTCATGCGACTCTTTCGCTTATTCTCCTATTGAATAGCTGCTTTTGCAGAGAGACAGTTGGCTTCCAAATTATCTCCCCTTTTCTCGCTTTCTCGCCTAGCTTGCGAATAATAATTCAAATTCAAAATTATACCGGCCGCTTTGTAATATTTTTGCTTCTTTCTCTCTAAACATTTTAGCCTTTGAGAAATAGAAAATAAACTTTTGAAGTTGTTTATAACCTCCTTTTATTTTCGAAAAGATCAAACAATCATATGACTTTATTTGAATTCTTGCTGTTTCGCACTTTTCGGATCGCTTGAGGCACTGACTTGCCGCAAGCGCGGATCTTTTATTATTTTTAGTGCAGTCGCTGCAACCTTCAAATTGGGAGCAATTTTCCCTTTTTAATCTTAAATGGCTCAATAAAATACGGTTATGTTCATTGAGTTTCTCTCCCAAATAGCCCCTTTCCCAAGTAAATTATCCGAGAGACACCACGCCACCAATTTTCTGTTTACCTCATTTAAAAACGGTCATTAGTCTTGGTGACAGACGTCGCCATTTTTATGCATCAGATTGGCTCATTCTCTCCCCGCACTTCTCTTGCCCATCTTATTCATTTATCTTTTCAGAATGGTTGTCTGGAAATTGATTGATGCCTTTAATGGGGCTATAAACCATCCCAATCAGCAAAGAGCTTTACATTTTCGAAAATACATAGCCAATGATCTGATGAATCTCTTAGAAGATGAGAAGCGCTTCGAAAAAGTTTTGGAGGAATATTTGGAGATTCAATACACCAGTCTTGTGACGCTCAGTGAGTGCTTTACCCGGCAATTTTGTCAAAAAAAGGATTTTATGAGCAATTTAACTTACACAATCGAGCTATATTTTGACCTTAGAATAGACCCTGGAAAACAAGAAAAAAAGAATTCAAAAAGTAGAGAATTGGTTTCACTTACCAATCTAGATTGAAAACAAGAGATTTTTATAAATAATTGAAATTGTAGGCAGCAGGGATGATCAGATTGCATATTATGCGTCAGGTGAAGGGCAAGAAGTGAATGAGCCCTTTTTCCGTGCTCAAATTACTCTTAGTCTTTATATATACGAAGTGATTCTATACCCCGACTGGAGAAACAAGAAGGTATTCAAACTCGACCATGTTCATGGAAATTTCGAGGAGTTTATAGATGGGTTCAAAAGTCTTATCATGAAGGTGGATTTCATTTTGAATTTTAATTTGTTATTCAGGACGAGAATGATGCTGAATGTCCTTCTTCCACTTTAAGCCCCAAGGTTGGATTCAATTTTCTCCAGGAAAAAAGTTACAATTTTAGAAAAAAGACAAAAACTCTAAGCAGAAAGGAAAAAATTCAACCAAAAAGCCGAAAGAAGCGGTAAGCTTTTCCTATTAGAATTGATAACTTATATTTACACATTAATCTAAAAAAAGAAACAAATTTCAGAATATTAAAAGCGGAAATTATGCCAAAGTTGTCGAATGTGGAACAGATTGCCCTTCAGGGCAACCACTTCCAAATCATCTAAAATCTACCCGAAAGCAATATCTCAAGCAGCTAAAAGAGATCCTGAAGGTGAATTCCTTCCTTTCAAAACAAACCCGCACTTTTTAGAAAATTATCGACTCGGTTGATGAATACGAAGATGTGGAAGGAGATCGCTACGAAAAGCATCGACAAGACAACCCCGAGTTATACAAAAAAATGGAGTTAACTTGTGAAGCGGAAGTTGAGTTAGAAAACATCAAACGCAATACAATTTTGCCGCCAAAGTACAGAGTTTGTTTTTTGTAATCCACTGAAAAATCTTTTAGCATCTGAGCGAAGAAGAACAAGCCGATTTAAAGAGACGTGCGAAGCATGCTTTCGTAAAGGATGGCAAAATAGTCTTCCCGGTAAGTTTTTTCACACTTCTCTCTCTCTACAGTAATTTCTCCCCTAAATAAAAATGACAAATATAGTCTATTAAAAAATGGAGCAAAAAATGAAAGCTCATTCAAACAGCGCGGGTCATTTTCTTATCTTATTGACTTACCGTATGCCCTTTATTTTATACTTTTTTCTTCGTTTTTTGTCTTCTTTGTATTTCTACTTTCTAATTTCATTGATAATGCCAAGTGCAAGTTCAAAAAAGACAAAAAACGACGAAAAAAAAATAATGGAAATACAGTAGATCAATAGGATAAGAAAATAATCCGCGCCATTTGAATGAGCTTTCATTTTTTGCTCCCTCTTTTTTTAATAGACTATAATTATTTTGGCAGGCTACGCCAAAATACGTTCTCGACCCGATACCAGAGCACAAATTAGCTACTCCAGTAAGCTTAAAGAAAAAAAAAGTTTTTTTAAATTTAGGTTGATGGATACGAAGAAGTTAAATACAACGATCAATATGAGGAAACAAACCGTTTCGGGGCTTTGAAGACCTTGATTAAAAGGACAATGAGCACTATGAATTCCGCTGGGCCGTATGAAGTATTGTTTTGACATTTTTTGAGAAAAGAATCCATCAGGGATATGGGTCTTTCTTGGTAAACCTAACTCTACCATGTAAAATAGAGGCCTATTTAAAATTTCTGACTCACTAGCGTTGAAAGTACCTGGATCTTGTCACGCGGCTGATGCCTGATGACTAAATCGATTCATTGCCTCCAAGGGAGTTACTGTCGGGGAAAAGATATCAATTGAATCCTTAATTGTCCTCCTTTTTTCCAGGATATTACGAAATATGAGCCCAGTACTATACGCTACACAAAGCAGAATTATGAACAAGCTTCATCTCAAAATGTCGCAAACAAAGAAGCTAAACAAGGCATCAAAGCTTCAGATAAAGTCTGCTTTCTTGTTTTTAAACATATTCTTAATTAATTTCAGTTGATTACACCACCTCCAGAAATTCAACAAGCACCTGTGTTGGAGAGACAAAATTCAGATAAAGAAAGTAATTGCTCTGAAGCTAGCAGTTCGAATGAGGGATCTTATAATCTCAGTTCGGCTGTAAATTCTGAGTTGAATTGTCCAACAGCAGAGAGAAATGAAGGCATTCCGGATGGAGAAAAAGAAGAGAAAAAAGCGGAACAATTAACTAAAGGACAAAAGAAAAATCGGAAGAAGAAAATGTTAAAAGA
This sequence comes from Oscheius sp. JU1382, assembly GCA_932521405.1. Taxonomy (NCBI): domain Eukaryota; kingdom Metazoa; phylum Nematoda; class Chromadorea; order Rhabditida; family Rhabditidae; genus Oscheius; species Oscheius sp. JU1382. The sequence goes on along the minus strand of OW051476.1, from coordinate 9,340,906 downwards.
ACAGAAAAAAACTCATATTTCGGAAATTCCCTTCGATTCAGAGATTGACTCTCCCTCTCCCCAGCCCTCTGCTCCCCCTCCTCCCTCTCCGCAGTCCACTGCTGCTCACTATGAAGTCCTCATGGAGGAATTGCCAAATGAGACGATAGAAGAGGTCTTTATTGCGCTTTATAATCTTTTGACTCTGACAATATTTTCAGAAGGAGATTCGTCAATCGCAGAAGCGCTACACATCTGATGAAATGCTCGTATTGTTGAAAGACGGATTTGGTTCTCTAAAATCTATTTACGACGTTAACGTGAGACAAGCAATAGGAATGATAACAGCCGTTCAAATATACCAAGAAAAAACGACTACCAATTCTGATGAATCTCTTGTGAGTTTTTACTTTTCTTGCAAATTTTTGGAGGTGGGTGGCTGCGCTGGTCAGTAGCCGCAGCTGGAAGGTTATTCACCTTTGTTTGCGTTGATGAACGGCGTCTCGGTAAATTGATTCAACTCTCAAACGAACTCAGCAGGATCTAAGGCACATGCTGTTCGTTTCCAAAGTAAAAATAGAATGGATACGCCCTATCGCTCTCCCTCTTATAATAAAATAAAATTTCCAGAATTCTTCCCAAGCTATGAGTTCCACCACCACCCAAGATTCTGATCTTAGTCCAAAGAAGAAGAAGAGTAAAGCTAAAAAAGCTCACAGTGGTGATAGAGTAGAGGAGTTCCGGGAAGAGTTCCAACAAGCTCTCGAAGTTATTAAGTCACAAGTGAATTCGTGCTTCTTTTTTTCTATTAATTTAGATCAAGCAACTCCAAATATCAAATCAAACTAGCTCTAATCCAAGACTTTGGCAATTAATGTATTACAAAGATTTAAACGAAACGCGATTGGTATTTCCTCCTTTTCTTCGGCGAATAACTAAAATGTTTAGAAGCTTGAAGGAAGTTTTAAATACATCTGTGAAGACAATAGCTTGTACAACGATGCCAACTTCCCCAATTCTTTGGAAAAACGAGAACACAGAATCCTTTATGATTCAAGCGGGAATCTCTGGCAATTGATCAAAGAAAATTACTTCACTGTAAGAACTAATTAAAAACGGAATTTGATATTTTCAGAAAGCAGCAAAGAAAGCAAAGCTAATCTTCTTAGATATTGTCTTTTCTGGTCAATCGTATAAGACCATCATCAATGTGAGTTCCTCTCATCAGGTTTGAATAATGGAAATCTAATTGCAGTATGAGAACATTGATCTCGACCGATTTCCTATTTTCCCACTTAAGGATGACTTGGCTAACTTGGTCAAATCTCGATTGCTCGACTTTGGCGGGGGAGATATAAAGTTTAGGAAATATAGAAAATGGATTCGAGATCAGTTTGAACAAATGGTTAGTTGATTTTGTGCATTTTTTCAATTCACATAAGGACTACTGTAGATTTTAATTGCTTTCATAGTTAAGTCGAATTTTCCTAATTTCAGTCAAAAACCTCCAATTTGCAAATTCCGGCCAAATTCGCCACCTACAAGGTCGTAAAAGACGACATTGTTATGACAGTCGCTGGAGACAATGCCTTCGATCGGATGTTCTATTCACTCTTTTGCATCGTGTCTTACGAAGAGTTTCAGTATATTACAGCCTTTGAAATTGTCTACCAAGCGATGGATTCACTTCGCCTTTATGTCCAAGAAGATGAAGATGAAGACTTCCATCAATTATTCCAAGACGTCACAAGAGTTAAAAACAATCTCAAACAGAAGCAATTCGACTTTTGTAAGAAGCAAATACTTTGTGGAGATGTCGACATCAATGAGATTATGACGATCAAAGATTGGGTTGAATCTCGAGTTGATGAGGAATCTATCAAGTGGTATTATGATTTAAATCGGATGCTTAGAGAAGATCGAACTAAGGCAGAAGCCATCACTGCGATTATTAACAAAGGTCAAATTTTGTCAACAGAGTATATAGAAGAGACAAAGTGGCTCAAGATCCTCGAATATATTGGAATCGGCCAAAAGAATCCCGAACTACTCTTTTTGAATTCCAACCTATGGTGCACAAAAGATGATTGCGATGGATTTAATAAAGTAAGCTTTTTTGTTGGATTCTATAAAAGATGGTTTTTTCTTTAGCCGTTCATACACGCTACTAGTAGTAGATTTGTTATTGGGAATGTATGGACTGAAGAAGTTCAACAGAAATTCAAGAAATCAAGCGACTTAGCTCTTGAAATAATCCATCTCAAGTCATCTCCAGATGACAGAAATGAATTTGACAACCTCAAAAGGAAAATCTCGGTAAATTTTTTTATTTTTAGAGTTGCAATAGACTTTTTAAATAAATTATCTTTTCAGTGTTTCAACGAGCACGTTACTCTCTTTAAAGCCTTAGATAACTACTACAAAAATACGGGCGTACTCATCGGACCATCTCTCATTTATGCTCATGAATGCCCTGAACTCGCATCCTACTTCCCTTGTTTACTTCCAGCCGAGAGGTCAGGAGTTATTTTGTACGAACAACCGGCGAAGGATTATTATGCATCAATGCTGAATTATCAAGTAGGACAAGTGGGTTATTCTCCTTTATTCCAATATAAAAATCATCTAGGCTTTCGAGTTGATGGCTCGTTTTTCGACAATGAGATTTATAGAGAAGAATTCAATTGGAGCGTATAACGGCATTGAACGAATCTGCAAGGAAAATGCCAAAACGCTCACCCGAAAATTTAATGATGAATTTGGTGCGGAGCATAAGGATAAAACAGTGGCTTTGGCTGGTGCTGTTAGTAAACTCTGCAATAATCTCTCCGCTTATCATGAAGCAATAGAGAAAATTTGGATGAGATTCAGTAAGCTGATTTCAATTTTAAGAAAGAGATCCTTTTCAGAAACTTACACTATCTTGACTCAAGGACATCTCGATATGGATAGCTTTATTTTCGAGGAAAGCTCTGATGGATTGAATGTCATGAATGTTGTTAAGATTACTAATTTTTCGGTAGCTTGTTTTTTTGACAAAGGAATCCTAAATTTTTCAGAATATTAGGTACGTTCCAGTTGGCGTTGATATGGCCATGTTCAAATATGGCTGTCTGAGTAAAAATCAACCATCTTATGACATCTTTTATAAGAAATACGCTCATATTATGAATAAATTCAAGAGGAAAGAACTAGTCGACCTTACTGGCGAAATCGTAAATTTTAAATTTAATATTATTTTCTGTGGTTTCAGGTAAAAGAGATCGTAGACTTCTGCAGTCCTTATGCTTCCTTTTTGGCGTTCTATAAAGCTTACCTAAAGCTGAGAGAGTGTGATCCAACGCAATATTGGAAATTGAGTAAGAAAGTCGTCGAACAAGCAGGCGTTTTTATCGAAGTGTCCAGGAAGCATGACATCGCGAAGATGTTGGCCGAGATATACAAGTAAACCCTTTAGTTTTTAAATAGCCTGACCCCGCATAAGTTTCATCATCTTTTTTTCCCTGTTTTATGCGATTCCGGTAGAGATTTCAAAATTTTATTTCCATTTTAGATCTCAATTCTGATGAGTTTTAAAAGTATTGAGAGATCTCCCAAAACCTTCTAACTGATTTTACTCATTTTTTGTGCAATAATCCTGATTTAAATAAATTTTTTTCCTCCATGAAAGAAATCTCTTCGGCTAAAAGTTCAGAAAACGGTACGTGCCTATCGAGAAAAGAATTTTGATGATTTCTGTGGAGAGTTCTTGCAAAAGACACGTAGAGATTGGGGAAGTTTTTTTTTTCAAAGATCTCAGTTCAAAGTGAAGTCATGACTTTTTGAGAGCAAAATTTCTATAAAAATTAGTGGTTTTTAATCGAAAAAGGCAATACTTTAAAACAGAATTTGAAGACTAATGGCTAATCTACAGTACTCAAAGAATGATCGAATACAATTGCCAACAAAATGATTAGGTGAGATGAACTTAAAGCAATAAATTAGAATAATTTGGACAATGCTGGTTACGGTAAGATTGCGAAACTTTCTTTGATTCTTTGAGAGGAAACCCTCGCAAAATACAGTATCTTTATAGAACTAGAGAAGACGACTCCTCAAGAAGAACACCTACGGTAGCCCTGTAAATATCGCGAACGTCAGAGCCTACGTGACAAATGGGAAATTTTCCAAGCAAATGATCATTGCATCAGTCGCGCGCACGAGTCCAGAAAAAGGACAATCAACAACCGGTTGAGGAAAGGTGTTCTCCTCATAGCTGCTCGTTCTTTAAGGTTTGACTCTGGAAAATCCATCTTTTCTTTCGGAACTTTAAACTATCAGCTAAAGGAGCACACTAGGCTACAAGGATGTATGTTTTGAAGAGATTGTTTCCCACACCAAAAAGGTACTTTCCCGGATCAGTCGTCTATTATCAAAGAGTGTCGCTTATCGGAAAGGCATGCTACCGACGTAGTATGGCGCAATGGCGAAGTGGGGTTAAAGGCCGAAAAGTGGGAAAAGCTGGAAAATTGAAGTCTTTTGAAGCGATGTTTTTATCCGCCACGAAGCCTCTAAAACTCAAAATTACCATAATTTAGCGAGAAGGCTTCTTCTTCTCTTTTAATTCAATTTCCGGGAGGTTTTTTTTTGTAAAATCTTGGTGTCGATTTGTAACCTTTCAAAGGTCAAAGAACCAGTAAATTGACCTTTTTTGTTGTTGACGTATATTTAGCAAAGACTTCAGAGATTAATTTATCGCCCAATATGACCCGGAAAGTTCAGTGATACGTTCATGGTGCAAAGAAAAGTCCACAAAATTCAGGCATTTGAGTAAAGCTGGGTAAAAAAAAACGTTCTAGGTTGACAGCATTTTTCGTAGTTGGAGTAGTCAAATTTGAAGATCTTTCGCGAGACAAATCAGTCAGACTAAGCGTCAGACATAGATCACCTTTCCCGTTCTGTGATGAGATTTTGGGGAGAAATAATAAATTTCTGTGAAGATCATGTGCCCCCCAAGACTGAATATTTTTGAACTTTGGAAGTCGAAAAGACAGCTGGCAATAAGCGGAATGTGGCAGTTGTTGGATGGGGTGAGTTCCTCTTCCCATCGCTTTTAGTTCGCTTTCCTCTTTTTTGGCGACAAAACCTTTTTTTTTCATGTCATCTCGATCACAAGAACATTAAAACTTGCCAAAAGTCACGTAAGTGTCTACGTGACTTTACGAAGAACTGCCCGTAGCCCCGCCTCCTGATTAGGATCGGCCGAGTGTACAAAAGCAGCGAGTTAGTCAGTTGGCCACAATCACTCTATCACTATTTCCAAACTGTTTATTTGACTAAACGGATCGAGCTATTATGCGTGGTGAGAACTATCAAATGGATCTTGTGGCACACCGCATTGTGTCTCTGCCTGCTGCTATCAATTCGACTTGTTCACTGGAGACCCTCATTCCTTCCAGTGCTACTCTCTATGGAGCTCCTTTAATTCTTTGGACCTCTATGGTAGGGTTTTTGACCAATTTTGATTAAATTTTTTGGGGTTTTCAGGTTCTTCTAGGCTCAATTTTCACCTCATCTCGTCTTGGCTTCCTCTCCATCCAGCGATCTGTAGCCGAGCTCTGTTCTGGCAGAAGATCCCGTCTAGATGTGCTCGACGTCTTCCGAGTTGTGGCCATCTTTTGGGTGATGATCAACCATACTGGCAGTGAGGGTCGTGTCGATATTCTTGAAAGACGGTCTTCCGCTGATTTGTTCAAGAAAAATGTCCACGAGCATCCAATCTTCGGCGCTTTGCTTGGAAATTCAGCACTTGGTGTTGAAATCTTTTTAGTTCTTTCTGGACTTTTAGCGGCTAAGAGCTGGCTTCGTCAGGTAATTTAAAAGGGAGAATAAATAGGAAACAAATATATTTTTAGGCTGATGAACCATTCTATTTGCATTACAAGAAATTCATCTCCAAGAGGGTCTTAAGATTGGCTCCAAGTATTTTCCTCTTTGTTTATTTGGCTGCCGGTCCCGTGATGAAATTCCTTCTTCCCAGGTAGGTAATTTCCATCGATTTTTTTCACCAAAATCTTCCATTTTCCAGTCCTAAACTCTTCTTTTTAAGGTATACATCTACTATGATCTCTGCCTGTGGTTTGAGTGGAATCCTAGCTCATCTAACTTTCCTCGGAAATTGGCAATCAACTCCCACTTGCTTGGGATATCTTTGGTATCTCGGATTGGATATGCAGCTGTATATTGCCGCTCCTTTCCTCCTCCATCTTTTGCATAAGAATCCTCGACGTGCCATCTTTCTTTCTGTTGCGATGATTACCGTATCGATGATCTTTCGTGCCGGCTATTGTACAGCCTATGGAGTTTGCAACAAGAGTGATGTAGACATTCCGGTGAGTTTCGTCTCAAATCGTCACATGGGGACGGGGGAAGAACCAGATTTCGAGAGAGATTGATCGAAGATGAAGAAATTTTCAGTTCATCTCCTATCCCAACCAAGATCCAGCTACTTTGGCCCAAATCTATGGAGGACTGTGGGAGATGTACGGTCGTCCCTATACCAAATGCGGACCATTCATTCTTGGCCTTCTATTCGGATATTTCACTGTCCATTTCGACAAAACAACCATCTCCAATTCCAAGGCTAATTCTCTTTTCGGCGCTTCATTCCTCCTCTCAATCACTGTCATCTATGCCATCCTCCCCGAATATTGGTATCCCGATCAAGGAAATACCATCTACAACACCGTCTACACAGCTGGTTTTCGAACAATCTTCTCAGTTGGTGTCTTGGGAATGATCTTCTCTCTTGTCTACAGAGAAACCAGGTAAATACATTATTTTCACTGACTATTCACATTTCCCCTTTTTTTTCCTAAATTAACCTTTTATTTTCAGCCTAAATGTCTCCCACAATTGGGCAATCTTGGGCCGATTGACCTTCAATGCTTATCTCCTCCATATGCCTATAATCTACATCTTCAACTTCTTGCCTTTCCTCCAAAACGCTACTGGAGCTTTAGAACTTTTAGCTGTAATTCCCTTTGTGTCTGTTCTTTCCTTCACAGCAGCTACTCTTTTTTACATATTTGTTGAGTCTCCCATGGGTAATTTGTCTCTTTTAGCTACCAAAGTTCTATGAGAAGATTGTATCTACGCCATAATTATAATTAAATCCACGGGTTGAGTGAACATATCGGTGTGCATATTGAATCTCACTAGCATTAATAAACATTTTACTCAACTCCAGTCTTCTCTTCGACTAGACTGTCTCTAGCTTGCCTCTCTCACTTTCCTGCACTATTTACTCGATTGTGCAATCGGGCACCACGGCGCTAATCGTTGGTCCTTCCAATATAATTTGCCGTCTTTTTTTCCAAATCTCTATAGTTTCTTCTCTTCTTCTTTTTTTCACAAAATGTCTCTAACTGAAGCTGGTCCCGGTCTATTGGGAACTTATTTAACTTGGGAGGATCTTCAAGAAGACTTTTTTGATCTCTTTGGGCCTGATGCCATCTTGGGAGAGGACAAAGAGGCCAAAGATATTGCTGATGGAAGAGTGAGTCTTTGTTTTTAAGAAGTAAGACTTTAAATTAAGGGATTTGTCTCTAGAATTGCGTTGATTCAACGCCTTTGGAAAGACAAACAAAAAGCTAAGGAAGCCGGCTGGCCAGAGAAATTAGCTGTCAAAATGGTGACTCTCCTTCAGCAGCAAAAATATGGCCAGGATAAAACTGATTCCGATGCTAAGGAAATTTTATGGAAGCAAGTCAGTTTTCCCCTCCTTTCTCTTAATACCACCATAGGTTCATAATGTCGAAGCGTCAATTTACGAGAAATTGGGCAAAGAACAAGAATTGGCTATGCTGAAAACCTATAAAATTAAGCCTTTCTCGGAGGAAAATCTCTCAAAAGGATATCTGATCTTAGAATTTGTGGAAAATGTCGTCACAATTGGGACAGATGAGACGCTAGAAGAAGATCTTGTTCTTCAGGTGGGAAAGAATCTCACTCCTATACTTTCTCTCTCTCTCTCTCTCTTTTAGATTCTAGAAGCATTGGCTCGATTCCATTCCACCACTTATTTATTCTCTGAAGATGAAAGGAAGACTAAAAAGATGGGAATTGTCTCCGATATGTTTGGAAAAATGACAGCTGAAGCGGTTTGCTTGAGGCAGTTTAACAAACTTTTTTTAGTTTGTTGGACCTGCAATCAAGAAAATTGGTGAGAAAGTTAGCGAAGAATCCGCAAAGTACATGAGAGAGGGAGTTGAGAAGTTCAGAGAACCTGAAATGATTCAAAATTTGGACAACATGGCCGAAGAATTAGGTGATTTTCTCAAGATAAATCCAATATTTTCTAGGAATGGAGCGACTTCTCTGCCATGGTGATCTTTGGACTGTCAATATGCTCTTCAATCAGCCTTCCTCGACTAATAAGATCCAACTCAGAGCTCTAATTGACTACCAAATCTGTCACTTTGGCTGCATTGGCCACGATTTAGCTAGGCTGTTTGCTTCTGTTCTTAGCCGAGAAGGAAGAAAAGATCAATCCTCATATTTTATCGAAAAATACTACGAATTTTTGACCAATGCCTGGCCAAACAGCGAAAAAATGCCTTTTTCTCTTGATCAGGTGAGTAGATTCAAGATATCTCGATTTAATTGAGATTTAGGTAAAAGAATCCTATAAGAGATACATCGCTTTTGCTTCCTTCATCGTCGCTATCACAATCGCTGCGTTGATTGAAATGATAGCCAAAAAATCGACTGATCCAGACGGTTATATCCAGCGGTCGTATAAGAAAATCAATGAGTTGGCTCTTGAAATCCACGAAGGCCTTGCCAAATAATAAATATTTTCTAGCAGAGCAAGAATACAATCGATCTTTTCCGAATTGGACAAATCTTGGTTGGATGGGAAACATAAAAGAACGATTCATGAGCGCAGGTTCGTTTGGGTCGGATCTGGCTTTGAGAACTCGGCATGATCAAAACAGAGAATTGATTTGTGGAGTTTGATCAATCGGATTGATCTCCCACCGATTTGATTGAGAAAAGAATCAGAAAAAGGCTTTATTACCCTAATGATTTATTGAATACACTCACGAGCTTCGTCATCAAAAGTTCCTTCCAAATTGAGGGTTCCAATGTCAACCCATTGTTCGGGCGTTGGGTTTCCACCGTGGATGAATTTCTTCGGGATAATGAATTTGATCTTTCTTGAGCAAGGAGTCTCCTCATCTCTGCACTCATGCCAAATATAAAGAACAGGGTCGATTGGAGTTAATTCGTGTGTGGTTCCGGTCAAGTTGAAGAATCCCTTGTCGTCTGTTCTGTTTTCATCCAAAGTGTCATCCGGGTCCGGTCCTGGAAGACTTTTCTAAGAAAACGAGAAAATACCGTAATCGATATCCACAATTCGGACTTTGGTATTGGCGGCGGGTTGAATTCCACACTTGAGATGACCTTTGACGGCAACTCCTTGCTTCCTCATAGCCATGGAGACTCCCAGAATGGCGGCGAGTAAAAAGAGTAGGAATTGCCACCGCATTCTAGACAATATTTTGAAGTAAACAATCGATGTTATCAAAGAGACGACCTTTATCGCAGAGTTAGGACAGTTGATATGAAACGAGAGAGCGAGAGAAGCTGACACGAAAAACAACAGGTGGAGACTAGCTTCAGCAATCTATCAACGGAAAATCATCCTATCCTTTAAACTTTAGATAGATTCTTAGGTTTTAAATGATTTTAACTCAAAATTATATGAAAATCTGGAGATTTTCTTCAATATTTTGGTTTAAAAAATTCAAAATTTTTGGTAATTTTTAGCAGGAAAGTCAGCTCTTTGGTAGATTTATTTCACTGCTAAGCGTAATAAGTAACCTCAGAAAATAAAGGAAATAAAACCAAGTAAATTGTATCAAAAAAATGAAAGAAAATCCAAGAAAAGTGACTGAATCACACCGCCTGTGGCAAATGTTTTCATCCAGAGAGAGAGAGAGGGAAAGAGCTCACACTGGGCAGCAGTTGTTGACCGGCTATTGAGCGACAAAACAAAACCGATAACGGGCACTTATCTTACCTCTTTGTCCTTGTCAACAAAATTCTTCGAACTGTCTGGATCCCCCTGACTAAGAGAGAAAAGTTCCAATTTTGACACAGCTGTGAATAACAGTCGTTATTCATCTCCTCCATTCAACCGGCGACCAATAAAAGGGGTTCACTCCAACGGCAAAATGAAAATAAATGCGGCTGATATCTCTCGCTTTCATTTGTGGAGTCATCGCACCTCCGCCTCTTAGCCAAGGGAATGGATGTTTCCCTCCAGCTGAGCCATTTCCAAACGAATGTGGTTCATTAGATTGGAATCCCAATTATTCTTGTAGTGGAGCTAACTTCAATTTAACATCCGGACGGTAAGATTTAGCTAAATCCATCCAATTTTCAGTTGGTTTGCCTGTTCTTCCCATCAAGATTGCTACAATCGACGAGAACCAAACGAGTGGTGTTATCTCCCCTCTGGCTACCAATGGATAGAGTGAGTTTTAAGTCTCTCATCTATTTCATTTTTAGAAAAGGATGTTTTTGTGATGAAAAGCTCGGCTCTTGTATCATTGAAAGAGCCTCCTATGACTCATATGAGTGGAGTTATTGCATATCTGAGTCAGAATTTATTTGTAATCAACCAACTGGAATTTGTTATTAAACCGGTCGAGGAATTGAGCAAGCGGGCAGGGTGGATACTTTTAGAAATTACAGTAGAAAAAGAGAAAGAAGGAGAGGCAAGAAGGAGAAGAATGTCCTAGCAGAAGTTTGAGTAGTAGTTGTTGGTGAAGCCATCATCGGAGCAAGGGCTGGATCAGAGTTGATGATTGGATAGGAATAATCGATGAATCCTTTTTGAGGATAAAGGAAATTGGTAATCATTTGCGCCGCCGGACCAGCTCGATCTGTCGGGACCATATGTCCAGCCCCTTTTACAGTCAAAACATCGATTTGAACCGCCTGTCCTTTTCCTGATTTTCCAGTATATCTCTGGTTGAATCCAGCAATCTGATCATTATTGCTATAAAGCCAGGCAGCTCGAGTTCCAGACTGAAATTATTTTGTCCCTCTTCTTTCAAAATAAAGCCCACAGTTAGATTAGTTTTAGCAGCAACATCTCGAATATGCCAAGCGTCTCCCAAATAATTGCAAACCTAAACTTAAATTAATCCATTTAAAAAGGTTCTTACCGTATCTACATCTCCATTATAAATCAAGAATCTAAAATTAGGGATCTGAATAAAGATCTTCTTCTATTAAATTCTTAACTCACATTGACATTAGCCAAAATGTCTAAGAAGAAGGGCAGAGTATCAGAAACTGTGATGTGATATTGATCGTAGATAGCATCACTAAAAAGAATTAAATACTGTATAGTCTGTTCATAAAAAAGACGGCATCCTTCGTATCCAATAAAGGAGCTTTGTAGGCAAGACCCATTTTATCCTTTAAAAAAGCCTTTAGTAAATTTTAGGATAAAAATGAGTCTCGCCGCAAAACCCCTTTGTTGAATACGAAGAATGTCGTCTTGTTTATGAACAGACTATACCAGTTTTTGAGTGAGAGACTCACTTGCAATCTCTCCACTCATAGAGTCCCTTCTTTTGATTCCTCCAAGCAGTCGGAATATTTAGGGCGTCTTGAACCGTTCGATTGTTCAAATAAGCGGCGACAGCATCCTCATTCCAGCAATTATATCCCCATTCTGTATCGGTAGAAAGCCGATTGATTGTCATCTGGATACTGTAATATTCTAAAAGCTTCTAAATACCGCTGTATTTGAATTGAGATCAAGACTCGTCGTGTAATGAGTACTTCTTTTGCTTCTTCTTCCTTCCTTTCTACTTTTTCCACTTCTTCGTTTATAGCCAGAGGCTTCGGAAGAAATTGTATCGTAACAATCCTGGTAGTAATTGTATTGGAACATACTGAGCAAGGCATTTCTTCAGAAGACGAAGGAACTTACTTTCCGGGCATGGTAATGAGTGGATTGATCAAGTTTCCACAAGTATTATTTGCGCCAATGAAGTCGATCCCATTGGGCATTCCTGTGTCTGGATTTTGAGATACCATATTTGCAGAGAAATCATAGCCATCAACATCCACTGCTCCTGGTGTTTTACATTCCTTTTTGATTGTTTCCCAATCACTAGAAAATTACATTTTTAAATAGAAACTTACTCTAAAGAAACTCTTCCATGATAAGCACTCCACAAAACTAAAGAATTTTGAAGATATTTCACATTCATAAAACCGTTGCCAATAGCTGAGCCTTGGAACTTAGTATTGGGAAAAGTATTGTTATTGATTCCATCAACCAACAGCTTCGTCAGCATGGGGATATAAATCCCGGCGTAGGATTCTCCCGAGAGGAAGAAGGTTCGATTCGAATATCTTGGCTGAACACTGTAAAAAAAGATAAAATAAATAAAAGGGAGAACGCTACGTTTTGAAAAAATCTGACAGAGCATTGTAGTTTTGCCAAGCGGTTTGCCAATCATCGGCATTGGAGAAACTATCAGTTGTGTTATCGTAGCTGAATCCTACACCAATGGGAGATTCCAAATAGAGGACATTGGCTTTCTGAAAGAACAATGGAATTTTTAAAATAAAAGCCTCACCAAATTCCAAGAATATGGATTCTCGTATAATGTCTGTCCATCTTTATTAACTTGAAAAGGTCCCAACTCTTCAAACAATCCAGCAACAGAAGAACAACCCGGTCCGCCATTAAACCAAACTAGAAGGGGATCAGTAGCTGGATCGCTCCTAGATTCCGTCAATCTATATCAGCTAAATGCATGGAAAGCGAAAAGAAAATTACATGTAATGCATCTTCCAAGTGCCATTAGTATTGGCATTTAAATAGCCAGAATAAGTCTTGAAATTGACTTGAAAAAGGAGACCAGGCAGATTTTTAACCAAGTCATATTCTCCAGCAGCTAGAGTAAGGGAGAAGAGTCCCAAGAGGGGAAGAATCATCAAGATCATTCCTAAAAATGAGACGAAATAATAGAGAATTGGCACAGGACTGGAGTCCAGAAATGCCATGACACAGTGCGCAAATATAGAGAGAAAAGTGTCAATGATTTGGTGTCTTTTGGCTCCCGCAGATTTGGAACGGCGATATAGAGTGGCTGAAAAAGAGCTATGCGAGAGGCCAGTGAAATCGTTCTATCCACTATTTGGCCAGTCTATGGCGCATAATAACCATCGAATGAATTACTTTTGGCAGTTCAATTGTTCAGGTTTTATAAAGGGAAGGGAGAATTGAATGGATTGAGCTAAAAATTGACCTAATTCGAGTTAAAAGCTCACAGACCTGAATTAGACAAACAAGGAAATGACGCTTCTTTTGTCGAAAAGTTTATCCACCTGTGGCTAAAAAGTCTTGGGATCAAATAGAGTGGGAGAGGACTATTTCCATATTAGAATTTGTCCCCCAACTGACCTCACAAATACAGGCAAACGACTCAAAAATCGGCTTAGTGAGGGAGAGAGGGGGCAAAATAAAAGTCACTGTTCCTCTCTCTCTCTTTGACAATGTAGCTAGATAAACAGAGAGTTGAACTTTGGTGCAAACTTGAAGACTTCAAAAAGTAAGGAATAATTGGCGTCATTTTTTCAAAGAATTGAACTAAAAATGAGGTGATGAGCCGAAAAACGAGGCCGTAAAATGGCCCTGATACGCGTCAGCCAGTTCCCGTCCATTTGATATCTCTGTCTCTGATATGAGACGAAAGTAGGATTAGACTGATAGGCTACTAAATTCAATTGAGATTATGTCAAATCATCACGAACATGTAGGGAAGTCTGTAGCTTTTTGCCTGACAACTCATCGAGAACTGTGGATATTTGATGGGAAACTGAATTGCCAACTTCCTTTAGAGCTGGATAATTGCTTCCGGCATCTAGACTCCAGCCATTTTTACCCAAACAAAAAGCAAAGCTAACAAAAAAGCGAAAGAAGATGACCGGGGAGAACGGCGCTGTTGATGAGTCGTTTTTGAAATAAAACTTTGACTATATTCGATTGGAGATGGATTCACATAGCGCTTTTAAAAGAGAAAAAAGATGAAAAAGAGACAGATTCCCATGTTCTTCACCTCGCTAAAGAGATAGCACTCTGGGGAAGAATCTCAGCTAGAGGATTAGCCGACTGTCACTCTTTTTCTTTCTTACAATGGTCTTCCCAAAAAAACCCAAAAAAGATTCTTTCCCCGATCAATAAATTTTAAATTCTACGATAAAGATCTCCACACTCCTCTCGCACATGTTCGTCTCCTAAGGATATTGTCATGCGCGGCGCGGGGATGTCAACCCTCGCGAGATGGCTGCTTCTGGCTGTCGGAAAATGTTTACAAGGCTATCTTCCTTTCTTCCATATTTCTTGGAATAGAAAAAACTCAAAAAGAGAGTACAACAGGAAGGCTGAAGAGAGAAAAACCTCCGGTCATGTCAGTTTGGCGCGAAGGTGACTGGAGCATGGGAATTGAGCAAATGTTTTGGTTGACTCTTTTGGCCGCCGAAGAGTCTAGTTATTGGAGTTGAGAGTAAATACTAAAAGATTAGTACTGTAATCATGCGAATTTCAAAGCAAAGATCGACTTGACATCGCTTTTAGGATGCTTTTTTCTTCAAACAATTGAGAAGAAAAGGGCTCCAAGATAATTCATTCATCATGGATATTTGTTTCACCTTCTAACGGCCGGGATTATATTTTCTTTAGAAAGCTTAAACGCACTTGCTTCAATTAGCGGTGCGATCAAACCCCTATCACCTCACCGTTCCCATCCGCAATTGTCTCCCAGTTATGTTACAGTCTCCTCCCCCTTAATCCGAGCCAGTCGAGTCTTCTTCTCTCTCTGGGAACAGTCTCTCATTCGTTGTTCTCTCACAACAATGACTATTTTCAGTTTCATGGCATCATCTTTTCACTTTTCTCCATATCCACATGAAACTGTTCAACAAGCTGTTGTCGTGAGTTTATGAAACTAGAGAGAAAGATAGGTTCAGAAAAAGCAGCTGAAGAATGAAAAAGAGAAGGAGAGAAGAGATCGAGAGGCTGAACTAGTTGGAGAATTGAGACGACTTGTAGCTCAAATTGATCAAGATTTCATGCAGACGTGAGTAATTTACCCCCAACAAAGCACTTTAAATCGCTTGCTATCTCAAAACCCCGATTACAGGAGCAAATTGGAGAAGATGGATGTCCTTCGAGGAGCCAAGGAGCTCATCGAGAAGCAACATCGTGAGTCCTTGGGAATATACTCCCACAACCCCTAAAAATTCAAAAATAATAACACCTTCTAAAAGAATAATACGATCGCCTTATCTATACGACCTGCTAAATTTCCCATTGGCATTTTTGCCCAATAGTTTCCCATTCAATTAGTTTTATAGGCGAGATCTCCAATCTGAAAGTAGCTCTTCGCCAGAGTTATGCCCTCCTCCAACAGCAAAATCTCTTCTCAGAATACCATCTCTACTGGCAGAATTTGAAGAAGCAAAGTTCGAAAGAGAAAGAGTAGGTTTTTAGGAAAACTTTAAGATTTTTTTGTAGTGAAAAACAAAATCCTAAATCGAAGACTCCTGAACCGAATGAAAATTCTCTTTGCGAATCGAATATCGGAACTCCCAGCTTGGATGCATCCACTTCTTCTGAAGAGAGCTCTTCTTTTGACACTGGACGTCAAAGCAAAGTCTGGCGTGGCTGGTAATTCCTACATATCGTGTTATCGCATTTAAATTATTGCCAATAAAGTATTCTCCTAAAGAGTACTGTAGCTTATGTCATTCTCAGAAAAATGGCTTCCGGTTCCCTCATTATTAGCGAGATGAGCCGAGAGAAAACTCCCGCTCCACCTAATTTAGCACTTCTCGACTCTATTTGCCGCCTTTTATCTCGCAAATGATTGTTTCCTCGGGTTACGGCGGCTTGTGTACTCCTCTTGGCAGTCATATTCTCTTAGGGCAGAGCATGGCTAAACTTTATCGCAAAAAGAGAATCAAAAGGTTGAGGTAATGTCCATTGAAGGATTTAAGATTGAAGATACTTTGACGATACTGTTAGTTTTTAAATGGATTTGAGGTAATTTCATCAGGAAGAAGACTGAAATTTTTTCAGAAAATTTAAAAATTCTTACATTTGTTTAACTTCCTAGCGATAAAATAACGATAGGGAGCGTTGACAGCGAGCATACTTAATGAACTAACAGTTCCATGAATTATAACCAAAAACATGAGGAAATTGTACAAAGCTGAAATGGAAATAAAATCTTTAAAAAAGAGGGATTTACACTGATTGAAATAGTCGATCAAATAGCCGAAGACCATCAGGGCGACTGGAGCAAAATAGAAAATGAATGGAATGGAAATCTGCGTAACTAATGTGCTCAAGAAGTAATATTGCAGCTGGCGAGTTTTTTCCGACATCATATTCGAGCGATTATTTAAAAACAAAAAGGAATCCAAAACACAAAAAGTACAAATAAAAAGAGTAACTCCAGCCAGAATAATTACTCCACTGAATGTCAAAATGAAATAAATTCGAGTAGATGAAGACGAAACAAAAGCATAAACACGAGGATCCATGAGATCTGCTGGAGAACAAGAATATTCTTTGAATATTTCCAATTTAATTGAAATTTGATCGGGAGTCAAATAATAGATGATTGGAGGTATGATGACCACATAAAGAAGGTAAAGAGATCCTCGAAAAAAGATATAAAAAGTATCCGATTGACGGGTTGGATAGCCTATTGGAAGAATAATAGCGTGGCGATAACAGAAGAGATGGATAGCTGCTGCGAAAGAACCAAACAAAAGACAAATCACTAATATAACCTGCCAGAGCATGGGCATTCCAAGACGATAGAAGATCCCATGAGGCCAAGCCATCATTATAGGGAAATAGATAACCGGAGCCATCCCTGTGTTCATCCCTAGTTCAAATCCAGTACACCTGAATTCTGAAGTTCAACAACTGGATTCTCAATAGAACTCGCCATAACTGATAGTTCAGTAAGTACCATTTGTATTCCTTCATAGCTTGACTAGACTTAGAAATTATCACATAGATAGTCAATAGATTGAAAGGAATCGAAATGAGAGAAGATCCATGTACAAAACTTAGATAAATTAAAGGATAGGTATCAAATTCTGGACAAATAATACTGTAATTCATGCGTATTTTTTAAGTTTCAAAAATGAAAGCAGTTACTAGCAAGGTACGAGGTTATCAATTATTTATAGTCTAATTATGTTTTATCAGGTGATTTTCTGGGAGAAATTGGTGTTTGGAATCTCAAAGCAAAAATATATAAAAACAACTTATTAAAATAAACAGTTTATTAAGAAAAATATAAATATTTCATCGACAAAAGGAAGATGGAGAGAGAATAAAAGCAATCGAGATGATCACATAAAAATACATAATGTCAAATCGAACCTTCTTCATGAAAATAACTTTCTCAATCATTTTGATGCTCTGCTCCCTGACCTCCTCTTGAGTCGCCAGTAGCTTTTCCAAGAAAAACACGCTTTGTAGATACCGTTTGAATTCGTTCTCCGGTCTCTATAAAATATAATTGATAAATAAAAGTACAAAACAAAAACTAACCATTATTGATTTGCATTTCTTCGCAGACAATGTGACGACCGATGACTGTATTCTCTCCGAATAAGGTGAGGAGCTTGGATGAAATGTTAATTTCGGCCTTGCCATTCTTATTTGTTTTAAACTTCCCAAGTACTGTGCCATTTACAGCCTAAAAGTAACGTTAATTGAACAAAAGAGCAACTTACCAGTCCAGTACTGATTTGTAGAAGATACCAAAAAGATGGTCACAATCTCTCAACGTTATCAATCTTGACTGGATCATTTGGAGTTGCCTAAATGAAAGTTTCCGAATTAATAAAAAAGAATTACTTAAGTAAATTCTATTGCTCCGGGTGCTTCACTTCCGCATGACACCTCAAGTGTCGCCTTGGCACTTACTGCAGAAGGTGCTGGTGAGATAGACAGGTTGTCAGCTATTAGGTTGTAACATAAGTATTGAGGCAAGTGTCATAAATTAAGCCTATTGGGCACGGCGGACACGATCGAGCTGCTCATAATAAACATTAGAATTAACTGTCTTTCCCTGCTCCAATAGTTCTCAAAATATCGGACCATGCCGGTCCCACCATACACACATCGCCTTTTTGGTCCGAAAATCCTTCCTGGGCGTTTGTCCGGGCTTCTGACCAGGCGATCTCCACTCACTATTGCGCTTATCGTTTACAAAATGGATCCATTTCTTGTCGCATGCCACAATATAGTTGAAAAATGGTGATCGGCGGGCTCTTCGAAGCAGTTTGGACGCTATTTACACTCGTTTCCGTTTTTAGTCTTTTATGAGTTCTTTTGGAATCCAGTGACTTTTTAGCCATTTTTTTCCTGAAAAAACAGGCTATCCACACCTTAAAGCAAAGGACTAATCAGCAGCATGCAACTTTCTAGAAATTTCCATGTGGCTGCATTGAAAATCTTCGGCCAATATCCGAGTAGTCATCGAAGAATGGGTTTCAGCAGCGCAGACGACAGTGGCTCGGTCGACTTCCTGAAGGCGCCCAGTTCGTTTTTTGCCGGCAATATCCATCTGATTATTTCTAAACTTGGAGAACTATCTGTATACTGTCGCTCTGGTCACTTTTCCATGTCCTTTGGCATGGTTGATGTTTTCCAGCGCCTCTTTTTCGCTATGGCCCAGCTCAAACTCAAATTTCAACAATTCCCGGCTAATGCCTCTAGTTTTCTCCGTTTTCTAAAAATCAAAAATATTTTTAGCAAAAATTGAAGCTCAAATGCTAATTAACAAGAATGTGCAAAAAATTGGCAACATCATACAAAAAAAATCGAATTTATGATACTTGTCTCAATATTTAGGTTACAACCTAATAAATTATTAAATGAACTTCAAACAAAAGACGACTTACAGTCTTGCAAACGAATATAATTTGCAATTTCGTTTACCGCCATGAAAACGGCAAGAGGTATTGATCTTGCTATCTCCTCATTTCTCCCACTTGCTTCGAATTCTTCTAACAGGGTGACTATTGTTAATACCCGCAAACGAGCATCCTCGAACGACATAAGGCCTAACAAATTGAAACTTAGAGGAAAAGAAATTTTTTTAAACTGTCCCTTTCTTCCTCGAATTTTTTTTCTAAATTTCAGGGAAAGTTCTAGCTAAAAATAGAGAAGAAAAGGGGCCTGATATTCCAAGGGGAAAGGAATAAATTCGAGGGGAAGGTGACTAGCATTTTTGAAAAATTAAAACAATGGGAGAACCATCAAAGAGCCGCCGTGCACCCCACTTGTTTCTAATTATAATTGGATAAGAAAATTTTAAAAAGCAAACATTTGCACGTCTGATTGAGGAAAAAAGCACGATAAGATGAGGAGGCTCCTTCAGCGGTACAATATTGGTTTACGTTTTTTAAGTATCGCTCTATTCCACGAATTCCTCAGAAATGAGCCCGTTTCAATTTATTTTAATTTCTTCTATACGTCTTAAAAGTAACGCAATCTTTTGGCAAAAATTCTGGGAATTAATTTACATAGATATAGAAGTATATTATCAAGTCGTAGAAGAATTTAAAACGTAGAGCTTTCTATTAATTTTAGTCGTTTTTACAGACAAAATCATTCCGTAGAAAAGACTTTAAGAAAAAGCTATTTTATTCCAACTTTTGCAGAAAAAAAAAGATTTTTTTTAGGAAATTGAAGCGATCTCTCCAAATTTGGCTATTATGCCTGGCTGGAGGAGCAGCTGGCTCATAATTCAGCGGCGTTCAAACTCCTCTAAGCGAGTCTCACTCCCTCTAAATTCTTAATTTAACAAATAAAAGCGTTTCAAACCCACCCGAGACTGTAGAGAACATCGTTCGACTGGCAGTCGACTTCTTGGAATAATAGAGAAATTTCATGGCTAAGGAACACGTGGGGTTTGTGCGGTAATGAGCTGAGAGAGTGATGTATGGGCTGGCAGGCGGCATGCGAATCCAATCTCGCCAAGATTAATTCTGTATGCTGTTGATAAATAAATGTATTACCGATTACCATCACTTTTTCGTCACGTCCAAACGGAAATTGAGAGCCACAAAAGGGCGTCTAGACGATGTTTCTCATCCAAAGAAGCTCTCTCTTCATTACGAGGCTTCTATCTCAGCAAGGGATTGCAACTAATCGATTCTGAAGGATTTGATTTCCTCTGTAGCTTTTTTAAACAACACATGTCTGAGAAATATCAATAAAAATCCGAAAAAGGGGGCTCAAATGATATTGTAAACATCAATAACAATCAATTTCATGGGATTTCGCTATGACCATATCTCACCAATGGTGGGTGGATGAAATCCAATGGATTGAGGAAATCAAATGCTGAAAAGCGCGTTAAGTAGAGCTTGATCTCATCTACAACTTTTTAGTTTATCAAATTTCTGAAAGACCCAAAACAAAAATGTAAACTTTAAATGCAAATAAAACGGATTTATTACACCCACTCCCAAATCGTGGATTTAGCATAATCGGCTTCAATTCAGGTTATTTTTCTGTTCATTTTAACAGTAATTTGATACGGTTTTCGGCCCTCCTTTTTTTCGCGACAATCAACTACTCGACTTGCCGAAAGAGTGTGATCCTCATATTTTATTTCAAATCCCAATGCCAAAAGATCCCTTTCACTGGTTGTGCCTATCGGGACATGAAGATGCAGAAACTGAAGAGCATGAGTGCCAGATAGGCAATTCTAAAATCACCTTGTCTATCTTTCAAACAAATACCTTGATGTATTGCAAAAAGAAACTCGGGGGTAACATAGCAAAATAAGTTAGTTGAGAATTCTTTAGCCTTTCGGTCGATCAGACCCTGCAGGTAGGCGTTGTCGATGTAAGAATTTAAACAAACTGAGTAACCAAAGTATAAGCTTAGATTTTTAACCTAAATATTGTTGGTTTGAAAGCCAGAAACCTACAGTTTGAAGTTGCGGAAGAAGCTTCCGAAATTTCTCCACTTCCTTCAATTTCAATTTCGGAGGGTCAGTTATATATAAGGAATTTGGACCTTAAATATTTGTTGGCTTTCAGAGAAGAATCGAGAAGATCTCCACTAATGTTGTGCGGGAATGGGGTTTTGAAGAATCCCGTCCCGCTTTGAGAATCCCTCCACTCATCCAACCCACTCTTTAGATTCTCAATAAATTCCCACTCTTCAGCACTAAGCTCTGTTTCTTTTGCACGTTGAAATTGATAATTGGTTAAATATCTATTGCATCTTATTATGTTGATTACAAACTCCTTCGAGAGAAACAATCTTCTTTTTTTGAACAATTCTGTTGCTCTTTTAAAGAACTCGCAGCTTATGGAACTCTAAACAGTCTTTCTTCTCCTATAAAATACTTATAAAAGCGTGGTTTTGAATTGAAAAAAGGACATTAGTTTTTCAATGAGAGAAATGGAGAATTCGCAACTCTGAGAGAGGGGGCAAGTAGAGCATTGTTCTTGGTTCTCTTAGTGAAGGCAGCATTTGTATTGCCCGAAGTGAATCCTCGTTATCCTCACCGACGACAAAAAGGCGAAAGGTTTCGTATTTTCTCGATTTATTTTCGATTGACATTCTAGTAAAACAAGTTTTTTTCATACTAAATACTTAATTCACAGTCTAAGACAACTCACATTTTGACTGATTTGCAGAGAGAAAAAGCCATCCGAATTGGCTGGCATGGCAGATGTCGGAAGCGTCTAGCCAATGGCTCAAAACGTAGGCGCTCCCTCCAAGGGAGAAAATCCCCAATAGATGTAAGAATCTCCTCACGACAGGTGTTCATCGAGTTATTTTGGGGGAAGTAATTTTGTCTAAAAGAAGACCAACAGCGGACTGACTGCTTGCGATATTGGTTGAGTATTATATGGCACAACCAATGGATTTTTACGACCAAAAATGAATCAAATCAGCGGCATTTACGGAAAATTGAATTTCGTCGATTTTTCACAGAGAGAGAATGGCTTCATTGGTAAGACCGTTACCGTATTCTATCGCAAGCATTTAGGATGTCTTGACGATAAGGCCAATTATTATGAAGCCAATGAAGATCCAACAGAAGTCTCTGGAAGGGAATATAAATGCAAGAGGACTCCCTACAAAAGCGTTGTGTTTTAATCAAGGCTTTGTCAGAAAGAGTAAAATAAATTTATTTCGAACCACACAACCCGACAGAATTTCTACAATCACAAATTACTTTTCCTTTTGTTTACAGCATCAATTAACAAGTTGGCTACATAGAAGATTCTATCCTTCTCAGAATTGGCGCCAAATGTCCCCATCCTCCAGATTTTTCCCACTGTTTGGCCCAATCCTCCAGCGATTTCGATTCCCTCCGCCATGAGCTCATCTTGCACCGCTTTCCAATCAACTCCTTCCGGAACTCTAATTGTTGTGAGACAAGGTAGTCGCCATTCCGGCTTTTCCACAAAAAGCTTCAATCCAGCTGATTCCAACTGAGAATAGAGACCTTGAGAGTTGTTTTGATGACGTTGAATCACCTCATCAATTCCCTATTTTATTTTTACAGATATTGTCTTCTACAAACCTTTTTGGCGATCTCAGCTAAAGCTTCTCTCAACGCGTAGACAGTTGAAATTGGAGCGGTATGGTGATATCTTTTTGTCTGATTGTCACATCCCCAATAATTTCCAAGCTCTAACGCATCGAAATAGAAACTAGCCACTCGGGAGTCTCTATTCTTAATCTTCTCGATAGCTCTATCAGAAAATGAAATCGGGGCGAGTCCTGGTGGAGCATTAAGGACTTTTTGAGTGGCAGAGTAGACACAATCTACTCCTAGTTCATCTGCATTGAATGGAGCTCCACCTAGGGAGGCTACCTGGGAAAAAATAATAAAGAAGGGTGTAAAAAGGATCTACCGTATCCACTAAGAAGAGGGTATCAGTTTTGCGGCAAGCTGCGCTAATTCCTTCGAGAGGTTGCGCTACTCCAGTCGAACTGTCTCCATGACAGACAAATATCACTTTGGGATGGAGTTCTTCCAAAGCTTTTTCAATTCTCTCCAACGGCATGGCTGTTCCTAATGGAGCGTCGATAACATGGATATCAAGGCCGAGTCTCTTTCCGAGATCAGCTGCTCGTTGACCCCAAAGTCCAATTTGTACAACTAGGAGGCGTTCTCCCCTCTCTAGGAGATTCAACAAAGCGCATTCCATTCCAGCATGGCCTGACGAAATGTTTCATTTTCTAAAAGAACCTCACCTGTGCCACTAACAGCAAAAGTGTAGGCGTTGTTTGTTTTGAAAACATATTGCAACCCTTCACGAGCATCGGACATTATCTCAAATCTTATTGTAGTTTTTAAAGGGGATGAGCCAACCTTTATGAATTCTGGATGAAGATGTCCCAAAAGATTCCTTCCTTGTGCTTTGGCAACCGAATCTACCATATTGGAAGGCCCAGGACCGTAAAGCATTCTCGGTGGGATCCTCATCTCCTCCAATAAGCTGGTTGGTGGAGGCTTTTGAGCCATCGCAGCCACCTGGATCTTTTCCAATGAGACTAAGAAAAGAGCGAAGACCTGGAGGGACAGAAAACGACGAAAGAGGGGACGCATGGCTGGGATGTTTTTGAGGAAATGGTGTAATGGAGAGAGCGAGGGTGGGGAGTTTTCTTATTCGATCTTTACGATAAACAAGCGAGAGTGACCTCTGTTTCTTTTTAGAGTTTCTTTTGACAATTTTCACCATAATTTTCGAATTTTAATGCCCTAACGTTGCTTCAAAACTGATGAAAATTGCTAAAGTTTCGAACAAAAAAATAACAAAAGTTCTTCCTCACCATTGGCTCGAATAGGCGTACTCTGGCCAGTTGGCGAAGTGAGCGAGCAGCAGCAGTCGTCCACATTGGTCAGATTGATAAGGAACGGAAACAACTGGCCAGAGTCAAGGGAAGAGGAAAACATCAAAAGCCATAGCTCTCCCACCTTATTGGGAGAGTAGAGGCCTTATCGTGTTGGGTTTGGTCGTGGCCTCTAATCGATGCGCAATGGGGCGCAGTTTTTTGAGTGTTCGTTTGTTTTCTATTTATTTTTTGTCGAAAGAGACAAAAGAGAAGCCAGTATTTTTTTTTCGAAAGTGTGACGTAGATTCTTGTTATTTTGAATTGTCAAAAAATGACGACATAGCAGAAAGAAAATAGAGAGATAAGATGGGAAATGAAACTAAAATATGATAAGAAACTGTACGAATCAACCAACGAGGAAGTTCAAAATGGCTAAAAAAAATTTGCTAAAGGCCTTTTTTAAGGATAAAATGGGTCTCGCCTAGAAAACCCTTTTCTTGGATACACAGGGCGTCGTCTTTTTTTATGATCAGGCTATACGGAAGTTTAAGCTGGGCATTTCACTTTATTCCTATACGTTTTGAAATATTCACAATTGCAGATAAAAGCAGAGATTAGCGCCAGACATAAGCTGAATCTTTCGCTTCTTCGCCCCAATTTCTGATCTAACTACTGTAGCCACTGTCAGCAATCACAATTCATAGATGATTTTGTTTTTAGTTTAAGCTTAGACTTGGTGCAGATGTATCAAAGATTTTTCTACACGCACATGGTCAAATCTGTCAGTAGTACTTCATTCCAACTCATGGCTTTCGGCATTCTCTTGCTGGTGCTAACGCTTGTAATAAAAAGAAAATGAACCATGGAGTTGATCTCCAGTCGCGGGAATAGAAAGACCCTCGAATCAGCCAAAAAGAAATTTGATCCAACCCTATTGAATGAAACAGAATTGGCTACCTTGACACTCCCCAGTTGTCCCCAACCAGAAGTTTCCCTCCCTCCTATCTGGTCGAAAGTGCCTGTTTGTCCGCGAAATCCCTCCGTTTGAATGGGGATCAGTCCTCGTCGTGTTTCATGCCACGGGGCGCAGCAATACAAGCTTGTCGGCGGCATCAATTCCGGGACCGGTCTTGCTTCGTCTTGCCATGTCCATCCTTTTCCTCTCTGATGGGAAAGAGTCTAGCCGAGATCGACAGGATCGTTGCCGAGTTTGAAATGCGCGCAAAGGGTCATGGTTTGTTTTCAGACATCCCTTCCCTTTCCGACCCTCGAGCCAAGGACAATGGCTGTCACAAAAACCGTGATTTATGTGATATCGGCTGAAAAAAAACGGGGTCTCCCCGTCCGTTCTGATGATCCTTATAATGAGATTCTTTCGCAATTTTTCAATATTTCTGCCCTCTTTTTCGTACCGTATTCCTCTCTCTCTCTCTTCTTTTTTCTCTTGTTCTACAAAGTTGTGGAGAAGTCAAGTCTTTTATAAACATTTTGCCCATCTGACGTGGCTCTGCACAGTCCTGCGCTCTTGTTTTCTTATTTTTCTGCGCAAATATATTGTGCAAATCTCTTTTTTCTAATAGTTAGCTGCTGGAACTATGATTTGTACTGTTTTCGTGGATCCAACTTTCTTAGAATGTTAGCATTTGACCGCTAGACAGTCATTTTTCGGTGATACGGCTCTGACAAGCTTTCTAGAAAACGTTTATCTGTTATTTTGAAATAATTTCTTTGATTGCTTTCAGCAGCTTTTTTTCTGATTCATTAAAAAGTTAAGTTTTCTGGATTTGTTTGAGATGTTCTGGCAAAGCGTGCAATTGCAGCGGAGATCAATGCTTCCTTTTGCAACAGATCATGTTGAAAGATCATTTTTCTGATAAAAAATGTTTAAAAAGCTGTAGAGGAGATTAAAAAATCTGAAACAAAAATCCAATTGAAGAAATACGGCAAGCTGAGGAAATGTTTGGAGTTCAAGACATATACTTTTCCTAGTGTTTTGCCTCTTTTTAGCGGAAGTTGAAAGCCAAAACTTGCAAGAGATTGTTTATAAATCCCCTTGACGCCCTTCAAAACAAAAATCCACGCAAATGTGCAGCAACTGCCTCATTTTCAAACAATCTTCCTCCTCTTTCTGGCTTTCCGCCGCTCTTTCATTTGTCTAGCTTTCCCCTTCGAATTGTCTCGATTACGTGTCGCTCTTCGGTTGAACATGTTTGTTCAGCTACTCTCTTGACCAGCGGCAAATAGATGGCTAGAGATGTGGCATTTTTTAAAGAGAGAAAATTCCATTCCCAGCTAGATTTTGCCCGATTTTTCAGCAATTTTCCAACAATTTCTTGTGGCATTTTTAGAGATTTTGTATATCCTTTCGATTCTTGAAAAAGTCAAAATTAGAGAGTAGTTTGATAAATTTTGAAGTAGACCAGCACTTGACAAGTATTTTTGCTTAGAAGAGGAAGTAAACAAGATTTTCAAGAGCTTGGATGGAAGGGCAGCTGGTAGTCTAGGAGGTAAACATTTTCCTTTATATTTCAACAGCTTTAGCCAAAGAATCCTAGGCGTACTTCATCCCAAAATATCTTTCTTTAACTTTTTTTTGCATAAAAAGACAATTTTTATTCACACAAATCAGAACAAAATTACACTCATTTTACTCCTAGAAAAGAGTTGATTGAAGAAAGTTAAAACAACAATTCTTGTTAGAAAGGAAAGATATAGATTCTTGTCTATAAAAAATAATCAAAACTTACTATGTTTCAGAATTCAAACAAGGGAAAAAAGAGGTTATAACTTCAATAATAATTATAGCCACCAAGGCAGCTACAACTATGAAGAATCGAATTGAGCCCATTTTGGATAAGAAATGAGACTTGGAAAGGGAGGAAAATGACTTATAAGAGAGGAGAAAAAGCACGCTTTGTATTCCTTCAAAAGGCCTTGCAAAAAAAATTCTCTCATTTCTTAAAAGCTTTATCACTTTCTGTCTATCCGATACTGTATCCCCAAGGAGTTTAACTTCCTTCTAAGTTTGATTGAGATTAAGTCCTACAAAAAACACGAAAAGAGCAGCTCCTTCAGCCTTTGTAATGCGCTTAAGCGATTGGTCAATTTCTTCACAACGCCTTCTAGTCGAGCTATTTGGTAGTTTTTCGCTCCCATTGAATCTGAATGTCCGACATGTTTCTGGCTCCTTTATTGCGCAGGAATTCCAGGCTGCTCACTCGAAAGAAACTTCTGAAAAACCGCAAGCCGGGAAATGACTCGACTGTTCAAACACTTGCACGAGGGAGAGAAATGCCTCGCCCTCCTCTCTCTCTCTCTCCTATCCTCTTCATGTTCCTTTTTTCAAATTTCCCAATCTGCAGCTATTATCTTTCGTTCATTTTCCAGCTGATTCACACCTTTTGGCGCCAGTGATTTTGGCGGCTTCTCCCAATAGAGAAATAGAGAGAGAGAGAGAGACCAGGTGTATCCATGCAAATTAGGGTCAAAGTGATTATATTTCGGGAGAGAGAGAGGGTCCCGATCGATCCCGACTGACCACCCTGATTTTACACTACGAGGGGCTGCTGGCTTGGCTGTGGGTTAGGACAAGACACCAGAGACAAACGCGCGCGGGCATGGTCGGAAAGAGAGATAGAGACGCAGAGGGAGCTGAAGTGGTCGGCGGAAAGTTTCGAGTGCGACTGCGGAGATCAGCCGGGGACAACCGTTCCAGCCTATTCGTCTCTATTTCATTCTTTCTTCTTCCTTTCTTTTTTTGTTGTTATTCCTCATTTTTCCAGGAGAATGGTCCGAGATGAGGACGATATGGACCTGGAAGAGGCAACTAGTAACGCCTCTATGCTGCAGAATAAACAACAAATCACTTTCCAGGGACAAAATAAACGAAGAGTGAGTCCTTTTCTTCTTTATTTCTTATTTTTCTCTATATTTCTATCATTCCAATCCTCGAGAAATTACCGAAAAACTATCCGGACGCGCAAAAATTTTCATTTTCCACCTTTTTCTGCCAGATTTTCGAGAAACCAATCGATTTTTATGCTCAAATTCGTGAATTTCAAAGCCAAAACCTTGAATTTTTTAATAATTTTGGATGAAAGAATGGTAAAAAGTTGAGAAATCGTTTCAATTTGATCTATTTTTAGATGAAAAGATGAATTTTTAGTGTTTTTATTGCTAGAATTTCCACATTTGAAGTGATTTTTCAATCTTTTCTTGTTTTTTTCTCATGAAAATCGCAGAAATGTCAACATTTTCCAGCCAGTCATCGATTTTATCTGTTTTATTGCGATAATTTTGGGCGATTTCACTCTATAACTCATGTTTTTTTTTAAAAATTTTCTGCCATTTCATTGAAATTGAGCCATTTTTCTATGCAATTTTGGGCCAAAATTCATCAAAATTCCTCTGTGATTGGCTTGTTTTTCTTCTTTCTTTCGCCATCCAACGATCCATCTCATGAATTTCTCTTTGCATATTGGAAACAATTGAAATGCTTTCCCAGGTTGCCAGGGAGAGATGGCGCTCTCCTTATTGTAAATTTTGTATAGATTTCCCAGTTTTTATAGATTATTTTCGCTTCATTTTTAATTTATCTGGGGGCAACTTTATGATCCAAGGTGCCTGGGAGGGAGAGAAAGCAAGGCAGCCAACAATTTTCGAATTAGTTCCACACGGCCAGTTATCTCCTGTCACTTTGCGACCCAATGAGCCTAGATACAACCCGACAATTTCCCACATTTCATGACGAGCGAAAAAAAGACATTTCGATCATTTTTTAGGCACTAGAATGCTCCGATTTTTGGCCACTTTTGAAGAGATAAACGCTCCAATTTGTGGTCATTTTTTACGGGGAAAGACCCATTTCCAAGGAATTTCCAGTCGCAGCCCTTGAACTATCAGAAAACACACTTTTCCTTCTTCTTTTTGACTCGAATACTTATAATAAGTGGATAATTTTAGGACAAAATCTTTAGAATTTCTCTCTTTCTTGGTTACAATTCAAAATTCTTACAAGAGGATTAAAATGTGACTTCCTCTGGCTCGTTAGAACCCTTCTGTAACAATAATATTGTTGTTTTGTTCTGTTGAGGCACTAAACGCATCCTAAGTACAGCCCGGGAATCACTCACAGCTGGCGTCGTTAGTCTTGTTGACCATGTGTTAGTCCTTATCTACTACAACTACGAGTCGACATTACAAAGCTCCCGGGGCTCAAAATTTATAGCTCTCTGTGGTCAAGACAGCGACTTTTGTTTTCCTTTTGGAGAGAAAAGACATGAGTCAGAACAAATTAGCGGTGGAACATAAGGCGTTCGAAACGATGAAATCTCCCACAGTGACCTCACTTTCTCTCGTCGTGAGTCATTAGCTGTTCGATTTCCTGTTTTCTTGAGATCTCATCTCTCGCCTTCCGCAATGGTGTTCACTTTTGCAAAAATTATCGCAAGTCTGATAAGCGATTTGTGACACGGCTATCAAGTTTCGCTAAAAAGTTTACAACTGAACGAGGAGAAAAAGAGCAGTAAAACAATATGAAATTGGAGACCTATGTTTAGAGGAGAAAATATATCCAAATCAACTTTTAAAACGATATATTTTCTTTCTAGGATTACGATAGCCAATTTGAATGTTACGCGAATTATTTTTTAATACATAGAGAGGGAATCCCTAAAAAATTCGAGAAAAATTGGCTAATTTTGACTCATTTTTGTCCTCTCCTGACCTCTCCCTTCTGGCCTATGAATGTGATTGTGTTGGCTCACAAAAGGCCACAATTTTGCTTGTCTTCCCCCCAGCCAGAAAAGGCACTGACTCAGGCGGCAGCGCCAACGCCAAAGCGCTCTACGACGTGTACACATTCCGAAGAGATTTTCGTAAAGTACATTCTCTTCAATTAACCTGTCAGTTTTGTCAGCTTTTTGGGCGATTTGCTTCCGAAGTAGTGGGGGGCCTACTTTGATGGGAGGCCAACTAGCCACCAACGCAACAGACAGACCCAACCGGTCTCTCTCCTCTTGGCTCTCTCTCCCTAACTTTTCACAAGACGGAGAGGGATTTTTGCTGTCTCATTCTGTCATCTGATTCATTGCTCTAATTTTAGCGTTTCAATTTCTTGATTTCTCTGGAAGAACACGTCAACGCCTTCTGTCCAGTAGAATGTTCAATATTTGCTAACCAGCTGTACCCAGCTCAGCCAGCTGTGAGAGTTGGTCCAGTTGACATGCACTCCGGCGTTCGTCTTCTTCTCTTGATCTTTTCTATTGATCTCGCTGATTTCCGGAGCTCTTGAAAGGATGATTTTAGTACAAATTTTGGGGGGAGGGGGTTTCCTTTAAAAATTAATTAATTTTTACTGTTTTTGAGCTAGAATTCAACATATTTTGGAAGCTACCTATTTATTGCAAATTTTGAATGAATTACTGTTTGATTTTTAGTCAGAGAGTGGCCAATTTTCCGATTTTTTGTGTCCAATTCAAGAGGTGAAACTAGAGTGGGTTGATACCCATTTTTCTTCGATGAAAAATAGCCCCTCTGGCTACTGTTAGTCTCCCGCAGACTGACCATTGTTAGCCGAGAAATCAATGGCCCCTCAGAGCGACCACACACACACAATTTTGTTGACCATAGTCTGAGTTGAATTGTTTATTCTCTTCTTCTCGCGATTGATATCATCTTCCTTTCTCTTGTCTCGATCTCATAAAATTTAAGAAAAAAAGTTGGCTTGTTTCTTGTTGTCCAGCAGACAAGTCATCGTGCGTAATCCGGTTCGTAAACATTACGTTTTGGCCCGAGCAAAAGAGCTTTTCTCCGTGTTGAAAACGATTGGGGAGGGGTGTTTCTCTACTTTTTTAAGGACAAAAAGTATTGAGAGAACAATTACAGGAACAGTTGCTGAGGTGGGAGTCGAGTGAGATGAATGGAGAGTCCCAGCAGAGGCGGCGGAAGCCCAAAGTACAATTCCAGGTACATTTTTCATCAATTATTTAGTTTTTTCGAACATTTGAACACCCAGATTTAAAAAGAATTTAAGTAAATTAGCTAAAATTATTAAAATATTGAAGAATTCTCGGCAATTTTCGCTTTTTTCAGGATAGTGATATTTTTCTCAGTGCATGTATGTCAGGAGATGAGGAAGAAGTTGAAGATCTTTTGGATAAAGGAGCCGATATAAACACAGCTACAGTTGATGGCTTGACAGCCCTCCACCAGGTAATTTCTTTGCTCTCCTCCACTCAATTTCTCGCTTTTTTAGAGCGTGATCGACAGTAAACCGGAGATGGTGCGCTTTTTGTGCGAAAAAGGAGCCGACGTGAATGCACAGGACAATGAAGGTTGGACGCCGCTCCACGCCGCTGCCTGTTGCGGGAACCTACCCATTGTGAAATATTTGTGTGAACATGGCGCTGATATCTCCATTATTAATAGGTATTTAAAAAAATAAAATGATGAGTTAATTTTCATTTTTAAGTGATAAGGAATTGGCTATGGATTTGGCTGATGATGAGGAATGTCGAGACTTTTTGGAGGCTGAACATTCTGGCAAAGAAGTCGATCCTGATGAGTGTAGAGATGCCGAATTGACCACCATGATGACTGATGTTAAAAATTGGATAAGCGATGGTGTCTATGGGTTGGTTTTTAGCTCATTTTTGTGACAAAATTATTGTATTTTTTTCTTAATTGGGAATTTCTTTGCAGAGATCATCCTCATGGTCGAACAGGAGCCACAGCTATGCACGTTGCAGCAGCTAAAGGATATACGCAACTGCTGGAGTTGCTAATTCAAGCTGGAGGAGATATTCGAGTTAGAGACCGAGTAAGTTTTGCTCCTTTTTGTATCAAAAATCTTCTCTGCAGGATGGATGGACTCCCCTCCATGCGGCCGCCCATTGGGCTGAGAAAGATTCTTGTAAAATTTTGATGGAACATGGAGCTACAATCAAAGATTGCAATATTGCTGGCCAGGATGTCTTGACTGTGGCGGACAAGGAAATTGTTGAATATTTGGAAGAGCTGGAGAAAGCTGCCGAGGCCAGGAGATCACTTCCTGCATCGAATGGCCCAGTTCTACAGGATAAGAACTTTAGGATACAACATCATGAGGAACATACCATCACTAGTGATCATAAAAGAGAACTCCAACATCGGGATCAAAGCGCGTACGTTTATTTTCCTCTTTTTATCTTTAGATTTTTGGTTTCTAATGGTGCAAGAAGTGCACCAGAAAAGCGTAAAAAACAAGCAAAAAATAGCAAAATTTTAGAGAAAAGGAGATGCTTCACTCATTTGCTAAAGTTCCTCGAATGGAGAAATCCCCCTCTGCTGAGCCGAGTTCTCCCGCTTTGGAGATTAGAAAAGTGCCCGAGGAGGAAGAAGAACAATCCAACTCTGAGAGGATATCCTCAGTTGAAAGATCTAAATCGAGTAGCGAACCTCCAGCCAGCGTACGGTAAGACTCCTTTCCCTATATTTTTGAGTATTTTCTCCTAGCTCTTCTGAGGAACGAATGTCTGCCAGCACTGCCTCTGAAAGAATCGAAAAGTCGATGTCAGTGGATAGATCGACCTCCGAAAGATCCTCTGTCTCGTCGGCTACTCCTTCAACCACTTCCACTGGCTCCTCTCTGGCTTCCTCTATGGCCACAACTGCTTCAACATCTCAATCTGTAAGAGATTTGGTTAATTTTGAAGAAAAGATATTTTTAGACAACTCCTACTAGCTCTAGCCTTCAAGGCGATCAATCTGTAACAGCTACGGTGCCTTTGAGGCCACTTCAACAGCCTAGCTCATGGATCAACAGAGGAGTTCAGTTAATTTCAAGGTAGAAATTCAACTATAGCTATCCTTTTCTGAGTCGTGAAGAGCAATCTGTTAGACAAATAAGAAAGTCCATAGTGTGACTCTCTTTTTCAAGGATTACTCTAAGAAAAAGACCCCTTGGTTACAGATCTAACAGCTCCGGATCAACGAGAACAATGTCTAGTGAGTCGAGTAGTCTGGCGTCGTCACAGCAGGCCAACAGCTCTGCGACTCAGCCTTCTTCCGCCCAATCGTCAGTTTCCCCAGCTGGTAATCCAGTCTTCTCGAAGCCACTGTGAGTTGCTTTCTCTTAAGAACTGTCTGGCCCCGTGTCCTTTGTTCATTGTGTGTCTTTAGTTATGTGCCATTTCCGTCCGTCCAGCGTTCCACGTCAATTCCCAGCAATCTTCCCTGGGCATCACTCTGTCGGACTGGCAACTATCCATCCCAGCTGCAACAACCAACATACTCGCCGGCTACTACTCATCACTTCCTCAGCACGAATAGAGTCTCTGCCTTTCGTCCGCTCGTCAAGACCCTCAGTCCGCAGAACAACAGCGCTTCTGAGCTACCGCGTGGCCACCAGCCGCAGCATCTTAGTCCCCAGAAAATGAGGTCTTTTTTAAGTTCATTTGTGTGTTGCATGTTGCATGTTCATCCACTTCATTCATGAATATTTTGTATGTTTTAGACCATGGCAATCCAATGCTGTTAATGAGAGTGAAGCTGAGAGGAGGAGCTCTGCCAGATTGCAACGGCATAGTCGTCGATCGACTCAAGGCGTCACAAAGGTGAGTTAAGACTCCCCCTCAAGACTATAAGCCCGTTTTTAGGAGCAATTGGAAGAAGCACGTGGAATGGCGGTTGAAGAATCGTTGAAGAGACGAGGATCGGCAGGTCAGACTAGCGCCGGATTTGGAGCTAGTAGTGGCACTTCGGTCAGGGAGAATCCGGTAAGCTTTCGACTTTTTTTTGTCGTCTCTTTGGGTGATTGGCGAAGGCTCATTTGCTGTGACCAGCCCAGTAGATGATTCAGCTGCGTTGGCATTTTTATTCGATTTCTTTTCTTACCAAAAACGGCGCTTCTTCTCTTTTTGGACTATTCACAGCGCTTAGAAAGTACTTCTGTACTTTAAATCATCTGTCTCCTAGAATAAATGTCATTGAGTTTTTTTTTTAATTCGGTAGTTTTGCCAACGGAGATTAGTTTCTCCTTTTGCCCCCTAATTAGCTGATGATTGATCACCCAAAATCACTTTTCTTTTCGAGTTTTCCCGTCTCGTTTTCCTCCGGTCGCCGATTGATCCACGCGATACGATAATTTGTCTCTGCTGGCGTCAGTCTCGAGAGATTCTGTCTCCGCGAAATGACCTAATAATTCCTGAAATTAATGGCCAATCCGAGAATATGAACCCAAAACGAGAGAAATCTGCTGAAGCGTGAAACTAAATTGGGGGACTTTACAGGCGTTGGCACGACTGGCATCCGAAGAACGAGACTCCACATCCATGTCCTCGGTTGATCGAAGCGAGTCCATCGAACGAGTCTCCACCACCGCCCCTGGACGCATTGGCGTCACCTTGAGGAATAGTTCCGATCGAGGTATTCTTTCTTTTTTTCAAATCCAAATTTACCCAGATAAATCTCCGGGTCGGTCATCTCCCCCAACGACGAGTGCAATCCTCTCCTTACCGGCTGCTCCTTCGCCGAGCAGTACTCCCTCTGCAGCGAATATCCGCCGTCGTAGTCAGGTAGGCATCCTTTTTCAATCAAATTTCCTTCGTCACAGCCTGTGCACTTCCAAACTATTTGTTGTTCTTTTTGTGTTCTTTTCGTTGTAGTAGTTTCCTCCTCTTTCAGCAAGGCATGCCATTGTCCCGATCGACTCGTCGAGGAACGGGGCCTGTTCTACCTGAGGACCTCCAAATCGCCAAGCCGGAGCTCCTCGGCGTTTCAAGGAATGGCCTCAGCTCAACTGTTAATCGAACCTTCCTCACTTTCAACCGAACTGATCCCCGGATCAGTGCAACTTCTCCACAAGAAAAGAGCCAATCTCTTCCTCCCCTCGGCTCTCCTACGGTAGGCTTTTTTTCTCTGTTGGAATGAATGTGCGTTCAGTTTGTGCGTTGGATTGCTCGTATTTTGTTCTTTTTTGTTGTGGCGAAATGTTTGAAATGTTGAACATTTCCCGGGGCAGACACGAAATGGGACAAAGAATAACATTCAAATGTTTGGGTGGACTGAAATTGATTCTGAAGCAAGAACGTCTGAGCAAAATTATTGAGGGATACTTTTTTTGTTAAAAATTAATTTCAAAAATAGAATGAAACTTCACATTTTTAGATATTTCCTTCCATCAATAATTCTTTGAAATCTTCCTCGCTTCTAAAACAAACTCCACTTCGTATCTCAAAATAACTTAATAGCTCATAGATCTCGCAACTGTAAGCAACCCCCTCCTTCAAAATTAGAAACAGACCCCTCTCTCTCCTCGCCAAGTACTCATTCCACCCGAGTAGAAAGAGTGTCTCAAACATTGTTTGATCTCGCTCTGCGCTCCACTCTTCTCTCCCATTTTTCTCTGATGACTTCTCCTTATGGTCCGGGTGCTTTCTCCCCAAGGATTTTAAGGCGTCCAGGGCGATTTTTGTCAAATGTCCGATCGAGTAGCAGCAGCGCTGCGTTGGATTTCCGTTGGAATGTAATTAATCACGATTTGTTGAGAGATGTTGTGAGTTTTCCCCAACACATTTTCTCACTTTTTTACCCGAAAGAATCCCAAGTTTATAGACAACAACAACTGCCCCGCCGCTACGAAGTGCTGCCATCAGTGCTGCCAATAATAATGGCCAGCGGATCACCTCCCGAGTGGCAGTTCAGCCGACCTACTCTACTCCTCAAAATTCGAATATTATGAGTCGACCGACTGAGACGAATCTCAATTATAAGGCTCTTTACGAGAAAGAAAAAGCTGAGAGCGAAAGGCTGAGGAAAGAGGTCGACGAGCTGAGAAGGAGTGGCGATGTGAGTTTGTTTATTTTCGTTTTTCAAAAGTTGCGACGACTTTTTCTTCATTTTTTGATGTTTCGCTCAAAATCAAAGTATTACAGTAGCTGCTTTCTACCGATTTTAATCCAAAATCTAACTTTTTCTCTTTAGAATTCGCTGTCAGCGTTCCGCTCGCCAAATGCCCGCTTCCGAAATGGAACGTCGACAGTTTCGCCGGCCTCAACTCCCATCAAATCTCCATCCAGCGGGTCGATTGAAGATCCCCTTGAGCGCCGTTCCCTAGAGCGTAAAATAGCTGAATTGGAGCTCCAAATGAAGGTAATTTTCCTCATTCTAGATTATCTTCAATTCCTCCTAGGAGCAGCAGACTTTGCGCGATGAGAATATTCGTTTACGAGCGGAGAATGACGCTCTGGTTCGAGTCTTGGCCAAAGTCAGCCGACCGACACAGGCCTAGGTGGGGAAAGAAGTGTGCTCCTAAAATACAAAAACACAGTCTAACTATCTACGCGCTAACTCTGCTTGAGACTCCTGCCCCAATACTCCAAAAATGTATTTAAAAAAAGAGGAAAAAGAAAGAAGATCTTGCTTAGCACGTAGCCCAAGGCGAAAACAGATTTTTTGAGCCCAAAACTGTAATTAATCAAGAGCATTTTATGATTTTCCTTCTTTTAAAATACATTGCCCAGTTTTTTTTCTCTTTTAGACCAAACTTTACGAATTCCAAAATTTGTAGACGGTCAACCAGCTCAAGAAAGACAATCAACGTCTCAAGGAGGAAAATGATGCTCTGGTTCGAGTTATCTCAAAGATGACATAAAACAAACCTCTTTCAAACCACTTCTACGAGTTCTTCTTTTTCTGCCAAAGAGTCCCTTGCTCATTGTTTTTTTTTGTCCACTTATTTCCCCTCTCAACAGGGTCTTTTTAACGATTTTTTTTCTGTATATTAAGAGGAAGATACAACACAGAATTTTCATTAATTTCTATTCATTTTTACGAATATTTATTGCTAGGCGGATTAGAATTGTAACAAGAGAAAGAATTTCCCTGGAAACTCTTATTCTGAAAATAAAAATTATAAATTCTTATTCTTCTTCTTTTTGCTAATTCTTATGAGTGATCGCCTTCTGAAAGAAGCAAAATTTGAAGAAAACAATTACATTCAAT
The DNA here is from genome assembly GCA_932521405.1 of Oscheius sp. JU1382. NCBI lineage: Eukaryota > Metazoa > Nematoda > Chromadorea > Rhabditida > Rhabditidae > Oscheius > Oscheius sp. JU1382. Next base: position 9,304,026 of record OW051476.1, on the reverse strand, counting down.
CGGATTTGAAGCAGCGGCCTTGCGCCTGACAGTCGAGCACTTTGCCTGTGTACTATTGAAGACACCGCAAACTGGAGGGGATTTTGCTTCATAATTGCTCATTTCTTAATTTTATCTAAAAGCTATCTACTTCCTTATAAAAATAATTTGCGAAAAAGCTTTCAAGCATCGTTTATTGAGCCTGTTTCCAGGTATTAATATGACGGAGCTTGCAAAGGACGTCAAGACGACGAGACGAAATGGCGGTTGATGTGCTAGCTGAACTGACTTGAACAAATGGTTCATTCACTGAGAACAGATCTCCAGTTCCATTTGCAACGTCGCCAACGAATGTGCCAAGGATCTTCCTTTTATCGCCAGTGCTGGAGAAGTAGAGCATCACAGGATAGTATTTCACGCCATTGTCTTCCATATAGAAGGGTTCTCCACCATCGCTACATTTGCCTTGCTTAAGTTCAACCATTCTTGTTCGTTGGAAAAGGAAATAATCTTCAGTCAGGAAGAAGAAATCACCATTGGCAACGGCTAGATTGGCTCCTTTGTGCATGAAGCTGACTTCACCATTGGAGGAAGCATACTCATCGGGATAGACTGCAGAGAAGGCGAAGCCATTAGCCTTGTGGAAAGCGATGGCAGCATACGAATTGGCTACTTTATCAAAGTTTCCATTGACAAGATAATCGGGGTTCTGCATTTGAATGAAGATTCGATGTCCGTGACGCTCAGAGTAGTGTACTGTATAGGGGACGTCATTGAGATTGGTTGGTAACTGTTCCCGTACGGCCGCAGAAGAAGCCATATTGATCATCAGATGAGTGAAGAAAAGGATCACAAGAGAGGTCTGCATGCTGTTGGAAGTGAATGACTTCTGTGAAGCGATTAGCCCTTTTATTCTTTTTTAAATTTTAGTCGATTCGAATGGTTCAAACTTGTCAATGTCATACTGTAGAATCTAAATCAAAGAATTTCTTAATTTTGTGAGAGAAATAATAGTCTTCCTGAAAATTTATTTAGCGATCTTTCAGAGGAATTCTAGATCCAAAAGTCGTGTTGAGAAGAGAAGTAGAGAGATAGTTTGACATCCCGTCTGGGTAAATATGAGAGCTTTCAAGAGGGCGTGTCATTCTGCTTGTTCTGTCGAGTTTTTCCGGAACAAATCTTCATCTTTTTGCGAGTTCTTTGAGCCCAAACCTGTCTCAATCCGCGAAGCTGCTTCTTTTTGGTTTTGCTTTTGTTTTGATTCAAGGAGACCTCTTTGAAATAGTCAATCCATGGCGAACAAGGAAGCACACAGGTTTGGAGTTCATAAATCGTTCAAAATTTTTCGTAAAAATATGACAAACATCAGGAAACATGGGAAAGGAAGTGATCTTAGCGGGTTTGTCATAAAAATCTCCAAATGACCATAGATGGAAACATTTGACGGACCAGGAAGGAATTTTCCTTGAGGAGGAGTTCACGTTCAGGACAATAAAACTCCGATAAATTGCCTCATCAATGCCATAGAACGGGAGCTATTGTTCCCATAAGAATTGGATAAAAACTACAGCCAGCCTCTCTACCCAAAGGATTACTGCAGCTTTCTGTGAAAATCTAGCAAAAGTAGACCTTTTTTCCTCTACAAGCTTGTGTTGCGTGATCCAGGACTTTTAATTTTTCTAAATGAAACTCACTTTAGGCTATTGTATCTTTAAATGCCATTAAGCAGTTTAAAAATCAACAAAAATTTTCCATAAAATAGAGTCAAAAGAATGGTTTTCTTGAAACTTTTTATTTTTAGATCGTTGCATCTCCGCCGAATAAAAATGCCCGTTCCAAGGAAGGTTCTCCTGCTCCCGATCAACTGGAGTTCGCAATACAGAATCTCTTCTCTCCGTTATACTGGAACCACTCGTCTAAAAAAGCGCCCCAGGTAGGTTAAAAGTGACGAAGAAACAGGAGGTGCTGAACTTCGTCTCCTGTAACAATGCGTCCATCATTCCTGGCACGTATCAGTCGAACAGCATTCCATGACAGTTCGTTTCTCCTTCCTCTCTATTTCCAAAATATTCAGGAAAAGTTTCAGCTTTTGACAAAGTCAATTTCATGCTCAATCCTCCAGCCACCGAGAAATATTACAAAGAAATCTGCGACGGAGTAATCTCCTATTAAACCCATTAAACTCTCTAGATTTATAAAGACCTGGGTTATACTATGTTTCCATTGGATGTGAGCATATGGAGAAAGACACTCTATAAAACATTCTGTTATTTTGCTGTGGAAAAAGAGACCGATCGTGCTGTTAGTTGCTGCATCACATGTTTGGATGAGGAATCCGAAAATGGAGAAGAACTCTACACAGGAGGTTGCTACTTCTGTGCTCCGGAATATAGAGGAACTGGTGTTAGTAAAGAGATCTTGAGGTTGGTTTTATCTACATTTGTGGAAGAAAAGTCATTTAAATTAATTTCATCATCGAAAACAAATTTTAACCAAAAAAACCTCAAAAGAACTCTAAAATGGTTGCTTTTGCTCCTAAATTTTGTTGTCATAGTGACGTCGGATGTTTTAGGAGGATTTGTGAAATAGGAAGCCAATGGAATGGTGGAGGAAATGGCTATCTTCCAGATGGACGCCATATGATCTACGCCAAAGTTGGTTTCAATAAATTCCAGCCTTTCGTTAATGTGAAGGCCAAAATTAAAACTGAAGATATCGTTCTTCCAACAAAAGAAAATTCTCTTTCAATCAAGGTTACCGACTTTTTCAAAGTATCGTAATACGGTGTAAGGACTATCACAACATCGATTGGAACCGAATTGCCAATTACGATAGGACTGTTTCTTCGAGGAAAAGAGGAAAATTTATGAAATTGAGATTAACTCCAAATGAATATACTCACACCAAGGTGAGGCAGGAAGAGAAGAAAGGAAAATTCTAGGTGATTGTGGATAAAAATGAAGAAACTAAAGGACTCGTTTCATTCAGATTTGCTATGGATGGAAATATTGTCATGGGACCTTTCTATGCGGATAACGAGGTAAGAAGACTTTTCTTCCTCTCAGCGATCTGGTTGAGCATAGATTCAAACAAAAATGAAACAAACGAAAGATGTCATTCAAAACTAAACTTGCATCGATTGGATAAAAACCTAAAGAGATACTTTGATTTTGCATTAAAAATTATGCTAAATCTTGATTCATTCGAATTTTTATCTGATCTCTTTTCATGTTGTTTATTGTGTAGGCAGCTGACTTTTGATGTGCGAACCACGTGTTGAAAAACCACGCCCTAATAGGGAATTGCTAGAAATTAAAAATACTGTAGGGAGCTTTGAATATTAAGTTTAGAATATTCACGCTTACAAGTAAGTACAAGCAAATGTTGTCATTGAAATCAAATAGAGATTTTAGGAAGCTGCTAGTACAGCGATTAAAGCAGTTTTGTCAACGGCTAGCTTGAAGAGGAATGAAAATATTTTGTTCTATTATCCCAGTTGTAATGAATTAGCCACAAAGTGAGGAGAAAATAATAAAAAGGGAGAGTTTTTCAGCTTTTTTGAGTTAATATCCCAAGGAAAATTAGCCACCCAACCGTATACTCAACAATTTTTTAATAAGAAGTTGGTGCGACAGAATTGGGGAAAAGTCTTTTCAATGACCGATTCAACCATAAGCCTGGTGTGAAATAAACTCGTTTTCTCTGTCACTTCCTTGTCTCTTTATGAGATGATCGTAGAACGAGGAACCATACGAAAAGGTCGTCAATCATGATCAGCATCATATTTACGATAATACAATCGCATACGATCAAAGCTATCTCGCAATAAAGAATCTCTTTGATTTATTAGGTTAAACTATTATTGCCGTATTCTATTCAAACCGCTAGGCTTGGCTACTTGAGCTAAGAAAGTGTCATGACCAAGTTTGGTTGAAAAGAGATGTCCTAGAAAGAAACTTACGATTCCTTTCTCTAGCTTCGAGAAGTCTAAAATGAATTGCAAAAAAGTTCGTTTAGACTTATGATGCTCCGATTGGCTCAGTTTCTAAGCTAGTTGTCAACAACACTATTCATGGTCCGAGTTCCAGGAGTTCCAGTTTTAGATCTACCCCTTAAGAAGACGATCTTAAGAACTCCCCGAACCGCTAGCTCCTGCCAGGGCAGCGAACCAGGAGTTCTCGACCTGAGTCTAAACATGCAATGTTATGATAGCTGGCTGGACCAGAGAGTGGACTCTAGAACTGAGCCATCTGCACCAGACACAAGCCATTTAACCGCTGAACACAATACCTACACATCGCTTCCTATGGAGCAAGATCACAAAGAAGTCTACCTCTACCGTTACTATCAAACACTAACAAAGATAACATTCCAAGTCAGACCGTTCTTGAAATAAAGCTATAGCTTTAGCTTGACTTATTTGTGTTTTTATCTAAAGCACTTTTGCGAGAAGAAGGTCTAGAAAGGTTGAGCAGAGTGAGTCTAAACCTCAAAATAAATTTTAAAAATATCACCTGAACAAAAAATTGATAGATTGGCTCTAGGAAACAACGCTACATGTTCTTCTTCCATTACTCGAATTGATTTCTAAAAACAAAAAAAATTATCAAACAATAATAAACCATTAATAAAAAATGCCCTCCAAAATCTTCCATTATTTCTTTTTCACCAAAAATTTTCTCATTTCGCCCTCTCCACTAGCTATAAATTTTCAATGTTTGCTCCTCGCAGACATAATTAATCAGCACTTCTTTCAAAACAAGCTTTTTAATGAAATGTTAATGTCAAATTCTCACATGGCATTTCCGCTGGAAAATTTTATTCTCTAAAAGGAAATGTTTTTTTCATATAAAATACATAATCTAAGTATGACTAAAAATTAACCAAAATCGACGTTTCTCACTAAAAAATTGCAAATTTTAGTCTAGAAAGAAAAGATGCAGAGTCAAACTTTCGATTTATCAACTTGTTATTGAACTTTGCTTAATTTTCAAAGGCTGGAGTATATAATGCCGTGAGAGTTAGACGCAACTTAAACTTATCAAAGCTTGCTCAAAATTTTGAAAACATCTGACGTTTAGATAAGGAAAACGGAAGGCGTGGTTGGCAAAAATAAGTTTCAGTCAGGAGTGAGAAGTTCTTCTAGAGGATAAGAGAAGATACAAAAGGAAAATTTTGGAAGGGAAATAAGAAGGAAAAATGAAATTTTTGGTTTCTTTTATTATTTTCTGCTTATTTTTCGTTTCATCATCTCAAGATTTCGGTATGTTGCTAAAACAATACTTTTAAAAGTCTCAGAGAATGCAATGATGACTCATTGATCAGCTCAAAATTACCTATTCTCTAAAACTAAACTTTTTAGGCAGCTCAGAATTGTCATTTGAGGATGAATCCAGCTCCTTTGAGCGTATTTTCATAGCTCTCCCAAGAGGTCGTCGATATATTTATCAGAGGAGTGGCGAAGTGAAGATTCCTCCGCCTCTTGAAGAATCTGATGATTAATTTTTGTCAAAATTTTGTCGAAATAATAAAGCTATTTTTATTTTTTGGGGATGGAACTTCATTATATCAAAGAAAGGCTGCACTAGCGGTTGGGCCATGTTGCGAAAGTTGCTGGATAACAAAAGGTCAGCTGTTTATTATTTTTTAGGCGGACATTTGAATTTTTTTAGTGATCCTATCAATATGGTGGACTATCTGCCTCCTATCCTGAGCCATCTGAAGGAAGGCCTCACCTCGGCCAGTCTTTCAACTCATCGAATTAGTGGCACTCGTCGTCATTTCAGCTTGGTACTCAATTGGGAAGAAGATCATCCTACAACGACAGAATCCAGATCTGCTTCTGGCTCGGATGTTTTCGATTCGGAGGAAATCACAATGGAGGAATTGTTTGTAACTGATGAGGAGAGTCGAAAAGATCTCGAAAAGAACGAGGAGATTAGAAAAGAAATCAAAAGGCAGCTGAAACTTGGAATCAAGCCAGTTGATCTGATGACTCTCGTCCAGCGTACTGATGGAGTCTACACTATCCCGGCTACTTGCCAGATGATTTCGACCCGAATTCTCATTTTCGAGCGAATTCGCAATAAGAAGAATAAGCGCGAATTGTGGGGCGAAATGCCAGCTGATTCGAAACTTTCTGAAGTCCTCGAGGAGATCACCGAGGAAGAGAAGATCTACAATCGATCCAATATGCGAGTCTTCCTTTGTCCTGTGGCTAAAAGTCAGCTCATTCCTGCCAAAGGAGAGATTCTGAAGAAGCGCGTCAAAGACGTAGAGCTTCATCACGGAAAGCTCTGTCTCGTCGTCGACACCGCTAATCTCCTACTATAGGAGTTATTAAACTTTCGCCCAAGATCTCCTAGTCTTTTTATGATTAGGTTACCATCTTTATTTAGAAAATATCTCAAGAAATTAGAACATTTTATAAGCAAATGAGCTCAATTTGAACTAAACTCAGGTAGTCGAGTTGATGCTATTTACAGTAACCAAAACGGTGGTTAGCCGAACCTTAACCTTTCCAAAGCATCCGCGAAGGAAAACTGAATAGGAATTGACAAAGTAGAGGGAAAAGATAGGAGATAGAAGGGGAAGCAATCCTGGGATGAAATGGCTGCCATACTCTAGGGGAACATAGTGAAATTGGAAGACGATATCGACCATGAGACAAGCGATTCCAATTAGAAAGATGGGAGGGAGGATGGATTGCAAAGTTAGGGCTTTCAAAAACAATTGGTGCATTTTCTTTGTATTAGCGCTCATTATTGTCTGCTCAGCGAGGTTGACTAAAATTGCTCAACGGATCAAAACGACAATAATTGTGATCGGAAGAATTGGCACACAGACCCAAATCATTGGAATTGAGCCTATCAAATTGGTGAGGGCATCAGGAGCAGCCAGATGGGTGATATTCTTTCCGGCAAGATCTGGATGGATTTTGACTATTTGCTCAGTTGCATCGAAGTTCATCACAGATAGGCAATAAGGCAACTGAAAAAGAGGAGAATTACTGTAGCCGACTTTATTTTTAGAAGCAAAACAACTAGGTGGCGAGTTCCGGTTAGAACGCAATTAACTCTTTGAATGACAATTTCGTTCCCATGATCTTACGGTTACCGGGAGCTCTATTCAACACCCCACGCTTTAATTTACTCTGACTACTGCAAAACAGAATCCAATTTTCTAGGAATCATCAAAGATCTTTTCGAAAACTACAGAATGTTTGGAAAAGATTCCATTCACCGAGGCTCCAAAGTAGACAACGATTGATGGGCTGGCGAGAGCCAAAAGAAATAAAGCAACGTGTCGTTTCAACGGCTGCGAATGAGTCAAAACACATCGTCGATAGATGAATGAACCAAGCTGGCTCATACTCAGATGAGCGTAAAAAATTACCGTTAACGAGTATCTAAATTATAGATCTTTGTCTGGCTCTCCCTCCTACCCAACAGCACAAGACTTCTTTCCAAGAAATTTGCAGAGTTCGTTAAAAATAATATATATATCATTCTGATAAGGAACGATTCTAGAATTTACTGTAGTTAGCAAGAGAGAGAGAGAGAGAGAGAGAGAGAAACCTGGGTTCGATGTAGAGTCTTAGCAGACAAGTGATGAAGTCGCCGATGGTCATGTTCATCAATAGAAGAGTGTAGCTGCCGACACTTCGAGATGATTTGAAGATGATGCAAAAGAGAAGAAGATTCACAAAGATTCCAAAGAGACTCAGTCCAGTGTCGATGTTAATGATAGCAGCCTCGAAAATAGTCATTTCTGGACGAAGTCGGTGAGAAGACGGTAGCTGGAGCAAAAACCGAAACCAAAATCATGGGAACGGAACACACAATAGACGAAGGGAAATTAGGGAAAAACCGGAAGAAATGTCCCAGACACGGTTCAAGCGAAGATTGCAGGCAGCCAAGAGCGATTGACACGTCTATTGAGAAATGGACTAAAAGGACAATAAACAGCTTCTTTCATATGCGTCTTTAAAGAGAAAGTCTGCACGTAGGATTTCTTTTGCAAGTGAACAAATGAAAATTCGATCAACAAGCATCTAAATTTATCGAAACATCGATTTTTTGAAAAGGATTCTTCGGTCAGAATAAATGGCTGAGAGAGACAATTGTGCTACACTTATTGCACATCAATGGCAAATAATATTGGAACTATTTACCTTTAGGGCCCCCACTAGAGCCTAACTCAAAGTTAGCATACCAAGTGCTGAGCGGAGGTCGTAGGTTCGACTCCCCTCCCGAGTCAGTTTTTTTCTTTTTTATTTTTCACCCCTCAGTAGTCTTATACCTCTTTTAACCCGTTTTTTTTACTTGTTGCTAATACGTTATTGAATAGTAACAGAAATAACAATAAATGTAGACACTATTTAACCGGATAAAGGAGAGCTATATGTTCCCACAGGTTGTAGAAGATCGTATCAGGCGAACCGAATTCCCTTCGCTATATAAATTCCATCAGGTACTCGCTGTACCGCGAACTATTAATTCCGTAGCGTTTCTCAGCTTGAAATTTTAACTTTTGCGACAACGACTCAATGTTTTAAGTGTGGGCTCCAGTTTGCAGATTTACAAAATGCAACGTATGGTTAACTGTTAAATGTCTGTAAGCCTGTGGAAGAAGGGCTAGGGAATTATGCGACCTCAAGCAATCAGTGATAATTATAGACCCGGGGCGAATATGTTTAGCTACTAAAGCAAGAAGGGTTGGAATGTCTCTACGTTTAACCATTTTCAAAAAACAGCAACCAGAGCCTCTTTCTATACCTCCAAACAACCAACAGTGTCGGCGATAGCGGTGACCCCTGTAATATTTAGCTTTAAATACGCATGTTTCGTCAACTTCTGTGATAATTCCGGCTCCTCCGATGGAAAGCTGGCTTTTATCATAGTATTTGACCATCACCTCGCGAAAGAGCCTTTCAAGGAGTACAATGCATTTAGGACTTAATCCTGTCTCTCGACTTTTATCTTCAATTTTGCCGTACTCCAAACACTAGAGGTAGAAAAGATGAAAAATGGCTTGGTGAGATGCGTGACCATTTTCAAAAAAGGAGTCGGACTAAATTTCAGCGCCGTAAGCATAATTGCAAAAAGTCACCTTAAAGCCTTTTTTCATATTTTTTGACGTTTTGACTCAATTGTATTGCATTATAAGCACATATGCATTGACATCTCCTCATTATCCAATTCATTATCTCATTTTTTGAGCAATCCTATTGATAAAAAATACAAAATCCAATTTCTCAACTCAGACCAACTCGATAAGCCAGAGAATTTCAATGTTACAGAGGAGCTGGAGCAGTAAAAGGTCAATTTAGTGTGCTTTGTGCGGCTGAATTGAGTCAAAAAATATAAAAAAAGACTTGAATTAATAAAGCAAAAATGTAAGTTAGCGAAGGGGATTGAACCCGCGACCCTCCAGACAACTCAAAAATTGAACCATGGCTACTGGGGTCCCAAAAGTTTACTAGTTCCGGTAAATCTTATCTTATATCTTAATCTATCTTATATCTACATCTAACTTTAAATAAAATCCTTCCGTGTCCTCCTGTCCGTCCATCCGTGGCCTTTTTGTAAATCCGGTCAAATCTTTTATTGTTTTGGGGGAGCGGTCGCTTTTTTTCTAATTTTCAGGAAATTCCGGGGGAAATCCCAGATAAAATTAGCGAGGAAAGAGGCCTAATCTTCCAGGGAAGGGGGCGAAATTCAAAGGGAAAGGTGACTGAAAGTTTCACAAAGTAAAAAAATATGGGAAAACCTTCAAAGAGCTGCCAGAGACGGCGCAGCCCGCTTGTAGTTCCATAATATTTTCAGAATCAAGACTATCGAGCTAACGGACGAAAATAAACTATGGTAACGCGATTAACATTTGATGGAGCCCACACAGAACGGGCTAATGAACCAATGAGTCTGAAGCTTTATATTTCATGCTTTTTTGAAGTAAGAGAATCTGCACGTATATCTTACTATCTTTATTCTTAAAAACATATCAATTTCACAATAATTAGACAAATTTAACTACAAAAATGGGTTACAGTTGCTGTAAATATGCAGGGAATGTCTCTAAAATTTCTATTTTTGGTTTTGACCTTTTTGTTGATGAGAGTGAGTGATCTGGCTACATTTACTCTTAGCTTGAACTGTTTACGACTTAGGCTGAAGGGCTACAATTGGATATCAAGTTCCGTACAAGGAACTAGGGAAAAAATAACAACTACAATGGAAGAGAGTTCATAATAATGAGTCATACTAGAGATCATTTTGACCAAGAAGGAAGTCGCCTAGATTATGGTAGATGTGGACCAATGGGATAGCTTCACAGGTTTCAAAACTTGTGTTGAATCCGTTAGATGAAAAAGAAAAACAAAGATTAGAATTGGAAAAGATCTTGAAATTGAAAAGATGGCTAGGTTATTTAGTGCTTGGAGATTTGATAGAAAGAAGATTTCAAAAGATTGACTGACGGCTGAATGCGATTGTTGGAAGTTGAATTAGATTGACTGCTGGGTGTAAATTGTGGCCCGCTGACCACTTGAGCTGGATGGATGACTTGCATTCCAACGAGTTTTTTGACATAATTTCGATAGGATTTGACGAAATAGAGTGAGAATATAGGTGAAATGACAGGAATGAATCCAGGGAGGAAATAGCTGGCATATTCCAAACCAACATGGTGAAGTCCCAGCCCAACATCGAGCATTAGACAAGCGATTCCAACAAGGTAGATCGGTGGCAGACCAGCTTGGAGGGATAGAGCCATGAGGAAGGATTTATGAAGTTTCCGGGTGGTCTCACTCATGAACGACTCTTTTCCAAGGAGACGGAGAATCCATTTTCGCATAACGAACACAGCGATAGTTATTGGAGTAATAGGAAAACCTAAAGGATGCCATTTATACGGTCGACTTATATAGACTTACAAATCCACATGGTTGGAATAGTTCCCAAAGGATTGTCGAAGGCACCAACAGCTGCTAGATGAACCAGTGTATCGTTAGCCATTTCCGGGTGAATTTCTATGATTTTAGCACGAGCATCAAAATCCCAAACAGAGATCACATAGGGAATCTGAAAAGAAAACAAATTCAACTGTAATCTATTACTTCCAAGAGAAGTACGGCCTTTCTATTTAAAGCCAAGATATACCCACAGATCGTTTTATTATCTATCCTTCAGCTTTTTTGAAGACACTTTCTTATGTTAGTCTTAATTAGCTGATATCTTATTTCTTATTGTTCTTTGAGTACGTCTTGTGTACAACTTTTTCTTCCCTGAGGAGTACTCACCGAGCAGGTGACAAGAATCAGGACTGAAGGAGAAGCCATAGCTGCGAGGATAAGAACCATTGTTCGTTTGGTTGGGGGAGTATTAGTCAGAACATATCGGCGGTAGATGAAGGATCCCAATTGGGAGAAAACAAGATGAGCGTAGAAGATCATCATCGCGGCGTATCTGCAAAATATCTTATGTTGACTCTTCTTCTAAAGTAGTTTACCCAACTCCGCAGGCTTTGTGTCCAAAATTTTGGCAGAATCCATTGAAGATCACATAGATATCCTTTTGAAAAGTAACAAGACTGAAATGACGCTATGTGGGGAGTACAGTAGCTTACCGAGGTTCAACAAAGACGGTTAGAAGACAAGTAATCAGATCACCGATGGCCATATTAGCCAGGAGTACGGTATAACTCCCAGCACTTTGAGGTGTTTGGGTGAGAATACAGTAGATGAGTAAGGAGTTGACTGCGATTCCAATACCGACAAACGTGGTATCGACGATACGGAAGACAGAGTCGAAGAGGCCCATTGTTTGAGAGGAGCTCTTGAGACAACCACAGAGAAGGAATGAAGGAAAGGGGGTGGGATTGAACTCTCTCCTTTCCTAAGATTATGGGAATCACGAGTAATAGAAAAGCAGAGAGGGCTGGAAGGCTACAAAGCTTGGTTTCTTGGAGGAAAGAAAAATCAGGTGACTTGAAGGGACTGGTACTAGGTCAGCTTGCACTTTTTAGACGAAGAAAAAGTTGTCTGCTCTTTTCTGAATGCGTAATGAGATGGACTACGGTAGGTGGAAGAAAATTACGGGGGAAATGCGAAAGCAAAGCAAAATTTTGGTGCGTGGTAACGAAAGAAGTTATCCAAATTTCTAAAGCTAGACGTGTTAAAGTTGCTGATTTTTGGAGTAAAAGAGGAGATGGGGCGTTTCAATTAACTCTGGATGGGCCTCCCTTGCAGGACATTAGCATAAACTCATTAGTCGCCTAGTTAAAATGAACGGGAATTTGTGTCATCTCAGCTGACCAATAGACTACCCATCCGAAATAGATAATTTTCCTTTAAAAAAGAATAATAATCTGTTTTTAGTTGACCAGTTTGCCGACATAATTGAAGACTACGTTGATTATTAGCCCACCTAGCTGTATCTCATACTTCCTTCTATTTTTTTGGCTATTAGTGATGGGAGTTTACAGTTTGGCACTGATTTGTCGAACAAGTAATGTCGCAATTAGAAGAAGACCTTTTTTTACCGATTAAGGTTATTATAACCTACAGAAAATTAAAGAAGAGGCGAAGAATTACAAATTATATTTTAAAAGTTGGAAAAGCATGCACCCTCGCAAAGCTATGATGCCTGGGAAGAGCCGAAATTTGGCCACTTTCTTGCAGACAGATAAGCAGCTTTTTCTCTTTATTTTTCTGTTTAAATGTCTGATTTCTCCAGTTGAAGAGTCGCGTGACTTGATTTCAAAAATAGCCCCTTGGGACACCATTTACATCAAAGTACAAAACTTCCGCTATCGTAAGCATTCATTTGTATCCGAGGTATGCGCATTCGTCACAAGATTTACATGGACACTTTCAAGGAAATTAGGCGTGGGTTGTGCTAGCCATTCGGTTATGGTCCTGGGAACAGATTGCAGGTTCAAGAACTGGGGCTCAAACGGAAACGGTCTTGTTTTTCTCGACGGCAGATTTCCGAGGGAAGTTATGAAAGTGAAGGAAATCTGTGAAAGCTGGCGGAAAATATGGCACTTTGGACGTCGAGGGGGAGCTTCTGAAATGCTCTGGGAGAGGTTATTTTATTAGTTTTTCCGAACCAATTACCGTCTAGGGAGTTTTCAAAAACCAACCGGAAAATAACAATTCTTCTGCAGGATGAAGTCATTCAAATCTAAATCTGATGAGGGCTGAAACTTGGGCAATATGATCCATCCTTTGGCAGACCAAAAACAAAAAAAGATTCTCTGATAAAAAGAACATGAAATCATCCGGAACAAATTCTGCAGGGAGGTCGATTACATTTTTCGGTTGACCGGACCTAATCAACAAACTGCGGACTCATTGATGCTGGCTTTAATTATGACGAAGGATGCCACACAGTCGGAAAAATATATCTAAAGTTCCGAAGCAGTTTTTGCCACGAGGGATTTCCAAGGTGTGTCTGGTCAAAACAACTTTTAAAGTTATAAACACTTCTTTAAATCTGTCTGTGGTCTGGCCCGAGAGTGCAGAAAAATCATTTTGATAATAAACAAGTTCATTATGTAAAAGAGTGGTTCAATTGTATACGTACTTTCTTTCTTTTCTTGTAGTCAACCTATTCCAAAAACTCACGATAGAATCTGTAACGGAGCTAACAATATTTTCAATAGCAATAGGCTCATTGCGCCGTATTTCTCTTCTTTTGACTTTGTGTGTAAGCAATTCTCTGTTTAAAATCCTTTGGTGGACAAATCCTTCTTGAGTGTTGTTCAGAGTAACGAAGACCATGCAGGCGGATGCTGCAGCCTAGAAAAGCATCTTTTTGATTTTAGACATAACTAAAGATCTTGTAGGCGAGAGCTCACCGCTGTATCATCTGGGTTGTCCTTTGGCTGGTCACATCGGATTTGAAATACAAACTTCTCTGTCGTTGGATTGTATTTGAATAATTTATTCACCAAACCAGGGCATTCCAAGGACTAAAGTTACACCCTGAATGTGTTTTTTCAAAGAGGAAAGGATCTCCTTGCATTTTCTTGGAATTCGCTCCACTTCATAGTTACTTTGAGTTCAATTCCTATTGCTAATCCAGCCTTATTCTTTAGGATGAAAGGAATAACAATTTCTTTTTCTTTAAAGTCAAATCGAGCGCTAATCTGAAGATTCTGATTTGCTTTTTTCACAGTATTGCCTACCTCAATACTTCCACCATCATCCATCTTGATTGTCTGTTTAAGAATCCCAGTAAGTTTGTCTTTTCTGTCTTCATGATTCAACAGGTCAGGCTTTGGATACTAAGAAAGCTGTCAAATTCTCGATTCCAGCTAGATTATTGATAGAATGAGTTTGAGTAGGGAAATTAAATGAACTTCGATTTCCTTCTTTTGAAGATCTGCATCCACTTGGAAGATAAAAGAGCTATCCGATTCGAGGTCGTTATATTTCACTTCTTTCGGCATCTTCTGAAAAAAAAAGTTGCTTGAAGCTATGAATTTCAAGAAGAGATGGAATGGTTTGCTCAGTTTGCGATAAAGACACTGGGTCTTGCTGAGTGAGAGGAGCAGAAGCTAACTGTTATCACGGAAAGCGAGAAATTGGACAGTTTTTTTTGCGATTTCTCATAGAAATTTTTGATTTTTACATTGGAATCTGAAGAGCGAAATCTAAACTGACTAGTACTAAATAATAATTACAGCTTTTTAATACAAAATTGAAGGAACAGAAGAAATATATGGGATAGTTCACAGTATTAAAGGCGATTATTTATGCTCTACATGCACCATTTCATTTTTAGTAAAACCTAATTCCGACAAGGGAATTTCAGAATTTTCAATAGAAAATTCTCGACGGGGAAACGAAAGAACAAAAATATGATCTTCTGGAGTAAGATTTCGACCGGCGATGAGAACAAATAAGGTCTAAAAAATTTTTTATATAAATTTTTTTAAATATTTTAAACCTTTATCTTGCTCATATTTTTAATTTCGATTGTTTCAAGTCTTTCATCGGGAAATTTCAGTCTAATTTTACATAATTCTCCACTATCAGCAACTTCTTGGCGCCAATCATCTTTATCGACAACTGATAGCATATGCGCTGATTCATTTATTTTATCTAAAATGTACAAAAATATTTTTATAAAAGATACCAGTTGAGACACGAGCTTTCTTTCCATTACTAGGACTGTGTTCAAGTCTTCTTTTCCGCGGAATTCTATTTATATCATTATCATCACAAATATCAGCTTGACTGCATTCATTAATACTCACATTACCAAACGCATCGAGTGTCCATCCAAATAAATCCCTCTGTAAATGACTATCAAGTGCAAAGAAATCAGGATATTTATCCAAGAAAGATGTAACTAAATTCGAGTTAATTAATATTAAAATCTTACAATAATCACAAAATGTAACTGAATCTAGCTTTTTCATGGCGAGTTCGTATGTTTTTTCACCGGTTCTCGGATCAAGAATAAAAATTGCTGGATAAGTCGTTAAGTTATAGTAGTTAGTTAGCCTCTGACCATCCATAGAATCATATCGAACCTGAATTAAATGTTTAAAAAAAGAAATTATCTAACCTGCCAGAACAAAAAATTTGTTCGAATTAGTTCTTTTACACCTTCATTAGACCAAATATCACGATTCAAGGTTTGACAGGCAAATTCTCGATAATCTTGCACATTAACAAGCAGCCATTTACCGATGCCATTAGCAAATTCTTTTGCCTAAAACAAACAAATACTTGTATAAATGAAACAAACAGCTTCGAATGATCCATTAAAGTTAATATCATACGGCGGCTTGAATAAATCGTGAAGCAATGAGTGATGTTCTTCGTGTGAATTTTTTACTCTCTATTTACAAACTTTTAGAAATAAAAAGAAACGTACAGTTATTCCCAAAAAATCTGATATCATATTTTATTGGATCGATTAGGACGGGCCCAGTCACTGAAATGTATAAAATACAAAACGAAGTAACGAAAGTACACGGAACGGAAAAGATAGAAGAAAAAGAACAGAAAAAATAGGAAAAAACGTATCTCTAAAGATTGCGCAGTGTGATTTTGAGGCGATTTTCTATAGCGAGCGGGTTTGATCAAAAATAAAAAAGCGAAAATGATAATTGTTTAAAGATTTATTCATCTTTTTATCTTCAAATTTGTATTATTGGTTGACAAGGAATGTAATGAGGCAAAGTTTTGGTTGATTTGTGAGATTCTTTTTCGTATACTAGTCGGATTTGTCTTGATTTTTGGAGTCGGCGACCATTTTGGAGAAGATTGATTGGTTGTTTTGGAGAAGTGCTTGAGGAGAGTCGAACTCGGCAATCTCTCCCTTGTCCAAAACCATAATTCTGTCGTAATCGAGGATTGTATTCAATCGATGGGCGATGGTGAATACGGTACATTCTTTGAATTGCTCGCGGATTGTCGTCTGAATTTGGTAAATTGAGATGGAGAGTTCTACCTGAATGAGAGCGTCTGTTGTCACGTCGACAGCTGCTGTAGCCTCGTCCAAGACGAGGATTCGTGTGCGGCGAAGGAGAGCTCTGGCCAGACAAACTAATTGCCGTTGTCCCACACTAAAAGCTGGAGTTTTGGAAAGAGATCTCTTCAACCTGATGTTTTCTCCTCCCTCACTGATGTGATGTTGGAGGCCCTTCTCGAAAGAAGAAGCCATTTCCTTGAGATGAGCCAACTCCAATGCCTGCCAGATCTCCGAATCTTCTTTTTTGTCGAAAGGATCCAAGTTGAATCTCAAAGTCCCCGAAAAGAGCACAGGATCTTGTGGAATAATAGTCAGAGCCGATCGAAGATCATGGAGTCCGATCTTCGAAACATCCACTCCGTCGATTGTGATCTTCCCCTCGGCTGGCTCAATCAGTCTGAAGAGACCAAGAGTAAAAGAACTCTTTCCAGCTCCAGTTCTCCCAACTATTCCAATCTTCTCTCCCGGAGCCACATTCGTAGAGATCTGCCTCAGCACAAGATCCAATCCTGCCCTGTACCGCGTCGAGTATTTTTCGAATTTGACAACTCCCTCCTGTGGCCAATCTGGCCCTGGTTTTTCTTCAGGAATATCCCAAGCCGCTTCATTTGGTGTCTTTGTATACTCATTAATTCTTTCAACAGCTACCGTATTTGCTTCGATCTCACAAACATGCCACACAGCATAGTTCAATAATTCCGTGACACTTAGAGCATAAGAAATGGAAACTCCCACAGTTTCTGCACTCTCCACCCAGTTGAATTCCTTAGCCAATACAGCGAATAAAGCAGCGAAGAAAATTATACAATTTCCTATGAGCTCGAGTCTGACAGCAATCCATCTTGATGCTATCTTATCCATGTATCTGACTCGAACAAATCTATCCACTAATTTGGCCGAAGCGTTTATAAACTCGTCAACTTGGCCAAATGCACGAATCGACGCTACTCCTTGAATCGTCTCTCCAAAATGAGAATATATTGGGGAGCGATAAACACTAGCCAATCTTCGTAGCTGTCGCGCTGTTGGAACATAAAACTTCTGGACAAAAGGATAAACAATGATTGAGGCATCCAACAAACCATAAATATGTAGTAAATAATTGAGAGTGGAACAATAACGACGGCAAAGAGAGGAGTAGCAATAATGATAGCAACAATAGTGAAGAAGACCTAAAATTTGATGAGGATTACAGTAGGAATAAGACAACTCACCCGGAGCATACAAACAAGAAGAAAAAGAAAATTGATAGGAAGGATCTCATCAATAGCGTCAATATCCTTTGCGCATCTGTTTAAAATCCTTCCAGAAGGGGTTGTATCAAAGAAACTCATCGGACTTCTCATTAAATTATGTATCAAAGGGAAGTGCAAATTTCTTGAAGCATTGATCCCAGCATATACCAAAATAACCAATGCTATGATATAGGCAATCGCTGGACAAAACGATAAAAGCTAATAAGCAGAAATTACTTTCAACAAAACCGATTGTTGCATAAATTCCGAGGTTGAATCCATTGTTAATGTTGATTTCATTTTTGGTGTAAAGATTGGACCAATAGGAGAGCCAATAACTTCTACCCAAATCGAGACCTTGATTAACTACATTCAGAAAAAGGAAAATTATCACTAGTCCATAACCAGCTGCACGAATGTAGAGATTATACAAGGAGAGTTTGACCTAAAGGACCAATCAATGTGTGAATGAGACTTACTCCTCCTCCTTCAATATTCTCTTCTTCTATTAACTTCTGGGATTCATCTATCGATTTAATTTGCTCGTGGGAATGAAAGAAAAAATCCTTTAGTTGATGTTTACTATAAATATATTATTTAGGAACCAAGATTATTGTATTCCGTTGATGAATTTTTCTATTTATTACAAGAAAAGAGCTTACCCAGATTTATCTAATTCTTGTTCAGTACAAGACTCTTCTTCACTTTCAGAACTCTCTTCCTCTTCATTTCCTTTGGTTTTGTATTCTTCCAAAAATTGGAAGAACTTTCCTCGAGATTTCAAAAGCTCGCTATAGTTTCCACTTTCTGCTATTGATCCATCTAAAATTAGATATTTTTAATGAGACAATTCGAAAGTTGCCTTCTAGTACGATTATCTCGTCGGCATGTTTCACATAGGTTAGACCATGGGTGACAAGAATTCTGGTTTTGTCTTTGAGAAGCCCGTTGGGCCCGATGACCTTCTCGAAGATATGTTTGCCGACGTGGGCGTCGACAGCACTGAGAGGGTCGTCGAGAAGATAGACATCATAGTTCTGATAAACAGCCCTGGCCAAGGAGATTCGAGCCTTTTGTCCTCCGGAGAGATTGATTCCTTTCTCTCCGATCTCCGTTTGATCTCCATTTGGAAGAATCTTCAGATCGGAGACGAGGGCACACGCGTAGAGAACTTTGTTGTAGAGTTGTTTGTTGTAGGGACGGCCGAAGAGAATATTATCTCGAACTGTCATGTTCTGGATCCAGGCCTGCTGAGGAACGTAGGCCAATTTGCCATGGACTCCTATTCGCCCTCTCAACTTTCCCATTTCACCTGAAAATTTTGTTCTTCTTCGGGTTTTTGATGACAAATAAATTTTAAAAAATCTATTTTTAACACAAAATCACTTATATACCCGTAAGAAACCAGATTTTGAGTTTCTATGGGTGCAAATTGATTTTTCTTTGATAGAAAAACCATTTATCTATCCAATAAGACTTTTAAAATTAACCTAGAAAAGCTTGTAGAAGGGAACTCTTTCCGCTTCCGACTTTCCCCACAACTGCCAGAAGATC
This sequence comes from Oscheius sp. JU1382, assembly GCA_932521405.1. Taxonomy (NCBI): domain Eukaryota; kingdom Metazoa; phylum Nematoda; class Chromadorea; order Rhabditida; family Rhabditidae; genus Oscheius; species Oscheius sp. JU1382. The sequence goes on along the minus strand of OW051476.1, from coordinate 9,284,768 downwards.
TCCCCTCGGAACCTGGATAGTAATATCCCTCAAGGTTTGTTTCGATTCGATGTCTTCTTCCCAAGTAGCGTCAAAAGAAGTCAATTCAGCTGAGATCTCATGCTCGTCCAGAATTGGTTCAATAATAGATTTGTTCAATTCTTCAGCAACAAAGAATGATCTCAATCGTGTATTTGATACCACAGTCTGCAATTAAACTTATGATGCGAAATAGAGAAAGTGACACCAAGACTATTAGATTGATCACATAGACGAAGACGTCCAATGGTAAAAGGATTTGGTTGAAAAGAGTCAAAGAGACAAAAGCTACCTGCAACATATTGCCTATAAGGACTAGATTATGGTAATTTACTTGAGGAGTGAGTTGATTTGCAGGGTTGGAATAGATAAAAGTTGCGAAGGAACTCAACGCAACCAAGAAAGGACTCGCCGAGACTAAAGAATCAACCAGATTTGTAACCAGCCATTTCTTTCTGATCAAATTGAGCTCCTTTTCTCGTATACTGTCTATATATTCCTCCATTGGTACTTCCCAGGCGTAGAGTTTGATAACCTTCATTCCATTTAACGTTTCATTTATCAATTTAGTCCGTTCATCCTTGAGTTTCATTTGCTCCGTCTGGAGACAGTTGTAAGAGTCAATAAGGAGCAAACCTGCCAGTTTTTGACCAAATATGAGGAGACTATGTTCATTGGAATGAAAATAAGTAAGATGGCAACTCCAGAAAGAGCAGAATATCCTAATGTGATGCAGAGATAGATCAAAGCGAGAGTCACTTGGTAAGGGCAACTCCAGATTTGTTGAATATAGGGAATAATGGTATTAAATCTGTCCACATCAATAGCCATCAGATTGACAATCTCTCCAACTGTTTTATCCCTCCTGGCAGAGTTTGAAAGGGTTAAGGTTTTACGGTAAACTACAGCTGTAAGAGTCGTTTGATACTTGAGTCCCAGGCGAAACATTATGTAAAAATATGAACTGAGGATGAAGGAACGCAGCTAAAAATGAGAAATCTTGTGTTTGATCTCAACGATCGCCTACTTCTGAAGAAACGAACATCAAAATGGCATACATTAGACCCTTCCAAAGAGGACTATTCCCTTCAGAAATATAGCTAATCATTAAACTGAAATGTGAAGTTTTATAATTATCAAACAAAAACTTACTGCAAGAGGTAAGGATTGGCAAATTGAATGGTATCCGCGCAGAATTTTAAAAAAGTTGCTGTCAGAAATTCCCATTTGAACATGCAAAATAGAGTCAAAGTCAGGGATGGTTCAGAAATCGATCTGGATTAAATTAATACTTATAAACTCAACAAATCAACCTTTTCTTCTTCGCTTTTTCTGCTTTAAATTTCTCTAATCTGTGGTTCCAATTCTTGTCCCATAATTTGACCAAAAATTCCGTCTTACTTCCTTCATTTACTTCAAAAAGATCATCTTCTCCAATGTCTTTGCGATATCCAATCCAAGGAATCGAATTAAACCACCAAAGTGTTAGGCGATTGAGGAAGGAGCTATCTAATTCTGGAGAACTTTCCTAAATCCATTTGTAATTGAGAAAGAGAAACTAACTGATTTTTCTCCTTTCCTTCTAAGATCAGCGAAACAAAGAAGAATGGAATAAATAGCCAAAAGAGGGTAGTAAATAAAATAAGCGATATAAAGAGCCTTCGAGAGGTAGCGACCCTGTCCATCTGGATTTCCTACTCCTTGTCGGATATTCTGATAGAATTCGAAGGCTCCAAAGATCAGAAATAGAATCGCCGAAAGGAATTGGATACCAGAAGTTACCATTCCACATCGTTGGCGGACTATGTGAGACAAGGCTGTACTGGCCTGGAAATTCAACATGGTTTTTTAGTTTGTCTCTTTCCCTCGAAAATGAGGCCCCGATACAGTTTGGAAAGTAGATGATCTTTAGGAACACAGCGCAAATTTATTCCTTCCTCTCCCCAGAATTGGCCTATGAACTCACGTAACTGACGAGCAGTAGTGACGGATATAAATAATCAGCAGCGAAAGTTGAAACGATAACGTTGTGCACCAAAACAAAAACGCTGATTCCAGTTAGACAAAGTGAAAGTATCTAAAACCATTTAAAATCAATTGCAATCTAACACAAAGTGCTTTGGATGTAATATAAGCAGCACAAAACACAACGAAAGAACAAACAATTGACGTCAGACTGGCTAATACATTGAGAGGTGCGACAAACCTACCAATTTCAATAGCCATATCTTGCTATATGGAAGAGATTTGTATCCTCTTTTGGATACTCGTTTAGCCTGGAGAAAGAGAATTGGCGTTAGGAAGAGAATGAAGGCGGCGGGAATCCATACAAAAAAGGTGTTTTGGACGCAAATTGAGAAGTTGGGTATACCCGTTGGGAAGGGGTTATCCTGAAATAATATCATGGAGACTATTGCAAATAATTTTCTCAAAAAAGTCACTTTTTCAGGTAAAAGCCCAGCTAAAAAGAAAGGTCAAAATTTTATGGACTGAAAGGAGGACTTACATCCAACTTGGAGCCACAAAAAGACTCCCAGTCGTCACCCATTCGAAGATCTAAAAATTCAAATCAAACGAAAAAGGATGACAAAAGTGAGGTGATGGAGACTAAATGATCAGCTGCGCCTTGAACCTAAAGAGCAGTATGGCCCCCTCAGCGGGCGACGTATATACTCGTCTAGTCGACGCAAAATTTCGCAATGGTTGCACACTCAAAAGCCAGAGATAAGTTGTACGGAAGCCGGGAGGAGATAAGAACCACCTGGGAATCAAAATATCCTTCAGCTCTGATTAATATCAAAATGAGCTGACAAGATAGAACATCAAAAGGAGAAGGAAGAAAAGACAATTTGGGAGAGAGAGAGAGATGAATCACAAAATGACAAGCTCTGGGATATGATGAGACTTCTTCAGTACATTTTGCGCTACTTTATAAAGCAAACTATCGAGAAACTTCCACAGCGGATTTGCATCACAATTTTCGGAGGAATCGACACAAATATAACATCATCATTTTACCTTTGCGCAAATTTTCGACTTCCATTTACAGCGATGATAAGAAGATGAGATCAAAGACTAGAAGAAGTTGTAGTTCCGATGAATAAAAAAGAAATATCATGCTTGGCTTAAAAAATTTGGAAACTCCTCTGGCAGATACCACCGGTCACGCTATGGGGATAGTCGGAACAATCATTCAATTTGAAATATATTAATTTTTATTGTTATATCTGTATTGTCATTGGAATTATTATGTCTTGAAAGTGGATTTCAATTGGAAGACTCATTGTGAGAATCGACGACCATTTTGGAGAAGATTGATTGGTTGTTTTGGAGAAGTGCTTGAGGAGAGTCGAACTCGGCAATCTCTCCCTTGTCCAAAACCATAATTCTGTCGTAATCGAGGATTGTATTCAATCGATGGGCGATGGTGAATACGGTACATTCTTTGAATTGCTCGCGGATTGTCGTCTGAATTTGGTAAATTGAGATGGAGAGTTCTACCTGAATGAGAGCGTCTGTTGTCACGTCGACAGCTGCTGTAGCCTCGTCCAAGACGAGGATTCGTGTGCGGCGAAGGAGAGCTCTGGCCAGACAAACTAATTGCCGTTGTCCCACACTAAAAGCTGGAGTTTTGGAAAGAGATCTCTTCAACCTGATGTTTTCTCCTCCCTCACTGATGTGATGTTGGAGGCCCTTCTCGAAAGAAGAAGCCATTTCCTTGAGATGAGCCAACTCCAATGCCTGCCAGATCTCCGAATCTTCTTTTTTGTCGAAAGGATCCAAGTTGAATCTCAAAGTCCCCGAAAAGAGCACAGGATCTTGTGGAATAATAGTCAGAGCCGATCGAAGATCATGGAGTCCGATCTTCGAAACATCCACTCCGTCGATTGTGATCTTCCCCTCGGCTGGCTCAATCAGTCTGAAGAGACCAAGAGTAAAAGAACTCTTTCCAGCTCCAGTTCTCCCAACTATTCCAATCTTCTCTCCCGGAGCCACATTCGTAGAGATCTGCCTCAGCACAAGATCCAATCCTGCCCTGTACCGCGTCGAGTACTTCTCCATATCAACTTTTCCCTCAATTGGCCATCCATCCTCCGGCTTGTTTGAAGGAATCTCCCATTCTGGCTATAATTCTTCTCTATTTTGTCGTCAAACGATTCCAACCTCATTCTTGGTGTGAATATACTCTTCTATCCTTTCAACTGAGACAATATTACTTTCAACCAGACTCATTTGCCTCACAGCCATGTTTAAAACATCAGTAATTGTAAGGGAATAAGAGATCGAAACTCCCACTATTCCTGCATTATCCTCCCAGCCAAATTCTTTGGCCAAAACTGCAAAAAGAGCAGCAAAGAAAATCTATAAATAATTCGCTTTTACACATAAAAATTCTTACCACTAAATTTCCCAGAAACTCTAGACGAACGCTCAACCAACGATTAGCCACCAAACTATGGTATCGACATCTCATGCATCTGTCAACCAAACGTCCAGACGTTTCTTGAAATTCTTCCACCTAATTTTGTTCATTTTTAATTTTTATTCAATTCCTACCCTTCCATAAGCTCGAAGAGATGCTGCTCCTTGAATAGTCTCTCCAAAATGAGAGTAAATTGGAGAACGATAGACACTCTCCAATCTTCTTAATTGACGAGCTGTTGGTACATAAAACTTCTGGAAGCATTGATTTGTGTAGAAAAAGGTTAATCTCACCAAGAAAACAGAATAAGCAGCGCAGAGAGGAACAATAACTGCTGCGAAGAGGGGAGTGGCGATGATTATAGCGATCAGGTTGAAGATCATCTAAAATTTCCTCTTCCTTCCCAAAAAGAATCCTCCTACCTGGAGAAAGGAAACAACCATCATTCTGAAGTTTTGTGGTAGTTGGCCATCAATCACTTCTACGTCTTTGGCACAGCGATTGAGAATTCGACCCATTGGAGTTGTATCAAAAAATTCCATGGGACTCCTCATCACGCTATGGATTAGGGGAGAATGAAGACTGAAGGAAGCATGAATGGCTGAGAGAACAAGAAAGATAAGCGAGACTATCATACAAGAAGCTGGAAACATTTTGCCTTATTTTTCAGCTGAAAATCTTACATTCGACAGTTCCTATTCCAGCATAAACTCCTAGATAAAGACCATCGTTGATGTGGGTCTTATTCTGATCGTATTGATTTGACCAGGCTGAGAGCCAAAAATTCCTGGCTACTTGGAGGCCCATAAAGGAACAGAGGAAGAAAATGAAGAGGGCGACTCGAAGATAGCTAGCCGCTTTGACATATCGATGATAGACAGCCATTTTGACACCGGCTGTTTCTATATTCTCTTTTTTGATTAATTTCTGGGAGAGATCTTCGATTGTTCCAATGGAGGGTTGGTTTATATATTCTTTTTCTTTGAGACAGCTGGAAAGAGTAGACGATTAATTCAGAATGGAAGAAGAACTCACGGCTCGAGGATCATTTTAACAGATTCTTCTTCTTCAGACTCGTGGTTTGATGAACTTTCACTTGAAGATTCCTTTTCTTCTTTGCCTTTGGTCTTGTATTCTTCTAGAAATTGGTAGAAGACTCCTTTACTTTGAAGGAGTTGGTGATATTTTCCGCGTTCGACTATTCTTCCATCTGAAAATATTTTAAATATTCTTCGTCGATCAGTTACCGTCTAAAACAATGATCTCATCTGCTTGTTTGGTGTAATTCAAGCCATGAGTGACCAATATCCTCGTCTTATTCTGCAATATTCCAGTAGGGCCAATGACTTTTGCAAAGATATGCTTTCCAACATGGGCATCAACAGCACTGAGAGGATCGTCCAATAAGTAAACGTCGAAATCTTGATAAGCGGCTCTGGCAAGCGACAATCTAGCCTTTTGACCTCCAGAGAGATTGATTCCCTTCTCTCCGACTTCTGTTTGATCTCCATGGGGAAGCATTTCCAAATCGGGTAGAAGAGCACACGAATAAAGTACTTGGCGATAAAGCTGGCGATTGTAGGGTTTTCCAAAGAGGATATTCTCCTTGACTGTGGCGTTTTGGATCCAGGCTTGTTGAGGAACATAAGCCAATTTGCCATGGACACCAATTCTTCCTTTTAATTTCCCCATCTCGCCTAGTAGAGCATTGAGGAGAGAACTCTTCCCGCTGCCGACTTTGCCCACAACTGCTAGGAGATCTCCTCGAAGAACTTGAAACGAGATTCCAGTCAGTGTCGGCTTAATTTCAGTGTTCTCCCATTGAGCATCAAAGTCTTCCATTTTAGTTGGAAACTCGTCTCTATCCGTCATTTTCTTTTCAACTACACTTGAATCCAATTCCTCAGCGATGAGGAAAGACTTCAATCGTTCGTTTGAGACAAGGAACTAAAATCTTTTGAGGAGAAATGGTGATATCCTACCTGAACAAAGGCAGCAATCAATTGAGCAATCATTGTCATTGGTGAGCGAAGGAGATTAAAAAGAGATAGAGAAACGAAGGCTACTTGCGGTGTGAGTTGATGGCTATCACTTGAAAGAACAAATGTTGAGAAAGAGAACAAAGCGACCTAAAGCCATTTCTTCAATCTATCAATTTACCCACCAAAAAAGGCGAAATGACATTGAACGAATCGATGATATTCTTCAGCATTCCTGCCTTCATAATTAAATCTAATTCTTTCTTTCTAATCTCATTGATATGATTCTCCATGGGTAACTCCCAAGCATACAACTTGACGACTTTCATTCCGTTTAAGACCTCATTCACCATTTTGGTTCTTTCATCTTTTAGTTTCATTTGCATTGTCTTAAAATGTTATTTAAGAATCTGTGGAAGATTACCAACCTGCCAGCGTTTGACAACGACTGAAGTGATGATATTTAGAGGCAAAAAAATTATCATAATGCCGATTCCAGGAGCAGCAGAGTAGCCCAAGGTGAGATAGAGATAGATCAAGGCAACGATAATCTAAAATTTTAAATAAATTATTAAAAGGAAAAACCTGATAGGGACTGCTCCAAAAGAGATGAAATTGAGGGACGATCATAAAGAATTTCTCAGTGTCAATTGCCATCAGGTTGACAATCTCTCCAATTGTTTTCTCCCTCCTAGCAGAGTTGGATAATTTTAATGTCTAGAAATATAGCTCTTGAAGAAGGAAAGAAAACCTTTTGATAGACAGCAGCTGTAATGCACATTTGAAATTTGATTCCAATGCGGAACATGGTGAAATTGTACATATTGAGGATGAGAGACCGTATTTCAGCAAAGACAAAGAGCAAAATAGCGTAGGAAAGACCTTGCCAAAGAGGTCCTTTGGGTTGAGAAACGAAGTTGATCATCTGACTGAAAGAGATAATAATCATTTGGATGTTGTAGGCATAGACATACTGTAAGAAGAAGGGATTGGCGAATTGAAGAGTATCAGAAACGAATTTTAAAAATCCGCCGTGTAAAATTTCCCATTTGAACATGCTCGCCAACGCTTTAATAATGGATGGTAGGGGAATTTCTTCTCTATAATTTTATTAGAAACAACAGAAAATATCACTTACTCATCATCGAATTTGTTGTCTCTCCTTTCGTAGTATTCATTGAGTCTGGGTAACCAAAATTTATCAAATCTCTTGGAGAGATATGGCGTCGTCATTCCTTCATTCATTTCGAAGATATCGTCAATCTTCAATACTCAATAAAATTAGAAGGAAAAAACCCTACTTCAAGAGCTTTCTTGTGTCCAATCCAAGGGAGAGAATTAAACCACCAAAGCGTTATTCGATTCAACCAAGAGCTATCTAATTCAGGTGAATACATCTATAAAATTGGATCATTATTAGAAATTAATCATACCCTTTTGAGATTTTTCATCCTTGGATCAGCAAAGCAAAGCACCAAATTGTAGATAATTAAAGCGGAAAAATAGCAAAAATACGCAACATTTAGTACAAAAGAAAGATAGTGTCCATCCTGAAAATGCTCTTTATTTTCTGACAAAGAGCATCTCTAAACCTTGTCAGAATCTTGCCCTTGTCTGACCCGTTGATAGAATTCCGGAATGCCGGCTATTAAGAATATAAGAGCCGAGATATGTTGAATACCCGATGTTACCATACCGTACCTTCTTCTGAGCAAATGACCCATCGTCATTGAAGCCTAAAAAGTTTAATGTTATTCTCTTTCTACCATGCTTTTTTGCTTTTAAAAGATTCATACTAAGATCCATTTTTAGATGCAGATGTCTATAAACATCACTTTCAAACTCGCACAATATTGATCTAGCTGGTGATCATTCGACTAGCTCAAAACTATTTGAAATATTGAGTTGACTCTTTCTTTTTTATCATTTCACTTTATTTTTAATGTAGAACATTGAAAAAGCATAGTTCCGGGTTATTTTAGCTCTGTAATGGGTACAATATATCATTAAAATTGATCAAAAAACATTTTAATTGAAGGTTTTTTTTGTGGATTTTTGATCTCTTGGAAATACTCAGCAATGCCACCCTTCCCCTTTGATTTTCTGTCTCCTGTCTACGTGGAGCGGAACCCTATTTTTTTTCGAATTGGTCCTGATCTTGATTTCGAAAACTGACACCATCCCAGCCGACTTTTGGGTCGGATCTTTAATCAACTCACATAGCTGCAGATGAGCAGTGCCGGATACAAATATTCGGCGGCGTAGTCTGATTCGACTACATTGTGCACCAGTACGAAGAAGTTAATTCCTGTAAGGAATGTCGACAATACCTGAAAAATCTTTTTCTTTTGGCTGGAATTCCTACAATTTTGACGATGAGCAAGAAGCTGTAGGGGAGAGCCTCATAGCGCTTTCCATTCCTCCGAGCTTGAATAAATAGAGCTGGGGTGAAGAGAAGAGTAAAAACGCTTGGAATCCAAACCAGTATAGTATGTTGCATACAGATCGACACGTTCGGTATGCCGGAAGAGAACGGATTCTCCTATAATCATTATTAAAAAAAAATTAAAAGCGTTGGCGTTGAAATACGAGGACAAAACTGAAGAGACAACAGACACTGGATAAGTCCTAGCAGGTTCAGCACAAGATTTGAAAACGAAGAAGAAGCAAAAACGAAGCTAAATGTGGATAAGAGAGTCCCAAAAGAAACAAAATTGGGTAAAAATGCGGATAAAAGATGAGGACAACAAGAGAAAGACGACTGAAAATAACTAGAACTGACTCATTATCGTCGAGTTTTTCAAACAAATAATACGATTTACGATGACTAAGCTCCTCTTCAAAAAGCACCAGAAATCTTTCCTCGATGGACTGACTTATACATGTGAGATCTTTGTTGACATGATAAGCAAGAAACCACTGGGAGCTCGAAAACTTCGACCTCATTTCCGTCACCAAAGAATAATTTCGACGGAACTTTGATTACAGAAATTGAATGTCTCATGAGGAATCATTGGGAAAGAGAGAGAAAAAGACCAGACTAGGGGGGCAGTGACTTTCGAAAAGGAGGGTAAGGCCAATTCGAATTTTCGAAAATCAGAGTTCCAAGCAAACATCCATTTCATACATGTAGATCTCACGCAAAGGGAAAAGAACGGAGAAAGGAATACTTTAGATGTCTAAATAGAGAAGAGGAGGATGATTTTGACAAATACGAGTAAAAAAGAAAAATAAAGATAAAGACAAAGACAGGAAAGAGACAGAACTTACTAGTAGCTGACTGCCGCAGAAGCCCTGCCATGCCTTGTCGGACATGATGGTTTTGGTTGAGTGTTGCTCCCTCTACCAGAGCAAACTGAACACTGACAGAGAAGCTGATAGCGTGCGCACTATAACGTCAAAATCTTTCGAAAAGCTGCGTCATTCGTGAATAAAAATTAGCGTCGAACACACGAAAAATGGCCTCAAAATTCACGACGATTATAGGAGGGACGGTCAGGTCTCCCAAAGATTTGCATAACAAAAATAGGCTGGCATCAAAAACAGAAGTTCACGCACATGTAGGACTGATTTTTGCTCGAATTTTATTTAATTAAAACAATGATTTACCAAAAAGAGGAGATCTCAGAAGTGTAATCATCTAAACAGTCGGATTAAAAAGATAGTGTCCAGGTGCTGGACTTGCGAACAGATAAAGAGCGACGTAATCAACGTTTCCTGGAGGACAGAGAGAAAAGTATGGAATTGGGTTAAAAGTTGACTTTTAGACTCATTTTGAATTACTTCTTGTAATTCTAAACCCTCTTACTCACGGAGACAATAGGATTGACTCCTCGTGTGTTTTGATCCTTTAATAATCTAGAACTACTCTTTTCAGGATCCTTCCGCCGTCTGGCAAAGAGGAAATAACGATTTTAATTTAACAAGGCATTCAGGCTATAGTAATCCAATAAATTTCTCTGCCAATTTTACGAATCAACCTACAGTAATGGTAAAAGACTATGACCGCCAGTTTTGTTCGACACCAAAATTCATAAAATTAATTCCATTGACTCGAAGGTTAAAAAAGCAAAAAGCGAACTTGAGAGCTCTCGAACCAACCCATATATGGCTGCTGTTGATCTGCGATTCCAATTCAAAATCCTTCGTATTAATATTTTCTTGAGAGCAACTTGATCGAGACATAGATCAGTCTCAACATCTGTTGGCTATTGAAAGGAAAGAAAATCCAATTATGAAAGAGAGAATTTCCTCTTATTTGACGTGAGAAGTCGATTCCGAGAATGAATTTTTGGATTTTATGCTTAAAAACGAACTCTTTCGTACATTTTGTCCAATAAAAGTTTTGAGATTCATGGAATCCAGGTGAATAATCTTTAGACTAATTTGAGGTATATAATTTTCTGTTCTTTCGTACTAGGAAAAAGATATTTTCATTTTTGATTTGCTCTGTAGTGAAGCCGTAAATACGGAAGGGATTTAGAGATTTTTTTGAACATTTGTTTTTTTAAAGCCCTCGCTGGTGCTTATTGACCATTTGGGTGATTTATACGAGGGGAAATGGGAGTTTGACCATATTTCAGCATCACTTTGCGAAGAATAGTCTCTAGTTTTAACAAACATTTAAAGAGAATCCAAAAAATGAGGTAGTAGATTAAAAAAATGGATCATAGATGGGCTGAAAGCAAATAGAAATAGCTAGTTGATCCGTTTTTTAACCAGATCTCGTTTAATTGTGACAATTTAGTTAAACTTTTCTCACTATTTTTAAGAGAATCTCATTGAAAAATTCAGGAAAGTAGAGAAAATGGACTCTAAATGGACTTTCGAGCAAATAGAAAGAGCTAACTGGCCATTTTTGACTAATTCGCGTTCACTGCTTGAGAAAGATTTGATTAAAAATTCCAAGAAAAAGGAACACCACATGATTTTAAAATGTCTTTAAATAGAAAGATTCTCCACTTTTTTTGTTGATAAATTTGTCAGTTTTTCAACGAAATCCTGGTAGAAAATTCCGAAAATTGAGGGGAAAATGACTTGAAATTGAGAACTCGGTTCCCAGACAAACCGAGAGTAGACAGAAAAAGCTAGCTCGACGTGAAGCGGGCAGCAAAGATCACAGCTCGGCCGTCGCCAATGTGTGGTGCAAAAACAAGATTGTTCATGTGCTCACAAAACGAAAGGAAGATGGTAAAGAAGTGCGCGTGCGATAATTTCCCGTAAGGACGAACAGACAACAACATGCTCTCACTCTCTCTTTGTGAGACAGGCGTACCCCCAGGTTTGTAGTCTGCTCAGCTGAATATTGTTTGTGATCTTTGCTGCTTGAAAATCTCTTTCTCTCTCAACGTTTTCGTTTCTTTCTCGATTTTCCAAAAGTCAAGGCTTCTTTAAAACGAGAACAGAGACCAAAAAACTTTCGGTCAATCAGTTGGCTTATCGCGAGAAATCAAAGCCGATCAGAGAGGGAGTCGCACTCGTAATACAATGAAGTTTGAAGCGACTTTTTCGAAGGGGTCGTCAGTTTTTTTTTTGAATCGTCTAGCCGGCCTCTGTCGAGTTTATTCGACGTAACTTTTTGGTTATCTTTCGGACTTTGACTTTGGCCGTAGTGTGCTTTCGAAAACAAGAGGTTGGAAGAATCATTCTCTTTTGAAGATTTTGAAAGGAAAATGACTCACCGAACATTTAAATTTCATCCTTCTCCTACGCCAAATGGCTTTATTTCAAGAAAGAAGAGTATTATCAGAACAAACACTTATATATAAAAAACGTCTTCATTTCCCCATAAATTAGGAACCTCAGGAATTTTAATGACTGCTAAAAAATGTTCCTTTGTTGTTTCGCACGTACTCAGGTTTTTCAATGAAAATCTCGGGGAAGAATCATCAAGATTCAAAATGTTCCTCCCAATCCCCTGATTTATGATACAAATTCGCTTTTCCTTTGTCCAAAGAGAAAACAAAGAACACTTTTAATGTTTACAATCATCTCGCGTTACCATGTAATAACAACCCGAATATGAGGCATCGCAAAATATAAACCAAGATCTCGACCAGCTAATAAAATGCTAAAAGTGTGGAAGACTTAGAAAAAAAAGAGGAGTAAAAATCAAAATATACTTCCGGTTTTTAGAAAATTCGTCAAATAAACAGAGACCGGATTGAAAACACGCAAATAAATCCGATTATTCAAAGGAAACCAGGAAGAAAATAGGTTAATTCATTCCCGGGGAATGATTCCCCCACATGATTCTTGATCTAGAAAGCGTGTGTACATCGAAAAATACAGCGAGAAAGTTCAAAATATTCATTTACAATTTACTTCTTCCAAAAACTCGTTTCAAAATATTTCTTTTCTTCTTTTGCTTTGTTCTTGGAGAGTCTTCTTTTTCTATTTGCTTCCTTCCTTCTTCCTCCTTCAAAAAGTCATAAAAACCAATAAGTTCTTCTCCCTTTGACTTTTCATTTGGTCGAATAAACGTAGCATCCGTCTAAAATAAATTGTCCATTTTCCTAAAATAAGAATCTTACTCGTTGGCGAGTCACTTCTTTTTTCATTTTCTCAATCATTCCCAAGTATCGCTCATCAACAGTGAAGATCATGTTCACATTGTTGACTAATAATTCGAGTAAATAAGAAACTAGATCAGGATTGGTTTCTCCACTTTTGATTGTATGCATCGCGAGTCTTTCGATTACCTGAAAAGAATCTATTCCATTCAAAAAGATGAATTCTTCACTTGCCATTTCTTGTTTTGTCGCATTGGAATCATCAAAATAAAGTTTCTTTATTATCCGAAAGATTTGATGAAGAGATTCTCGTCTAATAGGCGAAAGTGTCAAGAAAAAGAAAGACACAGCCTTGCAGAAATAAATCTCTGGATGTTCTGACCGAATTTTTGTTGAGAGGAATGATTTACCATGTCGGGCTGTACCTTCTTCAAAGAGCCTCAAGACTGTTAGGAACTCTTCGTAAAGAAGGAGAGGCGAAGAACCTTTAAAAGAGGCACAAAATTTGTCTAAAACAATCAGAACTCGATCATTTTCTCCAGAAAATGGTAGCTTAAACAAATAATTGAAGAGAGTTAGAGTATTAGCTGGAAAGAGTTCTGAAAATTCTTCTTTAGATTTTAGGGAATTTTACCACTAATTCGAATTGCTCCTTGACAATTCTTATAGATATCGGTGCCTTCAATCCGCCATTCACGATATGAATCAGTCAAAAGAAATTCATCCAACCGATCCAACAAGCACGATCGATGAATACCCCACAAATCTACTTTATTAAGGATATTTGTGTCAGTGAACTAAATCAACTACAGTTTTCATCTGAATAACAGACTTACACTAGTAAACGAATTATATCTAGAAGGTGTGCTAGCTGGAGAGATCATTTTGAATAATTTATTCGCTCTTTGATTGTAAAGAGAAGAAATCGATTAAAAGTCAAGTTAAATGATAGCTTTAGAAGCATGGTTATTTACGAGCTACAATCAATATACAATTATAGAAATTAATTCCCGCTCGGAGAAGGGCTTTACAGTCAGAAGAAGCCTAAACTCCTCGAGCAAAATGAATGAATTTAAATTCCAAAAGAAGTTCAGGTTTCGGATTGCATCTCGACCTCGTAACCAACTCTCAATTATCTTCATCTCATTGCGGAATCTTGTTCATTCATCTAGCCTACTTTCCTTTTCTTGCGTATAAAACCATCTTCTTTCTAAACAAACCCTCACTCGTATCTCCGAAAATGGATGATCAGAGTAGTCGTTCTCTTCATCGCTCTTCCCTAGCGGCAGTCTTTCTGTCTGGTGGAGCTCTCCTCGCTCTCGTATGTATTTCTACCAATATGAGAGAATCAATTAATTTTAGACAATTTCAATGCCAATTTTATGTTCTTTGGTATCACAATTGGAAGAAGACATGACTACAGCTCGGCAGAATTATGACGAGATGTCAAATACTATGTGGAGGGATTTGAGAGAGCAAGAAAAGCATATCCGAGCTCCGAGACAAGCATGTAAATTTCTTATTCGACAGTATCTCATTGAGATAATTTCTAGATAAGGAAGGGGGATCTTCTACTAGTGGCTCAGCTACTCCAAATGGAGGAGCTTATAAGACTGGAGCAGGAGAAGGCACAAGTGGAGCTCCCGAAGGAGGTGGCAGTGGAAGTTCATGTTCAGCTGAAAGCTGTGTAAGCCGTAGTTGTCCTGCCGGTCCTCCGGGAGATAAAGGTGCGCCTGGAAGACCTGGGCCAAATGGAATCGACGGAATCCCTGGAAAGAATGGACCTTCTGCCGGTGGATCATCAGATGCAGGATATGTTCAATCATTTGGCGGCTGTCCACCTTGCCCAGCTGGTCCGACTGGAGCTCCAGGATATCGTGGAAAGAAAGGACCCAGAGGACCTAAAGGAGAGAAAGGAGCACCTGGTTCGCCAGGAAGAGATGGAGAAAAGGGAGACGAAGGACCGGAAGGAGATGTTGGACGACCTGGGCCACTTGGAGAACCTGGACCTAAAGGAGCACCAGGAGAACCCGGAATGGGCTTCTCCAAAGGAGCAGCCGGATCTCGTGGACCAATGGGACCACCTGGGCCTGAAGGTGATGAAGGACTTCCAGGAGAAAGAGGAGAAGATGCGACTCCAGGACAAATGGGTCCTCCTGGTCCACAAGGGCCTCCAGGAGAACCTGGAGCTGATGGTATTCCTGGCAACCCCGGAAAAGCTGGTAATAACGGCGCCGATGCCGAGTACTGTCCTTGCCCAAGTCGTTCAAAAGAAGCTGAGATTGTATCCGGTGGACCGACAAAGGATAAATATTCTACTGGAGGCAATGAAATCGTTTCTGGATCTCGAATTCCCGAAACACCACCAAGCTCAAAGGGGGTTGGAGTAGAATCTAGCGAGGAGACTTACAAAGATCGAGGAACTTCTGTAAGTCTTCAAAAGAAAAACTCTGAATTCCATATTTACAGGGAAATTCTGTTTCTGGCGCTTCTGTTCCCGAAAGTGCTGGACCTGTAGCTGACACTTATTCCAATAAAGGATCGGTAATATCTAATTAATTAACGAAAAAAAAAATTTAGGGAAGCTCAGTATCAGGTGGACCAGTTCCTGATAATGGATCCGGAAGCTATAGAGAGCGAATTAATAAGGCTGCATTTGCTAAACAACTCCGCCGAAAGCTTGTTCTTCTGTAATTAAACAAATTTAATTATAAATATGTTGATTATCACAAAATAATTGAGGTATAAAGCTAACAATGTTGAAAAAAACAATACCAGATATGCATATTATGATATATCCCTTTTTTTAGATGGCTTTTTTGAACCTCTTGGAGCTCTGGCAGTTGTTGCTCGAGAGGTAGATGGTGTGGTACTTCCAATAAGTTCTTCAACAGCTTGCATGGCTTTAATTTCATTATTGGTGGTTTTATACGTCTTAGCAATGTCTAAACAAGCTTGATTAATAGAAAAATCAAAAGAAACTAACCAGCTACATCTGGATCTGTTTCAAGAATTGTTCTCGGTGTACGTAGAGCCTTTTGGGCTAGTGGATCTGTTATTATTTCAACAGGATTACTAGGTGTTCCTGGTATTTCAAGTTCATCTAGTGGAAGAAGTTCGCCGGCAGCGATAGCATCGGCAACCTTTTTCTGTGAAGCCTTTTTCTGAGCAGCTTTTGCTCGACCTTCTTTTCGTGCCAAAGTGAGAGTTTCGTCCGTTACTTTGTCATCTCTGAAAAAGAGGTAAAGAACCAAGCTATTGCATACGCTTTGTGTGCTTTCTTTCTAATATTAGAAGAAGTCATAGCTCCTCTTCTTTTAACCGGTCTTCCACGTTTTTTTGGAGAATCTTCTTTGGGATCAAATAGAGTAATATCTTGATTTGGCTCTTCTTCAGCTTCAATTACCTCTTCGCTAAAGTTTGTTTAAATTTCTAAATAATATTAAAACTTGCTTATTATTTTGCGGTTTGCTGGTTATATTTTTGAAAATATTTTTTTCGTTTATATCATCTTCCGGATTTACTGAAAATTTTTTTATAGATTATTAGTATGTAAAAACCTGGTAAAGAAGGATCAGCATATCTTCTATTTCTGTTATACGTAATACTGGCGCCATAAGCACGATGTTTTAATGCGTTTTTAGAAGACTTTTGAAGGCATGGATTTTGTCCATTTTGTATCTGGATAACGGCTGCTTTTGCCGAATCCAGGTCTTCCGTAAGCAAGTTATTGGATCGCATTCTTTCATCAATAAAACTAGTCTTTTCTTTAGCAACGAGCCTAAAAAAGTTAAAATAGATTAGTTTAAACAATTACTCAGTTAGTGCTTCATATAGATTTTTCCCTGGCCTGGTAGTAGGTAAATGTGTAGTCTTCATTTTATCATATTTTTCTTGTATTATTCCAACGTGCTTAAGAGAATTATAGCATAATAAAGCAATCAACCTTTAATATGGGGTCGTTAACGACTTCGCTAATAATCGAAAAAGGTTCATCAGAAAGCTCGGTAACAATTTCTTCGCAGTCTGGGACATCATATCGACGATGGAAAGATGGATCAAACTGAAGGTGTTGCTAAATTTATTATTGTAAAAAACATACGCTGTTTTTGAAAGGAACGATTCTGAATGCTCCAGAGTCAATAAGCTTATAAAGACAGCACGCAGCATCTAATAGTCGTTTCGGAACGAGTTTTTGTTCAAAAAATTCGCCTATATCAAGGAAGTCATCTTGTGTGACACGAATCTTAAAGCAGCTTATTAATTCTTAAAAATTGACCACCTGTGTAATATAATCACTTGGTTGTAGATAATAAAATCCATAGGTGCAGTAAATTCCAAAAATTCTCTCTTCTTCACTCTGTGGAATTAGATCTCCCGAACCAGAAGCTTCTTTTTGCCTAACAGAGCACATATAAGTCGAGCAAAGTTGTAATAATTTCTCAGAAAACTAAAAGATTAAAAATCTAGTTGGAAACATTGTAAATCATACTTCAATGAGCTCAGCTGAGCTTTGTCTTCCTTTCCAAATTTCATTCATTCCCATTTCACAAAATACTTCACAAAAATCGGCCAATCTACGCGCTTAGATATATGCAAAACAAAAACTAACCTCGTTGATCCTTTCTGCCTGAATTTTCTGTATAGACGATTGAGGTCAACGATTATACCGGCCTGCACTGGAATTGTTGTTGAACCATAGCCCTTTCCCATTTTATCTGAAAATAGTAAAGAACTGGTTAGACTATAGTCTGTATTAAAACAATCGCATCAAAAACTCAAAGACTTGCCAGACTCAAGATATAAATGGCAGAAATCGATAGATTGAAACCAACTTTGCTAGCTTTTCAAATAGACTTTGCTTGCTTTTCAGCTTTATTTGCAATAGAAATTTCACAAATAAATAAATCAGATTCATTTCTAATTACAGAAAAGGAAGAGGATGGCATATGCGCTTATGGAGCAACAAAATTATGTGAAAAGACTTCCACAAGAAGCACCATTTGTTATGGGATTGTCAAGATTCTTTGTTCAGTAAACGCGTAGATTCGATGACTATCACAGGATGAAGAACAGGAAGAGAAGAATAAACGGGGAAAGCTCGTTATTGACTAGATTCAAGGATAAATTTTTACAAACAAACGAAAAAAATTACTTGAAATTTGGATTCGTTATGCTGTTAAAAGTATGAGAATTTCTCATGAATTGCAAGATGTCCTTTTTTGTAATAATTCCCAAAACTTTGCCATTTTTCGTGACCAAAACCTGTAAAAGTATTTTTATGGTATTAATGTTAAATTACCTGGCGAAGTCCTAATTTTCTAAACATATCGATCACAGTCTCCATGGGTGTTTGATCAGTAATCGCCATTGGAGCTAGATCTATCAGTTTTCTAAGCTTTAATGGCGCCGGCCCACCAGCTGTCAAAGCCTCTTCGGGTACCTAAAAGTTGCTTTTTTCATGAATAATTCAGGAGTTACCTGAGCAGAGAAATACACTATAGAAGAAGTTACAACATAAGGTTGTGTCTTTCTAGCTGAATGAAGTGCTAATTGGAGGTCTCTCCTAAAAAGATGCTTTTTAAATCTTTCTACTGCCTTACCTTGTGACAAAACCAACGAGATACATACTATTTCTAGAGGTAACCACGGGGAATCCATTGAAATGAGTATCTCTTAAAAGCATTTCTACATCTCCGAGAGACATTCCATCCTCCGTCAAAACTGCCAACTCTCCTTCTCCAGTAGCTGGCCTCATTACCTAAACAATTTTCTTTTTGCTACAGAAAAATGGTTGGACCTGGAGAGCGACAGTTGAATATGGATATTCTTCCTTATTGTCGAGGAAAGGATATCCATTCAATTCAATGTGAGCATCGTAGATACCCTAGAAGGCTTTATTTCTTATATTTTTGGATGAACTACCTCTTTACTGATGGCATCACCTATCCATTTGGCAAACATAACAGCGACCATTGTAGGTACGACGAATTCCAGGCTCCCAGTTAGCTCGAACATTATAACTACCAATGAAACAGTCATTCTTGTTACTCCGCCAAGTACAGCAGCTGCTCCCACCATGGCGTAGAGCCCAGGCATGACACAATCCTTTCCAATTTGGCAAGACCAATAAGCGGAATGACCAGTTTGAGTCTAATTCTCTTTTGAAGAGAGTAAAAATGAATAAATACTTGCAGGCTGTGAAAAATTCCTTCCATGCTCATTCCAACCAGTCGACCAGCGATGGCTCCCATGGCAATTGATGGCACGAATAAACCGCAAGGGACTTTGATACCGAAAGTGAAGATAGTAAAAATGAATTTAAAGATAAGGGCGGTGATCAGTTGCCAGAAAGCGCTCTAAAATGTTTTTCTAGGCTATAAATTAATTGAATTTCTTACATGAACCCCACTTCCGAAGACTCCAGTATGATAATTATCATCAACTTTATTAGTGCTGAATGTCCTATTCTCGTAATCACACAAATTCAACATATAATCTTCAGGTCCACATCTATCAAAGAGCTAAAATGAGTTTTACAGTCGCAAAAAGGAAATGGATCTTACTTGCTTGATCATAGCGCCAGCACTCTTTCTCAAATAAGGATTGAAGTAAGAAACGGCTGCTGTGACGAAAGTTACAATAATAACCTCATAGATTGGGTTTCCACCAAGAGTTTTGGAAGTTTTTCTGAATTTTGACCATCTAAAATTGTACTTTTATTAAAGATTTTTTAGGGAAAGATTACCGAATGTTGGCAAAGATGAAAAGACTTCCTAGGACTCCTCCAAAAAGGCCAAGTCCTGCAAAAGGAATCAGCTCGACGAATGTCCATTTCATCATATAGTCGACATGAAAAAGGGACGTCTGGTCACTTCCGAAGGGATTAACAATTCGGAGAATAATTCCAGCCACTAAGGCACAGAAGAACGAACGCCACATGGTCTTCAATGGGAAATAGTAGGAAGCTTCTTCCAAACTGAAGAGAACTCCTCCAATTGGTGCACCGAAAGCCACACTAACTCCAGCTGCAGCAGATGCCGAAAGGATTTCACGTTTCTTGGCTTCATTCATTCCATATTTGGGGAATAAATATGAGAAAATGTTTCCGATACAACAAGCCAAATGGACCATTGGTCCCTCCTTACCCAGGGAAAGACCTGAACGAATTCTTTTTAAAGCGAAAGAAGGCTAATTACCTGAAGCGGAGGAAAGAATTAAACCAACAGACTTGATTATAAATGTCCATTTGCCCAAGTAACCACGAATTACAAAACCAGAGAGGATACATTTGATCTCAGGAATACCAGAACCACAGGCATAGGGAGCGAAGACTTTGACCAAGAGAACAGCTAATGTAGCCATCAGTACGGCCCAGGCAACGTAGAAAAAATACTCGACCAAGAAAGAAACCGGCCCGTTGCCATAAAAACTAAACATTTCTGGCCAAGTCGTCCAAGCACTGCAGTCAGAATCTTTATAAACAGTATCATTCGACGACCAGCAGCAATGCTCTCTATCTAACCAGAACCGATCAGCACAAACTCCGTCCTAAATAGTTTTCTGTCGAATTGTTCCCAAACAAACCTTGAGATCACTCATCCACCTAGCACCGATATCAATTATACCAGCAGTTGCTCCTGCTGCGAGACCTACAAGGAGCACACAAATCCAACCGGCCCCAGCATCCCAAGCAGCTTGTAAAAGACCTAGTGGGAAGTCTGCTCGTCTACCGACAATGACTTTATGCCTCAATCTGTCTCGAGCAAGGTCTCGTTGCCAGTCGATGGTATGAAAATCTCCATATTTGCTGAAAAAGAGAAATCATTTCTTCCTGGATTCTCTACCTGAAGATTGGCGCAGCATTGTCAATCGGCAGATCGTCATCTTCTCTCTCTTGAACATGTCCAGTAGGATTAAAGGAAGCATAGCCACCACCGGCTACATCCACGTGAACCATTGCTGGTGAATCACCGACTTCGACATCATCCAGACTGATCTCGCCCGGATCACGCCTGTCCATTGAAAATTGATACGATCCTCTACGGTTGTTTGTGGTTGGGAGAGCCCTTCCGCGAGTTGGAGATGAAATCAGTGATTCTGATTCCGGTTCCTAGGAAATTTTTTGTTCTCGGAAAGGGAATTGAGCTTACCTCCTCTCCTAGAAGTCTTCTCATCCAAAATTTACTATTTTAATGGTGCCAATAAGCTACTGGAGTTCAATTATACATAAAATTCTGAATTTTTTGTTCGTATTGGGTATAGTTGGAATAGGATTGTCAAAAGCAGACAATAAATTATCCCATAAAATGGGTCAAAGTGATTAGCAAATATGCTTTCTAAAGCATTAATTTGTTACTTGCTATCTTCTTTTTCTTAATCATTGATTCTTTCCTTACGTTTTCATCAAAAACTATGCTTATAATAAACAATAGTCGAAATAAACTAGGTCAAAAGCGAAAAGGCTTATCGGGAGACCTCGAAGGAAGTTCATTGCATTTCTAACCGTTTTATTGGAATTTGATCTTATCTTTCACTTTTTTCTTTGCAGCAAGATCTACTTTCTAAAGGGGTTCTTGCAGCGTGAAAGGCTCAAATGGAAAAAGCTCATTCCTTTTAAAAGTTCGCTGACAAATAGACGCATGAGAACAGGAAACACTAAGTGTAAATGAGTTGGGGTTAGTCACAGCTGTTTATAAAAATCATTTGACTGCACGATTATTCGAGTCATAGTGCATGGAAAAATGGGCGGAGAGTTGAAGCCAAGGCGTGTTTTGACGCGAAACGACGCAGGACGACCTCTGCGGCCGCGATCGAATTGAGAGCAATTTTCGGTCTCGGCTCTCACAATTCGCATTTTCTTACTTGTTTTATTCAGTTTTGCTGATTTTCCTTGATATTTTATTATACTAACATTCAGCAAAGTGTATTTTCTTTCAGATAATGGCGGCCGGTGCCATTCTCAAGGCGACGGGAGCCGTCATAACAATCGGAGTGGCCATTTTTATTGGAACTGGTTAGTTTTTTTAAATTATATTTTTGTTTGTTTCAGATGATTTATGCGAACTTCTTCAAAAAATAATTACCAACTTATTTTATATTAAAAATCGAGTATTTTTAATCAAATAATTATTTATTATAGGCCTGTTTTATATGCTCAGTGGCCAAGGACATCGATTTGACTTCTCCTGGTTCCTCACACAAACATCGCCTCACTTATGGGCTGGTCTTGGGATTGGAATGTCTCTCTCCCTTTCGGTTCTGGGAGCTGGCTGGTTTGTCTTCATTTATTCTTGTTTCAGTGTATTCTTTAGGGGTATTTTCACAACTGGCTCCTCAATTCTTGGAGGAGGAGTTAAAGCTCCTAGAATTAGAACAAAAAATCTTGTATCTATTATTTTTTGTGAAGCCGTAGCTATTTTCGGTATCATTATGGCCTTTGTCTTTGTTGGAAAATATCAGGCTAGTTTTACGAGTTTTATTTACTTTGTTTTACAGGAATTCAAACGTGAAGATCTCGATTTAACAAAGGCCGTCCAAGTAGACATCTTAGCTAAGAACCTCGCTGCTGGTTACATGATCTTTGGAGGAGGTCTTACTGTCGGATTCTCTAATCTTGTCTGTGGTTTGGCTGTTGGTAAGTATTTTTTTCGCATATTTTTACCATTTTCTTTTCAGGAATTGTTGGCTCTGGAGCAGCCATTGCTGATGCTGCCAATCCAGCCCTTTTTGTCAAAATTTTGATTATTGAAATCTTCGCTTCCGCTATTGGTCTTTTTGGCATGATTATTGGAATAGTTCAGGTTAGTTTTGATCAAAAATTAAAACTTTGATTTTTCTAGTTAAAAGCAGACATAGTTCTAATATTTAATTTTCTATCATCTATTATATTGCAGACTAATAAAGCAAATATGGGAGCAAAGTAATATAAATTGCAATCCTCAAGCTGTTCGCTATTTCAATGCGTGTACATTCATTTATTAGTCGATCAAGACTAGCAGATTTTGACATTCTATTTTTTAAAAAGAGCTATAGCTTAGTAGGTAAATGTTTTAGCTTCATTTTATCTTGATTTAGAAGTTTGTAGAATAAAAGAGAATATTCCAAAACTTCTTTTTAATGCCTTTAGGCGTTTTTGCAGAGGAATTATTTTCTAGTTTGTACGCAAAGATCCGCTTTTGCGAAATATTTTTGATGACACATGCTTATCAAATCCATCGTTTTTCACCATAATTTTCAGACCAACAAAGCGAACATGGGAGAGAAAGCAGGATAATAGAAGGCAGAAGAACATAGTAGCAGCAGATGCCCAAAACATTCCCATTTTTCGTCATTATTAGACGAATCGGTTGTTATACTGTACATTTCGCCATCTCTCCTTTCGCTTATCCCTAGCCACTTTTTTTTTAGATCAGAGCACAAAAATGTCTTATTCTAAAGACATTTTTCTGTGATTACGACAACATAGAGTTCAGAGATTGTATGTATCATAATTTAGAGTCTTTTTCTTTCAATATAAAGCAAGTAATTAATATTAGAGCCTTTCCCATCTGTTATTTGCATTAGGAATAAATCCTATGCTCTTTATAGCCAACACAATTTAATGGACAGAATAATATCGGGGCTTCTTCCTCTGGTTTCTTCTTCATAGAACAATATAATGAATCAACAAACAATTCTTTAGAATGGGTTGGATGTGGCTCCTCAGCGAAGAGGGGATTCCTTTCAGAGTTCCAGACACATTGAAGCCAGGTAAAAGGCTTCATTTATTTATATATTGAATATAGAAAACTCTTCTGATATAGCTTGGTCGGCAGAGCCAGTAAAAATAGATGACGAAGAGCTGTACATCAGACAAATAGCCAGTTGTTCAAAATCAGCCTTTGCTTTGGATTCTAATGGCGCTGTGCATGTTTTTCTCCATCCAGCTGTGCTTTTAGTTAGAAGATCATTTGAAGTATACGAAAATCAGGCAAACAAGCTTTCTGGTTTAACATTTTGTTCATTTTTAGAGATGGTACCCAATTTTGCGATGGCATTTCCCTCTGCCAACTGATTGGCCAAGGATTTCAACTGAAAACGGGGCTAGAGCTAGTTTTGGTTTGATTTTAAAAAAACGAAGGAAATAAGACAAATTGTAGACAGTGAAGCCCTTCCTTCTACCGGCTGGAGATGGGAGGAATCAAGGGAAGTACAAAAAGGGGCTGATTGTGACAAGGAAGTGAGTCTCTCAATAATCACAAAAAATGACAAATGTGCAGGGCTGGCAATATTCCCAACTCTTTTCTCGCTCATCCAAATGGACTAAGACCCCTGGATTGACTAGTCTTGTTAGACGAAGACGATGGAAGCGATCAATGCGCTATGTAGCCGTGGCAAAGTGGATCCCTGTTAGTTTTGAAACAAAAAAATCAGCTAAAATTGAAGATCCCCGATAGTGGCCAGTGTTTTGTAACAATTTCTTCTGGATGCTCGTCTGTAACAAACCAAGGCTGTCTTCTTTTTGCTGTTGGAATGGATGGCTGCTTGTACAAGTAAGATACTCGACTATTGAAGCATTTCTTATCCCTTCTTCACAGTCAACAAATGTGTGAAATTTAGACAAAACTAGACTCTATAAAGCAAACAATGCACAGCACAGCTAACCCAGTTTCTTTCCAGAAGAACAATAACTAATGACATGCCAGAAGGAGATCAATGGTCCTATGTTGATGGAATCACTAACAACGGTAACTTCACCTCTCTTTTCCCATTCTTATTTCTTAATTCCCCTATAAATCATAAAATTCCAGCTGGAGATCGAGAAGACATTGTTCTTCTCTCTTGTGCCCCATTGAATCCATTTCTACTGGCTGTAACCTGGGAGGGGAAGCTTTACTCCCGTGCTGGCATTTCCTCCAGTAGTTTTAGTTCATTCTCCTTTATGTTTAATATTCAGCCAATTTAATTGGAACTGATTGGCAGCCCCTTCAAACGCCTTTAGGCAACCCTGTGACCTCTGTTAGTATAGGAAATGAGGCAATTTGGGTCACTACAGCCAATGGACAAGTATCATTTCTCTTGTTTCCTCACAATTTGTAAATATTTAGATATATTTCCATCATCTAGATGTGGCTGCTGCAAAATCTTGTCGAAACTTTTTGTATTTACATGAGCAATCGTATAGAAGTCTAGGAAAGGGGTGGACCTCTCCTACTGTTTCGCCTTCAGACCAAGTAAAATTTCATATTTTTTTATCAAAGAATTAGCTGATTTTTTAGTTATTTGTCATCCAAAATGGAAAAATTTCATTCCGTGATGGTATTTCAGCCGAGGAGAGGACAGGAAAAAGTTTTGTTCAAATGGTTGACCGCTCAGGCCAAGAGAGGAAATGGATATCTGTGAGTGTTTTTTTTAGAAAAATTTTAAAAACAAATGATTTAGCTAAATACTGGAGGATTCTATCAAGATCGTCTTCCTTCTCACTGGGTAAATGAACTAATGCTCTTCAATAACAACGATTTCTCCTATCAACAAGCCAAATGGCGACAATCTGTAAGATATTTCGCCTACTTCTTACCTATTCTTCCAGATTTTGGAGTCTTTGATCTCACAAAATGAGCATAATTGGGATGTTTTTCAATTACAATCAAAAGATGCCACTCTAACACCGACAGAAAATGAGGAAGGATATTCAAAATACTCGAAAGCGAGGATCCAATTCACTGGCAATGCTAACTATTACGAGGGATATCTCTGTCTAACTGGGCAGAAAATTGTAGCTTCTACCGGAAGGAAAACAATAGAAGAAAGCTTTGACAAAGTAGGAGAAAGAGAAGATTGTTTTAAAAGATTTTTTCCTTTAGCTCCTTCAAGCAGAAAAATCTTGTGATATGTGTCCTTTTAAATTCTGTCTTGTCCTACTCTTTGAATTTGAGAAGAAGAGCCAATCTTTGAGAATAGCCTTTCCATCAGAAAAGGAGAGAGACAGCTGGTTTGAGCACCTTCAGATGGTAAAAGTTTGACTCTTATAAGGGAAGAATAACTTTCAGATTATTGTTAGGGCTCACCTCTCTTCGCCTAGAGAAGACGACAATCACGCTTGTTGGACAATTGGACGAGACGGGAATGTTCGACATCATCCGATGAATGAACTCATATTGGACGAGAAACAAAATGTGAGGCTTTTCAATAATAAAAATTACTGTAGGAGGCTTTTAATTGAAAATAAAATTGCAGCCATCTCCTCGCTCCTACTCACAGCTTCGTTCTATTGACATCCCTGGCCATTTTTATTCCATCTCAGCCGGAATAGATGGAGTAGTTTGGGCCATATCGGAAACAGGAAAGCCGTATGCTCTAGCTCCAACTTGGAAGGCTACAGAAGAAAGAAATCTTTTCAATTTTGAACAATCAGATACAGTAACTCGGGTTGTAAGTAAATCAGCTAATTTCAAAACATTCTTTTTAGATTTTTGAGTACCAAAGACACCAATTTTTCCGCGGTTTTGTTAATTTTGCCAGCGAAATTCAAGGAATTGCTCCCTGGATGGGGGAGCATGGTGCAGTGACCGACAAATACAGTCGCTTACCGACAGGAGAATGGTCTTGGCTTGATGATTCTTGGAAAATTGAGAATGTTGGAGAAGATGACGGTTGGTCCCATGCCATCGACATCAAGGGACCTTATGACGTTGATTCTAAACGAGTAAACAAATTCTTTTATTTCTTGAAAAATTGAAAATTTAGGCTCGCTTTCGTAGGAGAAAACTCACTAGAAGGGCTAGATTTAGCGCAATGACTCCTTGGATTACGGTAGAAGGACCGAATTTGAAAAATGTGGTGGTACAAAAAGATTCAGCAGATAGGGTGAGTATCCCTAAAAAAGAAAAAAGAGGTATTTAGGCATTGGTTTTTGGGTTGACCGAAAATGGCGACGTGTTGCTCCGACAAGGAGTTGAGAAAATCCGTCCTCATGGCTACGTTTGGAAGCAGGTGTGGTTTTCAATTCAATAAAGAGATAGGATTACTTTTAGATAGTTACTGACTCGCCTGTGAGCTGTTTAGCTCTTCGAACTCCCACTGAGCTATGGGCTGTAACTTCCAATGGAAAAGTTTGGGTCAGAAAATGTGAAGAACAAACTGACATGGAATGCTGCGATTGGGTTGAGGAACCCCTAAAAATAACTGGATCAGCCAGTCAACTTCTCGTCCAAAGCCGAGGATGGCTAATTATCAATGAAACTTTGGTCATGATGGACCTCCAAGAAGATGGTTTTGCCCTGCTTGGTGAAGAAAGCCATGAGCTTTGCAAACTAGATGAGCCAAATGCGCTAGGTCTAATGCCTAGTGGATACTTAGCTGTGTTGGAAGGCGGGAAGCTGAATCATCACATCGCCTGGGAAAAGAAGATTCAAAAGCAAGGAAGAAAGAGTATCAGAAGCTACGAGTGTAATAGAGTCACATTCTCTACGGGTTTCGCTAAAAGTTGCGCTTTTAATTGAAAGCTAGATCAGCAATTAATATAGTTTTACATTCTTCTGTTTATATAATTTCATTAAAATGACTGACACTTTGTTTTCTAAAACCATAAGAGTTTTCGGGTTACTCTAAAATACTTCTTTAACTTTTTCCCATTACTAGGTCTTCTTTGTCGCCCTTTCTCTAGTTTAATCCTTTCCGATTTCCTTAAGGAAAAAGATAACCTTTCTATTTATTTCCCAGTTTGTTTCTTTTCTTTCCAACGAGGCGTAAAAACAATACAGTACGTCTAGAATTTGAATTTTTAAACTATTCCTCTTCCTTCATTTCTTATTTTTCTATTTTGTAGAATATGTACGATTATGAACTTAATAAGTACTTCTCTAAACTTGCGGACGTAGCAGAGAAACAACGAGAAAAACGCAAATTGGAAGGAAAACCAGAGCCAATTATTTCAATAGTTAAAGAAGTGCTTTGTACTTGTAAAGAAAATAATTCTTCTATTCAAAAGGCGAAAAAACCAATAGTTATAACTCCTCCACCTATATATGAAAAGATAGAAGAGGAGGCTTCTGGTTATCGGTCTCAAGAGGACAAGGAAGAGTATGACTATTTCGACGAGGATGGAGAATCGGAAGAGGATGAAGAATACGATAAAGACTGTGAATCAGAAGTGGATGTTGATGAATCTGAGAAAGAAGAAAAAGAGTTTTCTGAAGATGAAGAGTCTCCCAACAACAAAAAAACGAGTAATTTCCTCCAGAAAGAGCAGAAATTATGCTCAACTTCCAATCCAAGTACTCGTCCTGTTTATTGTTTAATTTTTCTCTTTTTAGCCGAAAATTTATTAGAAAATAAGAAATATTATATTGAGTATGAAGATCCAAAAGATATCGTCGACCCAAATTACGTTACCTACATTTTCAACTATTTAAACACATTCACAAAGAAGGAAATAATGGAAGCATTGAAGGAAGCTAGTCTCCCTTCACAGTGAGTTTTCTTAGCCATAATTAAGCAAAAAAATTATAGGGGAAGTAAAAAGCAATTGAAGAAACTTCTTCGCAACTTCTATAGAGCGAAATATGTTGAAAACTACAGAAAAGCAGAGGCTTCAATAGGATGGAATAGGGAGTTTAACAAAACTCTTCGATTTTTTGACTATCTAGTGGTGAGAGTTCTCCAAAAAAAAATAGAAAATTTTCTAGGTAATCGACTTCGAATGCACTTGTGAAGAGGTCATCTATGACTATCCTCACGAGATCATCGAATTCCCAGCTGTTTTAATCGACGTTAGACAAATGAAAATTGTAAGTTTCTTCTAGGACACAAGAATAACGAAAAACGATTGATTTCAGATTGATCAGTTCCGAGCATTTGTCAAACCGGTAATCGTTCCAAAATTGAGTGAATTCTGCATCGATTTCTGCAGTTAGTCCCTCAATTTTTACCATAAAACTTTGTTTCCATCTAGATTTGAGCCAAGAGAACGTAGACCAAGCACTTACTTTTCAAGAAGCTTTTAATGAGTTCAATTTGTGGATGACTGGCAAACACAAGTTGGGGCAAAAAGGAAGGCGGTATTGCTTCGTGACCGATGGCCCTCACGACATTTGGAAATTCCTACAATTCCAATGTATGAATGTAAGTTTTGTGGGAGTATTAGTTGAAAAAATATAACTTCAGAGCGATTTGAGAGAAGTTCCCCATAATTTCCGATATTGGTGCAATATTCAAAAAATTTTTGAGACTTCAGTTGGACACAAATTGATCAAAGGAGCTGGAGTTAGTCTATCTTTTATTGGAAATTCAGACACATTTTTAGCCAACTCCAAAGACTCGACTAACCTCCCTTCACCAAATGTTAGCTCACTACGGATTGGAAGAGGAGGGAACCGCTCATACAGGAATTGACGACTCGAGAAATATAGCCAAGGTTGTTATCAATCTAATGCGATTGGATAGAGCTGAAATTAGGGTAGGCTTTCCCCCCATTTTGTGGAAATAGTTTCCAGATAAATGAGAGAATGTGTTACACAGAGGATCCTTTCTTCAAGCGGTCAAAAAATCCTGATGAAGTCACCCAAGGAACGTCGGATATTCATATTTGGAGAGAAAAATTACCTTTAAAATGGAGGAGAGTCCAGAGAGAAGAATTCATTTCTGAATCATACTTTGACTGCGAAACTTGTGATGAGGATGACTAATTTCCATTGATACTTACTACTGGTTTTAATTGGTTGCATGCTTTAAATAGATTTTGTTTTTATAAAGTGTTGGTTGCTTCCCAGACACAACAACTTTTTTCTGGCTTGTCATCCGACGCTTCATCTAATGATTCATTTTTCTCACAACTTCTATTGATTGACTAGCTGTACGGACGATATTATGAGAAAAGTAGCCACTCCTTTTGAAATACGGTAATATCCGTTTTCGAATAAAGAAGGTTGCTGCAGTGAAATGGTAGTTTCCTGTAGCGAAATTCCACTTCCAATTTTAATTCCTTCTATTATTATTTTTTTTTATAAATCACCTCCTCCTTTTTTCCATTTCATTGAATTTCTCTCTAAATCTTTCTCACCCTTTATTCAATCTACTCCTATTCTCTTCTAATTCATCCACCGATTTCTTTGCACTTTTATGACGTTCTAGTTGGTTGCTATAGTAATGCGCTTTCTTCATCATTGAGGCAAGCGGAATTCGAATATCTCCTCAACATCCAAGTCATCATGGCTTTCTTGTCAGGACCCATCTTCAGTCTGATGATTTTATGTTTGAACTTTTATATCTAAAAACTCCTAAAACTTGAATTATCAATGCTTATTCAAACTTTTTTATTTATATTTTCATGCGAAAAAGTACCAAATTCCTTTTTTCAAAACAAAAACTAAAAGTGATGAGTTTTTGCGTCAATTTTGTGTCATTTTTTCTTGTTTGTGCATTGTTTCGTAATTAATGCTTGTCTTTTTCTGCTAATATATTTAATTTGTAAAAAATTATTTTTAATTTTAGACGAAATGCCGGAAATCACTTTTAGAACAATCACACAAATTAGCTTCACCCTTAATTTGGAGGCATCTGAAACGGTAAGTTATATTTTTCCCCTTCTTACAAATATGTTTTCAGATTTTGGATATTAAGAAAAGAATTGAAGCTGAGAAAGGTGATGACTATGCTGTTGAGCTCCAGAAGTTGATTTATAATGGAAAGGTCTTGGAGGATACCAATACCGTTGAACAAGTCGGGATTGACCCCAGCAAATTTGTCGTTGTTATGCTTGGCAGGGTATTTTTTTTGTTATTTCTGCCTTTTATACGATTAATTTGTAGAAAAAAGCCCCCGAAGCACCTGCGGCTCCAGCAGCAGCTACAACAACCCCTGTAGTTACTCAAGAAACACCTACAAATCCTACCCCGGCAGTGTCCACTCCAGCTGCTCCATCTTCTGGAACTCTTACGGCTGATCAGAATGAGAAGATTGAAACCGTCACGGGAATGGGATACACTCGTGAACAGGTGAGAATTTTACTTCATTTAATATGCAACGTCGAAATAATCTTGCAAAGAGAATATTAAATTCACAATAGATTTAAGAGTTTTATTCTACAATTCGAGTGCTAAAACTAATAAAACATCATATCATTTTTAAAAAATATTAAAATTCATGGAAAAAAGTGTTTACATTATTATCACCCTTTTCAGGCACTGCGAGCTCTTAACTTGGCAAATTGGGATGCTAACGGAGCTGTGAATCTTCTTTTAAATGGAAGCGATGATTTTGATATTCCTCCTCAAATTGCTGCTCCTGAAATGGGAGAAGAGGAAGAGGAACGCGTTGCAGGACTTGAAGAAATCGCAGCGCTTCCACAATTCGAGGAATTAAGAAACATGATTCGAGCTAATCCGGCCTCTCTTCCCGATCTTATGAGAGTATGTCTTACAATACTTCTTTTTTAAATAAAAAAGAGGATTCAGGACATTGCTCAAGCCAATCCTCAACTTATGGAGGTTATTAACCAGAACCAGTCAGGCTTCCTACAAATGATTGCTGGGGGTGGAACTGGAGGAGGTGGCTCTGGTGGAGCTGGAGGAGCTGCTGGACCTCAGCCTGGTCAGCAAGTTATTCGTCTAACTCCTGCTGAAGCCGCTGCTGTCCAACGCATTAAAGATATGGGATTAAACATCCCCGACTCATTGATTATTGAGGTAATTTTCTAACTCTTTCTGAATATATTCATCCTCAGGCTTATCTCGCTTGCGACAAAAACGAGGAGATGGCTGTGTCGTACATTTTCGAAAACATGGAACAATATCAGAATTTCCCTGAGCAGGACGAATAAATCCAGCATTTTCGCAATTTACCTATTTTCAAAACTATGTCCACAACCTTGTCTTCCCATTTTATCTAAACCTATCTCTATCTAAAAACTTGAAACATGTAATAGGTCCGTTCAATTTTATTACTACGTTTGCATAAAAGGACCATGGAAAATGTTCGCATTGTCCTTCGGGTTGCCCTCTCCCGCTTTTCAATAAATGTCGTGAAATTCTCTTGATTTTATTTTATGGGGATCTTTCCATTTTTTTTCTTCTAGTCTATTAGTCTCTTCGAAATATAAAGCCATCTAGATGAATGAGGCAGAGAAAGAAGCCGAAAGAGAACAGAAAGAACGGCAGGAATATGTCAAAAACATTGGAATTGAGTATCGATTTGGATGCTACGAGGTTTTATTTTTTTTAGTTTATAGAGTGGCCACTTCTTTAAGGAAAAACGGCCAGACTCTTGCCATCTCCTAGGAGAATATATGGAAGCAATTGAGCAAAATTTTAAGGCACTTTTTAACTTTTAATTTTATAATTTTTATTCTAGACAGCTCTAACTCTTTTCAAACAAAACTGTGAAGATCATAAATACGCTAAAAGTTGTTATAAATATGGAATGTACGTCCTAGCTGGGAAAGGTATTTACTTTTTTCTAGGGGTTATCAGATAATATAGAAGAGAAGCCAGAGTTGAGGAAACTTCTCAAACCTATGGAAATAGCATGTGAAGCGAATCTTGCTCAAGGTTGTAGATATCTTTCATTGGTCCATTGGAACGGTGAAAAGAGACGACCAGCAGACTCGGCCAAAGCTGAGAAATACATGAAGAAGTATGGATTAATGGTTAGAATTAATTGTGATGATTTCAGAGCATGCGAGTTAGAAGATGGTGAGGCGTGTTGGCTCTTGAGCACTTGGTATATGGGTAGTAAGGAGAAGTTCGTGACGACAAGTCATGGAGAAGCAAAGGTTTATTTCGTTTTTATGAATAAAATTAAAACTTTAGGAAATGGACAGAACCAATCTCGGAACTTTAGAAAGAGATATGAATAAGTCCTTGGAATATGCAATACGAGCTTGTGAATGCAATATTCCTCAAAGTTGCGCCAATGTTTCGAGGTGGGTGAATCTAAGCTATAGTAAAAAAATTTTTCAGAATGTTCAAAATTGGCGACGGAATTGAGAAAAATTTAGATGAAGCCAAGAAATATGCAGAAAAAGCCAAGGAAATAATGGATGCGATGAAGAGTCGAGATAATACCGCCGGTTTCACTGGTTGATCATTTTTAGCGTTAGTTTTGTTGTTATTTCGTTCTCCTCTTTCTCATATCAGATGCAGGTGCTCTTTCCCTTTCTCTCATAGTCAGAAGTTTGTTTTAGAGAAGTAAAAGTTCTAGGTTGTAGAAAATTTTCGCGTTCAGATCTTCTTCTTCCGGCGGAAATGCGCCGACTTTTCGTCGCCATGATCATTCCCTTCCCCGAAAATGAGAGCTCAATCGATTTAACATTTCAAGAACTTTTAGAAAAAAAAAGTGGTTTTCAAAAGGTTCCTCATCGTTGAACTTTCCACGGCACAGTGACTTTTACGAGATGAAAAATTGAAACCGGAGTTTTGTCACTTTCTCCCAGTCAGTCAGCCACACGTCATTTTCGTCTCGGGTGGTCGAAGCACGTAGTCAGACCATTTTTCAGAACAAGTCCCCTCTTCTATCCAGAAGAAAAAAGGGTCACATCAATCCCCCTTGGTTCAATGCCTCTTTAGATCATTGGCGGGGACGCGAATAGAGACGAAATGACGGATCGTCTGCCAAAAATAGGATCTATCGCCCCCGACAGATTCCACACTCCGGGTGCAGAGAATGACAAAACCATCTGCATTCAGGACATGTGAACTGTCACGTTTAAATAAAAAACAAAATGATACTATTTTTGGATTCTTGAATTGGCTCTAAAAAAGAAACCTAAAAAATCATCAAAAGTCTCTCAAAACTAGCTAATCAGCATGGTTATTTTGTGCCTCTATTTTAAGGAAGTCGAATATCTAAAGATCACAAGTACCAGATCGTACTATCATATTGTAAGGCATTAATACAACCTTGATCTTGAAAAAATTAACCAAAAAAAGAAAATAGCGGCCGAAAGTGTGTCTCAACCTGCAGTTGTATTTTTTCAAAACGGTTCGACTAGTCAAAAAGATTCAAGCAGAATTGAAAGCCGTTTAAAATATGGTGAAGCTAATTCCTATAATTTCAAAACTCTGCGCAAAGAATCTAGCGCCCCGACAGATATTTTGATCGATGTTGTATTATATCGCCCAAATGGAATTAGCTATTAGATGGAGCCATGGCTGACCTTTATCTTACTGATTTTAGCCCTCAGAGTTCAGTCCTCTAGTTGACGATTTGTTCCCCTAGTCATGGTCAAGTTTTCGTGCTAGAATGTAGCGTAGTCTAAAGAATTTCCCTTTGAGATAGGCCAGATTCATGACTGTCGTTTATTTGTGTGAAAATTGCGAACTCATGAATCATAAAAGCTTATGGGGCTATCAGTTCACGCGCTCTCTTGCAATCACTTTTCCAAGAATTGTTGGATAGATCAGGT
Organism: Oscheius sp. JU1382; assembly: GCA_932521405.1. Taxonomy (NCBI): domain Eukaryota; kingdom Metazoa; phylum Nematoda; class Chromadorea; order Rhabditida; family Rhabditidae; genus Oscheius; species Oscheius sp. JU1382. Next base: position 9,250,454 of record OW051476.1, on the reverse strand, counting down.
GATTTGATTATCCCATTAGAGTTAGGATTCAGACAGAATAAACGTTTATTTTTGTGAGATCTTGCTCTTCTCTTTGAGATCATATATTATGATTTTCATTTGGGATATGTCATCGCTCCTTCGCCCTTCTACTTCTTTAAGAGAAATCAAAACTGGGAAAGAGTTTCCTGTCGGTTCGGAAATTAAATTCAAATGTTAGTTGATCTTCTTGAAATTGTGTGGCCTCGTGCACCAAATGAATGTGACTATTCATCTGGACAGGAATATTGGCAGTCAGATGGTCATTGATCAATCCTTCAATCTCTTCTTTATGGTTGGTCATAAGCTCTGGTAAGACCCCAGCGATGTGATGAACCTCATCGAAATAAGTGGAGACTCGTGAGACCTGGAATGTAAAGAATTTGCTAATCTTCAACTAGATAGCAGCCAGGCAAACAAGTAAAGTGTGAATTAAGACGCCCGATAAGGTCTCATCTATGAGGGATGGGATAGTAAACTTGTCAACGACAGGGGAAGTAGATAAAATGCCTTTGAGATTAGCCGACAAAATTGCGTGCAGACGATTAGAGTCTGGAATGAAAATAAGCGCCTAAGCGTCGAGGATTTTTGAGGAATCGGCTTGCAAAAACTCTACGGGATTCACCAAGAATTTTCAGAAAAAAACCAACCTCAAGCTTTTTGATCTTATACGTAGCCATCCAATTGTATCTCCCCTCCTCTTCAGTTTCCAAGAACTTCAAATCGTCCACACTTAGGAGAATATCCAAATTAAATTGAAGATATTTGACTCGTCTATTAGTGATAGTATTGAAATAAGTCAAAGTCGTAAGAAGTTTCCATTTCAAAAGAGCCACTCCATCATGGACTTCTAGCTTTGGAGCGACGATTGCTTTGGCTTCGAGATGGCCTGAAAATGAAGTGTCAGTCATCCATCACCGGGATAATAACAAACCAGTGCCGTCGACTGCTCCATGAAGCTTGGCTACAGTACCCAGACAAAGCTCTCCCTCATCACATTTTAGTTTTAATTGCTGTTGAAGTTGAGGAATTCTGTCCATGTGGAAGATGATGTCTCCTTTATCAGCCAAATCAAAAAGGAAATCATTGATATATCCAGCGCTAACGGTAATGGCTCCCATTGCAAAAGACTATAAATTTATGAAAATTTGTTGGAGAAATGATAAATCTACCTCTCTTGGAGGGAGGATTTGATGATGCTGACCAAATCGACGCTCAAAAATGATCTCAGCTCCTTTGTCGGATATCGTAGCTGCCAAGACATTGTGAGGAATCAACTTGACAGCATTTTCATCCTCCTGGACTGGCTCTTCAATTCGGACTGCTTTCTTGGCTACTCGGACTGCTTTTAGGAGATACGCCTGCAGACTGGGACACACTTTCGTCGCTATTTTCTCCACAATCTCATCCCTAAATCCATCAGTCTTCTGTAAGGGAGCAACTTACTTTAATTGTTGGGTAATTTGAGAGGGAAGAGCGGGAGTGAGTTTAATCTCAGCGACTCCTATGCTATGGCTGCATTTAATGTCATCAGCCTATAAAATATTCATCTTTTCCTTTAAAAATTTGAGGAATGTTCAGCTGGGATTACGGTAACCCCGTTATCTAAATCGGATAGAAAACTCACGGTGATTTTGCGGTCCCCAAAGTCGACTTCAATTTCAGCTTCAATGTCTTCCAAGCTGACATCCATTTGACCTTCTCGATTGGTCCTATACTTGGCTGTGTATTGACCAAGGAGATTGGCTTTGCCTCCTTTTAAAAGGACTTTGAGGATAGAGTTTTCACTCTAAAAAGTTGATCGTATTTTTTCCTGGGAAAATAGGAACCTCAAGACTGATAGTTGGCACATTAAAAGTAGTGATTTGAATAGATTCGACGGTCATTTCCATGCCAAGATAAGCTGTGGTGATAGTTGTTGGAGCATGACGATGAGCATCATGACGGATTGAAGCAATCAACTGCTGAAAAGCAAGGAAATGAAAAGCGAAGAGACTGGAATTGCAGTAAAAGCCCTAGCTTGAACCAGGAAATTAGAAACTCACATGGATGAGATAGTTCATGCCATTGCTGTTGATTCTTAGAGCGATGTCGCCGGTGAGGTTGGTGTGAACCCTGTGTTCTAGCTGTTCAATCTGCTTCTCCAACTCGTCGAAGACGTACCTCAACGGATCATCATCGACCGAATTGGCATGTCGTCTAATTGCAAACGAAGTGACGACCACGATGCACGTGGTCAGTACGGTAATAACTCGCATTCACTGGAAATATACATTATTTTTGTTGGAAAAGTTGAGAGAGTAAAGTGAAGAAAGTGAGACACAGAGACGACTGGAAAAGGTGTGAAGATGGGAAGGCGGGTCCAAACGGCCAATGAACGAACTCTGACGTCAGTGGTTCCTGGGAGAGTGGGAAAGGTTTGAAAGGTGATGTCAACTTAAAGTTTTCTCCCATGGCAGTCTGGTTTTTGTAATAGAATGAAAGATTCTGGTCACAAGTTCAAAAAAGGAACAGATTCTCTCTCAACTCTTTTACAGTACAAAAACGGTCCACACATCAAACTTCAAGGAATGCCATACTTTTTCTATCGAACCACAGGTTCCAGAAAAGTCTCTAAACCTCTAGTTTTTACATCCTTTAGAAATCTTGCTGAAACTGACCAAACAAACCAGTAATGCCTAACCAGACAGACCTACCGTATCTGTGATTGGAAAAGACCAATTGGTTCAAAATTATTGGTCAAACAATCAAAATCTCTTCTTATCGAGATAAACAACTTTGCAGAAGAACTCATGATGTGAGACTGTTCTATTTGTTGCTTTAATCAAAAGGTTCGAAAATATTTGCGTAAATCAAAAGCTTTTGGGTGGAGATGGATGACTCTACCAATTGAGAAATAATGATTAGATTTTGAATTGTAGTTTGGGAAAATAGTGAGACAAACTATAAGCTCACAGCCCAGGTCAAAGTTACAAAACTCTATTTTGACTGGACACATGGCGAGAAAATAGATAAGCTGATGTACTCGTGTCTGACTTTTATTGTCCTCTTCTTTGTTTCAAAACAAGCCGGTCTCCGGAAATGATGACCTGGAGAGACAACTTAAGTTCTGCCTCCCCCTCGAGAATGACTAATCGGACCAAATTTGTGGTCTGTGTATCCTGATAGTAGCACATCGCGGTCTGTGGTCATCAGCTACACGCACTCAGTTGCAATAACGTGTCTGCAAACCAATCCTGCCTGCCATGTGATGTTTATTAGAGGGTGAGAGAGATCCATAAAGAATTTCTGCCACCAAGGTCAGGTGGGGGCTTGTTTTCTCCAGGTTATACAGTTTTTTTTGGATTAGAGGACTGCGACGGGGAAGTGATGCAAATGATAAATTGCGACAGCCCGTGACGCGCTCTGGGGGGACTAGTAGGGAACAGAGTGTAGTGCCAAGGAGGGATACTGTATCTCTTTCTCATAGCGTTAGCAGCCTAATTTGCTCTAATTTCAAAAGGTTAAAAATAAAGTGTAGAAGAGATCAAAACCTGCAGCTTTATTGAGTATCAATTTACCGAAACAGCTACTGTATACCTAAGAAAGTTTGAATACAAAATTTTGCGCATAAAATTGATTTTTCTAAGACTCGCATTTATATTGGTTGACAATAAAGAATGGACATTTTGTAGAAGAGGTCAAGGCCTACAAGTTTGCAGAGCCTATAATTTTTTGAAATCAATCTATAAAAAGGATAAGATTAAGGTAGAATTTGCAGTGAAGGAACAAATAAGGAAATTAATTTAAATTATTAAAAAAAAAAACTTTCTGAGCAAAAGAGAAGCGAAATGACATAATCCCGCGTCAGAATTTCAGCCCTCTCCATATGAATAATGGCTAAGTTCTGCAGCCCAAGATGAACTGACCGCCGATTTGATCTCTGCTGTGAAAATCTTCACCTCTCTTCAAAGCTAAAGGAGCTAGCAGAAGAAAAAAAAAAGTCGAAAAGCCAGTCCTTATCAGGCAGTACAAAGAAGAGTCCCTTCTTAAGTAGGGGCTCTCTTCTTCCCACTAATCCTTTGTGTGCAGAGTAGCAAATTCCACAGCTGACATAGTAATTCGGGGGTCTGCTAGGTTCTCCTGAGAACGGGGGAGAACCGGAGAGAAAGAAGGGAAGTAATGAACCGGTTGAGAATGGGGGAAAAAGCACGCGACGGAGGTTATTTTTGGGAATTTTCGGGGGGAGAAAGATGGCACTGATATGCGTCCGTGCGCGAGTTCAAATTTCTAGGATTACGGTATTTAGTGTCCCGAGGGGAATTCGTCAAATTCAAGAATCAGCTGGTTATTGTTTCCCTAATTTTTGGTCTTAAAATATCATGTCTATTTTCGTACTCTTCTTCCCACTCAACGGCTTAGAACAGATAGATCTCGAGAGAGAACAAGCCGCCGGAAGTAGCTATCAGTTGAAAGCCAGTTTTTTTCCCTGTCCGTCTATACAGCTTTGTCACACTGATATGGACCCAACGGCCAACAACAAGAGGACATTGGAACAAACAGAAGCTCTCATCATTGTCTTTGAGAACATTCCGATCATTACTGAACGGCTGATGATGTGAGTGGAGACATTCCAAGGAGTCGATCCTTTCTATAAAACGATCAAATAAACTCAACAATTTTTAATTAAACTCGAGAGACTAGGCGCTGGTGAAATCAATTTACCGTAACCCGAATATGGGAGACTGTTTCAATGGAAGACCCGCATAAATTACAATTTGCATCCATACAAAGCGGTGTTCTTTCCTATATTCTACTCTGAAAATTCTCTAACTATTTCTGATTTCTTTTGTAAACTTGTGACAGTTCTTTGAAGCGCCCAATTTCACAAACAAAAACTGAAAGAGACAACAGAATGGCTAGTGTAAGGCTCTTTGTTTGGGAAGAGAAGGGACCTTACGGGGGTGTGGTGTCTTCAAGAAGTTTTTCTAGAAGACAAATATTACTGTAGAATTGAGATCAAAGTGGTCGCTATCAATGAGATTGCGGCCGCCTAATTCGAGACAACTTTCACATCCATAACTGACAATTGGCGATGTCGCTTGTGACAAATTGGTGATTATATTCCCATTGACAAGCGGGAAAGAGCTGACTGATTGTGGAGAAAATGAGAGAGACGTTCTCTGGGGGTTTCACAGAAAAGGTTTTAACCTGACCTTCTGTCCCATAAATTACAGTCATTGTGGTAAAATTGCCCAGTTTTTGAGTGCCATAAAAGTGGATTCGTCTTTTAGCGTTCAAAGTTGAACCTGAACATGGAAAAGACGAGAGAGTGAAGAGAAAAAGACAGAAATTGACGGATTGGACTTCCGGTGACCACGGGACGATAAAAATAGAGGAGAAAGAGAGAGAGAAGTACGAAGATGACCCACGTCACAGCCGAAACGATGGATTTTTAAAGTTACAAGGAGGCGGGACGTGTCTCTTCTGAAGAATGGGATCGATGTTCATTGATCAACAGGAAAGATAATTCTGCTAGTCGATTCCATCTGAAAAGAAGTCAATTTTTCTAGAGTAGTTTTAAAAAACTGGAGGCAAACAAAAATAAACACATTTTATCAACAAAAAAATTACTGATTCTGAGTCAATGCAATGAATGGTTAGCTCTTCTCCATACACTCCTTCTTCTTCGTCCGTTTCGTCTGCATTCGTCTGTATTTTTCGCCGGTGTGTCATCTATTATTTCATCTCTTGTTTCCATCTCATGGATCAAATAGTCAAGACTTATAAAAAGCGGCTTATGCTTGGCCATTTCTCTTTTGTTCCACTCTAGTTATCTATCTTCCGGATTCAACATCGACGTTCTTTTTCTTTCTTCCTCCTCCTTCTCGTCTTCCACTTCTTCCCGATACCGTGAGAACTCATGATATCTACGATAATTTCGAAAAAAAAAGAATGCAATTCTGATCCTTTGGAAAAGCGACCTCCTCCTTGTAGACGCAAATATAAAAAGTACCGAGGCGACGGCAACAATTACAAGCGCATTGAATATAGCCCCAACTGCAATTCCAATAACATCTGAAAACGATTGGGTTAGAAGGCAGAAGAAGGCAAGTTGAAAAATTATCCAAAAATGCTTACAATCGGATGTATCAGGTGGAAGAGTTTCCCATTTCATTTGAAGATCATGTTTTAGATGGCAAATATAAACATTATCCACAGATGCCATCCATCGATCAATTGAATTCAATCTCCAATTTAGTCCATCGTTTTCCTTCATTATGATTCTTTCCAAGTTAGAGGAAAAGACAGTTTTTAGTTTTGGCGTGTGAAAAGTCTCCAAGTAATAGTTCTTTTCGATCAAAATAACTGATCCTCTAAATACTTCAATTGTCTTAAAATTCGGGAAAGAGATATTTACATAACTTGTTCCTGTCACTACAAGACGTCTATACATTTCTTTTATATTGTTAAAATCCGAGAGCGGAGTAAAATCCGAATGACCAAAATGGCTAGATAAATCCCTGAAAAGTGTTTGTTTAGTTTTAAAATATAACTGAAATGAAGCTACAGTATCCTTTTAGATGACTCCAGAACTAACCTGCTGACATTCTGTGTGCCACAATCCTTCGCTATAGCAGCAGAAAGGTAGAAAATGATTAGGGGATTTAGGGTTTAAACCGTTAAATTTGGTTAAACGTCTTTCAAAGAAGATACCGTATTTCCTATATTAATGGCACATGCTTTATTAGTAAACTGGAAGAGTTGGCGTCAATCTTGGAGCGCAATAGTCGCTATTATAATTGCCGCAAGTAAGTTGTAGAAAACACTCCTTTGTGTTAGTTCCAGTTCTTAATTCCCACGGTTGTGCTGCAATGACTAGAGACACTGGCAAATCACTCCAAATATCGGTGAATCCAGTTAAAGAAACTACAGAGAAACGAGCATTGGCCAATTTTCACGGGCAACTTTGCCACCTGCAGCAATCTCAGTTTGATTCCTAAAGAATTTATTATTTTTATGGCAAAAAGTAACCTTGTTGAGAACCTAAAGTTCGAAAAGAGTAGAAAGGATGCATTGTATTCTAAATTCGCAATGAATCGCCGATGACTGTTCCCGCCAGACGGCGCTCCAAAATCAAACGACACTTCAGCCAAATATTTTCTTCGTCTTTCTCCATCTGAATCTCGAGATGCATTCCTCAAGTCGTTCAGTCCGTCGAGCTCGTTCTCGCTTAATTTCGATTATAATATTTCTTATTGTCGTTTTGATCTTTCTAAACATCAATAGTTACTTCAAAGTGAGGGAAAATGCCACCTTTCCAGATATTTTCAGAGTCAAAATGTGGAACAAGATAGTCAGCCTATTCAACGATTTTCAAATGAAAGCCAAGCATTTATAAATGCTTTGAAACTGCCTGTCACAACAAGAAAGTGGACGCAAAGAATTGCTCGTCAAATTGAAGATTGTCCAACCATTTTTGGAAAAATCACAATCCTTGTTGTCTACGATCCTACTGCAATTGAAAAGTAAGTTCTGGCTGACATAGGCTTCTATCTGCTACTATAATCTTCAGAGGTCTATATCGAGTAGCTAACGCATCTCTCAATTGCTATCTGACCCAAAGAAATTATTCTTTAGTCTATATTGACATCAGCAAGGATGCGAGATCTCTCGCCGCTTGTGGGAAATATCAAGAGCTCTTATTTAGAAAGCACTGTATAGCCGCTGAATATCTGAAGGATACGGATTGGATGCTCGTTTTGGATGCTGACACTGGCGTTGTGAATCCTCATCATTGTATCGAGGAGTGGATCGATCGGAGGGTTAATCTGATCTTCTATGAAAGAGTCTTCAATTGGGAAATTGCCTCGGGAAATTATCTGGTAGGGACTCTCCATGGATAATTGGTCATTTCTAGGCCAAAAATACGGAATTCTCGCGAAAATTCCTCCTAGAATGGGCAGATTGGGAGTTCAATTTGCCTGCTAGTTGGCATGGAAATGATAATGGCGTCCTTCAGCATGTCATTTTGAGGAATCTCATCTCAGATGCTCAACAAGAATATGAAAATTGCATGCTTCTTTGGAGGAATGCAACTAATTATAACACCTATATGGCTTTTGTACTCTGCGTCAAAGAGAGTTTAGGTATTTTTCTCTTATTTGTGGAACTTCTCCTCCAGGTGCAACCCGTCTATGGCCAGGAAAGATTAGACTCTTTCGAAGGTCTCACGCTTGGGTTAGAGATGGCATAATTTCTTCAGATTATTGGGGAGAAAAAGACTTTATGATTCACGGTTGGAAAGAAGGAGATATTACCAATGAATCTCCCTTTTACGTAAAACTCTTTGGATATTTTGAATATTGCAAATGTAGGAAATGCCAGATCCATCTAAATGCAATTCAAATGATGATTGCTGGCCGTGGAAGTTAGAAAATATGAAGTCGATAGAAGAGATGAAGGAAATGATGGCAGACTATGAGAAGTTCACTGCAGGACTCTTTCCCTCCAGAATCATCCAACATTTAGATCTATCAGATATCGCGAACTGTTATCCAAATTGTGAAAAATCTACCAATTTGTTGTAAATAAACTCTGAGCTTTTTGGTCAGATAATTTAGATCTCATCAAGGGAATATGAAAGAAAAACATCAAACGCTGTAGATTTATTACTAGTAAATTGCCATAATTCCAATCCTGACAAGGAACGATCTCCTAATTCTTCACAAAACTTGAGAAAGTCAAGAGTGTCGAATCCTTTCCTAAAAGCCGAGCGTTCAATTACGAGATGGATATACGATAGAGGGTTGAGTGTTCCATTGATCTTGAGATACAACTCATCATATTTGAGTTCTTCTCCCGTCCTAAAAATAATAGTTTCTATGGGCAGGGAGACTTATATCTCATCTCCTATTTGAATATCTTTTACTTCTTCTAAATCCCATTCAGGACTATCTTCATCCACAAAATAAACTTGGATTTTTGGCTGTTTCTCCTTCTAAATGCAGTTAAAAGAAGAAAAAGAAAAAAGACAAACCAGAAATGCCCGTTAGCTGGAAGAAGGAAGATGCAGAGACAATCTGAATCTGGTAGGGGGATTTGATCAAGTAGGCGGCAAATTTTTGGTCGCAATTGTTCCTCCAATGATAATAGGGATCTTCGGCTAGTTTTTCCCTTTCATTTTGTGAACAAGAGTAAAAATATCTCCTTTAAATATGGATGACATCAACTGGAGATAGCCGATTGGCGGAAACTGTCTGGCTGGTTGGAAGGCTTATTTTTATTGCGAATATCAATGAGATCTCCGCTTTTTCTTCCTTCGTAATAGATTATGAGATCTCAAACGGCTTTTGTTAAATGCAAACTAGAAGAAGACTATTGAATAACTGGGGAAAAGATCCTCAAAAAGCGGTAGGATTATGAAAGGTTTATTATATGTATAAAAAATAAGTTTTTACGTCCTCTAAGACAATTTATCCTATATTTTTTTATTTACAGACTATGTCTTCAAGAAAAATAAAGGTTTACAACTTTTCCGACGATGATCAAGGTAACGAAAGCGACGAGTCGTCAGAAGCCACATTCAACCAGGTAACTAGATTTATATATATTCAACTTTGACTGTTATAGACTAATAATGTAACGGTCAATAACGGGGATGAAGATCTGATTATTGCCCCAAATCCAATGCGAAAATTGGTTAAAGTAAGCTTTATATCTGCTTATTTTCAATAAACATCAATTTAGCTCTTTGAGGCTTATCTTAAAGAGAAAAAGAGGGAAGGAATACTTGCCAAGTACATGAAAGTTCCAACTAAGGCAGAGCTAAGAAAGAACACTTCTAAAACTCACAACATTATTCAAGATTTCTACGAATCATTGTCTGACGAGGAGAAAAGTGAAATCGAAGTACCTACGACAACAATGTTTATCGAGTCGTTCAAAAAATACTTGCTTTTTTCCTCGAAAGCAATGACACTGAAGTCGGCCTCAAGGTTGGTTATATTGTTTCCTTTAAAATAATTAAATTTAGCTGCATCCTTGACTACTTGGATAGTATTGATGCCTTGAAGCGATTCCCAGACTTTCCAAAAGCTCCGCCAAATCTGTTTAATTATTATTTAAAGACAAATAATATTAAAACAGAATTTGGCAAACGATATGCTGGAAAAGATACAATGAACAAAGATGATGCCGGTCGTGAGAAAGCTAGGAAGGAACTTGTCTTGGAAGAGGTTGTTTTCTCTTCAAACTGTTATGATTGATTGCAGCAAAAATACTTGGATGAATTAAGAGTGTTTCAACGTCAATATACAAGTGAAATTACTAATTGCCAACAAGAATGGCTAAGGAATAAGATATGCGTTATACAGAAGAAAATCAAAGCTCAAACTAATCCAAAAACTCCACAAAGTGTAAAACCACCAAGAACATCGTTTGATTACTATGTGAAATCAATGGAATCCAAGTTTGTGTATTTTATTTTGTATATTATGATTTTAGGTATGTAAATTTGAATCAAGAGGCTAGAGAAAAGAAATTGATGAATAGTTTTGAAAAGCTAGATCCAGGAGTTAGAGAAATTTTCGATAACTTGGCGCTAAATATGCCTAAGTAGAAGAAGTGAGAAAGTGCTCCTCATACCCAAATCTCTACTGTTGTTGCTATCTTACTTTAAATAAAATCCTTCCGTGTCCTCCTGTCTGTCCGTGGCGTTTTTGTATCCTTTTTTCTTTATTTTTTTGGGAGAGCGGTCGTTTTTTTTCTAATTTTCAGGAAATTCCAGGGAAAGTCCCAGATAAAATTCGGTAGAAAGTCAGGTCGAAAGGGGTAAAATCTTAGAGACTCCCTGATAAGCTATGGGGTTTCAAAGCGTCAGGTTTCTGTAAAAGCGTATTTAGGTTCGGGCGGACTACTTTATAAAAGTAGTGAAATCGTTTTTCTGACTCTATAAAAGCTAGGGAATTCTTTCGCTCTTCTTGAAATAGCCACCTAAATCGGCTCATAAGATATAGATCGTTGAATTTATAGGGGTCCCCCCTCTCCCCGCAATTTTAGACTTCCTTGAGAAAATTAGCACGGTTCTAAGTTATCACCGGTCCTAGCGACAATGAATATGGGTCCTTGGGGAAAAAAGTCCCAGATAAAATTCGAGGAGAAGGGAGCCTAAAATTAAAAGAGAAAGGGGCCTAAAATTCGTAAAGAAGTTTTACAATGCGAAAAAATTGGGAGGACCTTCAAAGAGCCGCTAGAGGCGGCGCAGCCTGCTTGTTACTTAAAATAAAAATATTAGCTCATTTATTTTCATCTACAAGGTGGAGCTGCGCCACCTTCGGCGGCGCTTAATTTTAAGCATTGAACCTAAACCTTAACTTCATACGATTTGCGAATACATAGAATTAATATATTGATGACGATTTTGGTTCTCAGGACTCTTCCCGTTCAAGCTTTAGGCCCCTTCCCCCTCAATTTTTTGTCCCCTTTCCCCTTAAGTTTTAGTCCCAATTCCTCGAATTTCCATAAAATAGATCTTTTTTCTTCTCGAATTCTTCAATCAGTCGTCCAAGTTCTGTCCAAGTTTCCTCAACATCTCTGACCTCGTGGAGATAGCCCAAAACTATTGCTACAATAATCGTCGTTCTTCGAATATCTCGACAACCGAAGATGAACTTCCTTGACGATTAAAAGAAATTGAAGAGCCGTTTGGTATAATCCGTGATCTGACATGGCCCCAAATCGGCGGAATGATATTGGAAGCTGAAGGAGAAGAAATTCGAGCTGTGATGAGCTGAGTAGATTTTGATGTAGGAGCAGCGCTTGAGACGATCCTCCAATTCGAAGCTGAGCTGGAAATGACTGTCGAGGATCCTTCCAAGCTTTTTCGATCCCAGAAGCAAGAAAGTCACAAAGAGGCGGAAACTCGTCGCAACTGTGAGATTTGTCAACGGCGTATTCCAATAATTCTCATGTTTTGTCCTAAAAATAAGCTGATCATTCGAAAACATTTTCGAAAATCTCAGCATCTCTAACCGCGTAAGACGCAAGGTGAGCGTCCAGACAAATATGACTCGCCCCCGTACAACCTCGGCTCAGAGTGCTGTCGACTACTCGGCGTTTTGGGTGAAAAAGTATCGCTTCTCGGCCTAATGGCTAAGATCAAAGTGTAGTAATCGTTCTTATCGAATTAACCTTCGATAATACCAGTATTCTGGTATACAAGGTTAACCGATTTTTGAGACCAGAAGTGGCGGCTGGCTTGCTAGCTCCACTTCATGGGTCGACCCGGCGTTGCACTAAAGCCGGGAACGGCCCTCCCCAAGGGGGAAATAAAATGACTGGAAAAAGGGGAAGAGTCTTCTCACTATGTTTTTTGGTGCTCTCAGAGTGGAGGAAGGTCTCTAGGTAGAGACTGTCGACATCTTCAAAGCTTGGCTTCCGTTCCTTTGCACGTTCTCCTGGCTAATATTCATTCCAATCCGTATCCTTCAGATATTCAGCAGCTATATAGTCCTTTCTAAATAAGAGCCTTTGATATTTCTCACAAGTGGCGAAAGATCTTGCGTCTTTGTTCGCATCGACATAAACCAGGTGATAATTTTGGCTCTTCAAATAGTAGTTAAGAGAGGCATTGGCGACTTGATAAATAATTTGAATTTTCTTTAAAATTAGAAAACCAACTCTTTCAGTGATTCTGAATTATAAACGATGAGAAATGTAATCCTTCCATAAATGGCTGGACACTTCTCTATTAGACCATCGTTCCTTGCTGACTTAGTTAGGGATTGTGGCTCTTTCTCCGCAGTTTTATTCAGAAATTCCAGTGACTCATTTCCAGATGGTTCTTCTATTCTGTCCGAATGTCAGTCTCTTCTGTAATGGCGTCCATTGATTTTTCCAGCAATCTTATTTCCTTTTCAATGATCGGCAAATCGATCACAGTAGGAAGTGTCGAGTTCACAGAGATGGCCATAGTATTTGGTGAAGATATTTTGGAAACATTTAAAAAGGAAGGATCGTTATTTAGCCTCGCATTTTTGTTCTGAACCTTTCGCAAATGACTGTAAAGGAAGAACTAACCATATTAGAATAATAAAAATAGAAGAAACTCAGAAAAAAAGGAGGAGGAATAAATAACAGTTGAACTCTCTCTGATATTGATATTTTTTATTGAGATAAAAACGAGATACAGATTAACATTTTTAACTAGTTATTTCTGGTCAGAACCGTATGGAAGGCGCTGTCTTGAAAAGGAAGGAAAAGCGTTTTTGAAATTATTAAGCCTATTACCTGTACATCCTGTAGGCATATTCTTTTATAGTCTGTTCATAAACAAGACGATATCCTTCGTATCCAAGAAAGGGGTTTACGAGACAAGACCCATTTTATCCTTAAAAAAGGCCTTTAGTAGCTTTTAGGATAAAAATGGGTCTCGCCGCAAAAGCCCCCTTTTCTTGGAGCATCAACTGTCGTTTTTTTATGAACTAGACTGACTGAACTCTAAAAAATTTAGCAAAAACATTTTTATTGTTTCTAGGCTTGTTTGTCTAACTGGCAGCTGGCTTCTTGTATACGAAGTTCATTACCATTTTACAGCGAGCGCCGTTCCAAAAGCCTTTATTGAAGAAAGAGTTTCCAGTTCAGAATTTATATGAATCAGGAATAATCTAAACTCTCATTTTTTGCAAATTTACCAGAAAATCGTCACTTACATTAACACATTCTTCTTGTTTTCCCTCGTTATCTGGTTGTCCTCGATGCCAAAGATGAAAACCTGCCTGCAATTTTTGAATTAAAGCGCAAAAAAGCGAAGAGTACTTTGGTTTTGTCAGTATAAATCCAATCTCCCTTGTTAGGGGCAGATCGCTTCAATCCCATCCAGAGGAGCCCATCTATGGCTATATTTTCCCCACTGCTTACTTTACCTATAATTTAAAAAAATCTATTTAAAAGAAGAAAGCAAACCGATAGCAAAATCATTTTCCTCTTTACTATGAATCGAAGCTAGATGTGCTCCCTGCCCAATGCAATAGCTTTCAGCACCTGGCCAGTTGGAATTATTTCCAAAAAAGTAGCAATTTGACTGGAATAGGTGCCAATTTGGTGGACAATTTCCCACAAGAAAGCGTGAAACCACATCCAAGGCTGCTTTCTTATTGAGAGATGGAGTAATCACTCTTGCAGAAAAAGCCCTAGGAACTACAGTAACCTTGGGTAAAACTTGTGGTTTTATTTGAGCGGTGAGCTTTGAATCGTGGCCTATTTTTGGAGTAGCTAAGGCTGGCTTTTGAGGTAAATTAATAGAAGCTAGTGGTGCCCCCATCGGTTTGCCACTAGAGAAAGATAAAGGCTTCAAGGTGACTGATTTCTTGACGATTGGTTGAGGTTTCTTGCAGATGTATTTCATCTTTTGGGAACAGTCAAAATCAGCCCAGAAGCCTTTTAGCATTCAACAAGAGCCTTTTTGACAAGTTATTTGGCCATTGATATACTGAAATTGATAAAAACTTCAGAAAGAAAAAGTACCAGAGCACAATCTTCCTTTTTCTCATTATTATCTGGTTGACCAGCCATCCAAGGACGGGAATCATACTTAAAATAGAGGGATTTTTTGTTATTAATAATAAAAAATTAACCCTAGAACCATCAGAGTAGACCCAATTGTCTTTATGAGGAGCACTTCTCTTCAATCCAAACCAAGTCAATTCATTCATTTTTGGCATTCCTTTAAGGCTTGTTTTGTCTGGAATTTGATTTCTATGATCGATCAACTCACTGAGAATGAAATTATTTTCTGATACACCATGGATCGAAGCAAGATGGGCGCTCTCCTGTTGGCAATTTTTCTCAGCAATAAGCCAGTCAGCATTTAATCCAAAAAAGTACAAATTTTGTTGAAAGAGGAGCCATCCATTAGGACAAGGAGCTTAAATTACTTGAATGTTAAAACTTTAAGAAATTACTTTTACAGAAGATGTCGACCGCTATGGCTGAAGAAAGGAGACAAAGAAGGAAGACAAAGATTCGAATCATCGAGCTCCATAGCTATGAATTCTCCTCAGATCTTATAGCGCAATCTTTCAAAGGAATTTCTTTTGAACTGTGGGAAGCCGCTATACTCGGGAAAGAATAAACTAAAATTTTGTCTCAAAAGCTCTCAAATAAGATTACAGTAATTTCCAAATAGTTTCTTTATTTTTAAAAGACCAAAAATTATTTAAATATTGACATCAAATTGCTCAGCGTAGGAGATCTGATAAAGATCATTCTTGGTTTTGCGAAGAACTTGACGGAATCCTTTTGTGAAGGCCCTGTTTCGGACAGTATAACGGGCAACTCCTACAACATCGATGCTATGGCCCGTCCGGTTGTAATTCACTTTTTTGATGTTGATCTGCAAATGAGAAAGTTGAGTCAGGTGGAGTGCTCTCCCTCAGACTACAAAGAACAGAGATTTCCTTGACTTTTTACATTTCCAGGCTGGAAACGTGACAAGAGGAACGCGGCTTCCTGATCGCTTTTAGACAAGCTCCGTTTATTTTTCAGATTTTTGATCTTCTAGAAATTTGCAGAGGAAATCAAGAGCTATAAGTTTATGAAACACTTTAAATTTAAATAAGTAAGAAAATTGATTATTTTACAAAAATAAAGCTGCCCCTAATCCTCTAAATTGTTTTACTCCTATCAAGGTCTTTCGCCGCCTTCCCCAACCATCCAAAAAAGAGAACGCTGACCTTGCCCTTGGTTTTTTTTCGCTTCGCTTTCGAAACGAATCGTTGAAATGGAAGCAGAAACACCGGAAATTGTTAAAGTCAAAAGACAGAAATAATTGTTTTTAACATCTCTCAGGTCGAAATGTTTCCCCGAAATTTTGACCGTTGATCTTACCTCTTCGATGGTGTCGACGAGCGACTGCTTGATTAAATCGTATGTGTTTTCTCGGCCATTATATTCCAATCCAGTATCTTTGAATTGAAGCGTCACATTATCTGCGTAAATGTCATCCGCCAGCTCTCGATATTTCCCATTATTAAAGAGATTTTTTAGATGTTCGTTGAGTTTCTTAGCGATTGTAGCTGGACTATCCTCTTCTTCAGTTGCAATTCCAGCGGGAGCCAAAAGGAGACAAACCAAGATTGGGTATAGCATAACTAAAGATAAGAAAATGATTGGTCCTGATCTTAAAGGCGAGAGGGAAAAAGGGGTCTCGGGTCAAGCTCGGGTGTAAAACAACAGCCGTTTCCGCCCTTGATGACGAGGAATTAAAAAATGGAAAATATTTTGGAAGAGATGGAGAATGAGAGAGAGAGAGAGAGAGAGAGAGAGAGAGAGGGAGACAACGGGAAATGTTGGTCAAGGCGAAAAAGAAGAAGAATTTTTTGAATGGCGTATGTGATTTGATCAGCGAAACAGCCAAGTTCATGGCCATAAACACGGCGATTTGATCAATTTAAAAAAAATCATTCATTCAGGCATCATAATGACACGAATTGTTATTGGGAAGGTAGACAAAGTCCGTATCGATCGGATTCTCATAATCATGGCTGAAGACCGAAGTTCCTGTGACTCGATTCTCTATTCCTCGTTTAGCCAAGATTGGAGACAATTCTCGTTCACCCGCACTTCCAGCCAACACATGGAAGAGAATTCTAGCCTTTGGATCTCTTTTTCCAGCAATCATTGCGAGGAGCTCTAAAGCAGATAAGGCATCCTGGAGATTAGAAGCGTAGAGTGGGGCTATCTACAATTATAGAATTCCTCCTTCTTAAAAGAAATACCAACCTTGAAGAGATGACTTCCAACGAGAGAAGTTGGCGTCATTCCAGCTGATGCCACTATTTGATGATCTTTATCAAAAAGAACGCATCCTTCAGTGAATGGGAGATCAGAATAGAATCCAAAATAGCCCAGACTATATTTTTTCTTTGACTTACCTTTTTAGAAAATCTCTGCGATTTCTTCTAGTTACTTTTTTATCAAACTTTAATAACATCTCAAACTCTTCAGAATTCAATTCCCTTATTTTTTTAAGCGAATTCTTCTAGGATTTATCTATGAGAAGTTCAACCTCACCTTGGTGCTTTCGCTTTTTGAACAAAGACTGGATATCTCGTTCCATTGGATAATGGACTGTGAAACTGTAGGACCTTTAAAAGGAAATCCATTAGCTTGATATCGTGGCAACATTATTTCAACTAAAAACTTTTCCGAAAGAAAAAGTACAAAAGTACCAGCTCTTAATCCAATAATTAAATTTTTCTTTTTGATCTCGTTGATGGCTTGATTCCACATCTGACTGCCGATGCCATTTCCTCGCAACTCTTTTATCACCAAATAAAAGCCAATAAAAGCTATGCCATCATACTCGTTCCAAACCACAGAGCCAAGATAGTTCCCATCTAGAATCAGATGTTTAAACATTAAACAAGAAAGTGTCACCTTCATCTTTCGCCACAACCGAACGAGTCGTTTCCAAGATAGGAGTCAAATCCATAACTGAATGATCGTCGGATTTCCATTTCTCTCCTTCCACTAGCTGGCGAAAACTCTTCCAACTTGAATCACTCGACGGGACATTCAAAAGAATTACAGGCTTCATCGGGCAGTGGTAGCAATCGCCGTGACGAATAGTCTTATCAAAAACGAGAAAATCAATGGCTGACAATTGGTCAAATATCAGGAGAGAGCGAACCAAAAGATTAAGGGTTCATTTATGGTCAACTCATAACGATCCCATTCTTCGATTTTTCAATTTCTTTTGAACTTTTGTAGGCCTTGATCTCCTTTATAGCTCGTAAAAAATCAAAAGATGGAAAAGTCGAGTCAATCTTAAACAAAAAGAAGGTCATATTGTTCACAGAAAGCTTTCTCCCTCGAGTCAAATAAGATAAGATTGTTAGGAATCCCTCAAAGGGTATCATTTTCTTGTGTACAGTGAGTGTTCTCCATTTCGGAGATATCTAATCACACGTTTCAAGTTTGCCCGCGCCTCGGTTACGTAAGTGGAACGGTCTTCTTCAATCCCTTTCTTTTATCTATACTGCTCTTCCTCTTTCATTTCATTGTCTTGTGCTAAATATTTTTGTTCAGAAATTTAACGATCAAAGCTATTTATTGGAAAACGTACAGATAGTTATAGGGAGGAAAAAAGAAATGAAGATTATGGCTTCGTTTTCATTACACTCATCTCCTCGGATCAGGTTCAGTTTTTCCCGCCGCCAGGGAATATAAAGGCTGGGTGGATGGATGACTTTCTGTTGGTAGTTTCAATCCAATGGGTACCTCCGCTGCCTATGGGGCTATTGCCCTTTCAGTTCTTTGTATTGCCACTACTCTCATCTACATTCCGACTTTCATTGGCAAGATTCAACGCATCCAAAATGGGCTAACTCTTAGTATGGATGAGTTCAATATCATGCAGGTTTGTTCTAATTTTATAGGAAAAGCGACAAATTTAGGATGAAATTTGGGGGCAATTGGCCAAAGCGAGAAAAGAAGTTCCAATGGAGAGAAAAGCCAAACGACAAGCGGATAATGAACAATGCAGTAAGTGGTCATTTTATAAAAGAATGTTGTTACTTTTTTAGAATGTGATGAACAAAATCTGTGCCCAGCTGGACCAAAAGGCCGACCAGGCCCCGAAGGACATGATGGACTTCCTGGTACACCAGGAGAACAAGGAGAGCCTGGTCAACCGGGAATTGTTCCACAAACCCCAGTGAGTGCCTCTGGCTGTCGTGTTTGTCCTCCTGGACCTCAAGGACCTAAAGGCTATACCGGTCAGCCAGGACCTCAAGGACTCCAAGGTTCCCAAGGACCACCAGGGCCTGAAGGAAGGCCTGGACAAGTTGGAGCAGTCGGTCAACCTGGAGAAATGGGAATGCCGGGAGATGCTGGATCAGAGGGGGAGAAAGGAAGTCCTGGACAAGAAGGAGTTCGAGGAGAAAAAGGACCTATTGGTCCACCTGGACTTCGAGGATTGGTTGGGCCTAAAGGATTCCCTGGCAACTCTGGAACACCTGGACATCCCGGAGAAAGAGGACATCCTGGAGACGCTGGTCCTCAAGGCAAATCTGGACCTCAAGGATATATGGGAGGCGTTGGAAATTATGGAGATCAAGGAGCCCCTGGAGAGGATGGAGGCTACTGTAAATGCCCTGCAAGAACCAAACCGTCAGTTTTACTTATTCATATTGAGAATAAAACTATTATTTTTAGAACTGCTGCAATTGGAGGAAATGGTGGATATGGAAAGCTCTAAATCATCGTCCATCAATCCAAATAAATTTTTCAAAAGAAATGGTTTATTTTGCTGAGCTGGGTTTCTTACGGACGAATTGCATTTTGTATTTGCATGGGGCGTCATTCCAATATCCCGAATTGAATCCAGATTTTCTATTTCCATTCATAAATCGATATTCATCGTTGATTACCTAGATTTTTATGTCCGGTAGATTGAAGGACTTACGTGAACACAAGCCTCTGCGTTGTCTTTGTTGTCTGGCTGTTCAGGATGCCAGGGAAGGAAGTCGGTCTTGAAATTCTTAAGAAAGATTTAAAAACAAAAGTACCTTGCTCCCATCAGTATAAACCCAAGTATTCGAAAGAGGAGATTCTCGCTTTAATCCTATCTATGCCAAGTTTCCGACGGTGATAACTTCTCCCATTATTGTCTGACCTATAGGCATAATGACCTCAAAAATTAGTCAAAACAGACTGATGATGAAAGCATTTTCAGCGTCATTATGGATTGAAGTTAGATGGGCTTTTTAATCAACACAATATTTCTCAGCTTCTGTCCAGGTCAAGTTGTGTTCAAAGTAATAGCAATTCTTTGCGAATTCGATCCAACTAGCTGGGCAGTTCACTACAATTTTAGACAAAAGCTTGACTAATAAAAGAAGAAACTACAAGAAATGAGATTAACTCCAAGGGCTAACGCGTCAGCTTGTCTCTTCTCAATTGCCGCTTTTTTGAAGACATAACTCATTGGGATTTTGCATTCAGTATCATTCCAAAAACCAATTTTGAACTCGGACTTTGTGTTTCGGAAGCGGTAGTTATCACTCACCACCTGGACACATTCCTCCTTCTTTCCCATATTGTCGGGCTGATCACCATGCCAAGGAGCATAATAAAACTGAACTTTTAAATTTTATTTGTTAAGTTAGTCTAACGTTGGTTCCATCCGTGTATACCCACTCATTCTTTCCAGGAGCACTTCGTCTGGCCCCAAACCAAGTCAAATTTCCAATTGAGATGTATTCTCCAGTGCTTAGTTGGCCTATTCTATAAGGAAAAGAGAAGAAGCCTTACTAATGATGAATTTATTCTCCTCTTCCCTGTGAATCAATGGAGCAAGATGCTAGATTTGCTGTTCACGCCAGCTGTGGCTATGAAAAGGAAGAATTGATTTTGTAACGCCGGATCACCTAACCATGCTATTTGTTGATGAGTGGCCGCACATAGGAGTTTTCTTTGACTCTTTATGAGGAATTTCCAGATCAAACTAAACGCCTCGTTTGCCTTCTTAACCCTTGTGTGTCCAGGTTGGCAGCCATCTAGACATCGCTTTTTAACATGTTGTTAAACTTACAGACTGAGTAGACTTCTGTGGTTGATAGAGCAGAAAGGAGGATTGAAAGTAGGATTATAGTTCAGCAATACGGAACGTTTCGGAGAAATTTATAAAGAGCACAGAGGATGAAGTAAGGTGGAAACTTTAGAGACGAAACCCTTTGTAGGAAGCCGACAGAGATCAAGATCAACCTCAACAGACAGAAACAACTTTTCAACAATAAAAAAATTTATTAGTCCCGTTTTCTGCAATGACACACATGTTTCAATAGCCCGTCTACACAATTTCCAGCAGCTCCAAAGATATCCAATCGATCGAAGGAATTCACATCATAATTGAAATGATTCTCGTAGCGGATCACCGTCTAGAATAGTTAAAATTGTTAAAAAGACAATTTCTCACAATAAAATGACCATCTGGATTGGCTGTTTTCACCTCTGCTTTGTAGACATAAGGAATTTCTGAGAGTTTTTCTATCGAAATTGTCTCATTTAGCTTCCATTTTAAGCAATCTCCAGTGATTTTGTTCTGCTTTAAATAGAAATTTAAAGCTTTTATGACTGCTTCTCCAATTAATTGAGCTGTTTTTCTGAAAGTTCGATTTTCTCTCTTTGACGAAAACTTACACAGAAATGGGCCTCTTCTTCATCTGACAAATACAGTAATTTAATAAAATTCCCTTATTGAAGCAATTTCGCCATGGAGATTGTTCCCGCAGGAAGGAGCCAGTAGTGGGTGGTCCTGGTTTCAAAGCCTCATAGTCGTAAAATTCTTTCCTTTGGGACTAAACCAAGCTATCAAAAAAAGAATTGGACTAACCGTCCCAATATCAACAATTGTATCCCTTGTGTCAAGAATCGTCTGAAGATATTTTGAATTTTTCGCCAAAACTCTTTGAAGTTGAGGATTATTGCGAAGAACTTCAGGAATTGTCATAAAAGTCATTGGATTATTCAATTCTTTCTGTCCAGATCGAGTATTGACAGCCTGAAAGGGAGTTTCAAAGTCGTTTCCTTGGAGAGTAGAATAGAATAGATGGCCAAGGAACAAAGCAGTCTTTGTCCTGTCTCTCTTTGGTTTTATTTTCTTATTTTTTCCTGGAAAAATTCTAAAATCTCAGCCCAATTTTCGAAGTCCAAAATGAGCCAATCCTCTCAAAACTCACATTACTCATCCTTATTCCATGGTCGCTGATCAAAAAGACAAAAGAGTTTTTCAACTTCTCATAATTCTTCTTGAAAAACTCGATCAACTTCTGTTCATTCATTTTATTATCACTGAATCCGTTATGCGAACTCCAAGTTTCCAAAGTAATCGAGAATTTTGGCTGCCCTAAATCAATTCTAAATCACATTTTTAGATAACCTTCATAAGAGTTGATAAACTCATCCAAATAGTTATAAGCCTCTTGCGCCAAGTCAAAACAAATCTTAGGATAGAGCTGCCGATTAGCCATACGATCTTTATGAAGTCGCAGGAAGAAATTACTGTAATTATCTTTTGCCCAAAAATTGCTGCAATAAACTCACTCGCCTACATGATTAGCCAATTGTTTGCTATAACTTCCACAGCGAGTTGACTGAACAGGGAAGATATAATTATCCAAAGACATTGTGACATATCCCATCTGTTGGAACAACTTGAACAAATTGTCATTTCCTTCCATTTGGGGACAATAGTTCATATAAGGTAAAATTGGGTTATATGTCCCCCAGAGATTCCCTTGGATTCTTTCGATTCTCTTCCCTGAAAGAAGTATTTATTTGTAAAAGATTTGGCAAAACCTGTGAGAAAAGGCATTACATTTGGGTAAGTATTGACCCCGATCCGATTCATTGAAGCGAATTCCACTGCCCCGTAACTTTTCTTCAAATATTCGAGCGTCATTGGGAAAGACCTAGAAGCTCTCTATTTCCAGATGCCGGAAGGTTTCTAGAAACAAAGAAATGACGTGCCTTTTTGCGTGTGAAGCAGAGACCGAATCGATCAAGATGACATGGATATCGAATTTGTCATTAGCAGCTTGTCTAGACGCTAATTCTCTGAAGAAAAAGTACATTTTCAATTGTTCAATTTTAACATTTT
Organism: Oscheius sp. JU1382; assembly: GCA_932521405.1. NCBI lineage: Eukaryota > Metazoa > Nematoda > Chromadorea > Rhabditida > Rhabditidae > Oscheius > Oscheius sp. JU1382. The sequence continues at coordinate 9,227,794 of OW051476.1, read as the reverse complement.
TTGTGCGATTTGGTGATGAATCATAAACTCCTCTGCCTCAGATTCGATCGAACTATTTCCACATTTCACTTCCACAACATCGCAGTTCATTTCAACTCCTGGGGTTTGCCATTCTCCTGGATTGTAATCTTGATCGTTTAGGCGGTGCAAACACCTGCAAAAGGGGAATATTCAATCAGCAAAAGATCTTTGCTTGGATTTCAAAAGATCGCAAAAAAATTTACCTTCCCCAACAGAATGAGTCATTTGTCAATAGCTTTAGACATTTGTTTTCCAATTTTGTGTGAATTTTAGGCGACCGACATGTCCTCAACCCAAGTTCCCAGCTGGAATCTGGAGCTTCATTGAAATATTTGATAAGATCGTCAGGGAGAATGGGCAACTCCTCCAATCTGCATGTCATATTGTTTAGGTTGATTTCCAATGGTTTTTTGATATCCGAATAGTTAAAAATGCCATTCTCATAGCTTGAAGCTGACAAAAGATTGCCATCCCAATTACAATAAATTATGATTAACCAGCAGAAGAAAAAGATAATAATCTCCAAAGAAAAGTTTCGTCTTGAAGTTGGAGGAGAAATTAGACTCTCTGACGGCATGAAATCATCAGTAGAGAGTGCAAGGAGAATGGGGAAAGACCCGTTGTCACGGAAGGAGAGACCTGCACAATGTAGTTTGGAAAGGAAAAAAATAGAAAAGGAGAAGGAATACATTAGGGAGAGAGGAGGCAAGAAACAAAGGAACATTAAGAAATCTATGCTTTATTTTCAAAGGCAATTTTTCGATCAATTGTGACCGAATACTCAAAATTAAAGTTGGAAAACTAGTTCTAGACGACTCTTTCCTGGGATTTCTCTCAGCTTTTTTGGAGAAAACTCCCATTTTCTCCTTGGATGGAAAAATAGGTATTAAAAAAGTTCCTCGATGTGGCGAAAGCGCTGAAGATGACTACTATTGTAGGCCCTTGGACTCTTGGTAGCTGAAGATGTGTCCTAGTAGTTCTCCCAGGTTCTCTCTATACCCACACGATTGCCTAATAATTAGCATCTAGAATTTCTATAGAATATAAACTATTTTCTTATGATTACGTGAGATTGGATCTGTCTTTTCTCCGTAAGTCTCTTCAAGCAGAGTCGAATAGGAATAAACTTCCTCTTCGATGCCTGTCTAGTTCTCTGATTGCTCAGCTACCGCTCACTTTTCGCAATAATGTGTCGTCAATAAATGAAGCTTTGTCTGTTTTTGGTTTCTCCTTTCGTAACCATATTATAATCATCCATCCAACCTCCGCAGATTTTTGCTTCATTTCAGTTTTTCCCCCCTCCTACTCAGAAGTCTAGAGACCCGCCTCCTATTTTTCCCTCTGCTTTATTCCCGCAATTGCCCGTCGGCACCAGAGCCTCCAACCTGATTTCCAAACCAGCTGATTCGTTTCCTTTTGTGCCATTCGGCAATCTGATAAGCACTTGCCGGCTGCTATCGACCCAAATGACTCTACTTTCTTGTTGGCTTCCGTCATCGTCTTCCTCCACTTGCTCTGACGATATTCCTCTCTATTCGAAGCCAACCATGTCGATGTCTACACTTTCGTCTAAATCTGGCCCTCAAATCTTGGATATTCTATTTCTGGATGAAATTCCAACAGAATTGATCATCCAGATTCTCAAAAAGGTAAAAAGATTTTTAACTTTCAAACCTAAAAATTCTCTTTTAGATGGATTTTCGCTCTTTCAACAATTGCTGGACAACTACCAAATGGCTATGCCGAATTATGGAGGACAATTCATTAGCTCTGAAAATCCCCGTATCGTGGCAGAACCTAAAAATTAAGCAAATGGTATTCGCTTTTTATAAAAGCGAAGTCAAAAGAGTTTTTAGTTTTTTCAAACGCATCCAATGTCTGTATTCACATTCTCTCTATTCAATCAGAACATTAGAAATGTTCGATACAATGGCTCTGTCACTTTGGTGAGTCAAGAAGTTTTATATTTCCTGCGAGAGAGGTGTTGTGAAACCCTTTTCTTGGTAACCCGTGGGCGCCAGACTAATTATTTATCGAACTTTTTCCAACTACAATTTTTGTTATTGCCATCTACGGGATCAATCTCAAGTGAACTCTAAAAAGACGGAGATACGGTAGATTGCCCTCACTTTTTGAAGAAGAAAGGCTTTTTAAATTTGAGGGTAATCTACCGTAGCTAAGAGAATGAATGTTTTCAGCATTGTGAGAGCATGTTATTCCCCGAACAAGTGGCTACAATTAACTTTCTGAATCGAATCACCTATAACGAGATAATGTTCTACCAGCCAATTAAGCCAATTGCCATCTCAATTTTGTGTGAAATCAATCCACGGAACATCAAGTTTTTCTATCAGAAGACGTTGGATTTTCCATACAAACTGGGAACTCTTCCATCTATTATCAACGCTAAAAGTGTTGTTTTCAACTTTTACGACGAGTTCAATCCAGCCAATCGAACAAGAATCCGGCAGATGCTCATGGATATCCAGACTTTTTACTCTCTTTTCGTAAGATCTTGTGGCTATTGCGATGGCTTTTTAGGAATATGAAGTCAACAAAATGCGAGTGGTTAATATCAAAATCCATTGTGTTGATAATAACTTTCAAAATGCCTTGAGCTTTGAGACCTTTTTTGAGAATTTCGCTTTTCAAGTACTCTATTCCACTCTTCATCATGACTCCAGTTGGCTAGCAGAAGAAACTAAGAAATCTGTAAGTTTTCTAATTTCTAAACAAGATAATACAGTTAAAAATGAAATGGTCACATGCAAATGGCTTTGGCAGATCCATGCTCTACTGTATCAACCTTGAGAAGTCTGGATTTTTGGCAATTGGATTGATAATGCTTTCGGGGAAAGATCTCGCTTCTTTGACTTTGAAGACATTCGGAAGTCTGGAGGAGATGAAGAGGGCTTTTCATATCTTTGGAGCGAGGCTCTGCCATCAATGAGCTTTGAATCAATTAGCGTTGTCATTCATTTGTCGTATTGTTTGTTATTTGTATTAGGCTGACTATGAAATAAAGACTATCTGCAGAGGAGGCTTGTAATTGGAAAACTACGGTCAAAACTATAAACTAACTCGCTTTCGAGAGAGAATGTGACCAACAAGTTTTTATCGTCTTTATTGCGAACTTATTCAATTAATTGGAAATTGCCTTTTCGGCTTAACTAATTTCCGTCATATAGCCAATGAATGTGTTCGCAGTTTACTTCTGGATACTTCCTTCTATCCTTCTTTTTTGTCTGATAGTTTATACAATAATATCAAAGAGTTCTCCTGGGATGAGTCGATATAAATACATGATTTTGGCTTTGTCTATTGCGGCCACTCAATTTGATATAATCTACAGTTTGCTGTGTGCTTCCTGCTTGATTAGAAATATGGGAATGCAATATTTCGGCCTTCTTGGGTTTATTTTCAATACTTCGGGCAATGGATTGACCGTAAGACATAAACATCCGTAAATCAATTTCTTTCAGTTGTTCTATTTTTTTTAGTATAATGACTACTCTGCTAATGATGGTTATCAGCGTCGTTTGGAGAGAATATGCTTTGATTCAGTTTGAGACTCAACCGTTATTTTTATGCTACCATATTGCTCATTTAACTATCTCTTTTGCCGGATTGGTTGACTTTTTTCCTATGTTTTGGGCAATGACAACCGACTATAATGATGTCCTCCTTGTAATCAAGAGAGATGTAAGATCTTCTGAAGAGATGATGACATTATCTTGCAGAACATCTCCTTCAATCAAGAGTACGCTGTGTTTTCTATAGATTCAACAAAAACAAAAGAGTTCTTAAACTTCTTTCTGTATTGCTTGTTGCTCACAGCTATCATTGGATCTTATCTCATTAAAGCCTTCGTTCGAATAAAGTTGCGACTCAAAAAAGTGATCATCCATTTGAGTGAGCACACAATAGCCATGCACAAAATGCTCGTGCGTTCTTTACAAGTCCAGGCAAAATACTATTTTCCCCAAAACTCCCCGAATTCAGATCATATTGCCTATTTTTTTCTTTGGAATTCCGTTGATCATAATGGCACAAAATGACAAACTTTTTAGAACTCTTATCATATTTTTCAGCGTAGAGACTTGTTAGTCTGAATTTTATATTTAGGCCTATATTTGAACATTTTAGCGATGGCTCTTCTACCGCCCCTTTTCCAAATAACCGTAAGCATCCCAGCCTTATTTTCGACTGCTCATTTCATCACTGTCATTTATTTTACAACTCCCTATCGAGCATTTATAGCTGGATTAATTGGGAAAAAAAGGAAGAGAGCTGAAGTTACTGTTTCAATCCATAGTCCAGAAAGGAATTTGCCTCAATGAAGATGCCTTTGCGGAATTTCTCTTTTTAAATTCACTTTGACTATAATTCTGGTAGCCAATTCTGTTTTGATAAAATAAAGGAGAGGCAGCTAAAAATAGCTTTTGAGAAGGATAATTCTTGGTTGAAAAGACTATTTATTGACACTATTATCACGTTCATTTGGAAAGGGAGAGATTTCAAGGCGACGCATTCGAGATACTGGAAAATCTGACGGCAAATCTGGAGCTGCTAAAAGGTGTTCCCAGCCGGTGCCCTTAAAATGGCATATATTGGGCGAAAATTTAGAGAAAGTTTAAGTCAAAAACCGGAAGTGAGTTATACTTTTTTTTGGAGAAATCTGACACTTCTGTACCAGTTTTCTTCCATTTCTGGGATCGAAAGTATGACAAATTAATTGAATTTATAATAAAACGTGAGAAAATCATCCAGGAACTGACTTTTCCAAAAGAGGCGAGGGCCGGGCTATCATGAAACGAAGATTTATCTGTGAAACGTCGAATAACCACCAAAAAACTGTCGCATCCTATAAGATCTAATTCTCTAAAAAATAAAGATGAAACTTACCAAAAACTACAACACAGGAGACGGCTAATAGATGGCCGACATGCATGAGAAGCGGTCTCTGCAATTAGTAATAGCCACAAACTCGTTACGGGCAATTAAAGAGGTCAGCTGGGTTGGTTAAAATTGGAGCTGAATTTTGCCCCGGCCTGCTTGTTTTGACAATATCTGAGCGGAGGAGAAAATAGGAAGGAGAGGGTGTTGATGAACGGCTCGTCAGAGGGGTAAGAGGCTTCATTATTTCGAGGAGAGGAGGGTGGTGGAAGAGAGAACGAGTCGGTCATTCTGGTCAAGGTATGACGTGAAGGAAGACAAATTATTAACTCATCGAGTAGGAATTTAATTTATTTTTGAACAAAATAAATATTTTTTTCATTCTCGCTAATTCACTTTGATTGAATTTACGATTCTTAAAACGGAAAGTGAACAAGAAATTGAATAAAAAGGAATCTTCCAGGAAAGTCACACTCGTTTTTACTCGCCTTTGCTTTTCACCCGGTCGGTCACAACAAATGTGAGCCGAAAGATGACCCATGTTTTGACTCTAATTAACTCATATTTCTCACCCACACAAGGATGTACTCTTTTTCTCCGTTTATCTCACAAGAAAATATAAGGGAAAAGGCTTAAAAAGGGCAGTAAACAAGATAGAGAATTGGAGCTAAAAATGTGCTGATTACCAGGTTTTTGATCACAATATCATGTAATTTTATGGCTTATTGCGTATAGCTGATCAAATGTCCGCCTCTTATAACCGATCGGCAAGATTTTATGAGATTAAACATTCGAAGAAAAAAAACTAGAGACTTCTACCTCTGAAATGGATGGCTCGTGTTGGACAGAGACGGTTGGATCAGCCTTGTGGAAGGCGCCTCGCTTTGAATTCATCAGTCTCATTTTTTGGCAATGAAATAAATAAGAATAAATGGATGGTTCTCAATTTGGTTAAGATTTATGGACTCATTTTGAGGAGGAGGTGGAGAGAGCAGCTGAATAATTCCCATAGGCAGCCGACAAGAAAAAAAACAACAAAAAGTTGGCCGAAATTCTTTATTTGACACAGAGACTTGACATTCATCAAGAGACCACAGAGAAATAGTCTAACCCGCGTGCTCCTCTCTACCCGTATAAGTCGACCAGTTCGAGGTAAAAAATAAAGTTGAATATGCCTAAGAGGGGGGATGACGGAGAAGATTTCTACACAACTTGGATAGCTAGAAAGGCGGTAGACGATAGCGCAACTCCCAGCCGTGATCGAGAGGGAAACGACGTTTTGTACTGGAAGGCAGCGAGTCTGGCAGATCGGGAGATGGTGCTCTGGGAGAAGGCAAAACGAAGGAGAGAGAGGATGAACCCTGGAAATTAAAGACATTAGGATGGACTCAATGTTTTCGGCTAAAAATTCTTGGAAAATGGAAATTTCTTCCGAGAAGCTCTAAAAGATCAGCATAAATTTGGCCATCAAAATAAGAACTACTTTCTTTCTTAAAACACTAGGATTAATCAACAAAAACTCAAATTTGTAAAGAGTTGATGGACTTAAATTCCGATCAAAAGCGTTAGCTTCGAGTCTTGAGAGGAATAAAACTCACTGGGAATGGTGATATTGCAGGATTGTAGTGATAACTGTCGTGATATTTCTGCCTAATAATATACATACTCGTTCCAAGATCTGAAATATCTCATCGTCTTTCTCGCTCGTAGAAATAATCAAAACCTGGAACAATACAAAGTGCTATGATGAGTAGCGTCGGCAGCTTGGGCAGCTGCATCCGGCGCTGTTTACTTTTTCGCGTTCGGCTTCTATCTAAAACTTATTGTTAAGTGGCAAAATCAAGAGATATTCTTGAGTGAGTGAGAGAGATGACGTGACGGGTGGGTGAGAGGTCTTTGGAACGTCGGATATTCGAAAAAAGGCAGAGAGTGTGAGTAAGAGAGAGAAAAACGACTTTCTCTGACGTGATTATTCTCTGACTGGTTCTCAGATGACAGCTGACTATTGATAGATTAATTTTTATTTGTATACTCAGAGTTCAAAGAAGGAAAAAGAGTTTGCGAAGAAGAAGAAAAAATGATTGCGGTAAATTTTAATGGCTAAAAATGTAAACCAAAAAGTTGAACTCAAACGCTTTAATTTATATCACATTGAAGAGAACCTACAGTATCTGGAACTTCTAATCTCCACGATTTTTTTGGCTTATGACTCTTTGAAAAATACTACTATTATCATCAAAATTGAGGTTATTTTGCGAGGCTACTGTAATTTTTAGGAAAGAGATTCCTTTCTCAAAGAAAATATAGGGATTATGGGAGAAGAGTGATGAATCTAATGTACACGTAGGATCTTATGCTGAATGGATAAAAAGGTCGAAAATGCGATTATAGAGAATACAATTGAGTGTATAAGTTGTCTTTAAAAATATAAAAGAATCTCCTCGTTGTCGTCAAATTTGACGAGATTAGTGATTAATGAGGAGACCCACGACCCCCGCAAGAAGATTGGATTAGGTGAAGCTAGCAAAGGAAGACAAAAAAGCAGATTAATTGAGACTAATAGACCAGGTTTCCGGGTTAAATTTAGTCTGCAAAATCGCTTGTAGCATCCTAATCAACATTGTTGTACGAGCAACAGACTACTAACAGAGACTAGACGCATTAAAACTAATTCAGTCGAAAGTTTCCATTCACTATTCACTTTTTACATCTAACCTGACGACGTCAAAAATTTGCTGCCATTCAATACCACAAAAGTATACGCAATCACATCGTGAGAAGAAGAATTCCTGTCTTCCTGGTCAAGAGAGAAGATTCTCCGAGAAAAATAAATTCGCTCACCTTATGAGTCATTTTTAAAAGCGCAAATCGCATAAATTAGGGTCGATTCGATGCGAATTCTCAAACTTTGAGAATTAGTCTCGTTTGAGAAAGATACTCTTATACATCTTGTACATCTCAATGATTCAAGATATAAATTAAATATAGACAGGAAATATAAGTTAGAGGTGGTCTCTATTTTTAACTCAAGTTTAAAAATCAAAGCCAAATGTATAGTAGGCTTTTCGGCTTTTTCTTTTTGCTTCTTTCTTCAAGAAAGCAAGCGATCTTACGGGAAAGATTGTCCAAAATTCAGAAAACAGTTGATTTTGATCTCAATTTCTAGGAAGAAAGAAAACATTCATAGGATGGCAAAGCTACGGTAGGTTGGAGAGAATTCGTAGATTTCAAGGAAATTGGGAATAAAATTTTTGAGATTGGAAGTCCATTTTGAGATCAGAAGATAAGCATTCAATCAGCCATCGTCATATTGCTAAATTTGAAACACGAATTTTGATTAGGTTATCCAAGGTACAAGACGAATTTTCAATGGGAGGATAAAAGTTAAACAGAATACGATGGCTCATTTGTTATGTCAATTAATGGTCTTTGAAAAAGAGAGATCATTTTGTAGTTTGAAGGCTCAGAGGAGCCAAAAAGGATATTCTCCCGGGGTTTTTTTTGTCTTTATTTATCTCTAGGATAATATGTATGAGAAGGTTACCAGAGGAATGGAAAAGTCTGTGAGAGAATTCTCACGGAAATAGCCTGCTCCAGCTGATCCACACCTTTGAGGTCATCTAGGTTATTTCTATCTCCACCCTCTGCTCTGTCTGCTAAAGAAACCAAAGAACGGCGAGAATTGTTGGAAGAGAAGAGACAAGTCTAGCTCTGATGATGACTCGATTAAATCTTTTTGGAGAAGAGAAAGAACACGCCAAAGGACATCAGAATGTCGTCAGGAAGACTGTTGATTAATGCGTCAGAGCTGAGTTTTCTCTTCAAGGGGTGCCCTCCGCCATGTGACCAGGCTATAGGAAGGAAACCTTCAAAAAAAGCCGACAGAAAAAACACGAATTTCCCATTTTTGAATTGAAGGATTTAAAAAAGACGCAAGATCAGCCAAGATATTCTGAGGATCTAGCCGACTGGGAAAGAATCCAAAGCGTTCCTGATCTCAGATCCGTGTACGGGGAAAAGAAGCCGAAAGAAAAGAGCCACATGAAAGACCAACTGTCACGGGGGTCTTGCCATCAAAATCCGAGGCAAAGATAAGACAATATGGATAAGATTAGAGACAAACATGACCGTAAATTGCAGGATGCACAGAAAAGTATACAAAAGGAGACCGAAAACCGACAGATTACTGACCAGACTACCGTATTTTTCAAGAAGCTGTGTTAATTGGTATATACTTTTGCAAAATCGCTCACAAAAATCTTAAAGACAGCTTGTCCTACCGTAACGAGTAGACTTAATAGAAATGACTGGACTGACTGATCTGCAACTTGAGTCTAAATGCTTCTATGGCTTAAGCGATGAGAGAAGTTGCTATTTTTGATTTCCATGACATGTGTCATTTGAGCTAAGCGTAGGAGAGATCTTGCAACGTGGATCCTCTTTTGGTCATTTGAAAGCCATTCAAGGGCAGAATATTTTGTGATCTTATCGCTTTTAGGGCAAAGATCTAAGCAAAGAAAAAAGCGAGAGGTTTGGAAGAAACCATTTCACCAATAACGGATAGCAAAAATAAGCTAAAGTTATCCTCTTGACGTCTTAGCTATGTCACCAGCTCGCTACAATTCTCCCTTCTTGTAGTCGACGCCTTCTTGTGTTATTTTCAATAAGAAAACCAAGAGAGTAAAGGAAGGAAGTTCTCACAACCTAGACGAAATTAGAGAGTCAAGAGCCTGGGCCTACAAATTAGGAGATCGGGATGGAGGGGGCGGCGGAAGTGGTGGGAGATGCCCCGGCATGGTAAGTGTGATTTGGTTAACTAGTAGACAGGAAGAAATAAATCTGAACGCCACCTCTTGGAGAGAAAGAGGGGGAATATTGGAGTCGGGTAGCTAAGGCAGCTATTTTAAGGAGTAGTTAAGATCTCAAAAGGTTAACTCTAATGGCCCTAGGAGGACTCTCATTTTCAAGACCAAAACATGGTCAGGAATAGACAGATCAGCAAAGTTAAAGGAATTGAGGCAGAATGAGGATTGGGGGATTGCGGTAATTTTCCAATAAGGTTACAATGACTCGGAAATGCCGAAATTTTGAAACAAAAAATTTTCTAAAGCAGATCAGAAGTGATTAGATGAGTTAGATGACTATCGAATTATCATCTCCGAATAGTAATCATGTACGTTTTGAAGATGAAACAATATTCGGAGAACAATAATCTGAATTAAAGATCTACTGATTTCAATAAATGCGTAATCAGGGTCAAAACACGAGGTTCGAGACACATTTGGACATTTATTTTGAGAGAGGAAGCTCATTTAATAGAATTCTTTGGAGAAATTCACAAGAGAAGATGTTCACAAAAAATTATAAATCAATATGATCTTTTAATGAGTTCCTTTGCTGACAATCTTTATGAGAAAAAACTTTCTGATCATTATCTCTCCAAAGAAATGTACATTTCGCTGGAATATCCGAAGATCAGTTCAAAAACCGGTGGAACAGGAAAAGTTCCTGGGAGCCAATCTTGTGACGGAGTTGGCTTGCTTAGAGTAGAGGTTTGGTGGATTAAAATTAGCACTTTTCACATGAGAGGAAAAAAAGGAATTTTTCTCCTTAACTCCAAAGAAATCAAAAAAATTGTAGCAACTTATCGTAAGTCCCTAGAAAATTAGTCCCTAACTAGATAAAAAGAGAAAGTAAATGGTACTAAGGAAGTGAAACGAACTGATGATTGAACAGAATTACGAAGAATTCGCGGAAGACGTTGATTTTTGTTGAATTAGTAAGCAAATCTCCTTTGTAACTGTTCATCGGGATTTCCATCTGTTCTCCCAATCAAAACGCCGCGTTTTCTTTTTAAATGTTCTATGTCGAAAACATGCGTGTCGTATTGTATTCTTTTGTTCTTCAAGTCGACTAATTAAATCAATTAGATAATCCAGGAAGATTTGAAAGAAAAACAAAGAAAAAGAGTTCAAAAATGTTCCCACTTTTGCCGGGAAAATAGCATCATTTTGAGAGAGAAGGAGATTGTAAAGGAAATTGCCAGGAAAAGACGTGATCTGAGGGTGGTTTCCGGAGATCTGATTTAATCGAGAAAATAATCATCTTTTTTTCTAGCTCTCCAGGGAGGCAATTAGATAAATGATATTTATGGCTCCGATCTCGTTATAGTAAAATTTGATTTTCGAGTTTTTTACGCACATATACAGTGGTGGCTATTATTAGGGGAATAAACGACTTTTACTCGGCTGAATTTCAGCAAAAGTGAGTGTTTTTAAAGCCGAAAATTAGGAACGTTTCAAGTCTTCTAAGCCATAAATTATTCAAATTTACTTCAAGCAAGAGAACAAGTCCTTGTTTTTTCTGCGAATTGCTCAAAAATTCTACTCGTACATAAAATGTTTGTGAACTCTCTTTAGTCATCAAGCTGTGACTCTCACTCTGTTCACAAGCCATTATCCTGAATTGACTTAATCCAGTCATAAGGAAGAAAAAGAATGATTACGGAAGAACTCTCATTAAAACTACTATTGATGGGGGAATTAGTCAGTCACATTTTGATCCCGATGGCTGGATCAAAGAAGAGTGGAGGGATCATTATTATATCGGCATTAGATATTAATGAAGTTTGTTGTCACCAGTAATATCTTATCAATTCGAATGAAAATTAGGCATCTGATTTCACTTTTAATATTCAAATGTTTGATTCAGAAAATAAAACCCTAATTGAGATCTTTTTCTCTGCTTGTCCCATAAGAATTCCTCAATAGTACCATCTAATCCAGGAAGCCCTTGGATTTTTGCAGAAAAGCTTCGAATTGTCAAAGTTCAAAAGCTTAAAGAGTTGGGGAGAATTTCTCTCAGAAAGATAGATCGTTCAAAATTGGGCATAGAACTGCCTTTTTAAAGAGGTAAAGAGTCGCAATAAATATGAGAAATCTGTACAAACCTTGGATTGTTTTGAGAAGGTTCTCTCTTTCTTTTTATTTTGCTCATCCTCTGGAGCATTAGAAGGGAATTGAAGTAGGAATGATGGCCGTTTTTGTTGTGCAGAAAAAGACTCATCTACTATTGCAGAGAGCGTAATTGCTCTTGGAAAAAGTCAGCAGATCATCCGGCCGAAAAAGTGCGTCAAGGAAATTGCAAGGTCTTCATGATATAGGAGAGATGGATAAAGGACACAAATATTTTGGATCTTTTTTGGGGAGAGGAATGATATTCACGTCAACCCATGTTTTTCAACCATAAAATGGGCCAATTCGTAGTATACGAGGGAGTTCTAGTGGCCTCTCCCTATAGATAACATTTTGCTAAATAATTCCCGACCCATGTGAGTCGGCCCAACGACTGTTCTTATGCAAAGATGACGCTTAGAATCTATTTTTGGGACTCGTGAGAGACTCCTGATTCTTTATGAATTTCTCATTACTGTCGACATTTTTTCAAGAGTCAAAGGGGATCCTGAATAAAACAGAAGAGAGAGGGAGAGACACCTACACAAAATGAGCAGATTTTTCAATTGGAAAAGTGACGCGTCTTAGATTAGAGACTCGAGAGCTATAAATAGATTCTAAAGCGAGTTGATTAATTGGGAGACCTTTTTATATTCAGGAGTTTTGTGGAGAAGACGGGAAAAGTAGACCCGCCACCCACTACCCACTTGACAACGTCTGTCTTCCAGGCACCCACCCTCAAATTATGAATTTTTTCCTCTCCTTTGCTCATGCGATCAGAGAACATTTTGGACTTGCGATTTTTGCTTTAGTAAAGAATGTGATTCTACTAAACTTCTGAACTTCTTTTGGATCTTTAGAGTTATTTTTTTTAATAAGGAGAAAGAACTTAAAGTGATGTACGATATGACCGCTTCTTCTTGCTTCGACAATAGATAGAACTAACCAGTGGAATAAACTTCGTGTTGAAACAAAATTAAGATTGCATCACTTCCGAGGAGCTAGGAGAAAAATATCTCTATCCTTTTTTAGTTCTTTTACGTCTAGACTCCGTGATTTATCGCCATCAAACATGGCCAAAAATTTGCACTTGTCTCCGACTTTATAGGTCTTTTTCTCGGTTTCTTCTTGAGGAATGGTGTTCCACAAGTTTTTTTAGGGGAGAACAAGATCTGCATTTATCTAGAAAAGTGGCAACCGTAGTCTAAGTAAAATCAAATGAATTGGTCCCCCACTTTTACAACTGTCTTCCACTTAATTTAACGTGGCACTTTACGAGGAAGCGTTACCTATGAAATAAATAATTCAGTTTGGCGCCACGAGAGTCGCCCCTTTAATTGACATTTAAAATAACAGAACAGCATTCATTGCTCTTCAATTTACAAGACAATTTGATGATGTGAATGGGAAAATATGTACATTTTTGTTTTGTAAAAAAAAGATCAGTATGACCAGCGAGTAGACCTCCCAGGATGCGGAGCGAATGGGAAAAAGCGGAAGGGTGACGAGCCACTTTGCATTATATCTAAAAGGATTACTGTATAACGAACAAAAGAGGAGATTTACCTTTGATTAATGAACGCATTTGATCGTCATTGTTGGTTGGATAAGCGTAGGTGATAGCCACAAGGAGGACCAAGACGAGGGCAACAAATCTCATTGCTGAAAAAACTAGGAGTACTTTCTTCGGAAAGAAGAGGAGGCGGAGGGAAATAGAATTATATGATTTTATGAGCTAATCCTATTCAAGGACTTCAGCGTCCTCCTCCAAACAAATGGAAACTATCACTGAAGGGTGGGTGGAAATGGACGTAAGACCAGGTGGGAATGAGTGTGTGTGTGAGGTAAATGGAAGAAAGTTGATTTGAACGGAAGCTCAAAACATTCGCTCATAATTTGCTCGTCTCTTATGTAGTTTTCAATTAGAAGAGATTGTAACTTTGAAAATTTGAATAATTGGATAAAAACTAGGAGAGCTACCGTTCTGAAAGAAGATTGAAGAATAAAAATAGAACAAGAGATAGAGAGAGAGAGAGTTTCTCGTTTTGGACCAGGAAAAAGTTGACTATTTATTGCACCTGGAAAGAGATGATTAAGGAAGGATGACGCTGACAAAAAGGTTCCGAGGTGAGAGAATGTGTAGATTAGTCTAGCCAATCAGGCTACTTTTATAACATTGCTCCATAAATATTCCAGAATACAGCGGAAGATTTTTGCGACATTTCCTATCTCTTCGCCTCCTCAGTCTGATTCAATGATGAGATCTCTGAACCTGAAGGAGTCTGGAAGAGACCCGTTCTCTCCTTTGATCCAATAGGATTAGAACCCACTGCGTCAATTAGGTTCCTATTTTAGAGTCTCGTTCTCACACAGTCAGAGATTGCGTCAAATTTTCTTCAAATAAAAGGGCTTCACGTGTCTGATAATCTGCAGGAAAATGAGAGAAGACAGGTGAAAGGGACTAACAATTTGATCTTTCGACTTCCTCTCTAACCCCCACTCGGATCCAATTTGATGGGAATGAATAACTAACTGCCAATAATGTAAAGATCAAATTATAAAGGTTCCTCTCTGCTTCCGTGACGGAATTATGTTTTCCAGAGAGTTCGGGGAAAATATTGCCAAATCTGATAAATTTAATGAGACTACAGAGTGCAATCAAGACCAAAAGTCAGCTGACTGAAGGGTGTGAGGAAAAATGGGTGGTTCACTTCCTGGAGGAACTATTTACTTTTTGAATTTTTGAGTTCTAACGAGAAGAACAAAAAAGGTATTCATTGGGTTCGAAGGCGATAAATGAATCGAAACAAACAGAAGCTGGACCTTTATAGAGAATCACTTGTGTTGTCCTTTTGTCTAGGTACGCGAATCTCAAGCGGATAGCTTGCATCTTACAAGAAAACAAAATTAATTTTCAAAGTTACATTTACAGAGATGATTTGTGGAACAAAAACAAGAACTTCAAGTTCATACAAAGTTCAAAGTAGCGTTCTTGGAAAATCTGAATGAAAACCTACATTTTCTGAGATTCAATGAATCTAACAGAAAGTCTACTTGAAGCAAGCGTTTATTTTCTGTTTGATTTATTATTGCGATTTGTGCCCATTTGTGACTTTTTTCCACCTGTTCCGGTAAGTTTTACATGAAGCAATTTGAATTGTGAGAAGGTGGTTTACGTAGTATTCATGATGACAATGCTCCGCCAAAAAGTTCAAACATCTCCGGTTCCAAAATCAAGGAGGATTTAAGGTCAACCAACTGGAAAAGAGTGAGAGTTCCAAACTGGCAGCTTCAGACCAAAGGACGATTGTACTTTTGATCACTGATCAGGAAGGATATCTTGGGAAATTTTTAAACATTCGGAGAATTTAGCTAATTTTTGTAGGGCAACAAAGCTAATTTGATCTTCTTGAGGACACAGTGAAAATAATAATAATAGGTGATATTATTCTCTCGAAGAGATGATCGAGGATCTAGATACAATGAGCTCCTCTAGAAATAGGAACAGTCGCTTCTCACGTAACGGATCTAATTTAGCGATAGAAGACAGAAATAGAAGTCTCAAGTCTCCTCATTATTTACTTAAGGAAGACTTCTGATCTTTAGGCTCAATTTAACCTCTTTACACATAAACTCCGTCACTTCCTCGAGGGAGTGAACTTACGAAACAAAATGTTTCTACTTCCTTCAAACTTTGTAGAAAATTGCAAGTCAACCGCGATAATTTGCCATTTTTCGTAAGCCTGCGGGGGAAGCGACTTTGATTCAAGGATCGAGTAAAAACTTGAGGAGGACTGGAAAATATTGAAAAAGGAATATTTCAATCACCGTTCATCCCAGCGAGCGTTCAACTATTTGTACAGATTTTTTGTCTAGAACTAGCCTAGAAATCTACAGAATCCAAAGGATGGTGAAGTTCGTTTCCTCTACACAACTATACAAAGGGCTTACTAGCTTCTTCTTCTTCTTGTGGATCCCATTAGACCAGAGAATTGGAATAACAAAGGAACAGCACTACCACCCTCAGACTTCATTAATCTCTGGCGAGGAGACGTCTGGAAGAGAACCCTAATGAAATAATGACTTCCCGTCTCGGCTCTTGTTTTCTAAAGTTAATCCGAGACAGGGCAGTCCTTGAATGATTCCATGAAATTGACGGCAGTTTTCGATCAGTTAATTGAGGGATTAGCAGACTCTCTATTCTTGGAGGATTCTGACGAGAGAAACTCGAGACTGACTGCAACCTGAGAAGAAGAGTTTTCTGCAAGGTAAACCATCAAAATAGGAAACTTTTAATTAACCAGTCTGAAAGAATACGTAACCGCTCAAAATTGGAAGCCAGGAAGACAAACAAAAAATAATGAAAGAGAGTCTATTGGGTTCAAGGCGAAAAGTTTTCACTTACCCGGTGGTCTTCTGACTCTTTCATGTAGCCAATTTGGTTTCTGACTTCTAATAAATGAGTTCTTTGGACGACTAACTGGAAATGGGTTAATTGACCGGCCATTTTAAAGTTTAATGGAGCTTTTCGAGAAGACTATCACATCTTCCTAGAAATTATTGCAGAGTTCGTTGACCAGATGGAATTCTCAACATTTTTATTCTATTTATGATGTTTTAAACACCAGAAATTTGTTTTGAACGTCCCTTTTTATCAGAATTCCAGCCTCGTCTTCTCTTCTTTTTAATGACATCAGCGCTAAAATCATCCTTTCCGTTTTTAGAACTATTTTCAAGTTGAATGATTTGAATGTTCAAGAATAGCGGACAGATTAATGTTCATTTCGTCTACAATCAGAGAAAAGGGTTAAGGCTGTGATTTTCTATAAGTTGGGCTTAGTTAAAGAAGGTATTAAATAAAGCAAAAAAATACGAGAGAAAATGGGAGTTATTGGTGGAGGAAAAGAGATCGGGAGAAGATATGTGATAGAGATTCTAACAGGAGAAGGGGGGAAGAGATCACCAAATACGACATTGTTTTACCGGATTCATGAAGCTTTTTGGCTTACAAGAAAAGGCCTTTGCAAAGGCTGGAGTGTTCCGAAGAGTTCCAAGGACTCTGAAAATGAAAAGCGATAAAGTCGATTTACTGTAATAATTCAAACTTTTCGACCTCTACAGTAATTTTTCTGCTTATCTTACCTATATTTCTCGATAATATGGACATCGGCAGTTTGTTCAGTATTCAAGGAACACCAGCTCTGCGCATAGGAGACGAAGAACCGTTGATCTGGAGACAAAGGAAGTCCAGGAAGTCTTTGCCAAGTATCTTGGCCATTCTTCTTCCAAGCCTAAACGATTTCTCTATCTTCTTCTACTGGGAATAGAGGACAAAGTTCATTCATCCCCCGCTCTCTATAATTTGACTCTTTTGGGTCTCATTTTTCTGGAGAGCTCTCGTCTCAGAGCTATTCACAGTACTAAACATGATGTGTAGGGGGATGAATAATTAGGGCTCAAATGCCTCCAGCCCCAATTAACTCCCTCGGCAGCTCTCCGCCATTTTGAAAATGAGGGACCGACATTAGAATGATGTCATGGGTCAATCTTGGAAATGAAATCATACCCGATAGGCGACATCCAGTCCAACAATGTCAGCTATGTTCTCATATCGAGAGATCGCACTCTGCAAAATCTTAGATTCAAAGCAAATTAAACAAACAATTCGTGGATCGTGAGTAAAATTAGCGTAGTGGTCAACAATGCACTCTTCCTTCTTGTGGAAATTCTCCTTGGATTCCTTCGACCACCAATTACGATCGCCCAAATTGCCGGTTGGACCGTGTTGTTTGCCTGCAAAATCTTTCTCGTGCAATCCAAGTTCCTTGTGTAATTATCTCGAATCTCAATTCAATTCCCTCTATTTATAGGAAATGACGCGAAGAGTAAGCGAAATGATTCGAGTGGGTGGATTGGGTCCAAGATGGCTGAGCATGTAAAACGGTTCAGTCAGGATAATACACTTATGAGAGGGGATCTACCATGTGACGCTAAGGGAAAGCCAGGATAAATTTGTTGTTGATAATGATGAATCGTACGATAGGAAAGAAGAATTAAATCACTATTTTCTTAGCTGAAAGCTTACAGTACTTTTTAAAAGAACGTCCCTCTTTCAAACCAAAAACTTCCTAAACACTCTCTCATATATCCCAATAAATAATCCTGATTCCATCACCAGCATTTTCGTCACATCTTTATAAATCCTGTAGAAGATTGACCAATCGCTTTCTATTTTTAGACAAGAAATTGGCTTTAGAGGATCTTTGTTATGCAAGTCAAGAGTATGGGCTCGCTTTTAAGACTTCTAATTCTTAGCTGTTCCTTGGTCGAATGAATCCAAAATTTATCAAAAAAGGAAGCACAGTCAGTCCCCCTTGGGAGCTCCTCAGAGAGCAATTACCTCCCCCAGTGTCAGCAATCGGAAATTGAAATTAATTGCCTTCACTACGTCAGTGCCTCTCACTTGGAGTATCTTTCTCCCTCCACCACCAGCCACTAATGAACAACAATGAGTGGGCGGCGTTGTTGTTTTCAAGAGGGGAAGAATAGAACTTTTTCAAGAAGAGGGACCAATTAAAAGAAATTGGGAAGATAGCAATTATCTCTCTCCCACTCACCTTCTCCATCAAAGGCGTGTGTTATCTCATGACCGATATAGCTTCCAATTGCTCCGTAATTCAACGAACTGGACGATTGATTAGAATTTTAAGAGAAAAGAACTCACTCTACTTGGCCTGTATGGGCTATTGGAGCATAGAGAGCATCCATGGGCACCAATACCATATTACTCTCATAATTGTGGAGGGGAATCGAACAGAAAGCTGGCTTTGTATCCAACCAATCTCTGAAAAAGAGGGGTTAATTTGATATTTCAAGAGACAAGAGCTTTTGAAGACAGCTTTTGTTGTCTCTTAGAGCTACAGGGGATTTACAGACAGAACTAACCGTGGATCAACTGGTTTCCTCAACCTCGAAATGCTCTTTCTGTAAACTGATGTAGTTCCAATGATCATCGAATCGAAAAGAGTTGCTCCAACCTAAAAATTTAGGAATTAACCTACAAGAAAAAGGATTCTCACTCGATTTGCTTCGGCATCCAACTCTTCTGGAAGTTCAATTTTATCAGGAAATGACGTCTTTATCGACATATTCAACAGCTAGAAGAAAACCAAATATACTTTAAGAGAACTGCTTATTTACCTTGTTTAAGACATTTCCTCTAGTGTACTCATCAACCATGTCTGTTTCTTTTATGATTTGTTCATATTCCTCTCGAATTTTTTCGCCTATCTCAGATGCCATTTTCTTTGTCTAAAAGCTTTCCTACTTTATCGTAAAAACAGAAGAAAAACCTTCATAATTTGATGATAACCATCTGCTTTTCTCAAAAGCGAGGGAAGAGATAGAGGGAAAAGACCGGATAATCTCATCACACAGAATTCTTTTTTGAGATGAGGAGGTCCAACCAACAGTCGACCCATTAGCTATAATTTGAATTGAGAAGAATATTAAGAGCTTACCCAAACATAAAAATGATCGTTTTCGCAAGCTTCTTTGGTATAAGTGATGTAGAACATGAGAACTTTCCATTTTAAATAACTCCTCAAGACGAGCTGTTTCTCAACTGTTGATGTGTATTCCTCCAAGACGACAGCCAATTGACTCATCCATTCTGATCCATGTTTTAGGGCGATGGGCTCCATCCGAGAAATTGATATTCCTGTCAATTTGGTGAAAAGATATTGCCAATCCAACGAGGGCGACAACTTTTGGAGTTCATCAATTGTAACCTGTTCGTAGAGATCGTTTTCTAATTCTTTCGCCTAGGATTTAAATAAAGAAGGCGAGAGAAGATAGAAATACCGCTGGCAAACAGTTGGTTATTTTATATTCGAGGACAATCATCTCAGCTATTCTTCTTTCCAATTCGGGCGATTTATTTTTCAAAATATCGGCCACTTCTTTACCAACAGTCATCAAGAGTTCAACTATTCTCTGAACACATTTCTTTCTTTTTTTAGACTTTTGATTTACAGCTTGTTGGGGATCTGCAATACTTTGCTCGAGGATCATTTTGACAGTTGGAATCGGTCCAAGATAGGGCTTTATGTTCATCAAAAGCGGCAATTGATTATAAACCTAAAAGAACTTCTAATAGGATGATGAGATGGAGATACTGTTAAAATATTCTCGGATGAATTAAAATAACTGGTTTGAACTCCGGCAAAGAAGAGAGGAAACACGGAGAGATTGAAACAACTCAAGAGTTCGTCTTCTATCGACCGTTCAAGGAGCTCCTTCTGTTGTCTGGCTAGACGTTCTTCTTCTGTCTCTTCAGCCATAAGAAGAACTGGCTCCCGAGGAGTGTCAAATACGGCTACGAGTTTTGGCTCTCTAGGGATTAAATCAGGTAGCCAACCTCCCAAACTCTAAAATTAATCGAGATCAAGGAGAAGAAACGACAGTTACCTCGATTAGATCTATCACAGGCTTGGTTCCTATCTTCACCATTTCATCCCCGTTGGTACATTGTCGAAAGACCTGAAAAGAGGAGACTACTGTAGCTTTTCCCCTCTCATCCAAATTAGACACTCTGTATTTCTCATCAAATCATCCCAGACCCTATAATTCCTTAAAGAAAGACTCTTATAATAGTTTGGCCAGATCAGCCGCCTAATCCCGAATCCCCTCTATGCATATGCTTCGAATTAAATCTGCAGTCTCTGTCTCATGTAATCTCTAACTATATATCCCTCTAAAATTAGACTCACCTTCACGGCGCTTTGTTCTCCTTTAGTCAGAGGAAATGGAAATTTGCCTTCAGATGCGTCAAGCATTGCTTTCACTGCGCGGTCATGTGCAGCAACTGTCGTACGGTAGAGCATATTCCACGAAGGATAGTTGAGATTAACGGATTGGTTGATCCATTGTCCGCAAGAATATTGATAGAAATCTTCACAGGGGTCAATATCCAAATCCATGTTGGATATTAAACGGGCAGAACTCGTAGCACATTCCAATGATGTGCACACTGAAATTGGTAATTTATTTCTCACCAAAAAATGAAAATTTGAATTCAATTCTACCGTAGATTTCTCTTGTGCCCTCTTCTCTTCCAACTGAAGAGTTCAACAGCCTGCTCTCCACCTTCATCATAAGCCTAATCCCCCGAATTAGTGAGCCTCAATGGCTATCTGTCGTCATGATCCGCGAAAAAATTTATCGTTTCAACTGACGCGTGTCTCCCCAATGTCCTCCGACACAAAAGTTGGATTAGACTGATTCAAGTTGACGTAAGATTAAGTCATATTATTCTCTAAGAATTAGAACACAGAACTCGAGTCTACCAGTGTGGGAGGTTGTTTGCAGTTTGGATCAAGAGAGAAGATGAGAGTAATTACACCGCAAGGAGAGATCCAAAATTATCTCAATTCTTCACATCAAAAAGGGGGCTTTAGAACCTTAAGAAGCGTACCAAAAAAGCTTATTTTTGGAGGAAAAAGCTATTCTATTTTCCTACTAATATCTTCTTATTTTCCCAAGAGAATTGACATCCCTAAATGACTCAATTCCAGGCTGAAAAACGTGTGAGAATAGCACTGATTGTGCTTGTTTTCTATGATTTTCCCTTTGAACACCCCCCTCCCTCTCGAACTCTTAAACTTTTAAATTTAATTGTTGACGTCAACGGCTGTAGAATTCGTTCTTTACAGTTGTTTGAATTTCTCCAACCGACCGTAGCATTTCACCCCCACTGATTGCAATATGTTGACGTCTGTGTTGCTTCTCCCTCACAAGGAGATTCCCAGAAAAGTATGAAAAGGAACTTACTTGTCACGTGTGTGTACAAACAATAGAGACCAATAGATACAGAGAATATAAAGAGAAGAGACACTAGAAATACCCGCAAGATGAGGCAAAGTGAACACTGAAAATTACTTGTTTATTTCGGGTAACTGTAGTCTTCTAGGAGCATAATCTATGATGTAATATTTCATATTCAGCTCTCCTGCCTATGACTCAAAATGACCTTCATATACTAATTCAACCGAAAAAAGAACCACGCATATTTTCTAGAAGAGAAAGTTCTCGAACCAATTTTGACGCTGTTGTGGGCTGGAATACGTACACTATGCGTACTTAAACAGGAATAACTGGCTATGAAACAGAGTAATATGATAGATCTCTGCTTTCATATGATGTTAAATGGGCGTACAAAGGAAGTAAAGGATAGATTACCGTAACTCTTTGAGATTTTGGGTAAAAGCAAATTTTCTGGAAGATTCCACCATAAGGATAAGTGGAATTTAAAAAAAAATTTCAATTGTTTTACATGCTTAGTACTAGCCTTGATCAACCCGTTCGCTGTGAGCAAATGGCAGTTGCATTTTCCAGCTATCTATATTAAATTTCAATGAACTTCAAGAATTTTTTTGCAATTTCGACGCCTACCACTTTCCAAATATTCTCTTGAATTTATTGAATCAGCTAGTAAATTTATTTTAAAATGTTCTTGGCGGCTGTTTTCGAGATGGATTTAGTCCCGGGGTCAAGGGTTTTGTGTTTTGAAAGAGAAACTAACCTTTTTTCGTTTTATTGAACGTCGTTCTTCTGTAGGGGAGCCATGACCAGCCGTCAACCCGCTCGACTCCAAGCCATTCTGAAATAGTCGGATAATTTCTTAGAAAACAGAAGACATTAGGGGAAAATCGTAATAAAAGTACCACTATCTCATCCTCAAGAATGGGCATGAGGTCGGCTTCGTCATCGACATCGGCGTCGTGGTGTCCGTGTTTTCGGGAGACGCCCGCGCGACAAATTGGGTGCATTCCGCCCCCGCCCCACACACGATCTCGTACTGGACGACTAGGAGAGGAGTTTGTTACTTTAGTCAGAGATAGAGAGAGAAGAGAGAAATAGACAGTACCGCTGATTTTCTGCGCTGGGCATTGTGGTTGAACATGCGGCGGACATCGGCAAGGACGGTAAGAGGTGAGGAGAAGGGGCGTGTCGAGAAGCGGATTAAGGGGAGGAGGTCAAGAACAGGAGTTGCAGAGGATTCAACAAAAAACTTTCTAATCAGGATTACTTCTCAACAAAAGATACAGTAACTTTAGCAAAATAAAGAGATGCCTGGAAAGACGCGAAAGGTTTTGGCTACAGTA
Organism: Oscheius sp. JU1382; assembly: GCA_932521405.1. Taxonomy (NCBI): domain Eukaryota; kingdom Metazoa; phylum Nematoda; class Chromadorea; order Rhabditida; family Rhabditidae; genus Oscheius; species Oscheius sp. JU1382. Next base: position 9,204,759 of record OW051476.1, on the reverse strand, counting down.
GTCGTGGATATGAATAATAAATTCCTTGAAGCGTTGATTTTAAAAAAAAGCGGCGTACTTTCGCATTAAATTTTTAGGCTTAGGATGAATTTATGTCGCTTTTCGCACCGAAAAATGGTGCTAAAGGTGACGCCTCCAAAAAAATACAGTAACCTGCAGAGAAAAGGCAAAGGACTTCGACCAAAAGCGACGGAAATAATTCCACTGAACTTGGATCCTACTTTTTAACTCAATTGTCAGCAAATTTGTTCTCATTTTTGGTTTTGAATTTCAAAAAATGTGCCGAGATATTTTGAAATCAGAGACATTCTCTCAAAAAATATGAAAAAATTGTCTAGAAAAGAATGAATTTTACAGTAGCCCGAGTTGAGGAATCAAGGATTAGGACTTGGGGGATAATTAAAAGGGCAGAATTTGCAATCAGCTAGTAGGCAATAAACTCGAATTTCAAAAACAATGAAACAGGATATTGGATGACGTGAGGTGGCCTTTCATCCTCTGGGTTTTGAGAGTTTTCTTGAAAACTTTCAACTCATTTTGATTGATTTAGCCAAGAAAATACCGCAGTAATTCTTAATTTTTCACGATTTAGACTTTTGATCCAAATCTCCTTTCAATTTATGACATATGTTGAGGAGATCAGCGTCACAAAAATGAACAAACTGTTTTGAAAAATAGGTTGAGGATGATGGTGTTAGCATTTTCTGCAATTAATGACAAATTATGAGTAATTGTTGACTTATTGAGAAACTGGCTACAAGGCACACTAAGTTTCAATCCTTCTTTCAATTTCAGATTGTAAAGACAAATGTTTGAGGTTAAACAATTACTATTCGATTACATTTTACAAAAAAAATGTTCCAATTGTTTGGTAGAAGTGGTTCTTGATTTATTATGGAAGTTTGTGGACATTTTAAAAAGGAAGGAAGGAGATAATTCGTTCAGGAAATGATGTGAGGAGAGGAGTTTTTAAATTGCACGTAAAAGGAGCGTATTCCGGGTTTGACTCAAAACCTCTGGGTCTAAATGAAACGAAAAAAGGTTATAAAACAATCTTGGCGCCGAAAAAGCTGTGTTCCAATTGTAAAAGAGGAAAAGATAAGGCGTTCCGGAAAGGAAGACCGTCTATCTCACTGGAAGCTCATCTGCCCAGGTGGAATAAGGCATAGATAAAAGGTTGGAAGATCGAGCAAACTTGACTAGAACTTTTTGGGCCAAAATCGGGAAAGCCTTGTTATAGATTAGAGCTGGTTGTGTTTTGAATCCTCGCTCTCACAGACTACAGTCTTGTCGAAAAATCTGATTTTTGACTTTTTTGGAAGAAAGTTTCAAAATGTCCTGTTTTTTCCATTTTATAAGAGTTTTGGTGGAGTTTTTTTTTCCAAAAAAATAATCACCGAATCATACTGGACTTACTAGCAAATGGTCGAGGGATGACATCAACACCTTTCCGGGGCGTCCATTGGCGGACCACAGTTGTGCAAACTACGAAGGAAGAGGGAGAAAATAATGTTTCAAAATATTTCTTTCCGGAAGCTACTATTTATTCAACCCACTCCGGGCGGATAGAGAGAGGCTTCTAATCGGCCGACGTTTGTTTTGGCAAATTTGTTGAAGTTTTCCGGCTTCCCGCGCGTGAAACATCCAGGAAATTCGAAGAAAAAAAAGTGAAACGTCGAAAAATGACGTCTGAGTGGAGATCTGGTGTGTGTGGTTATGACCTAAAACACACGTTGGCTGAAGGGGTAATTAGATCAAGCCCGATTTTTCGGGAGCCAGTGCTTAATCTTGGGTCAAAATGCTACGAATTTAATGAGTCATTCTTCGAGGCTTGCTGAGAAACAAACAGTCACTCAATTGACAAAAGCTGACTGTCTTTTACTATGGCTATCTCAGGTTTTTTATTTTAAAAAAACTATGCTTAAAAATTGCAGAACATTTTTGACAAAGATGTCTTGGAATAGATTCATTTAGAGGGAGAGGTATAGGAGCAACTCTTTTGACGAACTTCTCCGAAGTGGCAAAATAATCCCCGAAAATGCATGAGAAGTCAATTTTAGAGTAAGCTCTTAAGAAGAAAAAATCAAACCAAAAATAATGAAACGTCCCCCTACCTGATCGCTTCTTATCACCATCGGGTCACTATGATTCACTACAAACCGGCCACCAAAAGACCTAATTGCTTCGGAAAACTCTCTGATTCACATAAAAAAGAATCACAGTACATACTCTCAAAAAGTCAAATGAATGTTCCAAAAAAATGCAACATTGGGAATTTATTCAAAGAGGATACAGTCATCTGCTACGTTAATTATGATTAAGAATAGGTTGTAAGAGTAAAAAAAGAGCTATTTTTAAAAGACATAGCCTATTTTGACCACTGAATTGAGAGTTGGAAGTGTAAAATACAATACAAAAGATACCCCAAATAAAGATCATTTGACTTGCCCAACAAAACAAGACATTTAGTGGAGAGAAAACAATTGGTTAAAGAGGAAATAAGAGAAATCAAAATATTTTTTGAAGCTCAAAGAACTTCTACAATTGCTTTTTGGCCCCTTGATCTAGTCGGGTGGAAGAAAAGTTCAAATATACCACTGACTTAATTCTAAAAATGGCTATACTGCGGAAGGAGTAGGAGTTTTCTAAGCCGTTGAGAGGGTGGGAGGGAGGGAATGATGACCAGCCATTATCGTGAGCTAATTGTGGCCAGTGAGAGAGCCAAAATAAATGTCTTTCCCGATTTTTTGGTCTTAAGATCCGCCTTTTGATTCCGAGATTGAAAATCTCTGATCCTATCAGCAAGATCTCTCCCCTCAATCAAATAACATTTTCAAGTTGCAAATGAATTTCAAAACGGGACTGAATTTTACATGAACTCGATGACGCCATCTTGTTCCGTCTTGAAATACGAAAGGACAAGAGAGAGAAGGAGGAAATGTTGCGCGATCTCGCAAAAAAAGATTCTTCAGCTTTTTTTTGATAAACTTTGTTCAAAATTTAAAGTTGAGATCTTGAATGATTTCTTGCTTATTTTTCTTTCAAAAAGTGTTGGCTATTCTGACACAAATGGAGCCTAGAGATCGTTTTTTCAAATGATGAATTGTCTTCCCAACTTATACAACTTCCAGGAAATAAGACCCTCGTCATGGAAATAAATCAAAGCCTTTTTCTATAATTGCTGAGCAAAATATAGCTCGCAATGTCCTCAAAATACCCTGCAGAACGCTGCTAAAAGCGGACCTCTTGACTCTTGATCGACCTGGGAATGAGAGATAGAGCATCAAAATAGCAAGAGCATATCTAACTATTATTAAAAAATAAGATTAATAAAAAAAAAAGAAACAAAGAATTAAAGCCTCTCTCTTCCATAAACCACGAGGAGTGACCAGACAGAAATTGTCAAAGTACTCTCTCGTAAAATCGTACTGGTGTTCTTACAATTGGGCAAATTCTGCGTGGAGAAGATGACCCAATTGAGGGTCATTTTAAAAGGCTCTGCGTAGGTTCATAGTCTGAGAAGGATTCTATTTTTTGAAAGCGAAGTTGGTCTTCAAAGAAAAAAGGAGAAAGACAGGAAATTAGGGCACTGCGAATCAAGATCATACTAAAGGAGAGCTTCTTTTCAAAATGTTTTTTAGGATATGGAAAGAATCTACTTTCAGATTAATAATTTGAAGTTGTTTCTAGCGATCTCTATCAGAATAGTTTAAAATTTAAAAGTTGGAGATCAAAAGCTATAAACTTTTTCAAAATCCCTCGTAAAATGGTTGAATTGTAAGGGAGAGAAAAGAACAAAAGGACCAATTTTCAAACCGACCAAGAATTTTTAAACACAAATTGGAAGATCAACTAGCCTCTTGGTAATAAGAAGGTTGGCTCTTTTTTTTTAAAGAAAAAGCACAAACCTGGAGCATGGAGTGAGCCGCGTTTGGCCCGCACCCCTCAAAGGGAGAGCAGTGACAAGATAACCTATGGTCTTTTGCGGATTTCTGCTTCTTCTCACAGCCCCAAATCTTGGGATTAAATTTTTCTTTTCCTTCGAATGAGGTAAATAAACAAGACTCTAGGGTTCAGAATCTTATTTTCTCTCTGGGAAAGGGGAGAAAAAAAAAGAACACGCAAAATCTTGTATTTTTGTATCTAGCTGAACTGGTTTTCCAACGCGATGATAGGTGACGTAGGGCCTTTCTTCTACGTAAGACAGTTTACAACACTGAAGGTGGTCAATTTGACCGAAATTTGAAACATAGAGGGGGTGGAGAAACCCAGAGTACTGTAGATAAAAAACTTTCACTATTTTCAGGGTTGATAGACCAACTTTCCAAATTTACAATAAAAGAAATTTAAGATTCCTCTCTCAAGAGAAAATCAAAATGCATGGAACGTTCTTACTATATAATTGGGAAAATACGAAGTTCAATGCTATTCTAGAAATATTAAAAAGAAATGGTCTAGTCTTGCTTATGGTTAGAACTCCGAGGATCCAGACTAGGAATTCAATGGAGTTGTCATCTGTGCCCCCAAACGGATGATGCCCTCTCGAATGGTGACCTCCCCGTCACAAACAGCCCACTTCTGCCACCGATTCTAATTGTGAAAATTTTCTGCGAGGGCGAATGGCTTTGAAATAACAAGAAAGGAAGAGGAACTCACCATAATACGACGTGACGCAACATCATTGAGAGGAGTTCATTCGTCAGCTGCTGGAGAGAGGAAGGATTGTGAAGAGGAGCTTTACGTACTGGAAATTCTTCTCTATGTTTTGATAAAGAGCGAGAGAGTGAGAGAGAAAGGAAGTGACCTACTCACTACACGTGAGATCGCCTGGGAATTTGGTTGAGGGTGATGGGAAACCAGAAGGCGATGAGGTAGTGGAATCAAGAAATTGTGGGAGATGGAATCATGTGTACTTTTCTTCGAATTGAGAACTTCTTTTCCACGAACTTAGACAGAACTTTTTCTTTCTTACTTCCAAAACCCACGCAAATTAACTCCGAAAAGTCAAATTTTTTGGTTCTTTAATCATCAAATTATAGTAGTTCTCTTCTAAATATTCAGAAAAGAGGACTTTTTGAGAGTAAGAAAAAGAATAATTCAGATTGAAAAAAAGAACTTTTCGTTCTAATCTCCGATCTTAATTGGAGTAAATCCAAATTGAATCGGCCAAATACATGATCAGTGGGTTAGAAGACTAGATGAAATGACGAGAGTTATAAGGAAGAATGAGAGAGGCTTTCCCAATCTATAGCAACATTCTCATAAGATCTCTTTTTTCGTATGCAGATGGCGAGATCGGAAAGAATTTCCTAGCATGTATTAGGGTAATTAGAGAAGGAAGGAGAACCGTCTCAAATTGGAGAAAAAAATAAACAAAAGTAAGGAGTTGAAGGGAGATCTCTTATTTGTTTTAGGGAATATTGAGGAGCTTGATGATATGACGCAGGAGAGAGGAGGACCCACCCTCGCAGGGATTTTAAAAGCAATCCATCACATTTCACTCTCGGAGCTCGAGACCAGAGCAGAGTTCGTCGGTGCAAGTTTGATGCTCTCTCAGAAGGTGGAAATCATTGGCGATTCGGGTTGAGGGATGAACTTGGTCACGCAGAGAGAGAACTTCAAGAATCGGCGCTCTCTCACTCACTCTGTCGGTGGTGACGACGACGATTCGCAGGCCTCGTGTTGGAATGGGAGAATTGGTGAGGGTGGTGAGAAGGCTGATGACGATGTCGCCAGAGAGCTGATCTTTCCCTGGAAAATTTTGATTCTTAATTGGTAAACAAGAGCTTTTGAGTTACAGCATCCCAAAATCAAGCACTTCAATTTTGTGGTAAAAGGCGATCACTACAGTAATTCTAAATTGTAGATTCGATTGGTTCTTCAAAATCTTTTATCAACCATTGAATTCTAGAAAATGACAACTTGAATCCAATTTCTTTTCAGAAGTAAGGATGGGGAAGAAGTAGAGTTCCCGTACAATGTTCCCTTTATTACTCGGAGCAAATTGGTTTGGAGTATGCTTTTTAGAAAATGGATTATATTAATTTTATTTGACAATAGGGGGCGGATTGTCTAACCAGATAACAGTTAATTGAACATAGGGAACAGGCTATTAAAGAACACGGATTGATTATCGAAGAAGGAAACGAGGATACTGTAGTTATGGCGTTAATTCGAAAAACTGAGCTTGTAAAGCTAGGTCAAAGGAAGAAGGAGAGAAAAAATCTGTTTATTCTTCTTTCAAAAGAAACATCCTACAGCGGGACAAACTGAAGATAGCAAAGTTTAGTAAGGCTTTTAAAGTAGGGGGGCTCCCTTGCTTTTGAACGAAGATTGTGTTTGTCTATGATTCAACGATGCAGTTTTTATCTTGCCTCTAATTAGTCGTCTCTAAATTGCGCCCAAAATAAACGGGGAACTATTTTTATCATCATTTTCCTGTCCTTTCCCGTGTATAATTCAATCGTACGGAAATTCCTACATCCCACTCGGAAATTCTCTTTTCAAGGTTTTGACCTCATTCAGTCTTTCTCTATTGAAATTCGTTCTTTCGCATGAACAAGGTAGGCTCTCAACTCAGCAGAAAAACGACATCATTAAACAGCCGTGTTCATGATTTTAAAAAAATTTAATTTGTGTAGAATTTAGCGGGGAAAAAAGAGATTCGTCATTTGATTATGGTAAAAAAGAAAGAGGGAGATGGGAACTTTGTTTCCATCCAAGGGTCAAAAAGGACTTATTGTAGATTTTAGTAAAGTCAATAACTTTGGAATACTGTAAAAGAAGAAAAAAATCAAAAAACGTAGGGGGATCGACCAACAGCTGCTGGTCACTCCTTCCTCGTGGAGCCAGGAGACCCATGGAATTCGCAAAAGTTTCGGTGTGACGTCATCCACGAGGGTGCAATTAATCAATCAACATAACCGAGACACGTCAGGGAGGTGTCCGGAAGAGAGTTGAGGTGGGAGGATTAGGACACCTGTTCTAGCTCAGACTGATCTGAACTTTAGAGAGAAGAGATTGCAGAGAGACTATGAAAACATCAGGAGATCATCTCGTGAGAATCGTCAAATTATGCGTCGGGAAATGACGAAAAAAGGCATGGTTGATTTGCTCCGTATTTCCTTTGAGTCAATCTGATCGTTGGATTTGAGAGGGAAATGCTTTGCAAAAAACTTTTCATCTTACCTCCTTTTTTGAAATATTGCAGACTTCCGGCAGTTGCCAGATTTCTTCCGCAATAATAATAATGAGATCTGCTTGAACTTATGCAACTTTTAAGAAATATAGGGAGCTCCTTTCTTGATTTTCTACAATTTATACAGCTCATCCTGTGATTCTCGGCTTCACTTTACGAGTTTGGCCTAGAGATCTCAGACGTAGAGTGATCCTTAGTTCAAGGAAGTTCTTCTTTCTCTGCATACTATTGCAAACCCAAACACGTCACTTGAATCTCCTTCCCCTTCAGTAGTCTATGTCGAAAACAAGAAGACTGATGTCAATTGGCAACTCCTTCTCTCTCAGTCTGGATTAAAAAGCGGGTAAAATGCTTTTATTAGGAAAATTAGAAAGAAGGGAGAGCTGTTGTGGTTGTAGTTGTTGTGTATGGATGCTTTGGACAGAGAAGAATCAAGTGGCAGAAGCCTTGTGCCTTATCAGCCTTAGTTGACTCGATTTTTGCCACAAATTTGTCGATATTCTTCTGAAATTTTTGGATGTAAGGATAATAGCAAAATACTTGGAAAAATCCTTGGCAAATGTCTTCGCCGAGCCAATTGAGACCAATTAAACGGAAGAAGATTCCACACCAATCTGTGAAGAAAGGAGCGTTCAATTTCTGTAAGATTTTGTGCAAAAAGAATAGAAAAACTCACGATTTCACTGGCAATCATATCCCATTTATCCATGTCGATATCTTTGCAAAGAGCGCATTTAAATCGTCCAAGAATCCCAATAGAACCCCAAATTTGTGGCAATGGAATATGTAAATCTAATGCCATTTTTCTTTCCAATCTGTGAGATTCCGACGTATTCTAGAATACAAATTACTGGGGAGAAACAAGCTTACTTTTATCGCAGATACTGTACATAAATAAAGAAGAAAAATGACTAAAAATTTCATGTTCAAATGGAAAATAGACCATTCTTCAAATTTCTATCCAATAATTTATAGCCTTTTCGAACCTTATCATACAAAAACAGTCGACTTATGTCTAAACAACGTGTAAAGGACAGATTCTTGTTTTCAAAAGTTCATCGACCTCAGGGTTCAAAGGACTCTTCAAGACACTTCCGATCAGATGTTTTGACCTTATCAAAAGGCCATGGAAACGATAAAAAGCAGGTCGAAGGGAGGAATGGATTTATGGAACTTTAAGATTATTGAATAAATCTTCGTCTCGTTTAGTTGTATTTTCTTTGCTAGCAAACAGATGTTGCTCCTTTTTTTCGTCTATTTATGTCTCGGTTAATTATTTTCTTATCTAAAACTATCTTTCAGAAGTAGCATTGCCCTCTACCGATTTGGCTTTGGATAGTCATTTCGGGAAAAATGTTACTATTATTGAAACATATATACCAGCTAATTATCTCGATGCTGGTCTCGATCCAGTGAGCACTTCCTTTATTAGGAGATATCCTATCGTGAAACCGACAAAGTTTCGTGTTATGTGGAATCCAACTCGATGTGCTGATACAAAAGCTCGTCCATTTGGGTAAGATATTACCATCAAGACGTCAAACAACAAATTTAGGGTCATTTTGTCATTTTTAAAGGATTGGACTCCACAATATAACCCTACCATTCTTGAATTACTCCACTATTCTGTTAGCTTCTCCAATCCGCAGAGTTAGTCTCATGTTAATAAGAGGATGAATTAATTTTTAGTTGTTAAGTATCCTATTGAAGTGCACTGGGAACGGAAATATAAAGTTCATGTAACGTCTACTCTAAATGGAAGCGTGGCTTGTTAGTTGTGCTAAAATAATATTTGAAAAAAATATATATTTAGATAGTAACGAGTTTCTCGAGATGTCGATGAATGATGGTGGCTTTTTTGCTGAAATTTTCCCATTCTATCGAATTAAAAAGAAGGTTATTCCCGGAATAGCTGTTATATCGTTTTATGATTGGAAAACTGGAAAGAAACGCGATGAGGTAAACTTTTTTCTCAAAAATGTAGCTAACTTTAACTTTAGGTTGTGCTTTCGTTGAAAAATAATCCAAGATATTTGACAGTTTACTCACGACTTCAGACAAAATGTCCAGCTTTTATTTCTCACATTGACAAGCATTTCCAAGCGCCGACTTGGGACAGATATCCTAAAGTGAAGGATGAAATAAAGAAGCTTAAGATGACAAAACATCAAGAAGAGATGCAAGAGGAGTTGACCTTCATTTCACTCCATCTGGCTGTTGTATTCGCATTGGTTTCGGCGGTCTTCTTCTCTGGAAATATTGTGATGCCGCACTTAGTGAAGCAACAAGCTCTGAGAACCACGGAAGATGCTGAACGAATTTTAGATTTGGGAATGGATTGGAAGAGCAGTGGAGAAGCAGTTTTTAGAAAGAGGAGAGGAAAGGCTTCTCGAAAGTTGGCATTTAGAAAGAGGACAAGGCACAACAAAGGTGACAGAAGTAAAAATTCAACTGAAACAGCAAGGGGCGTTAAAAGCGCGAGCAAATGGCTAAAGTTTGTGACTACTCACTCAGAACTGGATAAAACCCAAAAAAGTACTGAGTCTACGGTGCAATGAATTAAACTTTCCAATAAATTTCCCCTCATATATTTTAAACTAAAGCTGGAGTAGAAGACCTGCTCTACGATTTTGTGCATTTACAAAAAACTGATTTTTACCAGAATCCAACACGTCTAGTTCTCCTTGCGCTACATAATGCATTCAACAAGTTTATTGCAAAAGTGTCAACAACAACAATGAAAACTAAAAAACCACAAAGTTAAAGTTCATTCGTCCCATCCATCAAAGTCATTTTCATCCTCATTTTCTTCCATCAAAAGCTTTAGAGCTTTCATCATCTTTTTGATCAGAAATAATCACACCAGTAGGAAAGGGTCTGACTACATCCCAAAAGACGGAATGATCGATGGAGATATTGTCTATTTTTCTGGAATTATTAGTTTTCTACAGGAGTAATTGTAAACCTGCAATTTGTAGGTAATAATTTTACTAGCTTGCTATTCGCAAGGACTGTTTGGAATCTGGTCAAAAATATTTTCTGTGCCATTTTTCTCCTTGCCTCAAAGTGTTCCTAATAAATCTATAGGCGCCCTTACATGCTGCAGGCTTTTTAGCTCCGGGTTTTAACACGATTTCTGGTTTTCGATTTTGACCTGCCTTCGACCAATCTTTTTATTTTTTATTTTATTTAGTCTTGCTCGCCATTTTTGGAATAAGTGATATTTCGAACAAAATACTAGCATACAATCAATGCTTGAAGCAATTTTTACATTTTGTTATGGTTTTGACTTATCGTTTTTCATTCTTTTCTTCGCTACCTTACTTTTAAGTTTTGTTTCCAGATGACTACAGCTGCAAAGGGTAAAATTCTTGCTGTCATTGGAGACGAAGATACTGTCGTCGGATTTCTCCTTGGTGGTGTAGGAGAACTAAACAAGGTCTGTTCTTTAAAAGTGTATTATAATAGTACATAAAATTTTAAATACTTATAGAAAAACAATTTATAGAAGGGAGATTATTCAAAATTTTCAGGCTCGGAAACCAAACTATCTAATTGTCGACAAATCAACGGGAGTTCAAGAGATTGAAGATGCATTCAAAAGCTTTGTAGCACGAGACGATATTGCCATCATACTCATAAATCAACATATTGCTGAAATGATCAGATATGCTGTAAGTATTTTTATTTATTTATATCAATTTAGACAATGCAAACTTGGAATGCTAAATTATATGCTGTTTCAGGTTGATCAACATACACAATCAATTCCTGCAGTATTGGAAATTCCTAGCAAAGAAGCTCCTTATGATCCATCAAAGGTAATTTATTTCATAAAAATATCAAATATTATTACTATTTGGGCATAAATTGTTTTGCTCAATATTTTATTTCAGGACAGTATTCTGAACAGAGCTCGTGGTTTGTTCAACCCAGAAGATTTCCGTTAATCTGCCTATGTGTATATTCAATTTATTTGTATTAGTCCACCAGGACTAGCAGTGATTTTAACATTCCATTTTTGTAAGAAGAGCTAGAGCATAGTAGATGAACGTTTTACCTAATTTTATCGTGATTTACAACTGTATAATAAAAAAGGTTAGTACAGACATGTTTTCATATGACAGTTCTCTCACTACATCTATCTTAGTTCACAGACTATTAAATTGATTTTTTTTTATTACTTAGGCAGGTAAAATATGTTGCTTCGCTCTATTAGTGCCATCCGCCCTTTACGGAGAAATATTTCCACCTCGAAGCCGTCGATGATTATTCCCTTCGTGATAGATAGCGAGGGACGAGGAGAAAGATCTTATGATATTTATAGCAGACTTCTAAAGGAAAGGATTATTTGCCTCATGACACCGGTTAGTTTTTTTTAATTTCAGAAGTTATTGCAATAAATTTTACAATTGGCAAAAACAAAAGGAAGTATACTTATTAGGTTGACGATAATGTTGCCTCATCAATTATCGCTCAGCTTCTTTTTCTTCAAAGTGATAGCAGCAAGAAGCCTATTCATATGTACATAAATTCACCAGGTAATTTTGCACAATGTTGCTTCTTATTATTTTGTAGGTGGGAGTGTCACAGCTGGTTTAGCAATTTATGACACTATGCAAATTGTTAGTGCTCCTGTTCACACCTGGTGTGTTGGTCAGGCTTCGTCGATGGGTTCACTTCTTCTTTGCTCTGGATCGAAAGGCAATCGTATCGCCTTACCTAATTCTCGTATAATGGTTCATCAACCCAGCGGTGGTGCTCAGGTATGTCCTTGTCCCTATTCAGATATGATAACAACACGCTCGACTGTGGCGCGCCGAGTCCCCTGCCTGAGCTGCCGACATTGATAATGGCTAAAAGGGCATCGAGCTCTTATCTATAGCTGTAAATGTATGGTCAAACAGTGTGCAGAACCAACGAAGCCTATATGCTCACGCGGTGTTAAAGCCACGTTGATTAGTACTAGGCACAGACAAGCAAGATTAGAACATGTTGCAATAGTAGAAGAAAGCTAATCTTTTTTCAGGGAACATGTTCGGACATAATGATTCGTGCGGAAGAAATTTCTAGATTAAAGAAAAGGACTAATGAAATCTATGTTCATCACACAGGACAACCTTACGAAGTTTGTAATATTATTTGGATTTTTTTAAAACTGAACGCTCTAAATTACCACAAGATCAATCTATAATGAATGCTTTCAGGTCATTCATAAAACACTGGATCGTGACCGTTTTATGAGTGCTCAAGAAGCCCTAGCGTTTGGCCTGGTGGATCGTATCGAAACAACTAATTATAAAGGATCTGTTCCTTCAGAATGACATATTAGGCCAATACTCGTTTGTATATTTTTCTATTCGCCACGTATCCCTCGGGTCTTTTCTTTTTATTGCTATAAAGTCATTGTCCGTCTCCAATCGATTTTCCGTATTCAAAAGACATGTTTGGCTACACATGTGAATCACAACGGCGCCCCGACGGTCAGTCTTCTGCTTTCAGGCCGCAACGCAGTTTTAGTATAAACGCGCGCGTAGTTTCTCCCTTTATGCTGCTAATCCTTAAAATGTCGGACTTCACTAAGTTTTCTGGGTCTATAAAAATAATTCTTCATATATGGATGTCTTCTTGGCTGAATGTAAGATGGATAAGTAGAGATTGTCTATCTCATGATCGGCTTACGACGTTACATCAAAGATTCCTCTGATCTGCCCTACTAAAAGGTTTATATTTTCTCCGGTCATTCACGCTGTTCAAGCGCTATCTAACCTTTTCAAACTATCTAGTACTCGAAATCCTCAAATGCACTGCACCCTAGTCGATGATAAGGGAAGCCCTCTGTTGACTGCGTCCTCGTTTGATAAGATAGGCACCTGGCATAAAAACGCCCATATCAGTCCATTTGTGGCTCCTAGTACTCGGCGGAGATTTGTCCATCTATCATTGTGCTAGAAGAGGTGCGTAAAATCCTATTAAGGGCGATATTATGCACATTTTCTAGTTCATGATTATGGTTCTTCCCTCAGATTTCCGCTGTACAAGCATTTCCATTAAATTAAAATAAATCTTCCATTATTTCTGGGTAAACTACGGCCAACCGAAGTTCTACAAATCTTATGGAGCAGAGTTTAGGTCTTATATTATTGATTGAGAAGAAGCACTATCGGAGAAGATTCACTCGAAATATAAGATTCCTTATCAATCATAATCGATAATTTGCAAATAAATTTATTCGAAGCGTAATTGAAAACAGAAGAATTCATCATTTCAAAGGGATTGTATAGGATTGTATTGTATTTTTACGCCAGAAATTCTCATACATGAATAAATTATTAATAATTTCTTTTTCATTTTAAGCTTTGGTTTAGCAATATTAAGTGATCAAAGGGCGATATTAGTGGCAACAAAGTAGTAAAAAGATTATTCAAAGACTATCCTTTCAGAGCAGCTTAGAACTTGAAGTGATGGCTTTGTTGAGGATTGAAATGAGGAAAAACTGATATACTAAAAATAGCCACTGAAAGTTTCAATAAGCTTTTGTAATTTTTTTCCATGGCATTAAAATTCTGACTCACGTTTAGTCCTTGAATGGTTGCTCGCTGTTTTTGAAAAACATCCTCTTTCCTTTATAAAAGCCCTTCGCATGACTGTGCGATCCATTTTTGAACCCTTTTTCCCATAGTCATCCGATAAATTCTCACTTTTCGTGACAATTGTCAGCGAATTATTTTTCCTTAGAAAAGATTATACGCTTTGGGTTGGAGTCCAACTCGATAACGAAGTATTATCAAACAGTTTGCGACTGAAAACCACTCCCCAATCCAGAAGATCTTGCGTAGTTGGGGTGTTTATCAGAGAGGAGACTATAAAAGCCAGCTTCTGCACGTGTTTTGTCTCCTTCTGCCAAGATGTTGAGGTAGTTATGCTTCTTTTTCCTAAGATGGATATATTTTAGGAAATTGGTACTTGCTCTTTTGGGTGTTTCTATAGCCTCGGCTACCATGGGCTGGGATGGAATCCAATCAGTCTCGGTTTCTGGATTCCAATGTCTTAAGTCCAACGGATTTTCTTTCTATATTGCTCGCGTTTGGGAAAGCACCGGTAATTATGATACCGCCGGAATGCAGAACATGAAGAACGCTAAAGCTGGTTAGTTTTCTATTTTTGAACCCCATTGATGTTATTTCTGTGCAAAATTGACCTAAAAATGTTGCTGTATGATCAGCTGAATCTTCTAACAAACAAATAAAAAAGGAATCAAATTTCAGCCGGTTTCGCTCACACGGATGGATACCTTTTTCCTTGTCACAAGAGCGGTTGTGCTTCTCCAGCTGCCCAGGTTCAAGCCACTGTGAACAAACTCAATGCTGACGGTGTTCCATATGGCCAATTGTGGCTCGACATTGAGGTCCAAGACGTATTTTTTTGTCCTCTTTTCCCGTAAAAATAATCCAGTGGCCAGCAGACCTCAACACAAATCGCAACTTTATTATGGCGATGGGAAATGAATTGGATGCACTGAAAGTCAGCTGGGGAATCTACACTAATGCCAACAATTGGGGACAAATTGTTGGAAACGATTGGACTCACTATTCCAATAAGTACTTGCACTAAAAAATGTTATTAAACGCCCTTTTCAGACCACTTTGGTGGGCCAGTTGGAATGGCGCCCAAGTAGGTTTTATTTAAGAAGAATATTTACTCCATTATCCAGAGTATAATAAGAAAATTGGGGAAATTCTAAAACTAACAAGAGCTTAGCAATATTTTAATTTCCCTAGCCTCCACCCCATTTTTAAAGTGGAATTAGAGCTTTGCAAAAATTCCATGCAATCTCCCATTTTGCTTTAATATAAAAACCATTAATCTTGGTCAACAAGGTGTCTTATTTTTTTGTACAGACAGAATATTTAGAACTTTAATGGATTCTCATCCTTTGGCGGCTGGACAAAACCCGCAATGAGGCAGTACCTAGGAGATAAAGCTGGACCCTGCGGAGTTAACATGTTAGTTGATAAAATTCACTATGTAACATTAATACAGGGATTATAATTGGTATCCGTGAGCTGAAGCAGCTGTATAAACTATTTTCTACAGAAAGAGTTTATAATTGGTATCCTTAAATTGCATTAAAAAAAATTTTTTTTTTGCTTGTGTGTAAGATTCTGACTATCTTTGATCGCTTTAGATAAAACGAAAGCGCGTGATGCTAAGAAAGACAACTGCAGTACAAAAATCAAAGGGTGCTGTTGTTTAAAGTCTCCAGCATCTAAACTATAAAATCCTGTGGTGTCACATGCGTTTAGTGAAGGCTCTCGCAAGAGAAAAAGGGCCTTGCCAATATAAGAAAATAAGGAAACAGACTCGCATCCGTAAGACCTCGGCAGTCAAGCTACCCTCGGGGTATATAGGCAAGCCGTGAATAGGTCCTACTAGCAGGTCAATGCAGATATATCTTGTCTGTGTTGTCGGATAAGTAGGAAACAGTAAAAGCGCCGGAATGTCGTTGTTGGAAAACGGACGATACAGGTCTCTAAACGAATGGCTTCGGCTCTCTTCTAGAGATTCCGGTACAGTTTTTTTTTCGGATTTTTTATTATTTTCTTATGTTGGCTACATACAGTTGGAGAGGTTTATACATCTTTTTTTAATCGTTTATACACCTATCGGTATATCAAATATCATATTTCTTTTAATAGAAGAAGGGCAGTACTTATTTTTCGATCATTTTCCCGGCGTTTATTCAAGGGAGCCTTCCGGAGGCTTGTAGTCAAGGATATACTTGGAAAATTCCGACATCACAATCAAAACGTTGCTCTGGAGCACTCATTGCGCTTGTGTATACGAGACTGGTACATCAATCATTGGATTTCGTCTACAAGGAATTAGCATCTTGATATGTTTTCTATAGGGGATCAAAAAGTACAATGAACAGCAAGGATTGAGCATTGTTTCGACTGCAAAGCTTAAAAAATATAGTTGACCAAGGATTTGACTATGAATTTGAAATTGAAACAAATTAATTATAAGACTTAGAATAATAGAAATCACTCCAAGAGGCAGCAAGCAAGTATTGAATGTCAATGCCTAAAAAAACTTCTGATTTACTTTAAATTTGCTACTGAAAAGCCTATGATTAGACTTACTTGGAGAAAAAGATGATGATTTTTCTTTGCTTTAGCGGAAATTGCTTTGAGATTTCGTAATTGCTTCAATATCTGATATCTTAAAGTAAGACAAAGAATTGTAATTAGAAATGTAGGGTAAGTAAGGAGAGATCTCATAGTCAAATCTCCAACACCAATCCATTGGGGAAAGCCAAATGCCACAAAATCTAAATTAATGCCATTTTTGGGATGATCTTTACTTGAAACATCAATTCCTTGGTGAAGAAACGCGACCATTGTGGGAATAAGATATTGATAGGGAAGGGATCGAAATCCTTGACGAAACTGAAAAAAATTGAAAACGGAGAATCTCTTACAGAGAGAATAATATCCAAGATTGTTGAAAGAGAAAAAACAAAAAGCATAAGAAAGACTAATCTCTTTTTAGGTTCTTTCTTCAGAATCCACCATCTATACAGGAAACTAGCTAGTAGCATCCAAGGTAAATGTCCATTTAGGCAGTTTAGAATATGAAAGCTAAAAATTGTAGAAAGTCTATCTTCATCCATACGTCCACATGCATGATTCCGCTCCAAAGAGCCGACAGATCCCATTTCAAACGACAATGTAATAGACTAAAGAAGTTAATGGCCCATAGTAGCGGAAGTTCCTTGGCACGATAAATACAGACAAAGAGCAAGACACAAAATCAGTCAACGTAAAATAGAGCAATATCGACGAATAAACCTTCATCTTCTGATTAGAATGAAGCAATATTAAATAGATCAAGAGTCCATTGAGAAAAATACCCATAAGTGAGAATAAGATGAATAAATGACTTAAAAAGTCAGCAACAGTAACGACATAAAGACTCGAAGAATTGTCCATCCATGTGCTGAGTAAGAGATTGCAGGCGCAGAAAAGGCGAAACGATTAAATTACATGGTACGGAAAAAGTATTAACCTCTTTACAAGTGTCGCACTACTAAAGATAAAAGGAAAATCAACTGAATGTTTATTTTGTCATCACAAAACTAAGCTAGAAATACTGAGGATTGATATCAAGACTGTTAGGCGGCCATTGAGAAGAAGAAATGAAATCATGAAGATTGTTCAGACACCACTGTTAAACTGTTTTTGCTTTGTGCGCAGGAGCGGAGTCTTGTTGAAAGACATATGGTCTAGTTCCAAAATGCGATTTAATCCAAGGTTGAACGCGCTTCTTTAGGACATCTTCTAAATAAATTTGCTGGTTAATTTTCACTCCATCATCAACAAAAACAAGCGGACACTTGCTGTCACTGGTAATGCAACCAAATATCATGACACTTACTGGATGTGCACTTCTGGAAGCGATTCCACCAATAGAATTTGCTGTTTTTCTATTCTTTGACAAAATTCTATCGTTTTGATGGTTGACGACAACTTCGACGGTAAATATTTTCTCATCGCTAAAAACGAAGTGACGATGGCGTCCATTGGCAGCCCTCTTCAAGAGTTCTCGGCATTGCTTAAGTCTCATAATTTTACTCTTATCCGTAAGGCCAGTAAATTTGTAGATCTTGTAAGTGAAATCTTTGCTTGTTTTTCGCAGTTCTTCTGGTACTTCTTTCACTAATTCCGATTTCCTTGGCCATCTTTCTCATGGAACGTCTTGGGTTTCTTTGAATTCGTTTTTGGATCTTCTTTACGTTACTCCTTGTTGTTGTTGCGACGGGGCGTCCACTACGAGGTCAATCGACTGTTCCTCCAGTACTTCTGAATAACTGAACAGCTCGCAGAATAGATTTTGTTGGAACCGAGAGAACTTTTGCAATGTCCTTTGTTGAAAGGTCTGAACGGTGTAAATCCACAATAGAAGCGCGCTTTGGGTGCGGGGCTACCATTTTGATCTAAAGCAATGACCATCTTCTAATTAAAGCTAACACATAGAAGAACTAAAATACACAAGCATAAATTAGAAAACTTTGAAAAAAAAATTCTATACATGTGTAAAGTAGGCGGTCAATACTTTTGCCGCACCCTGTAGAAGAAAACTTTCTTTTACTCTTTAACTTTTTAGACTAGGAAATAATCGGTCCATTAAATTCAAGGTCTCTCTACTGTTCAAAGAGAGACTAATACCGAAAATTAAATCTCCTTTTTAGCTGAAAGTGGTAAAGCCGAGATTACTTATCAATTCAATTAAGACGACATAGTCTTTGACGAGGAAATTGCTGCGTCCTGACGCAAAATGAATGCTTTTTAGGATGGCAATTTAAAATCTCGAGAATTAGATTGAATAAACAGAGTCAGGAAAGTTTGTTTGGTGGAAAGGACGGTCTTATTTCTGAAAGGTGTTTACTATTTCTTTTTCTTTTTGTCTTTTTTCTTGGAAGATCCTCCTTTTTTCTTATTGAACGAATTATTTTTGTTCGATTTATCTTCCTTTTTGTTATTTGATTTTTTTGCTCTTTTTGAGGAGTCATCGTCCTTCCTAGTGCTTTTATATTTGGATTTTTTGTCACTGCCTTTATCACTCTTTTCACCTTTCTTTCTCTTACTGCTCCCCCTCTTTTTCCGACTATTGTCATCATCTACAGCTGTTTTCATGTAGCAGCTCTTTTCTTTCTTCTCCCTTCTATCCGACTTTCTTTCGCCTTCTTCGCTCACTGCTAGTTTCAGGATCATCACGACGACGGTCTTTATCACTTCGATCCCTAGTCTGCTTGCTGCTTCCTTCCCTCTTCTTACTTTTTTCGCTTCTTTTTCCACTCCTCTCGCTGCCCTTCTTCTTATTGCTTTGGCCACTTCGCTTTTCTTTTTTGATTTTCTTTTGCTTGCTGCTCTTTCGACTTCCTGATTTCTTCCCATTCACATATCGCTTCGAAGAGTCTTTATTTCTTTTACCTCTTTTTGAGCCCTTTTTCGATTTCCAAGAGTTGCCCTTCTTCGTATTTCTCACACTCTTTGTCGTCTTCTCTTGTCGAATTTGCTCTCTTCTCCCTGTGGTGCAGCTGATTGCAAGATAGGCCATCACAGCAGCACTAGTCAGAATAAGGACGTCCATCTTCGAATAGTCAAAAAATGCAGATAAAGGAGAAATTGGCTGAAATATTTTATTTAGGATTTAGCATGTCCCCATTCGCTGTTAGGCTAGAGACCAAGAGAGATTGGCGTAAAGGATTTGAGAATTTTGATTAACGCTCATAGCGATTTCCATAAAACGATCGTAAATATTGCCCCGAATTGGGAGGTCTTCTCTAAAAGAGGTCCCCCTCCAATAACTTGTTAAATTGGCTCTTCCTCCCTCTAATCAGTCAGCCACATCTGACTCATTTCCCAGATGGCTCTCTCCCCCTTTCATTTTCTTTATCCCAGCCATCTGTCTCTCAGATTTTCTTCATCATTCCTTTAGCCAGCCATAATCTTCAATATCCCCTCGACCAGCTGTCCCTTCCTTTCCTGACAGCCTCCATTAAACATTCGTCCAATCATTCCACCGCGCCCAATTACTCATCCATAAACGCGGCCCGGTGTGTTCTAATTAACATACGTTGCGGGTTTCTCTCTTTCTCTTTCGCTTCTCTGCACATAAAAATAGGAGACATCATCTTTAGACAGTTGGTTTTCATTCAAAACGAGAGACAGACTGATGATTAGCGCCATTCATCTGTGAAGAGCATTCGTGTCAAACGGCGTCACGGTGTTACGGATAGGCAAACAAGTCTAAGACATTCGATAGCCATTACCATGGATATTTGACCTTTTTTGAACGCCTTTCTAATAAATTTCAAATGCAGCCGCAATTCAAACTTTTTGGATCGTTTAACTACAACTCTTTGGCAGACTTGTTTCGCAACATCTAGTTTCTCAGCTCAAAGTTATCGCCCTCAAAAGAGCCAATAAAATAGTCATTTCTCCAAGAGAATTGAAAACCAGCGCAAGAATTCCATATGACCCATGTGTTTAGAATTTATCATCGACAAAAATGACTTTTTTCTGCAATTCTTCTCCCTTCGTCATGTCTCTTGGAGACCTTCAGAGGCGTGAAATCCATCAAACCGAGCTTACCCAACAATTACGGGAGAAAATTGTTTCCGACCCCTCAGATTAGCACCAACCGTTTGATGGTTGCTCTCCTCTCTTCCTTGCCTCTATCATTACGTCGGAGATTCATCAAAAATAATTCTTTCTGACGTGCATCCTCGATTTATATTAAGGCTGGGATTCTGTTTGATGAGGTGCCTGGTTTCTGTTCCTGATGTGATCTCGATGATTTTGGCTCGGGGGATTTTCAAACGAATTAGGAATATGTAATCTCTGTGTGGGAGATTTTCTAGAAAAATGTAGTGGGAGTGGATATTAATCTAATGTACACTGGTTCCCTCTAATTTGCAAAGTATTTGATGGGAAAAATCTCCTCCAATCTACTCATTGATGCAAAGACTTGTTTTTGATAATAGAGTACTTTTTCTCACGAAGACTTGTTTATCTGGTTCATGTGCCAGACATTAGTTCCTAGTACAAAGAGCTACAGTAAGAGTCTCTTCTAAGGCATTGCACTCCTTGAGGGACACATTGTCCTTTAAGTTCAAAGTATTCGTCTGAAGAAGTGGAAGATGTCATTCTCGAACCATTCAGACTCCAATCGGAAATTGAAGCGAGATCAGATTGGGGGGAAGATATTTCCTGTCTAAATAGATTCTTGGAGCTGATTGGGGTCCAAGAGGGAAGATGAAGCAAAGTGTTCCGCGAAAAAGTGAAATCCAGAATCCATCCTTTTTTGAAAGATGAAATCGTCGCCAAAATTTACACCAAAGTCGACTTTTAATATTCTAGAAAAGTCCCCAGTCTACTCCTCTTGAGAAATTGATTTGCTGAGCCCTTCCCCGGCCTCTTATCACGAGATTCCTTGACACCTCGGTCGTCATGACAACGAGAGCCGTTTTTCCCATCCCATATTTCTCTTGAAATTCCTTCTCTGTCTGATGGAAGAATCGAATGCGCTTCCTGTGGACTCCAAAATTAAATTTATAATGACATTTGGCGGGAGAATCCTTCCTCTTTCTCGTTCCCTCTCTCACTTTCTGATATTTGAGGAACCGAGCTGTTTTTCGACACATTTTTCATGATATTTGATCCTTTTGTTTTTGATCCCTTTTCTCCCCAGAGATTTAGCTAAAAAGATCACTAGTTCCCTGGGTCCCTCTGTTTATCGGCGTAGTCTAGCCGCTTGACTGACTCCCAAAAACTTTTGGCTATTTCCTGAAATGAGCTTGATTTCCTCGCCTCTGGCTCTCTCAAAAGAAGCTCATTATATAAAAGGACTAGCGTCCTTTCTTCCTGTCGCAATTATAACCTACTTCTCTCTCCCCACTCTCCCTCATCCAACCTACCGTAAACCTTTTTGTCCTATTAGAAAAAACTCGAACCAATTTCGTCAAGCTTATGTAGCAGATTAGTCTATCTCTGTAATCTAGAAAATAAGAAGCGCTTGTGGAGATTCGAAGATGAATTATTCAGCTTCCAATTTGTTCATTGAGAGTCCATGTTTTCCTGCCCTTCACACACATGTCATAAAGTCATAGATTCACTCATGCGTGAACATTTTTGACATTTTCTCAACGGGAAGAGTGAGATTCGGATAATCAGTGTCTAGATGAATTATTTGATGTCTTCTGGAGCTATTTACTTGGCGAGACCTACAGTAACCATCCTGAATTGACACCATTCTTGAAATGAAAGCACAAATCTTAAAAGTCTATCCTTAAATGACTAATTTGATTGGTCCTGAAATTGAATGAGCCATTCGGTAGGAGTCTGTACTCTCCCAGCTCCAATGAATATTTGTCCAAGTTCAATTCGATTTTTTTTCTCTCGATGTCATTTGACATTGCAAAGTCCAGCAGCTGCTTATGAATGATTGATACCCACTTGATTACCGTACTCCAAGGGAGCATCGTCACGAAGTCATTAACCTGACGCTCTCTCGTTTGTTTTGAAAGCGAAATTGCTACCGTACCCCCCGCTTTGGCCAAATTAGAGGGCAATAACAAAGTGTGGAGAGAATGAGGTCCCCTTGGCGATTTCATTGGCCAGCTCAATCTCATGAATATGAAGTTCTCCTCGTGAGAGAAAGCGAACCAAATCCTTCCCTCGGGCTAGTTTTTTTCCATCATCTTTGCTCAGAAAAGCAAAAATAGAAGAAGCTTTTTCCCACCTTCGGGGCCTATTACCGCCCTATTCATATTTAACAATAGCCCCTTATAAGTCTTTTTCACCCTCCTGTATGTTATTCAATCGAGTCTCTCTAGCCGATGTGTGAGAGAAGCCAAGAGCCTTATGAGATTCTATCTAGAAATTAGAGAAGATGATAAATCTTTCTCTCTAATGCGTAAACAGGATTGAGGTACGCGAACGGAAAAATGTTCTCTGATATTTCTCACATACAAACAAGATTATTCCGCCAATTTCAGTCTTTTCTGCTTCACAGAGCCAAAAAAAAAAATTTATTTGCAGGCCTTATCTACAGCTACTTTTAATCTTAAATAACCACATGATAGTCAGACTTGATTTCTTTTCTATTTTTGAGTATTTTGAAATCTTTCGAATCAGCTGACCGGAGATTATTTGTCTCTGGGGAGCTAATGATCTTTTGATGTTTTTGTCCTGAAGCTCTCTGTAAATGTTCCGTGTTCGGGAGCTGATTATACTGAAAAGGGTGCTGTTCAGTGAGCCGTGAATTGAGTTTAGTTCTCTGAGTTCCTTGTGAAAGCGTAGAAATTACTTCCCTCTCTTCTCACCTTTTGAGAGAAATCCCCTGATTTCCTTCCTCCTGTCTTTCTTCTCTCTCTCTCTCTTACTCGCTTGTTCGCAACACGCTCAGCTACTCTGCTCCCGACTCTAATCAGCCGGCCCGATCGCAATCCCAAAGTCCCTCTCCTAACTCGGCGAGAAGCAGCAGGAGCGCTGCCGCCGGCGATTCGATTTGCCATCGAACGCCCACCACAACTCTTGACGCGCACTCGGGGGCCTCCAGCCTCAGAGCCCCGCCTCTTTCGGCTCTTAATAATCCATCCTCAGCTCATATTTCTCGCTTTCTCTTAAGTGTTTCCCTGAAAGGTCACAAGACTTCTTCTTCCTTTTGTTATTCATCTCGCTTTCAAAATGTCCCCAGTTCTCTAGAATTATTCAACAAGTCACTACGGCAAATTGAAAGACACAATCACAATGACCAAAAAGTGACTTAGGTTCACCAAATTCTCAACTGTGGTAAATCATTAGAAAAAGGGTTAATTTGAAAGAGAAATCAACAAAAATCGGTCCATTGTGGATTCAAATTCTATAAAATTGTGATCAAATTGAAAGTTGTACTTTTATTTTAAGATATTATGATAAATTTAATCTTTCATAGCCTCACAACATGGTTTTTCTTCAATTATCCTTTTAAAAAAATTCATAATTTTCTCCCAAAATATCAGTTTGCCATCCTCTCTCTTTCCCTTCCACTTATATGCTTCGACTAATCTTATTTCAAGCCATTTACCCACGATACCTGAACTTTTTCTGCCTGCTCTAACTAATGCTTTTCCCTTCTTAACACCTTGGAGCCTTCTTCTACCCTCACTATTGCATTGCATATCACATTGCACTCGTACCAAACTTATTTGAAAAAAGCTTTCGCCTTAAAGTTCACGCTCAATCACTCGCACTTCTCCTCCAAAAAAAGCGAAAAAGTTTCTTTTTGTACAATTGACGCACTCGCACCACGTCTTTACAAGATGAATCATCTTTTCGTCGGCGCTAAATGCTCAATAGACATATCAGAATTGTTAATAATACTTGTTTTTCTCAGGGGGATCATATGAAAATATTAGACTGATGTGTGAAAAATAATCATTTATTTAGAATGACAGCTTGTTGTTCTGTTTTTGAGAGATGGGTTGAGTAAACAAAAAAGACAGCGAGAAATGAGACAGGGTGTGTCAGAAAAGAACTTTTTTTTCCCAGAAAAACAAGTTTAATGACTTGGGAGGACTCCAAGCGTTTATATTTTGAAAGAAAGCTCGAGTGCTTTAGATCACTATTTTACCCTCAAAATTTCTTTTTTTAAAAGTTGATGCCTCTAAAGCAGCAGATTTTCTCTTAATTTTTGATTGGAGAAGTCAACTGCCATAAATATTCGATTAGGTAGGAACAAGGCTACCAGAAAAACAATTGAAAAAAACGCGTCTGCCCTGAACCCTCATAGAATCCAGGATGTATCCATCAGACCGTAAAGACTCTCGAGTGACTTCCAGTTGATTTCCTTTCTCTTTTATGGTTTGTTTCCTCTCACTCTCTGTTATCCCGTGTACCTCCAAAAAGTGAAACCCAATTCCATGTCAAATTTTTGGGACAGCTCTTTCTGCAAAACGTCGCTCAATTGTCGTCACCGGGGAGGCCCCGGAAATCGAAAAGCCACAAAAAGGCCACCCGGGGTGAGGGGAACTTTCGGGAATCAGACTACTCCAAGGGGGAGAGAAAGAGGGAAGTTGTCGTCTCGTAAATCATGCTTCTTGACGCTCGTTTTGAGGAGACTTGAGCCCGTTCTCCAGCTGAGTTATGATCGTGTTTTGAGGGGAAATAAATGGGCCAAGGGAGATTTCCTACTAGTAGTCGAGTGCTGGTCAAAACGAGGAAAAAAATACTTTTTAAAGCTCTTCTTTCAAAAATTTCGCTTGCTATCGGTCATTTCTACAATATCTAAATTGTATAATCCACGGAATTCTTGATATTTTTTTTTTACAATTTTACTAAATTCCCTCAAAAATTTGAAATAATTTATGCCCTGAAAATCCAATTTTCAGATAGATGAGACTGAGAATTTTAATGATTTTGTTGCTATTTGCATCCAAATAGCTATGTCCTTTCTATTTTCTCTAAAGTTTTAGTGTCCTTCCCAAAATTCATTAGAAAATCCTGTCTCGTTCAGAACCTCAGGGTAAACAGAACATTTCAAGGCTTTTATCTCATCCTGACTCAGTCTCTAACTAAATTGTGGCGAAAAATGAATCATCCCGCCTCCCTTAAGACACGAAATCCCGGCCCATACTCTAACTCACTTAGGCAAATGAGCCCGCACAGATGACTCAATCTTTAGGAGAGAGATATCTGAATCTCTCTCTCTCTCTCTTTCTCTCTCTCTCTCCGGATTTCAATCAACGTCATTTTCTAATCGAAACTGAAGTTGTTTTGCCGTCGGGCTGCCTAGCGACGGCGACGACTCTCATTTCTACTCTAGTTCGTTTTGCCATTTTCACGTTGACAACGTCTGATTTCCGAGAATTCCTCCTGCCAACCGGGTTTTTGGTCACTGATCTAACTTTTAAACGTGACAGCGATCATTAATGTTGATTCGACACCCTATTGAAAACACTAGAGGGGAGAAAATTTGTTTTCAAGCGCTTTATTTCCTTCAATTCTCACGAGATCTCTCCAATTCGCCTAAGTTTTAACTTTACGATTTTTTGACGCCTCTCGTTATTATTTCCTGTCGAAACTCATTTGTTCCTAGATATTGAAAGAATGAAGCCATTTCCGCCTTTCCTGTTGAAAATATCAAATAAAAAGCCGCCGCTAATGATATTTTTTGACGATTTTCTATTATCACAGCTCGCAATTAGCTACAATTCACTTACCTTCAACATACCATTATCACCATTTGTTCAGATTTCTCTCCTTACTATATACAGCCCTCAAAAAGACTCTTCGTTTTATGAAATCTATTTTAATAAAAAACGATGAGAGAAACTTCTTAGTAATAAAAAAAAAGCCCTTCTCTCTTATATTCATACCATTTCGGGTCGCTATAGAAAATTCACTTCAGCTTTTATGGTATGAGCTAGACAAGGAAGCCGAAAGTGAGGCTACAAATCACAAAGAAACAAAGCCCTCGAAAGTGTATTATCTCTTGAGCTTTGGAAGCGACTTTATTTTACGCGCTTTGACTATCTTTCTGTTATAATAGTGGTGATCTTCAATAGCCTTCTATGACCACTTATGAAGAAACCTTTTTTAACTTATCTAAATATTATTTTTTGTTATGAACGCTCGGATGAGACTGGGAAGTTTACCTCTCTCTCTTCCGTGATTGGTTAATCTGATGTTGCTGGCCACTTCCTTATTACAGTCTGCATCCAAGAAACTAGCCTAATAGCTAAGAGCTTCTTAGACTAGGCAATGCTTTTGATTTTTGTTCCGTTTTCTGCAGATCTCTCAGAGGCTGTGGGAAAATGCAATTCTTTCGTTTGGAATTAATTACGCAGAAAAAAGGAGATGAGCTTGTCATAGATAATTTTGTTATCCCCCCTTTCTCCTGATTTATCTAGAAAAAGATCTCGGAGGCAGAGAGCGGTGTCACGCTCGGTGCCCCTGGCCCCTTTAATTAGTGTCATCAACAGCTCTCTCGCGCTCCTCCAGCCCAGCTCATTTCCCGGATTCATGCTACGCACCGAGCGACCTCGTGACGCGCGTGGCTACGGTAGAAAGCCCAAGATTCCTGGAAGGCAATTATCATCGCGCGGATTCACAACCTTTAATTAATGCGAATTCGACATCTCTGGTCGCAATCTTTCTTTTTCCTTCTTGCTCTTCCATTGAGCTTCGTTTTTAGGGTACTTCCGGATGCGAATAGCCCTACTAGCTGCTGTATTTTTTGTGGTGCAAACCAAGCACCTCCGGCACAGAGGTAATCCCTTCTTTAAGTTGAATTTACATTAAACTTTCAGGTCCTGTGATCGACTTGCGAGGGGCAGAACAGCTCACCGCAACGATCAGAGAAGATGAGCTTGTCTTGAACACCGTGCCCGACCTCTCCATCGTAGCTGAAACTGGTAAGTCCTTCGAAAGCCGCCTAATGAAGGCACTTGTCAATCCCGTTGGCTAATTACTTCATAAACTTCACGTGTCCTTGTCTTATTCCCCGGGGAATAGACGGGCGGCAAGGAGGGTCGATGGACTTCCGTAAATTTCGTAAAAACATAGAGACTAGCAGAGAGAGAGAAAACTTGTCAACAAGACGGGCTTCAGTTCTATAGACTAGCGCCTTTGGTCATAACAAACTTTAGGGTTTTTTGAGTCTGTCACGGGATTAATATTCGCCAGAGAGATTAGGGATCAGGAGGGGGATTTATGTTATTCTCACAGAGGGAATTATTCACGAAAAGGGCGAAAGTACGGAATTCAAAGAAGAAATTTACTTGAAAGAAAACGAGTAAATCAATGAGAGATCTTTTTAGGTCCCGTTTGCAAATATATCTTGACTTCAACTGATGGAACTCATGTCCCCTTTATGGCTGAAGTAGTCGATCGCTATAGTGGAGCTGCTGTGATTCGAGTTCAACAAGTCAACACATTGGATTGCAAGAGCCCCTCCTACACCATTAACGTCCAAGCTGTGCGTTGTGACGATGAGGCTAACGTCAGCGAATCGTGAGTCGTTTTTATCGATTATGAATATTGAATCGGGGTAGAGAAGGGGACATAATAAAGTAAGGATTACGGTGCCTCATGATGGATTAGCCTCTCTCTCGCTCTTCTCACTAATTGGAGTTAGTTTCAGAGTGCCATTGAAAGTGACCGTCAAAGATACTAACAACCACACACCGGAATTTGACTCCCCCTGGTATGCATTCCACATCGATGAGGGAAAAATCTACAATGAGATCGCGCATCTCAAAGCAACTGATGCTGATTGTGGCGATCCATTCGGAGAGATCTGTGAATACCGTATCACCAACGCATTGAATGATCTGCCGTTTTCTATTTCCAATCAAGGAGTCCTCAAGAACACTGCTCCTTTGAACTACACAGCCACCAAGAGTTACATCCTTACCGTAGTTGCAATCGATTGTGGAATGAGGGAATCTAAGTCTGCTCTTGTTACTGTTCATGTCAATGAGGCTTGTGTCCCTGGATTCCAGAAAATTAATGATCGAATCGAATTCAACCCAGGATCGGGAGAGAAGTCTCTTCTTCCCCAAGTTGAAGTTCACATCTGTGAGAAGGAGAACAAATGCGAGATTGAATCCATCGAAGCAACTGTTGAGTTAAAGACTTCCCATGTCAGTGGCTGTGCTCGAGACACTCTCTTCGACCCTGAAACTGTCAAGGAATGTGGTTTAAATCCCAACACAGCTTCTCTTTTGCCAAAGAACGAGAAGGAGACTGCTTTCGATGGAGCTACAAATGCCATTGTAGTTGATAACAAGGGACTCATTCCGGACCATTTCTCATTATCCTTCTCGATGAAACATCCTAAAGGAAGTGCTGAGGAGCAGAAAAATAAGCAGCACATTATCTGTGAATCAGATGAGAGCACCATGAATCGACATCACTTCTCTGTCTATATCAGACACTGCAAATTGGAATTGGTCCTCAGACGAGAGGCTGGAGCTACTGCTGAATTCAAGGCTGCTGAATGGCGATGGGCTACTCCTAAGGTAAGAGATATTTTACTATAGAATCGCACTCTTTCGGAGTTTGATCAGCTGTGAATCACGAAGATCTTAAAAATCGAGCGATTTTCCAGGTCTGTGACAATGAATGGCATTCGTATTCGATCCTCTTCAATGGAGTTGATGACGTTAAACTAGCCATTGATGGACGTACCTTCAATGCTGATGAAAGAAATCCTGAAATCTTGGATGACTGGCCGCTTCATAAGACCCTCGACATTGTAAAATTGAAAAGCTCATTTGAAATAAATAACACTTTTAGAAAACTAAGCTCGTTCTTGGAGCTTGCTGGCATGGAAGGAATCAACAATTCGCCCAGTATTTGAACGGCTATCTCTCGGCTGTCAATCTTCTGACTGGAGTTGCTGAGTCAGCTGAATCTGTCAAATGTGCCCATCAATGCAAGGAGAAGATTGTGGTCGATGAGAAGAAAGTCAAGAAAGGAGAAACCCTTGTCTCGAGCGTTGATCGCCAAACTGTCACCATCAAGGCTTCTTCGATCGAGAGAATCCAAGAACTCTTGAAGGGAGTCTCCTATTTGAATAGCAACGAGAAAACTACTCTTGGACACAGAAGCTTTGTAGTCAATGCCAAGGCTAACTGCAAGGATGGAAAGAAGGTGAGATAAAGGCTCTTTTTAAGTACAGCTATTTTCAGCTGGAAATCCCCACCACGAAAGGATACGTCTTTGTACAAAAGGAAGCCATTCCCAGTCTAGCCATCTCCGGATCAGCTCTCATCAGTGCCAATCAGCATCAAGTCAAACTTGGAACTCCTATGATCCCTGACTTGAAGATCACAGTCAGCCGAACCAATGGAGGTATCTCCTATCTTTATTACAAAACAAGACTGATTTTAGATGGAGAAGTTGAGGACATTACCGCAACTTCAAAGTTGGATTACTGTAAGGTTCATTTGAAGCCTTCCCGTGACATGGATTTGGAATATTTCTCTAGTCCGGCTTCTTTGATCGCTTCAATGGAAATCGACTTCGAACATGACAAAGAGGTGCGTCTACCTTGGCATTACTTTCCCACCTGGGGTTCTAATAAATATTTTTGTTGGCTGAGATATCCAATTTCCTGGCTCCCAATTTAGAAAATGTTTGCACGAGGCTTTTTGTGAGAAAAAGTTGTCGAAAAATCAGGCATCAATCCACCCACTGCTGGTCTCTCATCTCCTATCCCAGGGGAAGTATTTGAATTCCGACTCGAAAACGAATGGAACAGTGTTTGTATATTCCCGCAAAAAAAGAGGAAGTGAATAACCAATCAACTTTTAGGGAATTCTGCTTCGCGGAGCTGAAGCTGTCAGTGGATACCACAAGATTCTGAGCAAAGTTCATTATTTCAACACCCGACCTGACACTTACTCCAAGAGAATTTATTCTGTACAATGCGCCATGGCTAAGGGAAAAGTAATCAGCAACGAGTTCGTCGTCACGGTGAGTACAGCTAATTCAAAAGTAATAGAGCATCAAGCGCATTATCGTATGAATAGTACATGTCTCGGCTCAAAGAACCATTGTTTTTTCGCTTTCATATTTTTGAGGCTTTCTTTAAAATTGATCACATATTTATTGCATTTTAAAAACATTCGAAGAATTATTCTATTCCTCTCAAATAATCAAAAAAAGGATACTAGGATCGCAAATGGATCATTTTTAAAGTTCAAAAAGAGGTCAAAAGAAGGCAATTTATCATCTTCTTCATTTATCCCTCCCTTTCAACCGTTAAGCCCTGGGCTTTGGACGGAAATAACTTTTCCTTGAACGATGATTCCCGCTGACTTGCGTGTCAAGAGCTCATTAACCCTGACCCGTTGCATCTAAAAAGTCTTCGTCTTCTCATGTTTTTCATATCTTTCCCCATTCATTTACGTCAGAGGATGAAATTGTGTCGTTTAATTGTGAAGCCAAGCTATGACCCAGAGAGGTTTCAATTAATTTTCCACCAAAAGTCGGAGTTGATTACTTCCCTCTCATTCTGTTGTCGTCGCTGGCTCAAGTACATATATTGGCGCGCCGAGTGTTGCGCATAATTGCCCAGTCGAGGGAGAGAGACGGGGGAGTGTGGGGGGATCGATGTCCCCCAGGGCTCCCAGGGAAGGAGGTGAACTCAGCAACCTCAGTCTTGGGGGAAGGGAGGAGGAGCCCGTTAATTGCGAGCGAGCAATTACCCGCAGGGCAATCTTAATCTCTCTTTCATTTAGCCTCAAGCAAGCTTTTTCACGCCCCCATCCGTCTTTTTTATTGTCAAGGTTTCTTCCTTCTTCTAGGGAAAGAGAGAAAGAGCCGTTGCCAAGCACAATCAGCCTCCTTGTCTCTTTTTCATTAGCTCTCTTTCTGGTCATGCGAACGCCCATTGGGTCCCGACCAATGCTATTCTTCCCAAAATAGGCAAAATTGAACCTTTTTGTTGCCCAAATGAAGATCGCAGCTGGAACTAACTACCATATTCCTTGATTATATGAGAGCCTTATCCGATGCTTTAAACTGCAGTTCTTGGAAGGTGGTGGCATTTTTATTTGCAGCTGCTTTAACTTTCTGCTATTTCCATCTCACAGCGTGTCACCATGTACCTTTGTTCTCCAAGACATCTGGCCATAAAATTGGTTCAATCTCCTATTAATTGACCCCATTTTGGCGGGGCAAATACACAGAATAGGCTTTTAAAGCCTTCTTCTTCCGTTTCTGAGAAGAAAAGATCTTCTCTCTCTCTTCTAATCTTAATTTGTTTTCTACGCATTTGATACATCACAGCGGAAAACATGGCAAATTCTTTCCAGACACCTGAGTCTCAGGAGCTAATGCATTCAGCCTAGGGGTCTATGATAAATGTGCTGCTGAATAGCTAAAGAGACTCTACTTCCCAATAATTTTACCCTCGTCATGGCATCATTACCATCTCTCAGCCAATTTTCTTGTCTCTCTTCCCATTTGCTCGGCGTATTTGTCGCATAAATCTGCTACGGACAGGAGACATAATGGCTGGTTCTCTCTAAGGTTCCCCCGCTCCCATTACGTGCTGCTTCGAGAATGCGACAACACACATTCTCCGGGGCTCTGCTGCCAATTTGCGGTCGAGGATATGCGATACGAGAGACTCAAACGACCCCTCAACAGCGTTTTTTTCTCCCGAGGAACATGGGCCGGACGGCTTGGCGGCCATATGTCTTTTATCTTTTTTTTGGGTCGGGCCTGGCTCTATTTCTCTCTCACATAGGCATTGCTCTCAAAGTTCATTCTGATTTCATTAACCACGAGACAGCAGAAAAATCAAACGGCCTCCTCAAATTGCTCATTGAAGAGACCTCTCTAGATTGAATTTCCTTTGAGAAACTTTTTTTGACAATTCCTTTTTCTAGATGACCATTACTCCTGCTCCTGAGGAGCTTCCCTCACCCTCGATCTCAGCCGAAGACACTCTAGACATGATGGAGAGGCACTTCGAGCCAGCTTTTGATCAACTCGGCAACTCGCGGCTCCAGAACATACTAGAGATGGATCTACCCCGTCCCAAGGCACTTATGAGT
Source organism: Oscheius sp. JU1382 (assembly GCA_932521405.1). Classification (NCBI taxonomy): domain Eukaryota; kingdom Metazoa; phylum Nematoda; class Chromadorea; order Rhabditida; family Rhabditidae; genus Oscheius; species Oscheius sp. JU1382. The sequence continues at coordinate 9,172,441 of OW051476.1, read as the reverse complement.
CATCATGGATACGATGTCGGCCAAGGGGCTATTGCTGGTTTGTTATTTTTCCTTTGAGAATCAATCAATTTCTAGGAGGAGCTGTAGCTGTGGTTGTTGTGATTTGTGTTGGATTCTTGCTCGTTCTATTGGTCGTTGGAGTTCTTAAAATGAGAGATGTACCGAGCCCAAGGAAACGAAAGAACAGACGCCAAGATGATGGCCTCCATTGGGATGATTCGGGAATGAATATCACCGTCAATCCATTGGATGATGTTGAGAAGAGTGGAGAAGTCGAATACTCAGATGAAGAAGAAGATGAGAGCTCGGACAATGACTCTGAATGTTCATTCCGGGATGAGGACGTCTCTGACGACGAGGAAGCTACTGAGGTTACTTTTTGCTCTGAAAAAATATCGTAATATAGGAAATCAGTTCGATAATTTGATTTTTTAACGGCGACAGAACTAATTTATTTTTCTTTCAAACTTGTTGAATGTTTTGCAAAGTAATAAATCACGAGCTACGTAAGAAATTTAAAGAGAATAGTTACAGTAAACTCGTCTTGATTTGTTCAATAATCGCTTGTTTTCCAGGTTTTGCCACATCTGGACAACCCACGCACCGGCCTGGAATGGGACGATGAGGCTACTTTAACAGCAAACACACGCTCCTACCGGGTCTGAGCTCCATCCCTGTGACATTTTGTATTTAACTCCCCTCACTCTTCCAACATTCCTCTCTCCTTTTTTTAGTCCCCCATTCCACCAATTGATTGTGCATAAAATGGTTGTGTTCTCCCAAGTAAAAGAGAAAAAAAAAGGTATATCTATTTGTTATGTGTCCCCCATGACCATTAAGAAGTTTTCCTTCTGTCCTCTCCCTAGATCATGTCCTTTACGAATAATTTTTCTCAATAAAGTTAACCACCCCGTTATGTTTAAAGAGAACTAAAGGATTCTTAAAGTTAAAATCCTTAAATTTACTTCTCCTCGAGAGACCAAAACACATTTGAGGAGAGGATAGATTTTGGTCATTAGACGGAAATCCACTTGTGGATCATTGAAAACTTCTTCTAGCCTCCTACGCCTTGATTAACAGACTCTGTAAAACCTAGGAAAATCTCAAAGTCCAGCTGAAAATATTCCGATTTCTGTGGAAAAAAAGGGTAAAATAATGGGGAAAGCAACCCAGGAGATGAATGTGGGTGGATTTGTCAAGTTGATCTGGTTCATTTGGATCTATTCTCTCTGGGAATTTTTTAAATTTAATTCTCATTAGGAAATTTGCAGGATTATGAAGTGAAGTTGATGGCGATTGAAATATGTTCAGGGAACTAAACAGTTAGTGGGCGAATACGTTTAGCTATGATTAGATTGAGCGCAAAAATAGTAACGTCCACTTTTTACGAAAGGCAATTATCAGGGAAATTGAATAGGGTCGCAATGTGTTGGAGTGAACAACTATTTTCTCTTGATTCCTGATCTTCATGATCAGACACAAAAAATGTCCTCATAAGTCAGAGAGGATAAAAAGATTTATCTAAACAGTTGAGGTGCTAGTCTTTGTAACGACAACTTCGACCGTCTTCACCGATTTCTTTGCAAACAATCCAACTAGGAAGTTTCTATAAGGAGTGGTAAAATAGATGACAGTGCAGAAGTGGACGGTTGAGAATAGGGCTGGGATTGTAGCCATAACTTGGAATACAATTGGAAGGATAGCAATCGCTAAAAACAGATGTGTAAAATCAAATTGCAAGGCACTTACATTGCTCAAAGCTAAAAAATACCGTCAATAAATCAAAGACTTTATTCCCTTTGGATATTATAGCCAATGGGATTCCAAAGAAAAGACAAGGCAAAATTATCTGCAAAGCATTTAATTTGAATCTCTCAAGATTATTACCTGGATTTTTAAGGAACGCACAAGCATTCTGTGCATGTTGACTGTATGCTCACTCAGTTGAATCGAGATGTTGCTAAGTCTCCATTTGATTCTAATGAACGCCTTTAAAACGTAGAATCCAATAATGACGGTCATCAACACGACATACAGCAAAAACAAGTAAAAATTTGTTGTTTTCTCAAACAAAATGGTGAAAATAGCGCAGTTTGGATTATATACCACATTCTAAATTGCATAACCTTGTTGACCATTTTTAATAAGCTTACATCTCTTTTAAATACAGCGAGTATGTTTTCATAATCAGAGGACATTGCCCAAAACATAGGAAAAAATCCAGCTATTAAACCAACAGAAATAGCAAAATGAACAAAATGATAGAGTAAATGCAATGGATGAGTGGAAAATGGAATCAATGCGTATTCTCTCCAAACGACACTAAAGGCTAAAGCCAATAGGGCAACCATTATGCTCACAAAGTATAATAACTGAATTATGTTTTAATCTACTTGATATCCTTACAGCCAAGTAATTTCCAGAAGAAGGGAAGCTGATTCCAAGGAGCCCATTAAATTGCATGCCTAAGGTTCCTAACAATGCCGACATACAAAGGAGGCTGTAGATTATATCAAATTGACTGACGGCAATAGATAGAGCCAATATCATGTACTTATATCGATTCATTCCCTTTGGACTTCTTGTTAGGATAATATAAGCAAGAAGGAAGAAAAGAAGAGTTGAAGGAATAATTAAGAAGTAGATAACAAAGACAGGCATTTATTTCCCGAATGTGGAGGTCAGTTAAATGAAGGAATAAGACTATTACCTGGAAATTGAATTAGCTCCCGATAATGGCGACTATTGAACATTTTAATCTCATAGTATTCTAACGGATGTAAGTCACCTTTTAATTATTAGCCGTAATCTCGGTAGTTGATGTATGTAGTATAACTACACTATGCAAAATGGAACAATTTGTGTAGTAATTGCAGTGTAGTAAATAATTTCGAGTTTTCGGTTGTTTAATTGAACGAATTTCAGGAAGGATGTTTTTGGTTCAAAAAAAGAGGAAATAAATCCTCAGCGGTTCCATTTTAATTAAAATCCGCTGAGCAAAAAGCATCTCCTGGTTACACATAACAACTCGATGTCAGCAATCATAATGCTTTTGGTCTTCTTTGTTCTTCCGGCTTTCAATTGTCAAATTATTTTCGTTCCAGTCGACATCCTCCCTGTTTCTAGACAATTCTTAACCCTAAAATGCGGATGTTCTTTCCAAGATTGTGCTAACGATAAGATGTGCAATGCAGTTGATAATACAACCAATATTTGTTATTATGGAGATTGTGCAGCTACCAATTGCACGACTCAAGATAGAAAAGGATGGTTGAAACTGAGAAAATCTACTGCTTCCCCAGCTACATTTAATACTACAAATTGGAATCTAATCCAATCATATTTCATAAGTAAGATTTTGCTTTTATTTTAAATCTAACTTTAGTTTATCCCGATAATGAATGAATTTTCTTCCATTTAACCAAAAGCTATTACTATTATGGAACGAGCACTGGTAATAAAGGAATTACGTGGATTGATGCTGAGAGCATCTGAGTTTCGCTGGGAGCTCACCTGTCTTCCATTCACAGTAACGAGGAGAATTATTTTATTTTTAGTGAGTTCTCAATTCATGGCTATTGTTTTTTTTAAAAATTCTGACAGCAGGAAAGCTTATTTAATCAAGAAAGGGGTTCTAAAAAGTCCATTACCCCTTGAGGGATGTTCCTATTATATAATACGGTATATTTCGTAGGAAAATCTAGGAAAAAGAATGCTATATGATGTTTTAAAAACGTCAATAGAATCTTTTCGTTAAACTATTTTAGAAATGGTTTAATGTGCCTGGGGCTTATTGATTTTGGGATTTAACATTAATTGGCTTACAAAAATATAATTCTACATATTGTTGGACTGATAGGATACCGGTAAGAATCTTTGTATTCTGCCAACTTTTTTAGCTGACTTACACTAATTGGCTGGCTGATTATCCATCTAATAATACTGGCTCAGTTGGTTCTGTAAGTTGAAAACTTAAATTAATTTCGACGGTTCTACAATAGATGTTGACAACAAACAAGAGTCCACAAGAAAATCAGCAAAAATGGATTGACTATACTCCTGGCTTTACTTATGGACAAGATGTCACCTCTGTAAGAAGCCTCTGCCATAACTTATTGTTGATTTTTTCCATTCGTCAGAATCAAATAACCATTCTTATTTTTAATTAAAAGTTTAGTCAAAAAATTTGGTCTCCTAGTTACCAGAGACTACCGAGGATCAGAGTGTATAATGTTATACCTTCTAAGTAAGTGCTGGTCATGTATTAGGTTGTTCGGAAAGTTCTTGCGGTTTTTGGTATTTATATTTTAAATTATGCGTTTTTTAGTCAAAATTAGTTATAATCCTTTGCCTTTATATATCATTTTAAAGCTCTTTTTTCCCTCTATCTTGTCGTGGTAGTCGTTTTGTTTTACGGTAATTTGGTAAATTTTTTCAAGACTTTAAATATAGAATGGACAAGAGGCAAATTCGCACGATTCTGTTGTTCCAATTCAAACTAGGTCGAAAAGCTGCCGAGACAGCTCGTGATATCAACGAAGCATTTGGCCAAGGAACCACTAATGAACGTACGGCACAATGGTGGTTCAAGAAGTTCCGCACCGGAGACGAGAGCCTTGAAGATTAAGAGCGCAATGGTCGGCCGCATGCTGTTGGCGACGACGAATTAAAGGTCCTGGTGAAAGCAAGCCCGCGCACAACTGTTCGAGAGCTTGCAGAGGATTTTGACCTAGGCATTGCGACCATTTCCGACCATTTGAAACGAATCGGAAAGTCAAAAAAGCTCGATAAATGGGTGCCGCATGAATTGAACGAAACTCAAAAAAACCGTCGTTTTGAAGTGGCATCTGCCCTTCTTTTGCGAAACAAAAACGACCCGTTTCTCGACCGGCTTGTAACCTGTGATGAAAAGTGAATCCTCTACGACAATAAGTGATGTTCGGCGCAATGGTTGGACATTGATGAGCCTCCAAAACACTTCCCGAAGCCGAAACTCCACCAGAAGAAGGTTATGGTCACTGTTTGGTGGTCTGCAGCCGGTCTTATCCACCACAGCTTCTTAAATCCGGGCGAAACTATTACAGCGGAGAAGTACTGCCAGCAAATCGACAAAATGTACCAGAAGCTCCGACTTATGTGCCCTAGATTAGTCAATTTGAAGGGACCAATTCTGCTTCACGATAATGCCAGACCACATGTTGCACAACCAACCCTGCAGAAGCTGAACGCATTGGGCTACGAAACTCTGCCTCATCCTCCATACTCACCGGACCTCTCGCCCACCGATTACCACTTTTTCAAACACCTCGACAACTTCCTTCACGAGAAATGCTTCAAAAACCAAGACGACGCTAAAAACGCCTTCAATGCTTTCATCGCCTCCAGAAATCCGGATTTCTACGCTAGCGGGATAAATAAGCTTGTCACTCGTTGCTAAAAGTGTTGTGATTCTACTGGTTTTTATTTTGATTAATAAAGTTTTGCTAAAGCCGAGATATGCTTATCTTAAGTTGAAGGTTAAATACTGCCAGAACTTTCCGAACAACCTAATAATTACTAAGTGAAACAGATTTAATTTCCTGTTTCAATAGTACGCAACGGCCAAATGCAATTTCCCAGCTGTATTCTCTATATCATTTATCATCAGACACGAGTCGATGGACATTTTTTTCTTTTTGAGATTTTTTCTTGCGCTTCTGTCAATTGGAGGAATCGTCCTAAATTCACTACTAATATTTGCAATCGCCAAGAAATCCCCATCTCATATGAGAACATATCCAATGCTTCTATTATATTTTTCAATTACTGATATTATTGGATCTATTTTATGTCTTTTACTCTTGCCAAGGATATACAACTATTTTGGCGACTTGCATTACATTTTAATGACTTTTAATGGCCCTGGAAGCTTGCTAGGAGGGACTATGTGCATGTGGGGGTATGTTATCTCTTTCTTTGATTATATTTTTAACAACATTTCCAGATTCCATATACTGAACTGCCTAAACGGCCATTTGGCTTGGGTTCTCCTGGCTAATTTTGTTTATCGTTGGTATATTTTATTTTTCACTGTTCCTACAAGACTCCAGCTTCTATTAGCCATTTTTATCATTTCTATACCGACATTTGTTAGTCTGAGTCTATCTTTTCGGCAAGGAATTCTAGCTCTACCGTATCAGAACCAAGTTCCCACAATGTTAAATGAAATTATGCCAGACTATAGCGCCGGTAAAAAAAAAACAAAATTAAGTACAATATTTTATAGGAATAGTTGCATTTGGGCTGCCTCAAAATCCAGACCAATTGACAAAATTCTGCTGGTTTATAGTCTCCTGGCCTTATTATCCAAATACTGGATTGTGTATAGTTATTCGTTTTTTTATTACTTACAAACTTCATTCATTGAGGACAATTTCTGAACAATCTAAAAAGGCGCATAAGCAATTTATTCTTGTAAGACTTTAGGGCACAGAAATTTCTCAAACAGAATTCATTCCAGGCGTTGACTCTTAATATTCTGGTAATGCCGATTGGAGCTCTCCCAATGTTTGGTGGCGTAGCGTGGAGAAATTTGCAATTTGCGACAACTGATAATACTTATTTCTTAGCTCTATTCCTAGCCATAGCTGGGGTGGCTCTTCTCAATCCTTGTTGTCAATTCTACTCAATCAAGCCTTATCGAAGATTCATCAAAGAGCTCTGGTTGTGTAGCAAAAAGCCTCAACAAATTCCTCAAAATCCTACGGTAATATTCAAAATTAATGGAAAGGACATAAATTACAAGTGATATTTGCGCAGACAGGTGTTCTTAAGATTTAATAACTTGATAAAAGAGTTTATTATCAACGTGTTCAGATCAGTATTAAGTTAACAGAAAGTAAGATCATTTTGCTATTTAGTTGTAAGTCCAATAAATTGCTCATAATTTCAACGTTTTACCCGTAAAACATACCCTTCTTTTTGTAGGAAGAATACATGTGTTTTGTACTTTTGTAAGCGATTATGAACAGTCGGGGAAAGTCTTTTGTTGATTTGGTAGCACCAACAGCCAAAACGCGTCTATCTGGTAACGAAAGAGTATATAAAAAGTGTGATTCTATTGGGTTCTTCTTCCTTTTCGCTTTTTGAAACATCTGAAAGGCTGAGTTACTGTAATGCTCTCTCTTCGTACGAATTATAGAAATCACCTTTTCTATAGGGATGTGGGCTAATTTCGAAGTAGAATGGTTCTCTTCCGACCATTGGAGAGTACTGTTAAGCCCGGAAAAAAGATCTTCGTGTTTAAAATTCATCAATTGCGCAAAGATTTTACAAGGCTGGATGCTTCCTTTGATAAAGTCCTGAAAACCACGTCATAATAGTCTACAATCGGCTGGAATTCTGCTTAAAGATTATGACCAGAGTTCAATTTGTAATCAAAACCGTCTCAAAACTGTGCGTTTTCTACTCTCTTTGTCCCACTCTTTTGTGGCTTCCTTCCTTCTCCCAGACTTCAAGTCCCCAGCTGATAAAAGCGTGTCCAAACAGAAAACTAAAAGATAAATAGGATGTACCTTGATAATTCCGTTGAGCAGGGATATTTCCGTGGAAGTGTTGAAAAATATAATCTTTTCTCGGCTAAAAATTCTTCTATCCACTTCCATACAGCCATCCAAAAAGAGAACTTTAGACGTTCGAAAAGCAGGCTGAGCAGTTAGATTCTCATCATAAGGAATCTTTTCTCCTTCGATCATTTCGCTTGTTCGATATTTCTTCAACCCAGTTAATACTCGAATATGAATTATTCGCGGTATTCGCTTGAAAAGAGCAGCTTCAATCCGTTCTTGACTAACCATATCAAAGCGAAGATCATAGACTTTGAAATTTTGCAGGATGGTCTGTATCATTTCCACTTGGTTCTCTTCTAAACCTCTCTGAAAAAATTTATCTTTTTTCTTTAAATTTGGCTGAATAATTAGTATTTTCTGGGTTGAGCCTGCATCCTCTTTATCTCATCTCTTCTTTTCAAGTAAACAAAAATTTGACAAGAAAGATTGTCGTTCTCTTGCGAATTTCGTTGAAATACTTCCCGTTCCATTTGAACCTTGAGCTATATAGATACCGTAAACCTTATCTTAAGAATAGTCACAACACTACACAAAAACTTTGGCTCGAATGCTCTTTTTGCTGAAAAAAAGACTCACAATGGTAAATGATCCATTCATTCTGTATCCAAAAAGGGTTTGTGAATTGGTCAGTTGGCGGATACATTTCCGCTCGGGTAGTTTAATAATAAACTAGAAAATTATGCATTTTGTAAATTAAAAAAAATTACATCGCCAAATTCGAAGTTAATTTCCTTGAAGCCAACAGGGATTTGGATTTTTCTCTTGTTCTCCTCGACAAATTCGCACATCCAACGGCAAGTTCTTCTTGTTCTATTGATAGCCTCCCATTTCATCTGTATCCAATTCATTGGGACAAAAGGATTTAATAACCTTGGAAAATATGAGAATGAGAAGATTACTGGTGAGAGAGTCCAGGAAAGTCGGGGAAGACATTTCCGCACAAAGAGCTCGTCTTATCAGAGGAGGTTGATACAATGCAAGTCAGCAGGTTCGGGTGTTTTCCGCCAACTCCTTTCCTGACTCAAGGGGCGATGTGTTCTGGTGGAAAAGTACAATTTCACACTGGAAGTCAAGACCAAGAAGTCTAGATTAAAGGAGAAATGAAAGGGTAAATGAGGTTCCTAATCGACCTGATCTGATAAGATGTCTGGTTTGCAACTTTAAATGTGACTTTCAAAATAGTCACTGATAATAACTGGATGGGCGGGCAAATTATAAATCATTTATCAACTGTTAAAAAAAGCGAACAGACACACATGTAGAAGCCGAGTCCTCGCAAACAAGTTTTGGATTAACTGTTCAAATCTAGAGCAAAAACAATCTGCGTCATATTTTATTCCAAAACAAAGCCGAACTTCTCAAAGTCAAATCGCATCATCTCATGATTTTGATAAACTTTCATATGGAATGTTTGTCCCATAAAATCTGCCAAAGCCAGAAAGCCTCCATCAGCCAAGGGTAGGGAATAGAGATTACAATAATATTTGTGTTGATTCTCTTCCTAAATTAAGTTTAAAAGCAAATCAGACCTTACATTGATACTATCTATTGAAAAATCAGCTAGCTTAGAATTTTGAAAGAGTGATTGACATTTATAGAGAGACCATTCCAATATTAACGAAATTTCTTGGAAAATATCACAATGGCCTTCTCCTCGAAAAAGGTTTACTACTATTTTGGAAGGCAATGTTCCATTTTTATTGGACAAAACCTGGGAGACATTGATTTTATCGAGAAATATAGAAATTACCCTCAGAAATCGGTTGAATTCTTGCTTTGTCATAGACATTTCAATTTGCTCTTGTCTATTGTTCAAAAAATTATAGTCGATTCTATCAAAATTATGAAGCTTAATCTGTTTTGCTGCGCGAAACGCCGATATTTTTGTGAGGCTCTCATCGTAAATAAGAAGCTCCAATTTGTTCAAAAAATGTCCAACATCTCTGTTGTTTATTTCAATTGAGAAGGGTCTTGTCTTCTTTAAGATTGCTTCAATTACATGCTGCTGGACCTTTTCAAAATAGAATCCAGCGCATTTTATGCTTCTAAAGATGGAAATTATTCGAGGAACTTGTTCAAGAGTAGTTCGTTCCTGCAAGATCGCAATCGTAGCGAAAAAAAAGACTACTGTACCAATCTAAAAAGCCCATTTATTCTCACTCCAACCAGCTCCTTATCTCCCAAGTCTAAGAGCGACTTCTTCCAGCATTTTTTATCGTTTATCATTGTATAAAACTTCTTTTCTCCACTCTCTTTGAATTTTTCAATGTGTTTATAAGAAAAATCGTCGTTTAGAAGACCAAGATCTGTCCATTCTACAGGAATTTTTAGGTGTTTTCTGTTGATTTCAACGAATTCATAGAGCCATTTTGATGTGGAAACGAGGTTTGGAAGGACTTTTGGATTCATCTGAACAATTTATTTGATTTTTTAGGACTACCTTTTCAATGATAAGAAAAATGAGTTCATCTTGGATCGCTTCAAACATAAATAATTGAACAGGATAGTCACAAATTTTCAAAGCGTTAGGAGTCTGGTCAGAGAGAAGATCAGAAGATGATGGTAGAAGTTTATTTCCCTTTTTCTTGGCTAATTTTTTCGCGAAAGGAAAGCAACAGACAGGCGGCATGCAACGACCTGGCAGAAGCAATGAACGAAATCTTTATCACCCTTATAAGCAAATGATAAGGAGATTTTACGTTCAAAATGGCCAAGCCGCTTCAAAAATCTTGAGATTATAGCAAGCCATAGAATGTTTTATTATACATGGGTGATAAACTCTGTGAAATAGAGGGAATAAGAAAAATCTTTATTTTGACCCTATTTCGACTTTGTTTTGCTTACCGGCGGCGACTTGCTCTTCGTCTTTGACTTCGATTTACTGATAGCTTCTGTTTTTAAATCTTTCGAATTTTTGCTCTGCTTCTTGCCGTTGGTTTTCTTTTGTTTTTCTGGTTTTTCCTTAAGCTTTTTTTATAGAAAGAACGATCCCAACAATTGATAACATTACACCTATAGCACTGAGAATAATTAGCGACCAAAAGAGTCTAAATTGTTATGTAATATTTGAGTTAAAACAACTCACGTAGAACTATTTTTTTCTTCGATTGTTTCTGTTTCAACTGACAAACTGATTGAATCGCCCTTATTTCCATGAGGACCACTAGTTACATTTCTAGCTGTGATCACTGGTGATAAGGTAGAACTTATAGACTCACTGATCGTCAATTCAAGTGTTGTATTATAAGAACCATTTGTTGAAGTCTCTATAGTTGTGGCCACAGTCGAAAACATTTCCGTAGAACTTGGATCCGATCAAAGTCTGAAGTTGGCTGTTGAACTACCAGCCTGTGTAGTCTGAATTGTAGTACTTGGAGAAATTGTTTGAACAGTCGTGCTCTGCTGAGTTGACGAAGTGGGAGTTTCACTTGTAGAAGGAGAAGTCATTTCATAGTTGCTTTCTCGGTAGTCGACAAATTCGTTGTAAGAGTCTCACTTGAAGAAATCTCATTTAAAAATGATGAACTTGACGCAACTATAGAAATTGTCGCCTTTGTTGGCTACACTAGGCGAAGCTGGTGAATTTGTTGTGGTTTCTTGCGTGATCGCTAGAGTGGATGGCTCATTAGATGCTGTTTCATTTGTCATAAGCGTACTTGGCATCGTTGTGATAATACTTTCACTAGTAGCAGGAGCATTACTCATTGTAGTCTTGGGAGTGATCTTCTCTGTTGGCTGTACAATTCCAGCGTAACTAGAATCAATGGTTGTGGGCATACTGCCCATTATAGTACTCATAGTAGCGGTCTCACTCACAATCACAGAATTAGAAAAGGAAGCTCCAAGCGTGTTCTGAGTGGAAGAACTTTCATCAACAATTGCCGTTTCTGTAGGTACCAAATCTGTTTGACCAGTGGAGGAAGTGTTCGAAGAAATAAAAGGTCACATAGATGGAGAATTATCCGTCAAAAGCATCAGTGTTAGAGAAATAACGGAACTATTTATCTTTAGGGACCCCAGTAGCCATGATTCAATTTTTGTGCTGTCAGGAGGGTCGCAGGTTCAACACCCCTCCCTGACTTACATTTTTGCTTTATTAATTCAAGTCTTTTTCTCACATTTTTTGACGTTTTGACTCAATTGTATTGCATTATAAGCACATATGCATTGACATCTCCTCATTATCCAATTCATTATCTCATTTTTGAGCAATCCTATGGATAAAAAGTGCAAAATCCAATTTCTCGACTCAGACCAACTCGATAAGCCAGAGAATTCCAATGTTACAGAGCAGCTAGAACAGTAAAAGGCCAATTCAGTGTACTTTGTGCGGCTGAATTGAGTCAAAACGTCAAAAAATATTTAAAAAAAGACTTGAATTAATAAAGCAAAAATGTAAGTCAGCGAAGGGAATTGAACCCGCGACCCTCCTGACAACACAAAAATTGAACCATGGCTACTGGGGCCCTTAAAGGTAAATAGTTCCGAAATAACTGCTATCTTTATTGTTGTGAAATGATGTAGAAGACTCAGCTGGTGCTAATCCGTTGAAATTCTCCTCGTTTAAATCAAAGTAGTCTTGACTGTATCTCTTGAACAATTTCCTCTCCAGTGAATCAATCTCTACGAGAAGATAGATGCCACCGGATGCTTTGAATAAAAAAATAGAAGGAAGAGCAAAAATACTGTAATTTTGAACAAAATAGAGCAAAACTGACTAATTCTCCTATCAGTTTTTGTCATGGAAAAGAGCTCAAATGATTTGATTGAATTCAAAAGATTCAGCAGTTTTTGACAGCAATTTTTAGAATTGAAGCAACCCAATTTGAAGCACAACCTAGTTAAAAACGACTTATTACTAATATATTAGTTTTAAATAATGATAATGTAAGTATAGATCTAGAAAATTAATTAAATTCTAATTATTTGAAAATTTTGCAAAATTATTTTCTCTTCTGGCTTCTTTTGAAAGACACTCGTCTGAAGGGTTTCTTCTCTACTTCAACTTCTTCCTTCTCCAAATCGTCCAACAAATTCATGAGATCTCTAAAATCGTTGGATCTTCTGGGAGCATTGAAGATTGTTTTCTAAATAGATTGATTAAGATTCTGTGAAAAAGGAGCTGACCCTTTGCGTTAGAGTTTCTTCCTTGGCTTCTTGGACTCGTTTGACCAATTCATTGTCGATTTGGAAAAGCGCTTCCAAGTGGTCCATCAGGAATTGGACGATGAGAAGCCCTTGATGAGATGAGATCTTGCCACACGGAACGATGGAGGAACAGAACTTCTCTAGAACAAGACTGCGAAAAATACCAGAGTCCTCGTCCTTTCCGATTTTGGTCATCAAGTTCAAGAGAGTGAACAATTCGTGGCGACGTTTTGGTTTCAATGTGAGAAGAAGGAGAGAAGCAACCTTTTGAAGTTCATCAGAATCTAAAAATATTAAGAATTGAAAAAAAAAGACTTACTTCTTTGGAATTTCTCAAAGATTTCGAGCAAAACGATAGACTCTTCTTCCAAAAGGATTGAAGGGAGTGACTGGATGTATTTGGTGAAATAAAAGAATCCTTCTAAAATCTCCCTGTTATATCTTGAAAAATTTGTTTTCTTCATATAATTCAGGAATTTCATTGCTGCCGCTGGATAAGGATCTTCCCTTGAGAGCTCTTCACAATTCTTCTGAATATTTTCTCCTCTAATATTCAAAAAATAGAAGACATCAATTGGCATCAATTGACTCAATCGAGCGAAGAAAGATGCACTATAGATGTTCCAAACATCAGCTTTATTCAACTCCTTTTCTTCAGCAATATGATCTATCTGAGATTCTTGGATAACCGGAGTCTTGTTCTTGAAGAAATAAAGAGCTTTTCCATCTTTAAATATTCTTTCTTGTCCTTTTTTTGCTCCAACTCTATGGAAAATCTTCTTTCCTTGCATCATAGTTAATAGCTGAAGAGCTTGTTCCCTTGTCAACTTCTGCTGTTGATTAAAAGGATTGAATTCCTTCAGAAGACAGGACACAGCTTCATCTCCAGTAAACGAGTTGTCGATTGTTGTTAGCAGACGAGTACGATGTTTGCCATGGGGACAGTTAGAGACAAATTTCTCTGTCAAGTTATTCCACTGAAACCAACTAAAACAAAGAAAAGAAACTCACTATTTTAGTGTTAGTGAATTTAGTCGAATTAGTCATGTCAGGTGAGTGGTGGAATGCAAGAGTGAGGAAAGCGAAGAAGACAAACTTTTAATTGTATCAATCCTCTGCTTCTTTTCGCTTTGACACTTAAAAATAAAGCGAAATTATCATCTGAGTAAAAATAGAATCAAATACAGTTCGACATTAGGAAATTGGAGCAGTGATTTCGCCTTTCTCGGCGATTATGATCTGGTCGATTGTGTGCTATGACGTGAAGCTTTTACGAATTCCCATCGTCTTCAGCGATCAGACTACAATGTCACCCCTTCTTTCGATACCAGCCGGATTGGTCATTCCGCGAACCGCTGTTAGCCAAACTCTCTCGCAAACGGTTCTTGACCCGAGACTGGCAGATGAATATAAAATGGCTTGCCTGCTGCTAGTGAATATCGTTTCCAAGATGTCCCGTCTTCTAGCTTCTCTTCTTCTTTTGACCGTTGTCTCTGCCGCTGTATTGAAGACCCCAACAGCTCCAGCCGATCCTGCTCCTTCTGATCTAGCTGAGCCTTCCAAAGAAGTGCAAGAAGAACGGTGTTTTATTCTCAAAACTCTCAATATAGACAACATTCTAGAGCTCCTCGTCTGAAGAGACAATACTACGGATACGGCGGATACAACAATAACTACTATTCTTCTTATGGATATGGCTACAACTACCCATCTTACAGCTACAATTCTTATCCATCTTACAACTCTTACTACTCATATCCATCCTACTCATACCCATCCTACAGCTACTACAGCCCTTATTCTTACTATGGTTAAGAAAGCATGAGACTCTTCTCTTAAAAGCTTTTGAAAAACATTTGCTCAAGGGTGGTGATTTTTGTGCAATAAATTTTTCGTTGGAATTTGCTCTTCTAAAACCAAATTGTCCCATTCGAATGCTTTAAACCTTTATGAGTGTACTACCTCCTGAATACTACTTTTTTAATTGAGAAAATGAACTAACGAGGTCGACCTGATTGAGGTAGGCAAGCCAAGGTGAAAGGCAAGAGACAAAGAAAATCAAAGAGGCCAAACATGTTGGTCGGTCGGGGAAGATCAAGCAATTCGAGCATAAATATGAGAGGAAAGTGCAATAAAACCTTGAGAAACATGTGGGGTTTATTGCTAATCCTTTCTGTCTGAAGTCATTGTTTTTTTTATAAGGAAACTCTTGTAAATATTTATTATGTCTTGAAAGTGGATTTCAATTGGAAGACTCATTGTGAGAATCGACGACCATTTTGGAGAAGATTGATTGGTTGTTTTGGAGAAGTGCTTGAGGAGAGTCGAACTCGACAATCTCTCCCTTGTCCAAAACCATAATTCTGTCGTAATCGAGGATTGTATTCAATCGATGGGCGATGGTGAATACGGTACATTCTTTGAATTGCTCGCGGATTGTCGTCTGAATTTGGTAAATTGAGATGGAGAGTTCTACCTGAATGAGAGCGTCTGTTGTCACGTCGACAGCTGCTGTAGCCTCGTCCAAGACGAGGATTCGTGTGCGGCGAAGGAGAGCTCTGGCCAGACAAACTAATTGCCGTTGTCCCACACTAAAAGCTGGAGTTTTGGAAAGAGAGCTCTTCAACCTGATGTTTTCTCCTCCCTCACTGATGTGATGTTGGAGGCCCTTCTCGAAAGAAGAAGCCATTTCCTTGAGATGAGCCAACTCCAATGCCTGCCAGATCTCCGAATCTTCTTTTTTGTCGAAAGGATCCAAGTTGAATCTCAAAGTCCCCGAAAAGAGCACAGGATCTTGTGGAATAATAGTCAGAGCCGATCGAAGATCATGGAGTCCGATCTTCGAAACATCCACTCCGTCGATTGTGATCTTCCCCTCGGCTGGCTCAATCAGTCTGAAGAGACCAAGAGTGAAAGAACTCTTTCCAGCTCCAGTTCTCCCAACTATTCCAATCTTCTCTCCCGGAGCCACATTCGTAGAGATCTGCCTCAGCACAAGATCCAATCCTGCCCTGTACCGCGTCGAGTACTTCTCCATATCAACTTTTCCCTCAATTGGCCATCCATCCTCCGGCTTGTTTGAAGGCATCTCCCATTTAGCTTCATTCGGCGTCGTCATATATTCCTCTATCCTTTCCACAGCAACAATATTTCCTTCTACCACACTTAGCTGTCTCACAGCGTTATTCAAAACATCCGTAATTGAAAGTGCATAAGAGATCGAAACTCCCACAATTCCCGGGCTCTCTGTCCATCCAAATTCCTTGGCAAGAACAACAAAAAGAGCAGCAAAAAAGATCTAAACCGCTTTTATAAAATCAATCCTCTTGCCACAAGATTTCCAATAAATTCTAGTCTTACAGCCAACCATCTAGTCGATACAACATCCAAATATTTACATCTGATGAAGCGATCCATAATCTTCCCAGCTGTTAGACTAAATTCTTCAACTTTATCAAAAGCTCGAATGCTTGTTGCTCCTTGTAAAGTCTCCCCAAAATGAGAGAAAATCGGTGAACGATTAGTGCTTTGAAGTCTTGACAATTGACGAGAAGTTGTTACAAAATATCTCTGGAAGATTCTTCCTAAAAAAAGAAAGAAACCAATTACCAGAACATAATAATAAAACGCAGCTAGTGGAATAATAACAATAATAAATGGAGGAGTGGCAATAACAATGGCGATCAGAGTAAAAATAAGCTGGAGAAGACTCGTCATCACCAAACGGAAATTCATTGGCAACGAGAAATCAACACTTTCTATGTCCTGAAGAGAATATTTTGAAGATAAAACCTTCCTACAACCTTGGTACATCTATTCAATATCCTTCCAAGAGGAGTTGTATCAAAAAATTCCATTGGACTCCTCAAAACACTATAAACCAAGGGAGTATGTAGGTTTTTGGAAGCTTTAAGGCCAGCGAAGACAATTACAATGTAACTTATTATTAAAGTCACTCCTGGAAATAGAAATTCAATGGCTGTTTTCTACATCTTTTTGACTACTTTTTGTTTTTCTAGACTTTCCCAAGAACTCTTCCATAAATTTTACTAATTACAGTACCTTCTGATAATCCGAATGCAGAGTAAGCCCAAATAAATGACCCATTATCCACTGTTTCATTTCCTTTGAATTGGTTAGACCTGAATACTGTATTCTTTCTAATAAAGGAGGGCTGAATAAATCGAAGAAAAATAAGTCTACCATGTAGAAAGCCAAAAATTTCTAGCAACTTGGAAGCTCATTGAGGCTATGAGAAAGGCAAAGAAGAGGAAACATCTCCAATAGGTAGCAGCTCGTATGTACATTTGATAAACAGTTAGTTTGACCTGAAAGGGTTTTTAATTGAGGGTTATCTCACACTCCCAGAGCCAATCTTTTCCTTTTGAATCAGTTTTTGTTGGCTATTTTCCTCAATTGTAGTTTTTACAGAATCAGAACGAAGTTTTTCTTCCAACCTGAACTAATCATATAGAATTGGTGAGAGACTTCTTCACTTTGTATCATCTTGTTTCTTTTCAATGTTTTCCCCATTTTCCGAAACTTCTTTTTGAGATTTAGCGTTGAATTCTTCTAAAAACTCAAAGAACTTTCCTTTAAATTCAACTAGTTCATTATATGTTCCATTTTCTATTATTTTTCCTTCTAAATGTTAAAACGAGAATTATAAATGAATCACTGTGATTTACCATCTAAAACAAAGATTTCATCTGATTGTTTGGCGTAATTTAGGCCATGGGTGACAAGAATTCTGGTTTTGTCTTTGAGAAGCCCGTTGGGCCCGATGACCTTCTCGAAGATATGTTTGCCGACGTGGGCGTCGACAGCACTGAGAGGGTCGTCGAGAAGATAGACATCGTAGTTCTGATAAACGGCCCTGGCCAAGGAGATTCGAGCCTTTTGTCCTCCGGAGAGATTGATTCCCTTCTCTCCGATCTCCGTTTGATCTCCATTTGGAAGAATCTTCAGATCGGAGACGAGGGCACACGCGTAGAGAACTTTGTTGTAGAGTTGTTTGTTGTAGGGACGGCCGAAGAGAATATTATCTCGAACTGTCATGTTCTGGATCCAGGCCTGCTGAGGAACGTAGGCCAATTTGCCATGGACTCCTATTCGCCCTCTCAACTTTCCCATTTCACCTGAAAATTTTGTTCTTCTTCGGGTTTTTGATGGCAAATAAATGGAAAAAGTTGTACCCGAAGGCTCTGGAGAACCGAAGCAGTTCACTGAGAGACCCTTATCGGCCCGTTTCCTCCGGAAATTCTGTACCCGGAAAAGGCCGATCCATTCATTAAGAGACCTGCATCGGTACTTGACCGGGACAGCTTATAATTGCACCAAGCCACTTATATACCCGTGAAGAACCAGACTACCGAGTTTCTACGGGTGCGAGTTGATTTTCCTTTGATACAAATATTTTCTCTGCCCAATAATACAAAACTAAAATTTACCTAGAAGAGCTTGTAGAAGAGAACTCTTTCCACTTCCAACCTTTCCCACAATAGCTAGAAGATCTCCCCTCCCAACAGCCATCGTAATATCCGAAAGAGTAATTCTCTCCTGACTATCCCAAGCCGCTGAAAATTCTTTCATCTCCGCTGAGAATGCCGAGTTCTCGTTTTTCGTGACAATAGTTGTCTTCAATTCCTCTGATTTGAAGAAATTCTGTATTCTTCTATTCGCAACATAAGTCAGAACAGCTTGATTGGTCAACATCGCCACTGTGTTCATGTTCACTCTTAATTGGTTGAATAGTGCTAGAGCAACAAATGCTACCTAAATATTTGCTTATTATTCAGTTTTTTCCTACTTGAGGGGTCAATCTATTCTCAGAACTGATCAAAACATATGTGGAGAATGTGAACAAAGCCACCTGAATATACATCTCAAGTTGAATTATCGATAACTCACCAAGAATGGACACATTGCGTTAAAGGCATCGATAATGTTTTTTACCAATCCACTTCTTCTAGTGAGATCTAACTCCTTTTTCCTAATGTTTTCGATATGTTCCTTCATTGGAATCTCCCATGCATACAATTTGATTACTTTCATTCCATTTAAGATTTCATTTATCATTTTAGTTCTTTCATCTTTCAGTCGCATTTGTTCCACCTGCCAGTTTTTGATAATCACTGAAGTTGCAAGGTTGGTAGGGACAAAAATAGCCATAATTATCACTCCAATAATTGCTGAGTAGCCTATTGTGAAATAGAGATAGATCAAAGCCATAGTGATCTAATAATTGTTGAAAAAAAGTATAATAAACCTGAATTGGAATGCTCCAAAATTGCTGACAAACGGCTGAAGTGACATAAAAGACATCCACATCAATTGCCATTAGATTTACGATCTCTCCGACTGTTTTCTTCCTTCTCGCTCTATTAGATAAAGTCATTGTCTAGAAAAAAAAAGTTATTATTTTAATACAACAATTTTACTTTTCGATATATTGCTGCAGTCAATGTTGTTTGAAATTTGACACCGAGTCTCATCATAACATAAATGTAATAATTCAGGACGATCGAACGAATCTATAAATTCTATTGAGATTTTTTTTAGTAAAGAGGAGTTACCTCAGAGAAAGTGAACATCAAAATAGCGTAGAAAAGTCCTTGCCATAAAGGGCTATCTGCTTTTGAGACGAAAATAATCATCTGACTTTTTGTCTTTCAATATTCTTTAAAAAATCATTACTGGAGGAGGAAGGGATTAGCAAATTGAAGAATATCTGAGCAAAGTTTCACAAAGCTAGCCGTGAGAAGTTGCCATTTAAACATAGAGAAAAGTGTTCTAAAAGTGATCCACTGATTCTTTTCTGTTAAATGCTTTTCCCAGAGCCTTATTAGATAGTTAGTTGTTGCTCCATCGTTCAATTCGAAGAGATCATCGAGCTATCATCAACAATTCTTACTTTTAGTTGAAAATATACCTCAAGGTCCTTTTTAGACCCAGCCAATGGTAGCGAATTGTACCACCAATGGATAATTCTATTTAAAAAGGAGCTATCCAATTCAGGGGAATGATTCTGTTTCACATTTTGATCGACAATCTCTGAACTTACTGCCTTATCAGTTGCCTTTCGCGAATCAGCAAAGCATAGCAGCACACAATAAACGAACAAAAACACATAATAGTAATAATAAAGAATATTCAGTGTTGAAATAAACCCGAATTCATAGCCCTGTCGGACTCTTTGATAAAATTCAGGACAACCGAAGATAAGAAAAAGAAGTGCTGAGATATGTTGAATACCAGAAGTGATCATGCCTTTCCTTTTTCGGTAAAAATGTGCCAATGTCATAAAACTCTAGAGAAATCAATTTAAAAGGATGAGAAGAAGTCACACATGACTTAATATTAATACTAAAGAATAGAAATAGTCTTCCACAGAAGCATTTTGAATCAAATAATGGCATAAAACAGTCGTTGAAATAGCAGATAATAATGAACAAAGAACCTGCATTTGATTATAAGTCTCTAAAATACCGGAAACTCACAATTTTAAAGAGAAGAAGAATACTAAAAGGAAGCGATTCAAACCTTTTTCCAACGCGTTTAGCCTGTATTAGGAGAATTGGAGTTGCAAGTATTGTAAAAAGTGCAGGCGTGTAGGTAAAATAATTTGAAAAATGACATTCATAGCCTGTAGGAAATGAGTTATTCTGAAAAAGTATTGCTATAAGTTAAGAATACCGAAAAGTTGCTGCCGCAAGCCTGCAAGTCATCCATAACGTAGGTATTTCGGCAGCGAAAAATAATGGATCAGTTGATAAGCACCAGGTTGACGCTAACGATAACCAGACAAAAGAACCAAGATCGGCGCGTAACTAATGGAATTGATGATTGATGGAAGATAAACAATGACTTTCGCGCTGTGTGATGTCTGTGAAAATAAACCAAGGAATTACAAAAATATTTAACTTCTTAGCATTTACACGATACAGGCTAATCAATATAGATCACTTCAACCTCTCCAATGTTATTTCTCTGATATTTACGATTTTTTAACGGGCTCAGATTTGAAACTAACGGTCGTTCAGTTCGAGAAAAAAATTGACTAATTCTAGCTGTATCTCGAGTCTTTTCTTTAGAATCTACTCGAGTGAGCTTTTTGCCATCTTTCTTCTGAACACCTCTTGGACAAACCCTCTTCGGATTGTCATTTCTAGCTGTCTTCGTAATAGTTGCCTTTGAAAATAGCTGCGCTTCTTTTTCCTGATTTCTAAATTTATTTTATAATAAAACAACGAGACTAACTCATTTTCCATCCTCCTGTGAGCCTGTGCCACTATAGAAACTGGTATAACCTTTGTAGAAGTTGGTTCATTTCGTGTTTCATAAGTACTTTTTGGGATTAGGACTCCATCTCTAAAAATATCGACATAAAACAAGGGAAGGCAAAAGTTAAACCCTTTGTCAATTAATAGAGTCTCATCAGAAATTCCTGTTTCGACAATTGGAATGACATTCTGATCATAAAGTTCACAAAAATGATCAAGATCTCTAACAACGACGTTATCCATGTTTTTAGTTTCAGCAGTGCTTATTGAGGGTAAAGGAAATGAGAACTAAATTAAAATTATGATAATTAATTTTTTTAAAATAACCAGACCTTTTTGGCAGCAGGCTTTCTAAGAGCACTTTCAAATGTATTAATATCTAAATTAATTGTTTCATCAAATCCCATTGATATCCGCTTTACTGGACTGAAAAATGGCATAAAACTACACTGAACAAAGCGACTTGCCTTCGGTTCACTAGCATCGGCATTAATTTAGTGTTATATGGTGTACTCACATTATTCGAATCTCTGGTTTCAATACATTCGTTAGTAAGAGCCGTTACTAAATTCTCTAACTTTCTTTTGTCTTCTTTTAACTTCTTCATTTCATCCCCTTGTTCTTTAAAATCATCTTCCGCCTTGGTAAGCTTGTCTTTATATTGAGTCACTTTTCTAAGAAGTAATATTTCCTGTTTAAAAATGAACATACTTTTTGAGCATGGCGATAAAATTTTCAATTATGGGATCACCATCAGAATTGATATATTTACGATATGTTTCGGTAATGTTTTCTTCTTTGTCACCTTTCGCTTTAACAATTAGTTGATAGCTAAACAAATTATTTTTAATAAAATAAACTAACAATTCAGAAGCTTTAAGTGAACTTTCTAAAAACGTTTGTTTCTTATTTAACTCTTTGTTTTCAGCAATTATCAGATCAGCCTTTTGCTTTTGAATTTCAATGCTAAACTCTAATTTACGTATTTTTTCAGCATCTGTTGTCGTTTTATTGTCTCGTTTTACAATCATAGCTTTAAGTTTTGTTATCTGTAATATATCATTTTGTAATTTATATTAAGTTTACCTGTGAATTGAGGTCGCTTATTTTAGTATTATAACTTGAGACAGTTTGCCTTAATTCTACACTTTCTGTTCTTGCACTGTTAAGTGAAGTTTTAAGGTCTTCTATCTAAAATAAGTTAATAAGTTTAAGAACCTTAATAAACTTGAAGAGCTAAGTCAGTAGAAGAGGAATCTGCGAGTATTGACATATCTAGTTCATCAATATCGAAGTATAACTGCTTGATTACATCTTGTTCTAGTGTTCTTGCGCGGCAGTTAGGACACGTTTTGTTTTTCTTTAAATAAATTAATAATACTAAATTTGACATACCTGTAACCACATTCTTATGCAAGCTTCGTGGTAAGTATGACCGCATCGAAGAGCGCCGATTTCTCCTTTGACAAACTGAGCGGTGCATATTGGACACCGGGCTCCTTTTATCGGCATCTGGCAACCCTTTGCTAGCCCTAAATAAAATACTTAAATATGAATAGTAAGATAACAAGTAAAAAAAGACCGTTGATTTCATAATACATAAAGTAATCACATCTACATAATCTTCTATGTAAAATTTGCGTTTAAATCGCTCCTAATTAATTTTTTGACTTTATATTAATTTTTATCTTTTTATTGTGACTTTTTTATTCGTAAAAGAGTAATACAAAGAAGTTTTATAGCAGAATACGTAAATATGATTTAGAAAATACTATTTTGCCGCTACTTCACTCAATCTGATTAGAGCACATTTACTAAAAGCTCATACGAAACTCTGTAAAAATTAACAAGAAGAATTGTAAACAGGATCAAGGAATTAATAAAATAAAAGAATTTACTGAAAAATAATGGCATTTCTACATATTTTTTTTAAAAAAAATGTTACGTCTAGCTCATGTCAATCGCAACAGCATGAATATCATACAATAGGTCGCCGGCAAAATGAATGTAAAGGCAGAAGTTTTTATCCTAAAATACTTTGTCTTTCTCTTCTAAATTCCTCTTACAAAAATCTCAGAATCTCCAGAGAAGCCTGTACTGGACTCGACAACATTGTAGACCCAATTAGGTCTACCAATTTGGTATAGAAGCGTGCGGGCAATGGCCTGTGCACTGTGATTGGTGACTGTAGTCAACGCGTTCCTTATATCTTCACGAAGGACATGGTCTTCACAACTTTCAAGGTTGGCATTTTGGCCGGTAATCACTAGGAATTCTTGTTTTTTTAGATGAGTTAGAGATACCTTTTTCATAAAGAGCCTTTCTGTTGATGAAACGGGGTGCCATCTGTGTATGGTTCTTGGCTAATTTCACCTTCATTTTCTGGTTCACCATGGATGTTGGATAGCATGCTTCCCAACAGAAATAGTTATCATTTGGCTGAACTGCAAATAATTAAAAGTGGGAATATATTTCAATTAGAATGAGTACCTCCGGCAGTAGCCATGTCCGAAGCTCCAATCGTGACTCCAGCAAACCATGTTCCATTTGTAGTCTTGCAAACTGCAAATTAACTCTATTTCCCATCTAAAAATAATCAAAACATACAGTCGGAAAGAACTGCCACCGCACAGACGGAGAAAACTAGAACCAATGCCTTTAGCATCTAAAAATTTAAGAGAATAGACAGTTCAAAGGAAAGAGAGAGATGTTCGATGCCAGATGGGAACTGTCAGGAAGAGTTTCCTTGACCGAAGAGAGTTGGGAAAGATAACAGTAATCCGATTTTGATTAGGCAACCGTCCGTTTTAGAGACTGCTGACTATCCCAAGTTCTTCGTTCTAGAAAGCCTCAATCTCCTTTTTCACTAACAAAAAAATATGTTTAACTTTATCCACTGATTGTTTTCGATGTTAAATGCATACACTTATTCGAAAAACCAAATTGGGGCTAAACTACCTAAGATTTGTCCATTTGAGTTTTGGAACAAGAGTAAAAGAAAGAGGCTTTCCATCAGGTTATCGCATTTTCTACTATCATGTCCTAAAATATCCAACTTTTGATAGCCACAATCAGTATAACATCACTTTACGACTATGTAGCTTCTGACTTTCCCATCGTCACTCTCAAATAATCCGTTTATCTGTGGTCCTTCAGTTTCTGTGACAAGAGATCAGTCTTTTCAGATGTGGCAGCTTATTCTTCTAGCAGCTCTATTCTCAACAGCTATAGCTCAAAGCGATGGTAATGGCGGATGGTGTAAGTTGATTATTTGAAAACCATCCTTCTTTTGAAGTCTGCAATTACACTGCCCGAGGTGATGAAGTAGTTCAAGAAGCAGTTCCCATACATGGCTTTGCGACTTCTGGCGCGAACAGCACTCGACCACAGTGGTGTAAGTTTTCCTTCAGTCTAGTAAAAAAGGGAGCAAAAAATGAGAGCCCATTCAAACAGCGTGGGCATTTTCTTATCCTTTTTTAAATAGACTATAGCTTGATAGACCCTTCCAGGCATGGCTTACTGTGCGGACAAAGCTTCTATCAGAGCAACTATGCTCTTTCAGCCTAGCAATCCTAGACGTAAGTACACCTTTTGTTTATCTAAACAGAGTATTAAAGTATAAATAAAATAAATTTTACAGCTCCCCGCTATAACCGAGCTACTTTTAAAGACTACAAGGGCGATTTCCACCATGAGGTGAGTCTTGTCAAAGGAGGACAGCTTTTCGGTAACTTCACTCCCCCGTCTGATGGTTAGTTTCATTATTTATTTTCTTCAATAATAAATAGACAACTGCATTGATCAAAATGTCTACAAGGCAGTTGATGAAGTATTTAAGCAGAATAAAGGAGCGAGTGTCGATGTTTTGGCTCAGCAGTTGGCTGTAACTATTAATAAGCCAGGGTGGGCTTATTTAGTCTACGAGGTAGTAGAGGGAAAGTTTTTCTTGAAATTTGAGGAAATTCTAGCTAGCTCCTGATTCTTCTTGGCTAATTTCCACAGGAAATCCCTTCGTAGATGTGAATTTCTGTATGAAGACAAAGTCTCAAAACATAGATAAGGACACGATTTATCACCAAGTTTTCGCTGGATTGATCCATTCGTAGATTCGAAACTTTATTCATTTTTATAAATTGTATTATGTCAACAAACAACACGGAATGTGGTGTGATAAAGCTCGTGGTCGGGAAAAGTTTTGTTAACTTTTAGTCGGATTTTTCTTCATTTTTGGAGTCGGCGACCATTTTGGAGAAGATTGATTGGTTGTTTTGGAGAAGTGCTTGAGGAGAGTCGAACTCGGCAATCTCTCCCTTGTCCAAAACCATAATTCTGTCGTAATCGAGGATTGTATTCAATCGATGGGCGATGGTGAATACGGTACATTCTTTGAATTGCTCGCGGATTGTCGTCTGAATTGAGATTTGGATTGAAATACGGAGATTCTTGAACCTGAATGAGAGCATCTGTTGCCACATCGACAGCAGCTGTGGCTTCATCTAACACCAGGATTCGAGTTCTACGGAGGAGCGCACGAGCCAGACAAACTAATTGCCGTTGTCCCACACTAAATATTTTAGTTTAAAAAAACGAACACAAATTAGGGCTTAATCTAGACTACAATAAGTAATATGTTTGAAATCTATTGACTAAATTCCCACCTGATGTTCTCTCCCCCCTCGCTGATGTGATGTTGGAGGCCCTTCTCGAACGAAGAAGCCATTTCTTTCAAATGAGCCAATTCTAGTGCCTGCCAGATCTCAGCATCAGAGCAACGATCGAAAGGATCCAAGTTGAATCTCAAAGTCCCCGAAAAGAGCACAGGATCTTGTGGAATAATAGTCAGAGCCGACCGAAGATCATGGAGTCCGATCTTTGCGACATCTACTCCATCGATGAATATTTCTCCCTCAGCTGGCTCGATAAGTCTGAAGAGAGCAAGAGCAAAAGAAGATTTTCCAGCTCCAGTTCTTCCAACTATGCCAATCTTCTCTCCCGGATCTACATCAGCAGAGATTTCTCTGAGGACGAGATCCAATCCAGCTCTGTACCGGGTCGAGTATTTGTCGAACTTAACTACGCCTTTATTGGGCCAATCTTGTCTCGGCTTTGTTTCAGGAATATCCCAAGCTGCTTCATTGGGTGTCTGTGTATATTCATCGATTCTCTCCACAGCTACGATATTGGCTTCGATTTCACTGATCTGTCTTACAGCGAAGTTGAGAACTTCAGTGATCTAAAAGACTGTTGAGCTGCAAGAGAAATGTATTTACATTTAGAGCATACGAAATGGAAACTCCGACGACTCCAGCACTCTCACCCCAACCGAATTCTTTGGCTAAAACGGCAAAAAGGGCAGCGAAGAAGATGACACAATTTCCGATGAATTCCAATCTCACAGCTAGCCAACGGTTCGAGACTATATTCAAGTATTTGCACTTGATAAATCGATCCACTATCTTGCCGGAAACTTCTTGAAATTCCTCTACCTATTCTTATTGTGTATTATTGAATCATAGTACCGACCTTATCAAAAGCTCTGATTGAAGCCGCTCCTTGGACAGTTTCTCCGAAGTGAGAATAAATGGGCGAGCGATTGATACTCTCCAGTCTTTTGAGTTGTCTCGAAGTAGGGACATAGAATCTCTGAAATTCTCATTTAACCATCCTCCACTGAAACCAAAAACCAAGAAAAGATAATAGATGACAGCCAGAGGGATAATCACAACAGCAAATAGTGGAGTGGCAATTACGATGGCAATCAAGGTGAAGATGACCTAAATGTTACCGTAACTTTTACTTTTGAAATGACCTACTTGGAGAATGCACATAATCAGATACCTAAAATTGATGGGAAGAAGCATATCGACAACTTCAATATCTTTAGCACAACGGTTTAAGATTCTTCCAAGTGGAGTGGTATCAAAGAAACTCATTGGGCTCCTCATTAGGTTATGAATCAGAGGAAAATGAAGGTTCCTTGATGCATTCAAGCTAGCAAACACTAGAATGATGAGACAGAGAAGGAAGGAAGACGCTGAAAATGCATAGGATTATTTTTAGAGCCAAGGAAGTGAATGTGTTCTAAACTTTCTACGAGGAAATGGAAAGGAATAATTACATTCAACTGTTCCGATAGCTGCATAAACTCCAATCTCTAATCCATCGTTGATATTCGTATCTGGGACTCCTTTATTGTCATCATCATCGTATTTGTTAGACCTATATTGGTAATTTATAAGCAAATAAAGATTCCTACCAGGAAGAGAGCCAGAAACTTCTACCCATTTGAAGGGACATGAAAGCAATGAGAAAGAAGATACAGAGAGTACATCGCCAATAAGCGGCTGCTCGGACATACATGTTATAGACAGCAAGTTTTACCTAACAATTAGAGTTTTTAAAGAAGATTGTACTTACTCCTCCCGATTCAACAGCTTCTTTTTGGATTAATTTGTTTGTTTCATCAACAGATTTGGTTTGAGAACTGAATTGGAAGCTGAGGCCTTTCTCTTTCTCTTTGAGGGCTCTAGAAATTTGTTTTGTGAAATTGAAAGAAGGAAAAACTACGTTTCAATGTCCCCGACTTCAACTGGAGCATCGTCATTGTATCCTCGTTCGGTTTCTTCTCCACTATCTTGACTTGAAGTATCAGATTCATCCTCGTCACTTCCTTTGGTTTTATACTCTTCCAAGAATTGATGGAATCTTCCTCTATTTTTGAGAAGTTCAACGTACTTTCCACTCTCAGCGATTACTCCGTCTGTAATTCATTTTATTACAACAAAAATAGTCTACCTTCAAGGACAACGATCTCGTCAGCATGCTTCACATAGGTTAGACCATGAGTGACAAGGAGACGAGTTTTATTTCTGAGAAGCCCGTTGGGCCCGATGACCTTCTCGAAGATATGTTTGCCGACGTGGGCGTCGACAGCACTGAGAGGGTCGTCGAGAAGATAGACATCGTAGTTCTGATAAACGGCCCTGGCCAAGGAGATTCGAGCCTTTTGTCCTCCGGAGAGATTGATTCCCTTCTCTCCGATCTCCGTTTGATCTCCATTTGGAAGAATCTTCAGATCGGAGACGAGGGCACACGCGTAGAGAACTTTGTTGTAGAGTTGTTTGTTGTAGGGACGGCCGAAGAGAATATTATCTCGAACTGTCATGTTCTGGATCCAGGCCTGCTGAGGAACGTAGGCCAATTTGCCATGGACTCCTATTCGCCCTCTCAACTTTCCCATTTCACCTGAAAATTTTGTTCTTCTTCGGGTTTTTGATGGCAAATAAATGGAAAAAGTTGTACCCGAAGGCTCTGGAGAACCGAAGCAGTTCACTGAGAGACCCTTATCGGCCCGTTTCCTCCGGAAATTCTGTACCCGGAAAAGGCCGATCCATTCATTAAGAGACCTGCATCGGTACTTGACCGGGACAGCTTATAATTGCACCAAGCCACTTATATACCCGTGAAGAACCAGACTACCGAGTTTCTACGGGTGCGAGTTGATTTTCCTTTGATACAAATATTTTCTCTGCCCAATAATACAAAACTAAAATTTACCTAGAAGAGCTTGTAGAAGAGAACTCTTTCCACTTCCAACCTTTCCCACAATAGCTAGAAGATCTCCTCGTTGAACCTG
Organism: Oscheius sp. JU1382; assembly: GCA_932521405.1. NCBI lineage: Eukaryota > Metazoa > Nematoda > Chromadorea > Rhabditida > Rhabditidae > Oscheius > Oscheius sp. JU1382. The sequence continues at coordinate 9,143,768 of OW051476.1, read as the reverse complement.
GATTGAAATATCCGTAAGAGTCTGCTTCGGTTCCGTCTCATCCCAAGTAGCATCGAATTGCTCAAATTCAGCGGAGAATTGTGTTCGATCAGGGAGGTTTTTCTCAACAAGCCCTAGATCCAACTCTTCGGCAACAAAGAAAGATTTCATTCTCTTGTTTGAAACCACAGCCTAGAATACCCCTTCGTTGGATATTTGAACCAAATCTTACTTGAACAGCCTGGTTGATGAGATAAGCAATCATTGTCATCGGAGAGCGTAGTTGATTGAAAAGAGTCAAAGCGACGAAAGCTACTTGAGGAGTAAGTTGGTGGTCTTTACTTGAAAGCACATAGGTAGTAAAAGAAAATAGGGCAACCTAGATTGCTGTGATACTAAATTAAAGGGAAGAATTACCAAGAAAGGACTAGCAGTATTGAAACCGTCGATGATATTCCTAACCATTGAGCTCTTCTTGATCAAATTCAATTCTTTTTGTCTGATTGAGTCTATGTGCGCTTCCATGGGTAACTCCCAAGCATATAGCTTGACGACCTTCATTCCATTCAAAACCTCATTCACCATTTTGGTTCTCTCATCTTTTAGCTTCATTTGTTCTGTCTAGAATATGTTATGTCAAAATATCTAAAGAATTTCTCTCACCTGCCAGTTCTTGACAATCATCGAGCAAACGATATTCAGAGGAAGGAAAATTATCATAATTATGATTCCAGGAGCAGCAGAATAGCCCAAAGTAAAGTAAAGATAGATCAAGGCCAAAGTGATCTAGAAATAGGCTTGAAAATAAAAAGAGAACCTACCTGGTAAGGACAACTCCAAAATTGTTGAATTTGTGGAGTAATCATTTGAAATCTTTCAATATCGATGGCCATCAAGTTGACAATCTCTCCGACTGTCTTATCCCTCCTGGCAGCGTTGGAAAGAGTCAAAGTTTTTTTATAGACAGCAGCTGTGAGAGTTGTTTGGAATTTTACTCCCATTCGGAACATGATGTAGAAATAGGAATTGATGAGGAAGGAGCGGATCTTTAAACAAATTACCATATTTTTTTTTTAAAGTATCGATAAGTTAGAAAATAAAAAGCTTACCTCAGATGCAACAAACATCAAAATGGCATAAGAAAGACCTTGCCAAAGAGGACTGTTTTGATCGGAAACGAAGTTGATCATTTGGCTAAAACAATAAAGAAAACTAGAGTGCATCCTACTGTAGGAGGAAAGGATTGGCAAATTGTAAAGTGTCAGAGCAGAGTTTGAGGAAAGTTGCAGTGACAAATTCGTATTTAAACATGTCAAAAAGAGTGCCAACAATGGATGGAAGGGGTACTTCTGCCGTTCTGAAAGATGAATTCTTCTTGGAGATTCCCTCAACAGCTCCATACAACGTATGGCATCTGGAAAAGCAAAACAAATTTAAGCGAACAAAGAAAGTAACATTAGTGGGCTGGTAAAGTTATGCATGCAAGGAATCTTCTTTCCCATTTGGGACTTACTCGGGATTCTCTTGTTTCCAGATACTTTTCTTGACTCTATATTCCTCTAGTCTTGGATTCCAATATTTGGCCCAATGTTTCGTCAAATAAGGAGTTGTGCTGGCTTCATTCAATTCAAAAAGATCTTCAACTTCAATGGCTTTTCTTGATCCAATCCAGGGAATTGGATTGAACCACCAAAGTGTCAATCGATTAATGAACGAACTATCCAATTCAGGTGATCGAATCTAAAAAATTCTTTTTATTTTTGAAAACTAAAGAACAAACAGCTTTCTCGTCTTGGCTTCTCGGATCAGCGAAGTTGAGCAGGAAACAGTAGATGATTAGGAAAATGTAGTACACGTAATAGGAGTAAATCAAGGCAGTGAAAAGATAACGGCCATTCGCATCAGCATGTTCTCCTTGCCGAATGACTTGATAGAATTCTGGTGCCCCGGCTACTAGGAAGAGAATAGCGGAGAGATGCTGGATACCAGAAGTCACCATTCCACTGTGCTTTCTGATCAGATGAGCGAATGTCATTGCTCCCTGGAAATAAAAACAATTTCACTATTAAGGTAACTTACATAACTACAAATGAGAAGAGCTGGATAAAGATAGTCTGCTGCATGATTCGATTGGGAAATATTATGAATCAATACGTAGACATTAATTCCCGTTAGGATCAAAGTCAAAATCTAAAAAAATTGTCTTCCCCTAAACCCAAAAGAGAACTCACAACTTTGAGGATAAAAATAAAACTAAACGGGAGAGGTAAATATCGTTTGCTGGTCCGTCTGGCCTGTAGAAATAGAATCGGCGTTAGAAAGAGCGTGAAAATGCTTGGAATCCAAATTAACAGCGTATGCTGAAAACAATAATCTGCTTTTTATGTAGACATACCTGTACACAGATGGATAAATTTGGTAGTCCAGTTTTAAAAGGCTCGTCCTGAATATCCATTTTGATTGTTTGTTTTTATTTTCTCTGTCTAATCAGTTACTGATAACATTTCTCCTACACATTTCAGTTTAGCGAAAGGTATTCCCTTTTATTCAACGGCTGCTTTCCGACATCATAGTTTAATCAATTCAAGTCCGATTATAAAACACTTTCGATAGGAAAGGCAAGTCATTTAAATGCGTCAATTGGACTTTTTAATCGATTTGCGATGATTTATTAGGATTTACTTGATGATTTATGTGGGAATTCGTCTTTGATCAAAGAGGAATTTCGATAAAATGAGACTTTAACTTTTCAATTTATCTAAATCGCCAAAACATTCGCGTTAAATTCAAATTGCTGAGTTTAAAAATTATTCCCCAGACGACGATTAGCATAAATAAAATACTCACCGTAAAATTCGAGCCGCAAAACGACTCCCAGCTGTTACCCATGGTCTGCGTTTGGGGCTGCTCTTCAGTCTCTCGCTTTTGAGCCTAGAAGCAGTTTAATTATCTTTTGAGCTCAGCGAAATGCTGACAAATACTGCTGTAGATCTCTCTAGATTCTAGAAACAAGTTCAGACAACAAAGAATAAGAAGAAAGCGACTAGACTGGGCACACGCAAGTCGAGAAATGAGACAGTTTACAGTCGAGAGATATGAGTCAAGTGAGGAATATATGCTGTCAGCGGCGAATAAACAGAGAAGCCAAAAAAATGATGACAATTATTGGGGAAACAAATCGCTACAATTGTTTTTTGCTTATAACATCGTTTTATTTAATTAATTAAATTGCAATGTTCTGCAAGTGTGCAAGACAAAATTGTTTTGCAAATTTATAGTGTATATAATAAAATGCATGCGCTTTGAGCATCATAAATTGAGAAAATAATGTATTTAGTCTGCTAGCAAAGAAAAAGAATCCAAAGTGAGTGCTCCCCTGAAACTGGCCAGGTTATCAAGGGCTAGGTTATCTCGGATTCTGCAAGGAGATTGTAGGCTGTAATGATCAAAAAGTAATGCAAATTGAAAAGCGCCAAAAAATGAAAGCGAGCAGGAAGTGTCTAGACTCGCGAGCGCGAAAGACCAAGGACTGCTAGAGGAGCACAAATCTCTTGACTCGGATCTGCAACAAAACAAATATACGAAGAGGAAGGTAGGAAAACCCCAAGAGTGAAAACTTCGAAATAAAAACAGTCTGCCGAGAAGATTTGCATCGTAAAACGGTGGCCGGCAGTCATCATTTATGCTAAAGACAGCACCCGAGGTTTGTGTTCATCTGATCCGACGCAAAAAATTGTAACGAATGATGACAATAGTCAAGAGCAATCTGCTGATAAAACGCCGCCGGCCTGATGACAAGAGAGCTGCTCTCTGACCAACTTTCGACACCGGGAATTCCGCATGGCGTATGCTATTTTCGATAACCCACGCGGCTAGAAAGCATGAGACGTTTTTAGAGTCTTTTTCGTGCAAAGTTCAGAACAGCTGGCTATTCAACAATCATTCAAGAGAAACATCTGCGCCAAAGAGTATCACTTCAGTTTTAAAATTGCTAATATCCTCTCTATTCTTATTTCTTACGAATTAAAAAGGCTCTCCTTTTCGGCTTTGTAATTGAAGACTTCGTCACGATCAAACTTCAATCTAGACCATTTTAAAGATGCATTTAATAAATTACAGCTGTATCATAATCTTTCAAATAGTTTTATTCTTCGTTTCAAACAATATCACATGCAGAACACCTCGCAAGGTTGTAACACGGTTAGAAGACATTTTTTTATAATTCCTTCTTAGTCTCGACGGATGACTTCTCCTCCTTTTTGACTTTTGGCTTCCGAGGTAGAACACGAAGAAGAATTTGGTAAGTAATCGGCCAGAGAATGAAGTAAATTATGAACCCGCAGAAGTAAAGCGATTTGGCCGGCTGTAAATTCAAGTTTATAGTTGATTTTTGCTTCTGGCGCTCAAAAAGAGGAGTTGGCACATTTTCCCCCTTTATCGCTTACTTGTAAGCTAATTTAAAAAGAAAATGCTCACCCTAATCCAATATTTAGTCTTGATAAGTCCCATACAGAGGAAAGTAGAAGCCATACTGTAGTTGACGACGAGTTTTCCAAACAACCAAACAAATGGTCGCACTGCCGGGATGGCAAGGAATTCATTCCATCCAGGAGTTCGATCTATTAATCCATACAGCTAAAATTTATTTTATAAGAATGAAATAAGCAATTACCTGTTGTTCTGCAAAGACACAACCAAATTCAAAGAAGAAGAGAAGGAAATATCCGAGATGATAACCATGCCAGACAGCGAGATAGGTCAATGTAACCAGATGAGCTCCAGCCTTCGAGTTCAACCAGCGAAGGCGACGGAAGAGATGACTAAATTTTAATATTTCTTTAAAATTAAGAGATAGTTCCTACTTTTTAGCGAAGGTATTGGTTCCGACATTGAAGGATTGTACAACAGCAGCGTAATCATGAGCATATTCCCACAACCAGATGTGTAAATCACGAGTTCCATCCCATCTATCCTCTCCCTTTTCATCCTTTCCATTATATGAAATTCCATTCAAAATCGCAGCTCCTTCAGAGATCAACCACATTGCACAATAGCGGTACATAGTGAGACGGAACCAGATTGTAACCCAAGTCCATCGGGCAAAGAATGGCCGACTATCGAAATCATCAGAATTGAGCCAGTCGGCAGTGATCCAAACTGCTCCCCATTGATGGAGAACCATATAAGTACAACCGGCCAAGAAACGACCAAGAGATGGCATCAAACTATAAAAGAAACTCTAATAGAGAGGAAGTAAACTTACGCGGATTGTCTAGGCTGGCCATTTTCATCCAAAGCATAACCATCAACAAAAGCACGGAAACGGCTCAAAGTAAACTGTGGGCCGACTAAGGTTCCAGTGAAGAACCAGCCTAAAAATAAATGTTTTATATTATATTTTCATTCCTACCAAAGGCAGCAATTTCAATGAGAGTTGGCTTATCTCGAATGGCTGTTAATTTCTGATCCGGCTTCAATGTATCAAAATGGACACCATCATAGACATCCATAACTAGCCCGATAAATCGAAGGCACATGATACAGAAAGGAGTCGTCCATGTGATATCATATTGATCCGATTCTGCATACCAATATCCAATTAGCAAATGACCAAGAAAGGCTACATGAGCAGCAATGATCGATTGAGTAGTTCCAGCCAAGAAATTTGTAATTCCATATGCCAAGAATATCGCCAAAACACTGTGTAAAATAGCCATTCCTGTTAAAGAAAAAAGAGTTTTAAAAAAGGGGAATAAAGGCTTACCGTAGTTAAAATAATAAAGAACAATACCAACGGCAATAAAGAAATAATATTGAGTAGCCTTTGGTTTATTATAAAAGAACATTCTATGGAGCAGAGAGAAGCCATAACCTGAAAAATTTCGCTTATTGGGGAATAATTTACACAATAAAGTAACTCACTGGCTAGAACAGATAATAATAATCGTAAAGCATCTTCTCTAACACTCGCCGCATCGGCAAGAGTTCCTACTAAGCCCATGGCTATGATTACCTGAAATTGCTTTTATATTTCTGGGTAGAAAGAGAAGAGATGGAAGAAAAAAACAGGAAATAAATAAAAGGAAGTTGTGCGGGGCAGCTGATGCCTGAGAAACAAGGTCGCCATCGGACAAAGGTCTAAAACGAGGTCAAGTTTAATCAAGACCTCAACTAGGAATCAACGTTTATTGATTTTTATCTCTCAGCCGCAATAAACTACTGCCCTGTAGACATTGTCCCCGTCTCATTCGGCCAAACGATAAAGCGGCACAAGGTCACCTGCCCTCTCTACAGCAATGAAAACGATAAAATCTATTTAAAAAAATACTTGGAACGGGAGATATTTTTCTTAAAAACGCCAACTGACGACTCTCCCGACGTCACAAATATCAGGCCACCAACATAGTGCAGCGAACCTTGGCCGGTGTCTAGGAAGAGAGAAGAGTCGCGTGAGTTGGGATTTCTGAGAAAGAGAGAAGGAATGATAGGGAAAGGACAAAAAAAGAGACATTTTATAGGACCCCTGAACATTCCAGATAACAATTTTTCTGCAAAGAATCACTTCTTAATTTTTTTAAATCCAAATTTCAAAAAAATCATGGGAAAAAGTGATAGTCAAATGCGAAGAACGAAAGCGTTTAGTCACTCTTGCCATTTCCTGACTCCCATCTCGCTTTTCTATAAGAAATAGGAGACATTTATCTTTCAAATTCTTGAAAAATTAAAAAGTATATCGATTAAAATGATAAACATTGACGAAAAGGGAGGTGAAACGTTCTAGGTCGCTCAGCAACAAATGTGAAAAACAGCTTTGCTGCGGATCAATGAAAAGATTAACCCAATCGGACGGAGAAAATTCAACTGAGACCTTCTAAGCCAGTTTTTTTGTGGGCCAAAAAATAGAAAAAATAAATAAAAATAACGAATTGAAAAGAATATTCAAAAAGTCTCCAGAAAAATAGCGAATTCGAAGCCTCCTTCTTGCAGTTTGCGTCAAGTGCGTAAGTACGCAAACTTCGGATTAATGACGCGTTCTAATACAAACTACTTTTATTGCAGCATTCTCTCGATTTTAACGACTTCAATAGTAATTTAATTATTTTTTGTAGCACAAGAAAATTTAATTAAAATATAATTCATTATAGTAATTTAGACATTAGTTGCCTATGTAGGTTAGATTCTCTGCATATCAAAGATATGCAAAACATTTAAAAAAATCAGATTCTAATATATTTTTCACTGTTATAAGAACAAGAAAGAAGCCTTAAATTAATTTTTCAATGGCTTTTATCAAAATTTGTAGTTAAATAGCTAAAAATATTGAGAGAAGGTGGAAATTGTCAAAGTGAAAGGCACTCTGATGCCAGACGTTCTCATACTTTGACCACTAAATAGTTCAGCCGTTTTTGTGATTCCTTATCGTGTTTCCCCCATTTATCTATATTTCTATCTTGCCGTCTTCTTAAACGAAGGACAAAGAGTAAATCAGAAAATAATTATTATTTACTTCTAGACAAATTAGACAGCGATTTCCTCGGCCGGTTTGGTATCTTCTTTTGTCAAAGTTTCAGAGAGAAGAGATGGCTCAACAGTCGATGAAGCAACAATAGGGGTAGGTTCAGCTCCAGAAGCTTCAACTCCAGATCCTTCGACTACAGTTTGGCCAGAGCCTTCAATTTGAGCTTGAGTCACAACTTCGCCAGATCCCTCGATTCCACTTCCTTCAATCGTTTCACTCCTTTTGGCGCGAATTACAACATCTCCTCCTTCCAAGAGAAGTTCAGAATAAGCGGCCTGCAGAATAAATTGAAATTAAAAGGAGAGTTGAAGTACCTGAGCAAGAACGACGAAAAGAAGGACAACTGAGAGCTTATGCATGGCAAGAACTGGTCTGTAAAATTGGGTCTTAAATGGAGTTCAAATAGAACACAGATCAGGGAGACTGATCAAAAAGTGCTCAACGAGAGAAGGTGAGAGAGTCTGTTTGCTGCCTTCACCTGTATGACGTGAAGACTCTATTGGAACAGGCGGTTCTTTTGTGGAAATCGAGGGAAAGTGATCTGGAGTCACGGGAGTTTCATATGAACTGAAAATCGAAAGGAAAAATCCCAAAATCGGGAAAACGACCTAGTTTTAAAAAGCCTGATTTGTAGTGTTCCAGAAAGGGGATTACAAGCTTTCACGGTTTCATTGAACATTTTTTCTGAACTTTGGAAAGCGCGTTGATCTCTTTTCGAAAATTCTAGACATTGTTGAGAAATCTCTGCCTCATGATCTCTCGGAAGTTTATTCAGCTGTAAAAAGTGAAAGAAACACGTAGAGATGCCAATGCTATAGAGGCTGATTCAGTACTGTTCGTTTGACATTTGCGGGAGAGAGGTCGACAGACAAAAGAAAGGAGCGATGGCCTAATGGAAAGAAAGAAGGTGCTAATTATGGGAATCTTCTCTAGGAGACTAACACTTTGATAATAGACGCTGGATGCGGTAACTGTTGTGTGGCTAGTCTGGAGATTTTTTTACTTCGGAAACATTTTTGAACACGCGATGAACGCTTTGATGTAATACTATCAAGAGATCTGTAACAATTCGCAGGTGATTCTTTTTGTAAGTTGTATCCTGGTTGAACTTGAACAGAGATAGAGAATGAAATAGGTAGGAAGGAGTGAACTTATAAGAAACTTCCATTTATAGACAGTTAATGATTCGTGGGAATGAGACTCTCGGCTTCAAAAAGCAGCTCTGACTCGCCCCTCTGACTCATATTCCAAGCTATATTGGAGAAGAAAAGCAGGTTCTTGAAACCTTGAAAGAAACGGAAAGGAAGTAAACAGCAATTAGCTTTTCTGCCTTCTTCCAAACGACGACGGAATGTGGAAATATCGGTCCGTTCCAATTGTGGCAATAGGATTTGCCGCCGCTGTCTATATAGGTGACTCTATATGAGATGAAGCTGTGTCTCTAACGGGTTTTATGCTCCGCCCCGAGAGGATCAGAAGAAGATCTGGGTTACGAGAGGAGCGAGAGTAGAGCGTCCTCGGGTTGGTAGTTAAATGGAGAACAAGCTTCTTTCTCTTTTTCGAGATGATTTGGAGAGATAGTTCGAAATGGTTTCTGAGGCAAAAGGATCAGATAAATCAAAGGAAGAACAGGTTGTTGGAGCACAGTCATCCCCAAGGTTTCGGTTTTTCTATATCTAGAAAACATTTTGAAATCTTTTCTTTTAAATCATCAACTCCAAATTAAAGAGGTAATCATTTTGATACAAGATGGCTTTAAAATGAGTCTCAACTGGATAATGGAACCATCAAGTCGTGAAACGCTCCAAACCAAAAAAGCTCAGCCGATTTTTACGAGTCTTGAGACAATTTTCTCCTCAAAGGAATGTTAAATGGGGTAAGTTCTAAAAGTCGTCTAAATGATGGGAGAAAGTACTGTAGAAAGTGAGAGAAAGAGAAAACAAAGAAGAGCGATGAACACAGAGATCCGCTATGGTTAGATTTTTATGTGTTCGCTTTGAGGGGAGAGATCCTATCTTCAAACTGTAAGATCGTCATTCGTTTTTTCTGCTACAAATCCATTAGTATTGGTAGTAGAAATGTCGCACCTGTCCGTTGACAAAAGTGATAAAAGAAACTGGGAACAAGTCGAGAGATTGCGGATCGGGGCTTCTATTTATATCTCTTTGGATATGCTATGATGGCTGACCATTGGTCACTAGCTATATGAGAGAAGGGAAAAACTAGAAGAAGATGCCAAAAAGTCTATTGAGAATTGGGACTGGAAAACTGGCGAACTGGCCAATAGAAAAACTTCGGGATCTCGCGTCAGAAAAGACAGATGGGACTGGATAGCATACAAGGTGGCAACGGGCCGTCAGGGGAAATGCCGACCGCCAGTAAGATTTCAAGCTTTCGAGTATTAAACCAAGGTATGAACGTATGATTTTCTTAATTAACTCATAGAGATAACTCGAAGAGAAATATCGTTGACATTTTTCAAAAACATCAAATAAAATCCAAACAAATTTAATGAAAGAAAGAGTAAAAAAGAAGAAAATGGATAAAAATAAAATAAATGACGATAAAATAGCGAAAATACAGTCGGATGTGACGTCTTCCCAGGAAATTTCGAATCTTCCTCGAATTGACTTGAATAAAGTCCGATTTTTGGATATTATCGACGATTTCACTAAATTTCCTCAACGTCGGATGGGAGGTCTCCGTTAAAAATGGGAAAATATCTTCGTTTCCTTCGATTGTAATTCGCGTTTCTTCTTGACGAACCTTCAACTTCTCCACTTCTTTCCAAAGCCTGTAATTTATTCAATGAAGCAACTGCTTTTCCCCTCTATAGTCTATGGAACGCAATAGTTATGCTTCTAAATTATAAAAGAATAAAAAGACCTCTGATTGTCAGTTTCCAAAGCCTCGGCAGCACGGAATTTGGCAGCTAAAGCTGTTTCCTTCTCCTGAATGACCGTCTGATAAAAGAGTTCCTTGGCCTCGATTTGCCTCGTCAATTCGCAGATTTCTTCCTGCTTTTCCTCCAGAGAAATCCTCGCTTTCGTCAGAGTCTCAACGACTTTTACAAATTTTTCTTCCACCTTCTTTTCTGCCGCTTCAAGATCTTCACATTTCTTTTGGAGATCCTCATTTTCTATGACCAAATCCAAGAAATCATTTTCCTCCTGGTAGTTTTCCGTTTCACTCTAAAATTTTATAAAACTGAAGAAAACAACCGAATACTTTTGTTTCTTCCGTGGTTGATTGGTTCGGCTGTACTCTATTCCTCTTTCTAGCCATGATTCTAGACGGGTCTGATTAAAATATAGAGCTTACAAAGCAACGACAAATCAGTCAGTAGAATGGCGATGTGCACTGAGAACAACTAGTTGGATTATATGAGGATAAACCTTCGACAGGAGTTGACAAGTCTTAACCGTAAGAAGATGAGATTTTATCCTCCCATTATTTCATTGTTCGATGCTGATCGCTCTGTCATTCGTTTTTGGTGGAGTTGGCCTGCTCTACTACTATTCGCATTACTCAGCAGAAATTCCAAAAATCTATGGGAAAATAGGATCGGAACTCTACACACGCGCACAGAAACATCTTCGCTTCTTGAAACGACCATATAGACCGGCTTGGTGGGTGCAGAATGGATTGCTGATGACGATAGCGCGCTCTTTTCGAAAGATCCCAGAATTGCCATGGAAAAGAGAAATTGTTGAGTTCCCGGATGGAGGAATCTCAGCAATTGACTGGCTTGAACCCGATGATGCAAAGGACAATGCTCATATTCTCATCATTATTCCCGGAATTACAGGTTAACTTTTGCTTACTTTATATGTTTACTAACTGTTTCTTGTTAATTACAAGCATCATTTTTGTTTAAGGACATACTCATGAGGCTCCATATGCTGTGCATCCTGCTCAAGAAGCAGTTAAGCAAGGCTGGAGAGTTCTAATCACAAATCATCGTGGCCTTGGTGGAGTTCCGTTGAAGACTCCACGCAGCTACAGCGGTGCCTATTATGACGATTTGGCTTTTATTTTGGAGAATATCGTAGCCAAGCGCTTTCCAGCAGCTCAAAAAGTTGCCTGTGGATTTAGTATGGGCGGAATGGTTCTCTGGCTTTATCTTTCAACTCGAACAAAGGAAACAGCCAATCTAGATGCTGGAATGTGTATTTCATCGCCCTTCGACCCATGGGAGGCAACAAAATCATTAAAAGTATTATTAAATGTGATTACAAAAACTAATTCAGGAAAATCTTGTGGCCAAATACACAATTAATCGAGCTATCACCCAGTCTCTCATCAATATGATCCAACCGTAAGTCTTTAATTATTCGTTTTTAGATAGTTACAGACATCGAGAAGTTTTGGAGAAGCACCTTCCACCAGCCACTACATGGGATCATGTCTGCTCTTCGAAAACGATTGATGAATTTGACGAGCGCTTCACAGCCCCAATGGGAGGATTTCGCGATCTTGAACACTACTTCGAAAATGCTTGTCTGCGGCCGAGGGTTCACACGATTCCCATTCCTTTCCTCGTTCTGGCTTCAACTGACGATTACTGTGCTCCAATTCAATGTCAATTTTTTAGTCTGTTTAAAAATAATTGATTTTCAGCCGTTCCCGTGGATGAAATCTTAAAAAGTGAAAACGTAATCTGTGTGGTTACGGCTCATGGTGGCCATACAGCTTTTATGGAATCAACCAGTATCCATGAGCGCGGATTCGCAGAACGCGTTCTCTTCCAATGGAGCGAGATGATACTCAATGATTTAAAATAAAATTTCAGGAAATGTCATTATTTTGCAAAAATATCCATAATTTTTTATCTGATTGCGTAATCGATATACTGAACCAATCAGAATGACGAGGAAATCAGTCCTTTTCCAAAAACCAATCACTCACCCTCGAAATCTCAAGCTAATTCTGATTGCGAGACTTCCTTGAGCGGAAACTTGTATTATTCTATATATTCCGATGTAATTGGAAATTCATTTGGTTCAAGTGCATTCTATACTTTTGTACTCACAAAGCAGAAAAAGTTTAATCACTTTTACTTTGATATCAACAGATAAAACGACGGAATAATAAGATCACTAGAACTCTTCTTTGATGTATGATGACGTTGATACAAATAAGCATATAATACAAGGGATTATTGTTGACGGTGGATGTCTACACTGCGACACACAATTATGGAGGCACCATCAAGATTGGCATATCTTGGCCGGGTGAGATTCTTTTGGGCTGAAATAAATTTTATCTAATTCTCTGGTATTTTGGCCTTATTTTCCTCAATACTCTAGCCAGGTAAGTTTGTTGAGTAAAAAATGATAACTTTATCTCCAAAAGTGGCGTTTTTCCAAAATTTCAAAAATCCAAGCTGTCAAAATTTGGCTGATGCAGTTCGATTTCGTGATTCACAAACACTTTAAATCTCAAAAAAGGTTGAAAATGAGCAAAATGTCAGAGAATTAGATAAAAGTTATTTCAGCCCAAAAGAATCTCACCCGACCAAGATATGCCAATTTTGATTTTGCTCCATAATTGTGAGACCCAGTGTATCATATAATTTTTTTTCTTTGAATTATTGTTTCTCTTTCTTCAGATTCGATTAAAGAATTCTTGTTATTCAGTGTAACTCTTGAAGAGTCTTTCTACAACTATTAAACCCTGACTATTTGTGAATTTAATATCAAAAATTAAAAGGAATGCTTTCTAATTTCCAAGAATCGACGGCATTTTGTTCATAATCTTCCCATTGAATCCATTTCAGCCTAAAAAAAAGCTTTTAGTTTTAGTATAAAATGGGTTTCGCAGCTAGCGATAACCTCTTCTCCCGCATCAGCTATCACCTTATTTATGAACAGACTACATTGTTGAATACTATTGAATTAAACCCATTCCTCATAAACAACTCAGTGTTACGTACATCCGGGCACACTTTGATATAAATTCTTATTTTTCTTCTCAGAAGCTGGTTCTGCACATTCTCTCTTTTATTCTCTCAATGATTTTGGAATTTCGTTTTATAATAGTAAATTTAAGATATTCATCCTAAAAATGGCGACGGTAAACGATAGACCAAAAGACTATCAAAAAGTTACCTGCCAGATTTGCGGAGGAAGCCAAGCACGACGTGCCTATAATGCTTTGATTTGTGGGTAAGTTGAAAATAAATCTATTGGAAAGTTTAAACCAGCTGGTTTCTATAAAAGCGTATTTAGGCTCGAGCGGACTTTAGAAAAGTAGTGAAATCTCTTTCTGCCTTTATAAAAGCTGGGGAATTCTTTTTTCCTCTCGAAACAAGCAGGCTGCGCCGCCTCTAGCGGCTCTTTGAAGGTCCTCCCAATTTTTTCGCATTGTGAAACTTCTTTACAAATTTTAGGTCCCTTTCTCTTCTAATTTTAGGCTCCCTTCTCCTCGAATTTTATCTAGGACTTTTTTCCCCAAGGACCCATATTCATTGTCGCTAGGACTGGTGATAACTTAGAACCGTGCTAATTTTCTCAAGGAAGTCTAAAATTGCGGGGAGAGGGGGGACCCCTATAAACTCAACGATCTATATCTTATGAGCCGATTTAGGTTGCTATTTCAAGAAGGGCAAAAGAATTCCCTAGCTTTTATAGAGTCAGAAAAAATATTTCACTACTTTTATAAAGTAGTCCGCCCGAGCCTAAATACGCTTTTACAGAAACCTGACGCTTCCAAACCCCATAGCTTATTAGGGAGTCCCTAAGACTTTACCCCTTTCGACCTGACTTTCTACCGAATTTTATCTGGGATTTCCCCCGGAATTTCCTAAAAATTAGAAAAAAAACAACCGCTCCCCCAAAAAAATAAAAGATTTGACCGGATTTACAAAAAGGCCACGGACGGACAGACAGGAGGACACGGAAGGATTTTATTTAAAGTTAGATGATAGCCTAAATCGACTCGTTTATATCGTTGAGTTTATTTGGTTAATGGTTTAGATAATTTCTATACTTTTATAGTTGTTCGAAGAGCAACTTGACCGCAACCCGAATTACTGTAGGAGGTGTTCCTCTAAAATATGAACTTTTAGAAGTTGCCGTGTCTTTTTTATCAGAAATACTCGGAAGAATGTTATCCTGAAATGTAGAAAAGGAGGATCTTGTAAAATCACAACCGACTTTCGACTAAATTGCACAGCCTGTCGATATCAAAAATGCCTCCAAGCCAATATGTCCCCTAATGGTAAGCTTCTTCACCATCAGTTGTAAATAATTATCTAATAGAAGTCGGAAGAAAAGAACGAGAACTCCTTTCAGTTGTGCCGTATTTCAATTCTTTTAAATATAATCAGAGTAAAACAGAGCTTTCTCTCTGCCTTCTACCATTGGGATTAAAGTTTATCGCGCAACTAAAAAATTGCACTACAGCTTATAATTTTGCAACAGTGATGGCCCAATTCGATAGACTAGCTATTAACGAAAATGGCATAAGTCCATCGGAAATTCAAATAAATTTGGATGCTAATTTGGGCGAAGTTTTAATGAATCCTGAGGCTTGTTCTTCAAGAGAAGCTGTGAGTTTCACATAAAAAAAGAGAAATATAATTAAAGGCTGGATGGGATCTAACGAATGATGTAAGTACTCAAAAGATTTATGATATGAGGAACACTTATTGTCGACACTCTACTCTTCTAGCCGATTTTCTGAACGCAATTCCAGAATTTCATAATCTTAATTATGGAGACAAGGTATTCTTTCATCAGATCTTTTTCCACAATATTTTTGATCAAACTCTTTCAACAGTCTTTCTGTAATTATGTCCTCTTCTCCATGCATTATCAGAGATGGAAACTAAATCTTCCAAGACAGTCAGTAATGGATCGAATTAATCGCTTCAATATGACTCAAGAAGCAAAGAAGCGAATATGTGCAGCATTGGCAAAAATCTCTACCATTTTACAGGAGAATGTGCATCCTTTGCTAACTGAATTAACTGTAACTGACCAAGAATGGGTTCTCCTAAAAGTCATTTCTACTTTCTATGCTTGTGAGTAGTCCATATCCTCAAACATCAAATTATTTAGCTGCGAATTTCACGGAAGGAGGAGAAAGAGTTGTTACATCTACGCGAACACTTTATAGCTCAATTTTGGGGAAATTAATAGAAGAATTATATCCACATCTTCCAGAAGAGGACAAAATTATTAGATTTAGAAAGCTCATGGGCATTACGACTAAAATCAAGGTTACTTCATTTTCCAAAACTAAAAGAACCCCATTTTAGCAATTATCACTCTACGGAAATCAATTCTACAGCTATTGTGTCTCGCAAGATTTCGGTGGAATGAAGGGTAATCTGTCATTTGACATCCATATGCGACAGTTTTGAATAAAAAATATTTGTTTCTTTATATGTGCTCTACGTCAGGGGTAAACTTGTTGATTCTATCGAGCTTTCTTGGTTCATTGCCAATCTATCGTTAATGCGAAAACAATCTATTATTTCTTGGACTTCGAGTCGATGCGAGGTAAATAAATTAGAATTGAAAATTAGCTTAATAGCATAGCATTTGTTCAGGTTTACAGCAGCTGCTTTGGTTATCTAGGTTTATAAATAGAGCTTTGTTTCGTAAAAACATCATTATTGTATTTAAGAACTTTATTACCAAATAACATCCGCGAAAAATAAGCGCTTTGATTCTAATCTTCCCATTCAGTTTCCTGTTTTGAACTCAATCCTCTCTAGTTGATTCTCCATGTCACACTGTTCTCTCATAATGTACGATTCAAAGCTTTTTCTCTTATATAACAGACCCAAGATAGTTGTACGTCTGTTAGCAGATCTTTAGAATAAGCTATAGCTCCTCCTCTTCATATCATGGAATCAGTGGCCGAGGTTTGCGTCATTTGTGACGGAAATCATAGTTAGTTTGCTTATTTGTTTCGCTTCTTTTATTTATTTTGTTTAGTCCGCCATATGGTGCGAGGGTTTGCGCGTAAGTTTCAATTCTTCTCGGCCGGATTTTTTGCAAAAATGTAGAAGTTGTCGAGTGTTTTTTATCAGAACAACTAGAATAGGAACTAATTACTCTTGCAAATTAGTCAACAAGTGCACAATCAGTGTAAACCCTCAATTGAATTGTACATCGTACAGATATCAGAAATGTATCCAAGCTGAAATGCAACCATCCGGTAGGCTTTTTTATTAGCTAATTTAAAATAAATATTAGAAGTTGGGAAAAAGAACAAAAATGTGGTTTCGCATTGAGTGATCTTCACTATTCTCAACAAAAATCTGAACTATCGTTGTGCCTACTTCCAGCTGGATTGAAGAATATTTGCCAATTGAAAGATGCCACTTCTGCCTATCAATTTGCCGAGTGTTTATTCCGTTTTGAAGAATTTGTCCATTAATTCCTTTGGATTCAGATTCCAGCTGGTCTAATAATATAACTGGCAAAAGTGCCACCGACTTTCCGATGAATATTGACATCAGTTTGGGAGATCTTCTCACCCAGCCGACCTTGTGTTCAACCAGAGAATCTGTAATTTTTCTTCTCTTTTTTAAGAAAGAAAGCATTCAGGCTAGTTGGGATTACTATTTATCAATCAAGCCTAACAAACTCTACTCTTATAAACATACCAACTGCCGAGCTGCCACCAATTTAGTCGATATTTTTGAACGACCTGCCCGAATTTCATAAACTCCAAATTGAAGACAAAGTATCCAACTCGATTTCAACGACACGCAAACAGATAAAAATGACCCAACAATGCTATTCTATGAACTCAATGCTGTCGATGTATTACTCGGGATGGAAACAACAAACTTTTGTCGATGGAGGAGAAAGAATCAGACGATTTGATATGGAAACTAAGGACAAAATTGAGTTAGTGAAGACAGTTAGGCACTAATCCACCCGCCTGCAGGTTTGGTAAAATGCTCCAACTGATAATTCTAACCCTTGACGAACAACTGGCACCAGTACTCTCAGAGCTGAGTATTTCTGACCAAGAGTTTATTCTACTCAAAGTTATTTCTTTCTTTACTTCACGTAAGTCAAAACTATTCTTTTCTGGGATTTCTTACAAGATCGCATGAACAGCTCGAAGGGTTGCCTTGTTAGATAAAGATTATTTCAGCGATAAATCTGACCGAAGAAGGCTGTGTCACTGTCGATTCTTCAAGGATATCGTATTGCTCACTGCTGGGGAAATTGACAGAAGAAATGCATCCTTCACTCTCAGATGCGCAAAAAATAAGCCGACTCGGCAAGCTTCTTGGCGCAGTTCCCATGATATATGTAAGGCTCTAAGAAGGAAAAACAATTATGTTAGAGACTTACTTGTCTATCCAACAGTTTTCACAGTAGATTCATCTTCAAAAATAAGGTCAACTTGAAGGGGACTCTCTCTTACGACTTGCATATTAGAGAATTCTGAATGAAACTTGCTCTTATAATCTCATGAATCAGCTTTTGCTAACAAGAAAGCTGATCAATGCGCAAACTCGGTTGTTTACCAAACTTTGTATTTGTTCAAAATCGGATATTAATTAATTATTGTATGTTCATAAAGTGAATTTGTGCTAAAAAAAATAAGAGGAAGCAGCTGTTTACACATTTCTTTCACAGATCAGTTGGCATCTGATGTCTATACACATTGCGAAGTCCTTCTTGCCGTCATATATAAAGTGCAAGCATTGTTTATACTTTCATACCAAAAACGTGATAGCAAATCTGAGAGTTTTCCTGTTGAAATGATTTCTTTGTTATATTCATTCCTTTCACAGCTTTGACTCATTTAATTTGCTATGCATGTAACCAACTGTCTCCATACCTCATTTTAATTCAGCCTCGACAAATATCATTAACAACAAAGTTCATTCTGTTATTCTAATCTATATCCTACGCATGTACTCGATAGGATTTTGTCCCTTCGTATAAAACATTCTGTTCCTTTCAACGCAATTGTTGTTGCTTTTCTTCCAATTATGAGCTTTGACAACGCTACCTCATAAATCTGAGAAAAAAAGAAAAGCAGCTCTTTCACCCTGATAGATTTGTGCACATAATCAGCTATTTTTGTCGTTGCTTTTCTTCTGAAATATGGAAGCTTCCAACGAGAGAAGAGAGATGTGTGTTATTTGTAGAACAAGAGGATTCAACCTATCTCTATCCTATCAAGCTCTAGTCTGTGCGTCAGTAATCCAATCACTACAAAGTTTTGAAATAAATTTTAGGAGTTGCCGTGTATTTTTCATCAGAACATCTAGAAAAGATAATACATATTCATGCAAAAAAGAGAAGAACTGCACAATTGGTTCGCATCCTCGCTTAAATTGTACTTACTGTCGATATCAGAAATGTCTCCGGTTTGGAATGCTACCCTTCGGTAAGCGTAGGTCTAACACAAAAATTCTTTCAGAAGTAGGAAAAAATAGAAAACACCCCGTGCAAAAATTTGTTGTTGATTATTTACAATCACTGCAGTATGAACAACGAAAAACCGAGCTTTCGATGAATCTCATGCCCTGGGGATTGCGAAACTTCACGCGTCTACAAAATGTTCAAACGGCTTACGATTTTTCTACTGTTTTAACTCATTTCGATAGGTAAGTTATTAGATAATTGATCTATTTGGCAGTCTTATAATAAATCTCGACGGAGTCAGTCCTTCAGATCTCTCAGTCAATATGGACATTAATTTGGATGAGCTTCTATCGAATCCGGAGGCTGTTACCTCAAGACAATCGGTACTATTTTTGTGTGACTTTTTTATGACCCTAAGTCAAAAAAATCTTTATAAATTTATAGGCAGCATGGGATAATCGAGACTACATCGACCCTACAAAACAGTATTTCTTCTGTCACACATATGCACGTTTTGCAACTTTGCTTTCTGATTTTTTAAATTCAATTCCCGAGTTTCATGAGTTTTGCGAAATGGACAAGGCATGGCAAGGCTCCCTTATAATCTAAAAGATTTTTAGAAGAGACTTTTCCAAAGCAATTATACTAGTTATATTTATTGCTCCATGCAGTTTTTGAGATCAAAAGAGCCTACAACTAAAGAGCATGCTTTAAAGCGGCTTTACCGTTTCTCTGATATGACAGAGGAGGAAATTGAAGCGTTTGTTTTTATTAACTTTTTATGGTAAAGCAATACAGGTTGATAAAGTCGTTGAGTAACACTGTCTGCCTATTGAAAGCAGAATTTGATCCAGTATGTAACAGACTAAATATAACCGAGCAGGAGAGGGTTCTCATCAAAATTATCACTATTTTCTCTGCCTGTAAGTTTAATTTATGATTTTTAGAGAATAAATGCAGCATCCTATTTTACGGAAGAAGGAGAGTCTTTTATTTCTTCGTCAAGAACCGCTTATTGCACCCTTTTGGGAAGACTTATTCAAGAACTTTTTCCGCTGCTTACGGTGGAACAGCAAATTCAACGATTCAAAGCGCTCTTAAAGCTAACAACTATCATAAAGGCATGATTTTATTCGAAATGACTACTTTCATTTCAATCTCCTTTTAAAATGTCCAAACTTAATCCCCGCATGTAATTGGCTTGTTGATTGAGCTCATTTCCAATTATTGCAAGCAATCTACACTCCCAATTGGAGAATTGGTGCACAGTGAAAAACAAATTTCATTTCTTTCATTCAAAATAAACATTTTTCAGAAAGTTGGAGAGCTTGGGAGTTCATTCTTCAGCATGATCGCCTCTAAAAATGGCTTTTTAGGTGGCTCTCTTTCTTATGATATACATGTGCGACAGCTGTAAAAGTTCATGTGCCATTTATAATTCAAAATAAAAATTAATCGCATGTACGATTTTAAATTATCCAGAAGAGGAATAAAGGCGGATTCATTTTGCACACAGATGCGTACTCTATGTTCAATGTTATTTTGCTTTAATCTTTCAGCCCTCATCATGTGTTATTCCTAGTTGATAATTATCAACAATCTTTGCTGCCGTTTTCGAATAGCAAACCAGATATTTCTTTTGATATTCATCGTCGAAAATGAACGATCCTACAAAAATCTGCCAAATCTGCGGTGGAACTAGCGCTAGAAAAACCTATGGAGTTATTGTCTGTGGGTTAGTAACTTTAAATTTTAGCGAATCTCAATTTGCTTTTTAGAAGCTGTCGCATATTTTTCATACGATCAAGTCGAAGAAAAGACAAATTCCAATGCAAATTCTACAAAAATTGTCTAATTTCTACACATCCTCGTATGAATTGTACTGCCTGTCGATTTCAAAAATGCATTGAGGTTGGTATGCTACCAGCAGGTTGGTTTTATTTTCTAGCATTGAGAAAATATCCTTTAGAAGTCGGAAAAAACGAGCAAAAACAAAAGACAGTTGTACAATATATCAGCTCTCTCCACTATAAACAAATTAAAACAGAGCTCTCTATGTATCTCCTTCCTTCCGGATTGAGTAATATTTCTCGTCTTCAAAATGTAGCAACTGCTTCTGAATTCGCCGATATTTTATTTAGTTTCGAAAAGTTGTTTTCTTGCGAGAAGTTGGGAAATGTTTATTTTAGTCGGACGATTAATCTAGGCGGAGAAAGTGCTTCAGACTTTCCTGTGAATCTTAATCATGCTCTTGTTGATATTTTAATGAATCCAACGCTTTGTGCAACTCGAGATTCAGTTTAAAAAAACTCCGATTAGACGCTTACAAATAATTTAGGCAAGCTGGGATGCTCGAGATGCAATCAACCCCAATAAGCACTATTATTTTCATCACACTTATTGTCGATTTGCTACATATTTAGCTGATTTTTTAAGTAGTATTCCAGAATATCATATCCTCGGGTCAAAAGACAAGGTTTGTTGTAAATATTGTTGTTGAAAGTAACTATATTTTCAGATCAAGCTTTTCCAAACCTCTTTTTCTTTGAATACGATGAGCGCGCTGTTTTATTCTCGTTTTAGAATTAAATACAATAGTGTTGATGCAAAGAAGCGAATTAATCGTTTTAATCTTTCAGAGAGTGATAAGGAAAGGTTATTTCGCCGAGTAAAAAAAAGAAATAAATAACTACAGCTATTCTAAATTCCTTGGTTGTATTACGAAATCTTTTGATTCAAATATCAAATCTCAATTTGAAGAAATCCAACTAACTGACCAAGAGTGGATTTTATTGAAAGTTGTTTGTATCTTCTCTTCTAGTAAGTTTGCCGCTTTTTAATAGAAAACAACTAGTTTAGTAAGCAGTTTTAGCGATGATGGATCTCAAATAATCCATTCAACTAGAATAAATTATTGCTCAATTTTGGGAAAATTGATAGATGAGCTTTATCCCTACTTCACACAAGAAGAGAAAGCAAACAGACTCGGAAAAATCCTCAGCATAAGGCCAGCTATAATCGTTCTTTTCTTTCTTTTTTTGGAATAAAACTATTTTCAGAAACACGCTGGCATTTCGCATCAACTCTACAGTGCATTTGTCTCCGAAAATAAAGGTGGCTTGAAAGGAGCTCTTTCATACGACATCCATATGAGACAATTTTAAAGCGTTACAGGGAATAACCATTGTCCTTTTATTCGTAAAACAACTGTAATAAATGTTCTTGATAACCACCTGGTCATATTTCAATATTTTTGTTACAAAAAACAACATTTTTTCGGTTCGATCTCTATTCCCTCCGACATAATTGTCATGTCGGCTTTTCAATTAGATTTCCAGCGTCATGTTCATGACATCTATTTATACAAATTACTTCGTCTGACGCTCTAATCTCCCACGTTTATAATATTCCTCGAGCACAGACAAAACAGAAACTACTAGAAGTAATGTCCATTGATCTGTGAATGAATGCACTCGTTTATTTCAAGTCGATTAGAGCTGACTCCCATGAGATAATTTTGTTCTTTCCCGGTGTCTGGGCTTCTAATGACTTGATTTTTGATTGTTATCCCAATGGCGATCTCTGCGATAGAAATAGCCAAACTGAGTTGTGTAATCTGTGGAGGAGCTAACGCAAAGCTCACCTACGGTTCTGTGATTTGTCCGTGAGTGATTTTACCCATTTTCTGAGGGCTTTTATATATACTTTTTTTTCAGAATACAAGTGCTTTATTCCATTGCATGAACTATGCAACCTAATTTGAAGCTACTTTACAATTAATTTTCTGTTTCAAGACAGACCGATCTTTAGTAAAAAAAAAAAGAATTTCTCTTTACTTTAAGAATACTTTGCGTTGTAAAAGATTCATAACAGAAAGTATAAAAACATTGATTGCAATAAATCATGCTGACTGAATTAGCTTGATGAGTTCTTTCAATTTTGGAAAGAACCTGCGTAAAGAACAGGTAGAGTACATAAAAATGAATAATTAACACTTTTATCTAACAAGTAAGAATTTTTAGAAGCTGTCGCGTATTTTTCATCAGAAATACCAAGAAAATAAATGAATTAAAGTGCGACTACGATAATAACTGCCCAATATCCACACAAGCTAGGATGAATTGCACCGCCTGTCGCTACCAAAAATGCCTCCAGGCTGGGATGATGCCAGCTGGTTTTGTTTAGTTTTTCTCCGAAGATAATAAAAAGCTCTAGAAGTCGGCAAAAATCAGCAATTGAAGAAAGCTGCTGTACAGTATCTCAGTGGACTTCACTACAATCAAAATATCAGCGAATTTGCGCTGTGTCTTCTGCCTTCTGGATTGAACAACATCTCTCGTCTGGAAAATGCATCAAATGCCAGTGAATTCACAGAAATTCTGTGTAGATTTGAAAAGTTTAATTAGCTCTTTTATCTAAAAAAAAAAATGATTACAGTTGGTCAATTAATCCAAGTGGAAAAAGTGCTTCGGATATTCCAGTGGATCTAAACTTCAACCTGGTTGATATATTAATGAATCCAACTCTTTGCTCAAGCAGAGAAGCTGTGAGTCAATTTCCTTTCGTCATGAAAACATGCATTTCAGTCGAGTTGGGATAATCGGTTGTTAGACTATGTCAATTCAAAAAGACTATTTTCCTATAAAAACACATATTGCCGCTTTGCAACAATGCTGACAGACTTTTTGAGCAGTCTTCCGGAATATCATTATTTATGTACTGAAGACAAGGTTCTCGCTTTGGATGCTCTACAATTAGAAGAGTTTAGATTAAACTTTTCCAGCAATCCTTCCCATTAGTTACGATGATTTCGATGTTTTATGCACGCTACAGAGCTAAAATTAAAATTATAAATGTTACAGAACGAATTGATCGCTTTGATATGGCTCCGGAAGATAAAGAAAGGTATAATTTCTTTTTCTAAAAGCTAAAAGTAGATACAGCTTCCGCAATTTTCTTATCCATGCAACGGTGTCCTTCGATACATGCTTGAGACTTCAGTTTGAAGAGCTTGAACTGACTGATCCAGAATGGGCTCTATTGAAAATAATTTGCATGTTCTCTTCGAGTAAGTCGCTCTGGTTCACAATAACGATTTAGCAAATACTTTTTCCGAAGAAGGAGCAAAAGTAGTTTTGTCTTCAAAAATGACTTACTGCTCAATACTTGGCAAATTGATAGCCGAAATGTATCCTTATCTTACAGAAGAAAAGAAAATCGATCGATTCAGACGACTTCTTAGCACTGTGCATGTAATCAACGTAAATCGCTGTGACAATTCACACTTCTAATTTTAGAAACATGCAACAATGGGGAATCAATTTTATGGTCAATTTATCTCTGAAAACAGAGGCAATTTGAGAGGAACTCTCTCATACGATATTCATATGAAACATTTTAAATAAGCAATTTCTTCCGTCCGTTATTTTCAGAAGAAAGACGTCTCTAATTGTCGGCTGCTTTTCATAATGATTAGTCATTCACTTCTTAAATTTCTCGTTTTGAGAAGACTCTACTCTAAACAACTCCTCCTACAGTTCGTTTGCACCTAAGTTTATTCTTTACTTTGCTAGCTTTGAAAATAACTATACTTTTCTTGTTCTTTCTCTCTGTATTTTTGAGTACAAACAGTGTAGATACAATTCTGTCAAAACGAATAAATCATAAGCATGGATATGGTTTGTCTAAAAAGCAATTGTAAATTTTGCATCAAGTTACTTTACCATCTTGACAACCGTAATTCAAATCTTCAACTCGAAATCTCGATTTGATCTCAAAGCCAATGGAGCAACACCTTGGGAGCACCTGCTAGTTCTAGTACCAGATTTGCTACTCGTACTTTGAACAAAAAGATACATGTTCATAGTGTGCGTCAAAATTCAACTTATTTATTATTCTCTCCATGCTGATGTCAATAGCATATTTTTGCATTTTCCAAAATTAACTCAGCTTTTTGATTCTATTTTTAGTCAACAAAATGGATATGATTTGTTTGATTTGTAGTGGATCTGGAGATGGAATAACAAAATGTTATGGTGCTCTTATTTGTCCGCAAGTTTATTTTAAAATAGTAGTAGAGTTTAAAAAATTGTAGAAGTTGTCGAGTGTTTTTATTAGAACAACCAAAAAACCTATCCTTCCCAAATGTAAAGCTTCGAATGGCTGTAAAATAGAGTCTTTTCCTCGATCAAATTGCTCCGCTTATCGGTATAAAAAGTGTCTTCAAGTCGGAATGCAGCCAGACTGTAAGTTTTCTATCCTTTCTTGGAATACAAAAAACAATTTAAGTTATCAGAAAAAAGAGAAATGTTTGTGTTGCTTCCTTTCATTATAACCAACAAAAATTCGAACTCGCTTTGAATTTACCTTCAGCAGGCTTAAAAAATATCTCTAGGCTTCAAAACGCTACAACAGACAAGGCATTCGCAAAAACGCTGTTCCAATTTGAAAAGTGGTCTTTAGTTTTTCCGCCTAAACAGAAATTGAAGATGGTCAGCCAATTTAGAAGGCAAAAGCTCTATTGATTGTCCAGCTAATATTGACATAAATTTGATTGATATCCTCATAAATCCATCTCTTTGTTCCAGTAGAGAATCCGTAAGATTTCATTGGAAGTGGAATTCATATATTTTTAAGACTGGTTGGGATAATAGAGCAGCTATTAACCCAAACAAGCTATACTCGTTCAAGAAAACGTATTGCCGTTTCACCACGATGTTAATTGATTTCCTGAGCAGCATTTCGGAATTTCACATGTTGTGTCCAAAAGATAAAGTAATAGCTTGTTATCCTCTCCTATCGAATTTAGATAAAACTAACGCAACATTCCTTCTCCTTGAATCTGATGACTTCAATATACTACCTACGATTCAAGACGAAATTCAGAGATAACAATGCTGATAGTAGAGTGAATCGTTTCGACATGACAGACGAAGAAAAGAATAAGTTGAAATATTCTTATGCAAATAAGTTTTAGATTCCGAGATTTTGTCGCATCTAGCATGGATTCTTTCAACACAATTATAAGACCAACATATGAAGAAATTCAAATTACAGATCAGGAACTTATTTTGCTAAAAACAATTTGTATTTTTTCTTTATGTAAGCAGTTCAAATAGTTTTTTATGGTAAAACATTTAGTGGGCAATATAAACGAAGAAGGATCCAAAATTATCAGCTCTGCAAAAATAGCATATTGTTCTACATTGGGGAAACTAATAGAAGAAAGTTGTTCTTCTTTATCAATTGAAAAAAAGATTAGCAGATTCAGGAAAATTCTTAGTACTACGGCTGATATAAATGTAAGTTTTTAAATTTCTTTGAGAGTTTGATTATCTTTTCTTTTCACTTTTCTATAGTCAATAATATTACAGCTTGGAGCAATATTGATGGATCAATTCTACAGTTCCTTTGTCGCAGAAAACAGAGCTAACTTGAGGGGAGCTCTTTCCTTCGATATACACATGCACCAATTTTAAATACATCGAAAAACAATCAAGTTGTTTTTTTTGGATTTTACATCTCCGCAGTTGATCCAAAATCAAGTATGCATATTCAAACGTGTATTCTACAAACACTCGAACTTTTTTTTAAATAATTAAGATATACTAAAGGCACTGAATGAAATCAGACAAAAAGATGACATTTGGTCGTTCTTAATGTTCAAAGTTGTCTTCTGATTTTGTGAAAGTGGGTATTTATAGTTGTCGGGAGGGTTTTTGGATTTAATCTTCGTACCTTTAAAGTTTTTTTCGATACCAACTATAGTCTGTTCACAAACAAGACGACACCCTTCACATCCAAGAAAAGGCTTTTTGCGGCGAGACCCATTTTTATCCTAAAATTTACTAAAGACCTTTGTTAGGATAAAATGGGTCTCGCCTCGAAAACCCCTTTCTTGGATACGAAGGATGTCGTCTTGTTTGTGAACAGACTATAAAATTGTTCTTTGTTCCCTGACTGAAAGATTGATGATTAATGTGCAAACAGAGTTTGTTTTCTAATCAACAAAACTTGAAACAAAGATCAAGTTGGCTACTCGTGTGAAATAACAAAGAGTACAATGTATGTTTTACATATTTTTTAATAAACGACCGGCGTTCTTTCATGACTGTAAAGGAGATCACCGATATCTGTATGATCCTGATCTTGTTGTGATTCTGGAGCTGTTAAAGCTTATGCCATTCTTAAATGCTCGTACGTTTTTGTGTTTTGCCATTGATTAAAATTTTTCTTTAATAAATTATTTAAAAGATCAAGTTAATTATTTTGAACGAACTTTAAATGCTTCCACTCAGCATCGATAATACACCCACTTGAGAACATATCCGTCTAATAAACGTACATTCATTAGCAGAGTATATGCTGAATATTTAGAAGAAAGGATCAAAAACTAAACGCCCTTTATCTTCTCTCTAAAATCAATTCATCTTTTAACAAATGTTTATAATCATTTTGTATTTCTGACACAGACTCTTTTTGTGTCACTTATAGCAGCAAACATATTTTCAACCGAAAAAATTGTCTCATCACTTTTTCAATAAGCTTCGCGATTTGCTATCCAAATTCGCGAGCAGCATGATGCTTCTCCATTTTACTTCTGCCTCGTCTGTATAAAGCTAATCCACGATGCATTCATGTCACATGAGTTCTTATTGCAGACGAAGAAGATAAACAGCTGAATGAACCAAATGATTTCAGCTGTCTTGCCGTTGTTGATTTGCATTACTTTTATTGACCAAGGAATATGGACGCCGGCAAGAGCTGTGTTATTTGTGGCTCGAAAGAGGCACGTACAACTTACGGTAGTATAATTTGTGGGTGAGTTAATTCTGTTGAAATAGCTTTTTGCGATATTCTTTTCAGGAGCTGTCGGGTATTTTTATTAGAACAGTGAAAAAACCAACGGATCAAATCAAATGTCGAAAAGGAAACAATTGTTTAATTAAAAACATCCTAAGAATAAAATGCATCGGCTGTCGATTTAAAAAATGCATTCAGTCTGGAATGATGCCAGGCGGTAAATTTTTTAAAATGGAAAACGGTTTCTAGAAGTTGGAAAAAACGAGAAAAAGCCGAATCCTGCTTTCGTCTATTTGAATTTCCTTCACTATTCTCAACAAAAATCTGAACTATCGTTGTGCCTACTTCCAGCTGGATTGAAGAATATTTGCCAATTGAAAGATGCCACTTCTGCCTATCAATTTGCCGAGTGTTTATTCCGTTTTGAAGAATTTGTCCATTAATTCCTTTGGATTCAGATTCCAGCTGGTCTAATAATATAACTGGCAAAAGTGCCACCGACTTTCCGATGAATATTGACATCAGTTTGGGAGATCTTCTCACCCAGCCGACCTTGTGTTCAACCAGAGAATCTGTAATTTTTCTTCTCTTTTTTAAGAAAGAAAGCATTCAGGCTAGTTGGGATTACTATTTATCAATCAAGCCTAACAAACTCTACTCTTATAAACATACCAACTGCCGAGCTGCCACCAATTTAGTCGATATTTTTGAACGACCTGCCCGAATTTCATAAACTCCAAATTGAAGACAAAGTATCCAACTCGATTTCAACGACACGCAAACAGATAAAAATGACCCAACAATGCTATTCTATGAACTCAATGCTGTCGATGTATTACTCGGGATGGAAACAACAAACTTTTGTCGATGGAGGAGAAAGAATCAGACGATTTGATATGGAAACTAAGGACAAAATTGAGTTAGTGAAGACAGTTAGGCACTAATCCACCCGCCTGCAGGTTTGGTAAAATGCTCCAACTGATAATTCTAACCCTTGACGAACAACTGGCACCAGTACTCTCAGAGCTGAGTATTTCTGACCAAGAGTTTATTCTACTCAAAGTTATTTCTTTCTTTACTTCACGTAAGTCAAAACTATTCTTTTCTGGGATTTCTTACAAGATCGCATGAACAGCTCGAAGGGTTGCCTTGTTAGATAAAGATTATTTCAGCGATAAATCTGACCGAAGAAGGCTGTGTCACTGTCGATTCTTCAAGGATATCGTATTGCTCACTGCTGGGGAAATTGACAGAAGAAATGCATCCTTCACTCTCAGATGCGCAAAAAATAAGCCGACTCGGCAAGCTTCTTGGCGCAGTTCCCATGATATATGTAAGGCTCTAAGAAGGAAAA
This sequence comes from Oscheius sp. JU1382, assembly GCA_932521405.1. Taxonomy (NCBI): domain Eukaryota; kingdom Metazoa; phylum Nematoda; class Chromadorea; order Rhabditida; family Rhabditidae; genus Oscheius; species Oscheius sp. JU1382. The sequence goes on along the minus strand of OW051476.1, from coordinate 9,114,763 downwards.
ACAATTATGTTAGAGACTTACTTGTCTATCCAACAGTTTTCACAGTAGATTCATCTTCAAAAATAAGGTCAACTTGAAGGGGACTCTCTCTTACGACTTGCATATTAGAGAATTCTGAATGAAACTTGCTCTTATAATCTCATGAATCAGCTTTTGCTAACAAGAAAGCTGATCAATGAAAACAAGACTACTTTCCCGCCCTAGGTTACCCAGGTAACCAAGGATTAGTGTTGAGTTTGCATTGCATAAATCTCGTTGCTCGCTGAGCAGAGTAAATATCTGATCTTTGTTGCCCATTTTTCCTCTTTTCCTACAATGGAGCAAAACCCAAAGCCCGCAAAAATTTGTCAGGTGTGTAATGGGGAGTGCGCTGCGTCGCTATGCTATGGGATAATTGTCTGCGCGTAAGTTTTTGTTAAACTAATTGTTTTAAAAAATCATAGAAGCTGCCGTGTATTCTTTATCAGAACAATTCGAAGCACAAAACTACTCGTTTGCAAACTATCGAACAACTGCCAGATAACCTCTACTTCTCTAAATTGCTCATCTTGTCGTTACGGCAAATGCATTAAGATGGGCTTACGAGCCGTAGGTATGTTGTTCCGTAGCACCAAATGGGCTTTTAGACGTAGGAAAGAGAGAAAAACATCTAAAAGTTGTCGATTATTTAAATTCGTTTCATTTCAATCAAAGAAGATCGGAAATCTCGTTAAATCTTTTACCATCAGGACTAAAAAACATTTCGAACCTTCAAAACGCAACCTCAGCACGGGACTTTGCCGATATTTTATTCTATTTCGAGCAGTAACGTTTAGATTTAGAGAATTTTAATAGTTTAGATGGACATCAAATTTGAATGGCAAGAGTGCTACTGATTTTCCAGTAAATATTAATGTATCTCTGGCCGATATACTAACCAATCCTACTACTTGTACAAATAGGGAAGCTGTAAGTTTAAATCCTCTTGTTGAAAAGAGGAAGGTTCAGTCAGTTTGGGATCGTAGCTGCAATATCAACCCAAAGAAAAGCTACTCCTATCTTCATACTTATTGTCGCTTTGCCACAATGTTTGCTGATTTTTTGAACTCCATTCCACAATTTCATGAGTTTTCTTTCGCAGACAAGGCAAACCTTCTTTTTGTCTCTTTTACTCTTAAATTTGAGCTAAAATGTTATCAGCAATCATTTACCACCAATTTAATGATGTCAGTGCAATATGGATGCTGGAAGATACCGTCTGTATCAAACAGAAGCTCTGCTATTAGTCGTGTGGATAGATTTAGTTTTACCCCAGAAGAAAAGGATATGTATGCGGATCATCTGTTCAATGTATCTAGCGTTTATGAAAAGAGCGTTTTTCCTATTTTCTATAAGTTAGATCTAACAAATCAAGAATGGATGATGCTAAAAATGATTAGCATGTTTTATTCAGGTTTGCGGCAGCGTGACAAACATTGACAACAATTATTCAGTTGATAATTGCAGCGATAAGGGAGCAGAAAATATCGCCTCTTTGAGGACATCGTATTCCTCGATTTTGGCTAAATTAATTGAAGAAATGAATCCAAATCTGACCGAAGAAGAAAAACTCACACGTCTTGGACAAATTCTCAGCACTGTTAAGATTATTTCGGTATTCTTTTTCATAGTTTTTTTAGATAACTGTCTTTCAGATGGTGGGTAGTCTAACCAATCAATTTCATAGTTCTTTTGTCGCGGCAAATCGTGCCAAACTGAAGGGCAATTTGCCCTTTGACATTCATGTGAGGCAGCTATAAATGGGAAGTTCAGCGTTTCGTATTTATTTCCGAATACTTGTCTAGTCTATTCACTTCCTTTGAATAGACGAGTGAATACAGCAATCCGTACATGTTCAAGCGATAAAGATCACAATTTGATGTGTGTCCTACACAGCTTAACTGACTAAGAATTTATTTTCTGGGCGCTACATTCGATTACAGAGGCTTGCCCTTTAATATTTTTTATGATTTAGCCGTACTAGGTCAAATCAGTTCAAAACGTCTGCAGACAAATGGCCACTTCAATCGACCATTTTTTTGTTCGAAGTCTCACATAATGGGATAAAAGACAAATAAAAAATTTACTAAAAATCTCGCATGTGAATACCATAAGCTAGAGTTCTTTTATCTTTCCAACATTTTGTATAATAATTGTCTCCTCATTGTAAAACTGATCTCCAAAGGCACTCGCTTTCTGAAAGTTTTATTTTAAAGGAATTGACTACGATTGTGCGTAAAAATGCCAAAACCTTGATCTGCATAGCTAAGTTCATGAATTTCTTAAATCTCAAACTCTCAAAGGACTGGAGGAACAAAATCTTGAAATATTGTTGACATTTTGGAATGAGCTTCACAAAATCTTGTTGTTTCTTGTGGATCAAGGTTAAAGTGGCTCAGTCCACTGCTGTTTGCCTTGGAATCCTTAGTTTCCATCGTTGATAATGCATTGAGAAGATGGCATAATTGCAGTAAGACTGTTAGAAGAGTTTGATCTAAATTAGTTTCTTAAGAGTAGAGAAAATATAAAACTTTATCTTCCGAAATGATATGAAACTCTGGAATTCCATTCAAAAAAATCAGCTAGAAGTGTGATAAGATAACAATAGGTGTTTCTTATATTATATTTCATTTGAGAGTTCACAGTCGAATCCCAACCAGCCTAGGACAGTTGATTACATTTTGCGCTGAAAATATCCTACGGTTTCTCTAGAAGAACAAAGTTCTGGATGAGCAATAACCTCTCCCAATATCACATTTAAATTTAGAGGCATTTCTAAGGGACTTTTCTCGGATTCGTTAATAAAATAATTGTCAAATTGGGCCAAAATTTGAGAGAAATCAAAAGCTGAAGTGGAATTTTGGAGATGAACGATATTCTTCAATTCCAACAGCATTAAACTCATAGACATTTGTTTTTTCGAATACTGATAGTGAAGCGAACTAAGGTACTTTACTACAGCCTTAGCAGATTGATCGTTCTTGCCGAGTTCTGAAAATTTGAACCATCTGGTATAAAAAGGAAAGATGTGTTTTATTTAAAGATTAAAAGTAGTAAACCGACCAGCAGGGAGCATTCCAATCTGGAGATATTTTTGAAAGCGACAGGCAGAACAAATCCTGCGAGGGTTGGGAGGACATGAGGCTAGACAATTTTTATTGTAATCACAACGGAATTTTTCTTGTCTACAACTAGTTCTGATAAAAAATATGAAGCAGCTCCTGAAAAGAAATTAAAATAGACGATTGCCAAATCCGCATGTAATAACTTCATAGATTTTCCTATTTAGACTAAGACTCATACTGCCACAAATTTGGCAGATTTTGGCAGGATTGTAAATAATCAAGAACAAGACAAAAAATTAAAATTGGTTGTTTCTCAGCAGCAAACAGAACGAGAATCGATGAATATGAAGCACAAACAGGTACATTTTCTGTACTTCTTACATGCCAAATTTAGATAAATTGTGTCATACATCATACTAATAGGGAATAAATATGCAAAATATCGAGCTTGATTTCAGATTTAATCGGTATTCGCTGTATTTTTACTTTCTAATACCAATGTCAAATACACGTTCAAAAAATACAAAGAACGTTAAAACGACGAAAAACATATAAACTAATAGACATACTATACTGCGTAAAATAATGATACGGCCACCCTCGTTTTGGGGTCTAGTGAGAACCCTTGGGGTTTTCACGCCTCGGGATCAATTCCATTCGATTCCTAGCTGTTTTAAACCCCAGAAAACAAATTTTAGAGCAATTGGAGTTTTACTTTTGTAGATGAGCCCATTTTCAAAAAATGTTCAATTTTCTACCGTAAAATAATGATAGGGCCACCCTCAAAAAAGGGTACTTTTAGATTTTTCTTTTAAATAATTCTTTGTGTTTTTATTTTTACTTGAAGGCGGCAATGTTTTCACTTTAGACTAAGCAAAATGGGTAGAGCTAAAGCCCTAACTGACCAAGAAAAAGGCAAAATTCTTGCTTACAACCATTCTGGCAAGTCAAATCGGAAAATCGCCACCCTTCTTGGCCGAAGTCACAAGCTGATCAACAGGTTCATCGTAGACCCAGCAGGATATGGAACAAAAAGGTCTCTAGGACGGCCAAGGAGCCTAAATGACCGTCAAGTGCGTCTCCTCCATAGAGCTTCTTCCAACAAAGTTGTCACTCTACGAAAAATAAAAGAGGATTATGATCTTCCAGTAAGCCGAATGACGCTTTCTAATGAGCTAAAACATGGTGGAAAAGTTGTCGTCAGACAGATGAAGAAAGGACCTCAGCTTCAAGCCCATCATAAAGTCGCTCGACTTCAATTCTCTCAGAACCACATCGGCCAACAAACCGATTGAAGCAAAGTTAGTCTTTTATGATACCTTAGCATTTCAAAGGTGATCTGGTCGGATAAAAAGCGTTTTTGCCCTGATGGTCCTGATGGGTACAACTCCTACTTCCACGATTTACGCAAGGACCCACTCGTTTTCTCGAAGAGGGGTTTCGGAGATGGTACCGTTATGATTTGGACACCATTTTGTGCTGATGGACAGGTGGCCTTAGAGTTCATTACCCTAAAAATGAACTCTCTTCAATATCAAGGCGTCCTCGGCACACATCTGCTCCCATTCCTGAACACCGCTGGCCGACAAGGCTACGTGTTTCAGCACGATAACGCCTCCGTTCACGTTAGCCGATCAACTACCCAGTGGCTTGCCACTTCTAACGTGAGAGTTCTGAACTGGCCAGCGTGCAGTCCAGATCTCAACCCATCGAAAACTTATGGGGAGTGCTAACAAGGAAATTGTACGCCGGAGGGAAGAAATACGCCAACACTCAGGAGCTTACCAGAGCTATCCAGCACGAATGGCAATCAATGGACTTAGGCATACTTAAAAAGATGTCTACATCAATTCCAAATAGGCTCATCCAAGTTGTTCAGCGTCAAGGAGCTCAAACTGGTTACTAAGCCTAGTTTTTGTTTAAAAAAAATAAAGTCGTTACGATGTTATCGGCAGTGGCCGTATCATTATTTTACGCAGTGTATAACCCAAGGAAAATTACCCACGCAGTTCAAAAAGCCATAGTTTTTTACTCTTTTTTAATAGATTAGTTTACATCACTAAAAGCGTACACGGTATTTTAGACCAAATTCTACCAAGAATCACATCGAAACATGTCTGCTCTTTGGTGTCATGTAGACTGAAACGTGCTTTGCATACTCTATATAAGCTATAGATTTATTTACCCCGTGAATCAGCATCAAACTTCGGCCGCAATTAGATTCGAACAGGAGAGATTTTGTTGCACATTAGGCAAATCTCAGTAGCAAATTGTGCTACCAGGAAAGAGCTCCCCCAGATATTAGTAATAGGTTTCGATGACTAGCTTTTTATTTTATTTATTCTCGTTCACGCACACTTATTTGATCTTGGAGTCTCGAGGCGCACTTTATGATCCGTAACTGCTCTTTTCAGGGCGTTACAACGTCAGACGACTTATTTCCGCTTTCAGCGCAATTCTCAGAAGATTAAAGATCACTTATGTCTTGATATTTGTTTCGACTTCAGTTAATTTACTTGTTGGACGTCCTTATGGAAACTTCTATCCATCCGGTGGCAAACTGTGACGTCTGCTGTGCTCCTCGAGCGAGAAGCTGTTACGGCGCAATCGTGTGCTCGTTAGTTTTTATTTTTATTTTAAACCTCTGCAGAAAATCTATATTAAACGTTTTAACTTTAAATAAAAGTGTTTGTTGGCCATAAACATTGAAAAAGAGCCAATTTCTCGCTAACTTTTACGAATTTTTTCAGAAGTTGCCGCGTATTTTTCATTAGAACTGCCAGAAAAGATCCTCTAAAATGCTCTAAGTTTAATAATTGCTATATTTCGTCCAAATCGCGTCTGAATTGCTCAGCCTGTCGATACAAGAAATGTCTCCAAGCAAAAATGATCCCAGGAGGTTTTGCCTCTCTATTTTTAAATTAAATCTTTTTAGATGTCGGGAAAAGAGAGCGCGAATACCATTCTGTTGTCTCCTATTTTAATTCCCTTCACTATGAAAGCCGAAAATCTGAGCTCTCCCTATGTCTCCTGCCTATTGGTCTCAAAGCCATCTCTCAACTTGAGCATGTCTCCACAATTATTGAGTTCGCCAACATTTTGGTTCACTTCGATACTATTGCAATCAATGTCGATGGGAAGAGTCCATCAGATGTGTCAGTAAATATCGACATTAGCTTAGGCGACGTTTTGCTCAATCCTGAACTCTGTTCTTCAAGAGAAGCTGTGAGTATTCCTCCTTACTTTTAAAATAGCCTTCAGGCTGGTTGGGATGCTGGCGAGACAATTGATCCACACAAGATATATTCTTTTCAACATACTTATTGTCGTCATGCTACTCTTTTAGCAGATTTCTTGAATTCAATCCCACAATTTCACGAGCTTTGTTTAATTGACAAAATACGACTCTTCCAGCAGTCTTACTGTAATTTCGCTCTATTTTCTATGTACTATTCGCAATGGAAATTAAAAAGAACGAAAGAGAATGCCAAGAGTCGAGTAGATCGATTCGATTTTACTGAAGATGAAAGAAAAAGGTTGGGCTGCTATCTTGCTAAAAATCATTTTAGTTTTCAAAATTTTTTGAGGACAATTTCTATTGTTTTAATCAAAAACATTCATCCTTTATTGACGGATATCAAAATCACCGATCAAGAATGGGTTTTGTTGAAAGTTATTTCCACTTTTTATGCTCGTAAGTTAACGACTTGATATGTCCTACAGATATTTATCAGCGTCTTATTTTACTGAGGAAGGTGAACGGATAGTTTTGGCGACAAGAACATCATATTGCTCTATTTTGGGGAAATTAATTGATGAATTGCACCCCAAGCTAACAAAGGAACAAAAAATTGTCAGATTCAATAAACTTATGAGTATTACCAGCCAGATAAAGGTATGAAAAATAGAAATAAGTCAACTTTTTAAAGAAATTATCTCTACTGGGAACCCAATTCTACAGTGCATTTGTCTCTCATGAGCATGCCAACTTGAAGGGAAGACTTTCGTTTGATATTCATATGAGACAAGTCTGAATAAATTCTTGATATTTTTCTTCTTTTTTCGCTTTTAGAGTTTCTTCTGATTTTTGAATAGATTCCCTTTATTTGGTTCATTGAATCGGAATTATTGTCAATACACTATTTTTGATTCGTAAAATTGTTATCTTTCCAATTTCAAAACTAGCTTTTAGACTTGTTTTCATTTCGTACATAATCTTTGCTCTTCGAGGACCGACGTATTACTTTTACAAAAGGAATCAAAGGGGCCAAGTACGGCAGTTTGTAGCATCTAAATCGGCCAATAGAACTCTGAGCTCATTTCCTTTAAATCTGTGTGGTTAGAGAAATGAGCAAAACATTTGAATGGTATGAATATTTTAGAGGAAAAGCATTATGAGAGTCTCGAGCTCGGGAAAGTACGCTGCTATAGTCTGTTTATAAAAAGACGACATCTTTCATATCCAAGAAAGGGGTTATCGCGGAGAGGCCCATTTTATCCTTAAAAAAAGGTCTTTAGTAAATTTTAGGATAAAAATGGGTCTTACCGTGAAAACCCCCTTTTCTCGGAGTATCAGCTGTCGTCTTTTTTATGACTAGACTATATAGCTAATGAGAAATAGATAAAAATGTATACAAAAAGAAATACAATGATTTCGAGTAGTATTGAGGAGAGGTCTTTTGAGAGCAAAAAATCAAAGGCTTGGTAAATCAAGATGTTCCAATTACAACTTTGAACTGCAAACGAGTAATTGATCAGCCGAAGAAGAAAAATAACAACGAAAGAGTGTATTAGCACTTCAGAGAGTATTCATAATGTTGAGAAATTCCGTAGAAATGGAAGGATTACGTTAAACTGAATTTTGAGGACAGAAGAAGCTGAGCTTTTTTTTTTAGTTTTCAATAAGATTTTTATTTATTCTTTATAAAATTTAACTGGTATGTCTCTCCTCAATTTCCTGCTCAAAAAGCAATATGGTAAAGTTTTATTGTGACAGATTATGTTGTTTACTGGCACTGCATAAATGAAGTCCATAAATTTACTTTGGCAATAAATTGCTATAAAAGTTTAACGCTCTAAAAATAGAAGGGTTCGATAAAAACAATTTCAGTTCAATTTTGCTGATGTGACGTGTTTTTTAATTGGTCTCCTTCTCATTGGAGCTCTCCATTTCTTATGGTCGAATGGAAGAATGAAAGGAACAACAAAGACAAGCTGGTCTTCGTATTCAAAGGACCTATAATACCTACATTTGATAGTTTTCACATTGATTTTCAGCCCAACAACATTAATAATTTATCTCCCCTCACTGAAAACCGGAAACTAGCCAGATCTCATTATAATTGTACCCGGCAGATTATTCCCTGATTCCAATGGTAATTTTGTTTTCTCTGTATAATTTTTTCATTGTTATCCCTGCCCTTCGCTCTTGTTTTGCATTTAGCCTAGTGGTCTGCGGCATTAGCAATCAGTCATAGATTGATGACAGTCGTTGTCTCCTGTTAGGGTAGTTGGAACCGATTCACTTCATAGGACAGTTTTTGGAAGAAAGGGCATTGCAATTGTCGTCAATCAAATTTGGAAAAAAGGCATGCTTTCTAAAACTGAAATCCAGATACGAAAGTTAAATATCTATCCACGCACATAGTAATCAAATCGATCTACGGCCAAACCGGTGTTCACGACTTCCGCTTTTTATGTTTTGCTATAAAAGAACCACGCTTTAATTCACTTTTAATCCTTTGTTTAAATATTTTGAAAACTTATCACTATTATTTTGAGTTTACTTTCTGTCATAAATACTTGAAAGATGACTTCTTCTACGACTATAGTTAAAAGCTTTTGACTCTTGTCCATGAACTTGTGCATTTTGTGATTTTTTGTGCAATCTCGTAGCGCGAGTGTTCACAAAGAGTCTAATCTCTAAGTAGCTTTTCACAGGAACTCTTCAGAGACACACAACTATGAATGGGGAGAGAAATGTAAAAAAGAAAAGTGACATAAAAAAGATGATATGGAAAAGGATATGGAATCGAGATGCTTTTTTCATAGCTGGAATTATGGTTGGAGTTCAAGGAATGATTAGCATCTACGGAACCCTTTATTTGAAGGTAATAATGTCTCAAAAATAATAACAGATAAATTATAAATAGTCCGAGACCTCCCTCGACACGATGACTTTTGCATTTCCTAATTCAATCTGACAATTTTGTGTGCTACTTATGTCTTGTAGCCTCCACTAGATCAACAAACTCGAGTTATGAAAAAGAAGTAGGATAGTTCTCTTCTTCTCCCGTGAGAACCTCCTACTGATAACAATCACAAAATGCGCAGCATCTCGCTCAAAGACACTCTCCTTCTATCATGCGGCCTCACAGGCGCCGCTTCTATGATTTCCCTTTATCATTTATTTTATATAAAGGTTTCTTGAAATAATTTTTCAACAAAAGTCGAATTTTTAGGTCTTCTTGGAGAAATATCATCTACCAATTGCCTATCTCAATGTGATCCAGACTGCTTTTTTGGTCTGGAATGGGATAAATGACCCGCTTCTCGGTTATGTGCAGGCAAGTTTACAACTAGGGGACTGTTTTCCTACGAGATAAAGGGCTGGTCACGCAATAAATGATGCTAGAACAATAGGCAGCTACTTTAGCCTAAAAATATAGAAATTTGCTTCAAAATTGCCCAACTATTTTAGGACCTGGGATGTGGAATGAAATGGATCATGGACAGGAGGAAAGTCATGCTCTATATGGGTCCAGTCTTCGCCGTTACCTTTCTTCTGTTTTGGTTTCCTTGGTCCACGTTTGTTATCTTCTATTTTTTAGAATCAAATTTTAGTTCGATAGCCTGGGTGACTGGAGCCCAACTTCTCGTGTCTTTATTTATTTACGATACTCTTTTTACTCTTGTGCTATCGGCATATTGTGGTCTTTGTGTTGAGAAGGCTGTTTCCCATTCAGATCGAGTGAGAGTAACCATTTTTGGAGAGATTTTTGGCCTCATTGGTATTTTCTAACTGTCGCTTTTTGACATTTTTAGGTGGATGCTTGATCCAACCAGTTGAATCAATCACTCACAATTTGGAATACTTTGGGCGCTTCCAACTTTTCTGCATTGGAGTAGCCATCTTAGCTGCGATTTGTTTTGTAATTTGCTCCACGCAGATTTCACACGATAAAGCCGACCCAACGGAAAATGAAAGGATGCAGGTAAAATATGCTTAATATTCACAGCTAATAAGATTTAGCATGCTGAAGAGCTTCCAGACACATGGAGAAGTGTACTCTCAATCTCTTGGCAAATTCTTAAGCAATCCCGTTTCCTTTGTCTTATTGGATCTACATTCTTTCGAATGATGAGGTGTTATTTAAATCACGCTAGTTGCATTTAAAGTAATGCCAGATTGACAGCAGATGAGCAATTTTTGATAATTTTCGTGGAAGGTCTCCTAGTCCAATCGGGATTCCTCCAAGCGGGCAGTCAAATGCTTGGTCTCTATTATGTTCTTGTTAGATCCTTCGGAAGTGTGAGTGACTTTTATTTTTTTTTGTTTATAAAAGCTAGGTTCTTTTCATGCTTCTTTGGTATCCAGTTAATAGATTTGGCTGCCATAAAGTTATCCATATTCTTAATTCTCTTTCTTTGATTTCCTGTATAGCAATGCTTTTTGTTGGGAGATTCAATTATACCTGGGTAGCTGCTTTTATTTTCTTCGAGAAGTACGTTTTATTTAATTTCTAAAAACTATTGGACATTCAGCACAATGACCCGCTGTGGTGCATATGGTTATTATTTGATTATTTCTGGTGAAGTTATTGACTCTGATAAGAGATCTCATGACAGACCGTGAGTAATGCTTTCTCCTAAAAAAATAATATGCAAATAACTCTTTTTATTAACGTTTTAGCTCTCCGCTCTCTACCATCATTTTCACACTAAAGGCTTTATTCACTAAGCCAGCGGAATCAATCGCTCCAATAGTAATTCTCAGTCTGCTGAAAGCGGGAAATTATGAAGAACTGAAGGGATCTTGTTATTCCCAAACGGGCAACGATATCTCCTCAACAACCTTAAGGTAAGTAGTTTTTTTTTTCAATAAATAAGCTCGTTTAGCTCAATTCCTTATGAGTCCTGCTCCGGGATGTTTAACTCAATGTTCTACACTTTGGTTCTTTTCCCAGTTATTTGTACTATAGGAGAGACTTTCTTTTTAGGAATTGATCTGTTATTCAAGTATAGAGAAGCAAACATAATTAAGAAGGAAAATGGATCACAATAAAGCTCTACCCAAACGTTTTAAACTGATAATTTAAAGACAAAAACAAAGATTTGAAGAAAGTGGTTCAAAGTACAAAAATGTTTTGGGGTTATCTAGGGGAGAGTTGTTGAGATCACTGACCAGCCCCTGGACTCTTGAACAATAAAGGGTCTGTAATCTGCGAGACTTTAGTCTTTACGACTCTTCGACCATCCCACAAATTTCCCAGATAATTAGCAAAGGGCTTAGTTGTTTCGTGATTTTTTTTCCTAACGTCTCCTGGCTAATCAAAATTTCTTTGCCCACTTGAATGAGCTCGAGCCACTTCAGCCAAATGAGATTGCTGTCAATGACGTGTTATGTCATATCTCGGTAATAGGAAATGCCACTTGCAGTAGCTGACAGCATCCGAACCTATTACGGTAGTCTCATTTAGTCTAGGCAGGGCGTTTTGCTCTATGTCTACGGAAAGCTTATAGCTTTTCTTTTTTTTCGCTTTAACACTCCTTAAAATAAATTAGACTAATTTAAATCAACCGTATTTGATAATACTTCATTTCTTTTTGTCCTTTAAAAATACAACTCTTTTTTGGAATAAAAACTAAATTTAGGCGGACGAATGGTTTATGGCCTTTCAAGTGCGTTGAAGAACTTGAACAGCTACTGTCAGGAAACCGGCAGCCGGATTCGTGACTCTTTTTCCCCAGCTCGTGGGTTTATCAGCCAATCTGTTCGTAGTAAAGACATGCAAGTTGAGTTTGTCTTCTATCTCTATAAGAAAAGCGTAATTGCCGCAAATGAAGAAAATTTAGGTCGTCCAGAAAGCACAAACTCTCCTCAATCTTCTTCTGATCAATCAGCTGTTCCTTCGCCACCGGAGATGAGCTCTAACGAATTTCCAATAGAGGATCCAGTGCCAGAAGGCTCAAGAGGTAGGTTTCTTTGCTTCTTACAAAATATTGTAGGAATGTCTCGTGCTCAATTCCGACGATACGGAAAAGAGACTGTGGATTACATTGCTGACTATATGGAAAATATTCACAAACGCCGTGTTGTTCCAGCTATTGAGCCTGGTTATCTCAAGGTTCTTTCTCACTTTGTTTTATAAGATTCCTTAGGATCTAATTCCCTCCGAAGCTCCACAAAAAGCTGAAAGCTGGGAAAATGTGATTGATGATTTCGAAAAGCTAATAATGCCAGGTGTGACGCACTGGCAACATCCTCGGTAAGAATCAGTTCTTATTGCAGCTGTTGTTTAGATTCCATGCTTACTTTCCTGCTGGAAACTCCTTCCCCTCAATTTTGGCAGATATGCTCAGCGATGCTTTGGGCTGCGTCGGATTTTCTTGGGCAGCATGCCCTGCTATGACTGAACTAGAATTGATTATGTTAGATTGGTTTGGGAAGATGATAGGTCTTCCACCAGACTTTTTGCCTCTAACCGAAGGAGGCAGGGGTGGAGGAGTTATTCAGGTTTATTGTTTTAAAAAAAAAGTAAGAGCCAAAAAATTTAGAGCTCTGCCTCGGAGTGCAACTTTGTCTCACTTTTGGCAGCTCGCTTTGAGGTCATGAAGGAACTTCGTCAGCGTTTTCCCTTCGTAGAGGAGGGACTACTTCTCTCAAAACTAATTGCATATTGCTCAAAGGAGGCTCATTCTTCAGTTGAAAAGGCATGTATGATAGGAATGGTCAAACTCCGAATTCTGGAAACTGACTCAAAATTTCGTTTGAGAGGAGAGACTCTGAGAAATGCGATCCAGGAGGATAGGAACTTGGGATTGATCCCCTTCTTTGTTTCTACTACCCTGGGAACTACCTCTTGTTGCAGTTTTGATGTATTGTCAGAGATTGGCCCTGTGTGTCAGGAAAATGAGTTAGTTTGATCCTCCACATTTTAGCAAATTTGTAGACTCTGGCTACATGTAGATGCAGCTTATTCGGGATCTGCTATGATCTGCCCAGAATTTCGTCCTTTGATGAATGGAATTGAATACGCCATGTCATTTCACACAAATCCAAATAAGTTTATGCTTATCAACTTTGATTGCAGTACCATGTGGTATGTTTTAGCTTCTTATCCAATAAATAAATAAATTTCAGGGTAAGAGATCGCTTCAAACTAACTCAAGCTCTGGTTGTTGATCCACTTTATCTTCAGCACAGCTGGATGGGTAATATTTTGAGTTTTGCATCGAAAGAAAGTATAGATAAATCCATTGATTATCGTCATTGGGGTATTCCATTGAGTCGTCGCTTCCGCTCTCTCAAACTTTGGTTTGTAATCAGGATGTATGGAGTGGAGGGGCTACAGAAATATATTCGGGAGCATGTGAGACTCGCGAAGAAAATGGAGGTTCTTCTAAGAGCTGACCCTGTCTTTGAAATTGTTGGTGATGTTCTTTTAGGTCTGGTTTGTTTCAGAATGAAGGTGGATATATTTTCTAAGTCATTTTAAATTAATTTCCAGGGCAACGACGAGCGAAACCAACTCCTTCTTACACGTCTAAATGGATCTGGAAGGATCCACATGGTCCCCGCATCTTTGAATGATAGATTTGTTATTAGATTCTGTGTCTGTGCTGAAAATGCCACCGATCGAGATATCCAGACGGCATATGACATTATTTCGCAGGCTGCTGGTCATATTTTGCGTACGTTTGAAATTGTATAATCATGAAAATAGATTTTAGATGAGACTGCTAGTGAAACATTAATTGAGGATGAGGAAGCAGAACAGCTAGAGGAGCAAGCCTATTTGGAAGCAAACGATCAAGCTAGAAAAGTTGGTATTTCGTGTTCAAAAATAGAGTTTCTAATTAACTTTGTTTCTCTTAAAATTAAGCAAACATATTATAGAGCTCTCTCGACCATGTAAGAGAGAATCCGCCTCTCGAAAAACAACTTTCTAAGGAGGAGCTTCTAGCTCAAAAGCAACATGAAAGTCTAGCCAAAAAGAGGTAAGTCATTTTACTAGTCATGTAATCTCTATGTAGCATGCACTATTGTTGTGAAGACATTTCATGCATGTGTCAACTAAAACCAATAACAAAAACTCATCAATGATTGTGTTTTATTTGTTGTATGCTGTTTTAAATAAACTGACTTTGCTCTGAGTAAAATATATAGATCGTTCCTGGTACGAATGGTCTCCGATCCAAAATGCTACAACCCAAAAATTGTACGACATCTAAACATGGCTAATCATCGAAAAATGAGTCAGGATGTTTATCGCGATAGAACTTTAATGTGAGTTATTTAAATTGTAATTTAAAACGTCCGAAAAATAAAGTTATAAAGGATTCAATTCAGGAAAACTATTTCTACAAGCCAACGTCCCACTCGTTTATCCAATAGTTCCGGAAACTCTAGTAAGAGATTTTTGCTCAAAAAAATCATTTTAAATTTTAGTGTCAAGCAGCGTTTTTATGTATGACGATGATGAGGATCGCATCTGCACGACTCTCTCTCAAACCGGCGTTCAGACCCCTATTTAATTGTACTTTCTATTTTTACTTTTGTAACAAAAATATTTAGCAATAGAATTATAGAGCTTCTTCTTCCTTTATTTTGCAAAAAAAATTATTTCTGACATAGGCCATTACACCTGTACTTGCGCAAAAATAAATAATAACTACTCGGTTGTTATAAGTGATAAATCCAATGGGATTTTTGAGCAGCTAATGCCAGATTTAGAATAGTGAGTAGTAAAACTTGTTGTTAACTCTGGCCGAAGAATAGAGAACTGATGCAAAAAGGCTAAAGGTTTTTTACAAGTAAAGCCTTTGTGGAATTTTTCTTGACACTCCACAACAAAATATGAATCCTTTCGAAGACGCCGTTCTCTAAATACTTATAATATGTTCAGAAAACACATAAAATTAGATATGTAAATTAAACAAAAGAGCTAACCTTAGAAAGTCGTAGCTCCACCAAATCTTGCCATCAGTAGTTCCCCAAGCAATTAGGAAACTTTCCTCCTGTCTGATACTAGAAATAGATAATAAAGAAATATGTTTAGCTTTGCCACTTGGAAAATAATAACATTTAATTGTAAGAAAGTTAGCAGACAGCTAGACTTGTGTTTTAAAAAAATAAATTATCCTTGCCTTGATAAATTTGTCTTCATAGAGAATAGGAGAGTCAGAATTAGTCTCCTCGGAATCAGATGGATATTCATCATAAAAGGGATCGTCAATGACAGAACAAACCCGAGTTGGAATCCGCTCAGGCATTGAAACAGGAAGAACGTGCAAACCTTTCCATGCAATAGGCATAGAAAATAACCTGATACGCCTCAGATGCAGGTTGCCAAGACAACGAGTCAGCAAGTGAAAATATCACTATGTAACGAGAAAAGAACCAGTCGCAATCAAAAATCAATGAGAAAATGTGCTTCAATTTTTCGGCTTATTTTACCCTAGAATACACATTTTCAGGCTGCTAGCTCATGTCCCATAAAAATGGTAAGAGAATTTCAAAAATGGTCTAAAATACTACTGTAAAAAAATTATAGCCTCACTACAGTTTGCGCAATTAATACGCAAAAGTATTGCCCCATAATGGCAATTTTTTGAAAAATGTTTTTTCTATTATTGCTGTTATCATGCCACGCGGTAAAATGCTCAATGGGGCTACATTGAGACAGCCTCCCCACCTCGTTTAGCCGCGCCCCCCAAAGTGCTCGGACATGTTGACCCCCCACCAAAAAGCTTGAGAGTTTAGACAAGTCCCCCACCTGGATGTAGACAAGCCCTCCATTCCTCTATCCTACTTTGGTTTACTTTCAACATTTATTTCATTGTATTTTTCGTTTTTTTTTCTTGTGCAATTTCTTTGTGTTAAGGTTACTTAAAATTTTAAGAAATGGAATCGATTAGCACCTTAGCAGAATTTTTGAAAGCCTTTCCTGATCAGCATACCCTCATTAGGCAAATGTTGGATGAAGGGTTGTTAGTACGACAGTTTCTTTGCCAGGTTTGTGGTAATCCCATGTCTCTACGTAAAAGAGGGAATAGCATGGAGATAGTTACAGTTTGTGTATGGTTTTTAAATTGTTTTTAGTGGCGATGTAGGATTGATAAAAAAATCCGATTGTTCAATGAGAGGAATCAAAGTTAATTCCTTCTTTGAGCGTGGCTCCTTGGATTTATATCGAGCAGTTAAGCTGCTATACATGTGGATTTTAAATTATAGCTCTGACCAGATTATCAACGAATTAAAAGTATCAAACACTACTGTAGTTAATTACAAAGGATTTTTTCGAGAGATCTGTGAAAAGTTAGCTTGCCTATATCCTTGCAACATTTTCAAAAGAATCGTTTCAACATATCCTAAACTTGGAGCAACTGGCGATATTTTAGAAATTGACGAAACAGCTATCCATACACGAAAATATGGAAGAGGAACAATTAGGAGGGAAACAGTTTGGGTGTGTGGAGATTAGTGACTCTTCAAAGCAGTTATATTTAGATCTGTCGCGGAATACAAAAAAAGTGTTCGCCAAGATAGTCTCAAACAGAACCAGTAAAATATTAGTTCCATTACTGCAAAAACATGTTGAAACTGAAAGTACCATTTTCTCAGACATGTGGCCGTCTTACAATAGTCTTTCCAAAATATTTAAGCACCATTATTCAGTCAACCATAGCACGGGCTTCAAAAAGTACTTTTAAGATCAGTTAGTTTTACTTTTAGGCTTTATACCGATGGAACAGAAGTATGTACAAATGGCATAGAGTCATTCTGGTCGCGTCTTAAACATCCCTTAAAAAAGGCTCATGGAACGTCCGATGCTCATCTTGCCGGTTATATCGCTGAATCTGTGGTTCGAGAGAACGAGAAAGCTGAGTTTAGAAAGCGTATATTCCAGTTTTTGAAGGCTTTTGTTAATAAGTAGTTAAATGTAGCTTTTCTTTAATTTCCGGCATAGGCTTAGTAGTTGGTTAAATGGAGGGTGGGGAGCTTATCTAAACTCCCAAGCCTTTTGATGGGGGGTCAGCATGTACGAGCGCTTTGGGGGGGCTTGTTTAAATTTTCGCCTGCTCAATGACTTCGAAAAGGGCAAAATTAATGCCTACCATGATGCCGGAAAATCAAACAGGAAGATCGCTCGTCTCATTTAGCCGCTCTCCAAAAATTATCAATAATTACGTGCGGAACCCACAAGGATCTGGCTCAACTAAACGTTCTGGACGTTCACGTACTCTTTTTGATTGAGAAGTTCGCCTAGTCCAGCGCCATGCATCCAATCAAGTCAATTCACTCGCCAAGATCAAAAAGGATATGAACCTCACTTGTTCAAAGATGACACTATTCAACATTCTGAAGCGAGAAGGAACGATTATCCATCGAAAAATAAAGAAAGGCTCGGCTCTTACAGCTGTACATCGCCAAAAGCGCCTCAATTTTGCAACCCAACACATTACGCAAGGTTAGTCTTTCCGTCGAGTTTTTCTAATTCAAATCATATGGTTGGATGAAAAGAAGTTTTGCCTAGACGGCCCAGATGGCTACCAAACGTACTTCCACGATCTATGGAAGGATCCTCACATTTGCTCGAAGACGGGTTTTGAGGAGTGGGACCGTCATGGTTTGGGCAGCATGTTGTGCTAATGGACAGGTGGCCTTAGAGTTCATTACCCAAAAATAAACTCTCTTCAATATCAAGGAGTCCTCGGCACACACCTGCTCTCATTCTAGTTCAAGAGAACTCTCTCGCACTTCTGATCTGGCTTCCACCTGCAGCTGCAGTGGCTCTTCTTACCAGTATTTTAGCTTTTAGCCTCTCGTATGCTGCTTTGACTTGACTTTTTTCCTAAATCAGAGTTATTTACGTAGCTAAAAATATACAATTTCTATTTCTGAAAGCTTAATCTCCATGTCGAATAGATGCTGTTTCAGTAAATCGCGTTCCCGTTTAAGAGCTTCAAGTTCCGCTAATATCATGTTATTTCTGTATAAGCTTGTCCTACTTTTTGGATCTGGTTTTTTAGATACTCAATCTTCTCAATCAAATTTTGTCGCTGCCTCTCCAAGTCGTTGATTATCTTCTGCAGACGAAGAACTTCTCGGTTTTTGTCAGCCATGGCAAAGAAATAAAATTGCCAATATGGGATAGTCTCAACAGAACATAGCATAGCAGAATAGGCTGCAGAGGCTACGATTTATAGAAAAAGAAGTTCCTTTTGTCCAGGATATTACTGTAGAAAAAGAGAAAGGAGAGAAAATGATAGAGGTAAATTAGAAATAAAATTGCCAATATGGGATAGTCTCAACAGAACATAGTGTTATAGACGTGCTATAAAAGGAGCATTATCCTTTGATAAATCAGTCTTGCCTTCTCTCTCTTATCTATAGGGGGTGACCCTCGGGTCGTGGGGATCATGGGTCTATAACATGGAGGTCCCTGGGTTAAAACTGTTACTTTTCAGCTAACAGACTTCTTATGAAGTACCCGGCGCAAGTATGGTGTCCGCTAAGGTTGCAGCAGTGACCGGTCCAACTTTTGCATGGCCAGGACCTTAAAAATTGATATCGAGATTCATTATATTCCCAGGAAACATTACTATTCCAAGGCCAATAGTAAGAGGAATCAACCAGCTGGTTTACCAAATAAACAAATGGAATTCACATGAAATTAAGTCGAATTCACACATATTTTATGATTGTGCTGCAAATATGATCTAGATGCGACTTTTTCATCTTTGTCATTGGTCACTTGTTTGTTAAGAGCAGAGATAGAATCTCAGGGTGAATTACCCGCTCGCCTTAAAGAAATAAAAATAAATTAATAAAAAATGTTTTGGAACATTGCGGAGTTTCCACATCATAATACGTGAGACCAACAAACCGAGATCCATTTCCCCTCCCCTCTCCCTCCACCGCCATTACTCTTATTCTATGGAACTATTCTCATTACTGCCACCACTACGAATATGGACACCTGATCAATGTTCACTATTCTGCAAGAGAATCACCTCTCGTAGGTTCAAAAAGGCCACATCACAGGCGATAAGTATTATCACCGTACCGTGAAACCTAGAACAAAGAGAGACAACAGCGCACTACCAGCTACTGAATCCCATAAAGATAAGAGTGGAACTTAAGTAGTCAAGAACGGAGATAATATCACAACAGGAGCAAGACCTGGAGCAGATTGGCCAGCCACCACCCAAGCTAAGACGTGAACGCTGTCAAGCTCCACCGCCTCCTGTCCAGACAGAAGAGCCAGCACAACCAGTCCGGAGGAAAAGAGGAAGACCAGCAGTCCAGCCAACAATCCAGCCAGCCCAGCCAGCACAAAGAATGGAGAGGAGAAACGTTCAATTACCATCGTACGACAATAGTGAGCCCTTCAGAGGATTCATTAGACGATTGAACGACTTCTTAAACCTATACAACTACACCCCGGAGGAGGTCCTGAGAGCTCTTCCAGCGACACTCACTGGAAGGGCTAGGGACGTATTTGATGAGATCCCACGAAATCTCATCGTGAACGGTCCTTGGGAGCAACTGGTACGCGAACTAGGAGCCCGCATCAACACAGAAGACCAGGTCGTCACAGCACAATCCCAGCTAACAGCATGCAGACAAGGAGATAGAGCCGTCCAGAAATTCGCAGAAGAAGCAAAGAACCTCGCCTTAAAGGCATACCCCTTGGACGAAGCAGTCCGAGAGGCAGTCCTCAAAGCCAAATTCATAGCAGGACTTAAAGCCAAGATTCGACGCAGAAATCCCACTCCTGGAATCAGGAGAGAAAGCCTACAAGGAAGCAAACGGAATAAATCTACCAGTACTCAACCAGACTTCGGTCTTGTTAAAACCCGGTGAAATTCGTACGATCAACATCGTTCTCCCAAAGGAAGACATCGTGAAGATAAAGCCGAAAAGGAAGGATGTTTGCTTCTCACCAACGATAATCCATACGGGAAGTATAAATACGATCAGGATAAGGAATATGACAAGGACTGAGACGATGCTACGGGTAGGAGAAAATCTAGGAGAAGCGACGACGATGCAGCCCAACGAGCCAAAAAGAGAACTGGACACGTTCCAGCCGTACATCCCAGAAGAAGCAAATTTGGACAACGCCTTTCCTGATATTCTGGAGACAAAGGAAACGTTCAAATTTAAATTAGAGGATGCCGATTTGACCAAGAAACAGAAGGAGAAATTGGGAAAAATAATCGAAGAGTACAAGGAAGCCTTCTACAACGAGAATGGAGAGATGGGACTGTTCAATGGACCTGTAGAGCACATAATTAAGCTGAAGAAAGATGCCACTCTACCAAGACCAAGAGCAACTAGAATACCACTTGCTCTGAGAGGAGAAGTAGAGAAACAAGTCCAAGAGATGCTCAGGAAGGAAATCTGCGAGCCATCTCTAGGAGAATATCACTCTCCAGTGGTACTTGTGAAGAAGAAGAGTGGAGAGTACAGAATGGTCATCGACTACAGAGCTTTGAATGGAGCTATGGAGAAGAGAGCAAGCATAATCCCAAACGCTTCGGATTTATTGGATCTAGCCTCAAGAGCGAAATTCTTCAGCGCTTTCGACCTGATGTCAGGCTTCTACCAATTGAGAATCAGGGAAACAGACAAGAAATGGACAGCATTCGCAACGCACAATGGGACGTACCAATTTCGAAGGATGCCGATG
The DNA here is from genome assembly GCA_932521405.1 of Oscheius sp. JU1382. Taxonomy (NCBI): domain Eukaryota; kingdom Metazoa; phylum Nematoda; class Chromadorea; order Rhabditida; family Rhabditidae; genus Oscheius; species Oscheius sp. JU1382. Next base: position 9,093,759 of record OW051476.1, on the reverse strand, counting down.
GGTATATGTAATGCACCGGCAACATTCTCGGAAGCTATGCTCTATCTGCAAAGGAAGACCAAAGCTACAGTATTCGCATACCTCGATGACCTCTTGGTTGTATCACAAGATGCAGATCAACACCTTGAGGACATAAAACTGTTCTTGCAAACAGTCAAGGAGCTAGGATTGAAGATTAGGCTAGACAAAACCAAGTGGGCACAAAAAGAAGTCCACTTCCTAGGAATGGTCATCGGAAGGAATGGTCTGAGTCCGGATAAGTCAAAAATCAAAGCTATTCTGGACTACCCAACGCCTAACTCAGCAACAGCTACTAGATCCTTCCTCGGATTAGTCAGCTTCTACAGAAGATTCATCAAGGGACACGCTGAAATCGTAGCTCCTCTACACGAGTTAACCAAACTGGACACGGAGTTCAACTGGACCAAGGAACATCAAAAATCGTTCGAAAAAATGAAAGAAGCGATGACTACCGCCCCAGTTTTACAAGGACCTTTGCCCAATCGCCCCTACCAAATGGAAACAGATGCCAGCATGCTAGCAATAGGAGCGATCCTATCACAGTCAAAGGAGGACGACCAGCCAATGCACCCGATTGCATTCGCATCAAGGAAACTGACGAAAGCAGAAAAGAACCTAAGTCCAATAGAGCTGGAAGCACTCGCTCTAGTCTTTGGATGCTTTCGGTTTAGGACATATATCCTTGGAACAAAAGTGAAAGCCATCGTCGACCATCAACCGCTTGTTTCGCTGATGAGAAGAAGGGATTTATTTGGAAGACTCGAGAAGTTCCAATTGGTAATCCAGAACTACGACTTGGAGATTACATGGAGGAAAGGAGACGCAAACGGAGCAGCAGATGCTCTGAGCAGGTTCTGCCAAGACGTCGCGAATGAACCTAAGCCGAAAAAGCCCAAGCAGAAAATCCCGAAGGAAGAAATCGAACAAATAATCAATGCGGTAGATGGCCTGGAACGAGAAGATCTGAAGAAGTGCAGAAGGACACAAGCTGGATTGTACAGACAATAGCCGTAATGGAGAATGGGAGTGGAAGAGAACAAAAGAAACTGTTGGATAGATACGAAGCAATGGATGGAATCCTTTACAGGAAAAGGAGAAACAGGATGGATAGTCCCGCAGCAATCATACCACCTGAGCCTCGGTTCACTCAACCCATAATAAAGAAATATCACGAGCAAGGAAACCTGGCAGCACATGGAGGAGTAAGAAGAACACTGTCAGCCGTGGAGAAAAGATTCATCTGGACGAATATGAAGAAGGAAATTGGAGACTACATCAAAGGCTGCCCGGAGTGCCAGATGAGGAAAACGGACAAGCACAGACAATGCAAGGCGCCGTTTGGAACATTTCCAATACCAGAGAAGCCATTCTCGAGACTCCACGTCGATATCGTAGGACCACTTCCTCTGACGGAAAAAGGGAAGAGATACATTCTAACAGCCATCGACGCCTTTTCAAAATTCGCAATTGCAATTCCTATCGCAAGGCAGACAGGACAATGCCTTGCCGAAGAATTTTGGACAAACGTGATAATAAAGTATGGGACGCCAGAAACAATTGTCACGGATCAAGGAGCAAACCTTAAAGGAGGAGAAATGAGCAAGATCATGGAGATCGCTGGAATTAAGCATCACGTCACAGCACCGTACGCTCATCACTCAAATGGCCAAGTAGAAAGACTACATCGAACAATCGAAGAAGCAATCTCGTCTTATGTAAACTCGTCACAGAACGATTGGGACGAGTACGTAGACAATGTAATCTTTGCGCTGAACTCGGCCCCACACTCAACAACCGACGTGTCGCCGTTCGAGATGTTGTTCGGATGGAACCCGAGACTTCCAGAAGACAATCAAATCGGACCAGAGGCGCCACTCTACACAGATGGAACAGATTTCGTGGAAATATTGAAGAAGAACAAAAGAAGGGTTCGGAAATTGAAAGAAATGAAGGAGGCTGGAAAAATAAAATAAATAGAAGAACCAGTGGAAGAGCAAATCAAGATTGGTGATTTAATTCTAGTAAAGAAACCTGCAAAGAACAAGCTGGCCCCACTACGCTCTGGTCCCTATAAGGTGACTGGGATCAGAAACAACAGTATCTTGTATGATGGTGGAAAAGGAGATACCCGGATAGTACACTCAAACAACACAACAAAATAGAGGGAGCGTGATGAAGGAGACCAAAGAAGACAACTCAACCAAGTCTTGTGAGGACACAAGCAATCTCCGGAAAAGGGGGATGTTATAGACGTGCTATAAAAGGAGCATTATCCTTTGATAAATCAGTCTTGCCTTCTCTCTCTTATCTATAGGGGGTGACCCTCGGGTCGTGGGGATCATGGGTCTATAACAATAGCATAGCAGAATAG